>BSBN01000062.1:2400000-3600000 GCA_027924645.1 Cunninghamia lanceolata
AAGGAAAATTAAAAGGAAATATAGTGGCCGTTGATTCTAAAAGTAGACCCATCTACAGTCAGGATTCAAAGGGAGGTTCTCGAGCATCCCAAAGGTAGGAAATTTGTGGACGTGACCAACTTGAAGTGTTGCAAATCCAGACTATTCAAAGGTTTTAAGTGATGAAAGATGCAAAAATTCAAAGGTCTCGAGGACTTAAAGTGTTGTAAAAGCTTTGCTCAAGGGTTTTGTCTCATATGCCATCAATACAAATCCTATGCCTCTTAGCTGCCCCTTTTAGATATTTGTTACATTTATGGTTGCAGGTTGATGATTTAGCAGCTCACATTGAAGATCCAAAATATCTTCCATCTGCCCATGCTCCAGATATGTTTTATGCCATAAATTCTTGTAGATAGACATTCCCTTCAGATGTAGATATTTTCTGACATAGCCCGTGGGGCAATTTATTGTAACCTAATTAGGTTGTTTGGAATTAGATGCTATATATGCATGAATGTAAGATGTTAAAAAGGTTGGAAAATAGTTAGTCTGATGCTTCTGTATTCCAAACAGAACTTTCCTCTGTTGTAACTGTGCCTCTTGATCAATATATATGATTTTTACTTCATGCTTTTAACTCTGTGTAGTTTTAGATTTGGCCATTGTTTGTGAATGTTTAATTCCTGGAAATCCATTCTTTACCTCTATTAAAAGTCTTCATGATCTATGTAAGTTTATCATCTATATTTCTTTATCTATGCATCTCTTCTCTATGAATGTTCTTTATTCGAACCTGGTGTATCACCCCTTTTATTTTAGTTTCCTTCTAAACCTTTCCCCCTGCAAGCATTAGCACTAGGTTTAGATAGTTTTCTCTGAGTATTAGACCTAGAATGAGGAACCAGCCTTCTCTAGAGGTCTGATCTCAACTTGCAAGGTCCCACACCTTGAGATCATTCCCATTGTGTCATTAGAATGCTTGGACTCTCTCCAAGCAGGGTGTAATTATAACTGATAACAATATTTTTGCCTAAAACTTGGCCACATTATTAAAAATAATCCCATAACATTCCTTGTTAGATCATCTTGTTCCAACATTAACAAAACTCCAGATTTAACTATTTATGTAAACTACTAGCGAAAACTTGCTAGCTTAATATCTCCCAAATTGGAAGGAATTTCACACTGTGTTTAATGAAGTGAAGAACATCCTTGTAAAATTATTTCATTCTATCTCTTATGTAATTTTGAATTTAATTATTTCTGTAACGCATCGCATTGCACAACTTCTTCTAGGATATTGGCTGAACAGATGGATAATTCTCCTCTGAATTAGCGTGTAAATTATAAGTTCAATGTAATTAACATTCAGAAACTTGGTCAAATGTGAGATTTTTCAGATGGGCAATCATGTTCAAGACTGATGTGGAAAAATTTGTGACACCAATTACTAGCAACTGCGAATGCAAATCGATACTTCAATCTAGCAAGCAACTTAATGCTTGAAAACAATTGGAACATTTGCGACTAAGAGAAACTCAATAGAGATGTTCAACACATCATGATGCTTTTCAATTTCACACGAAAAATTTAATATTTGCAAGTTCAAAATGAGGCTAACAACTGGCTCTAACTAGGGACAAGCATTGTAATGGACGCAATGAGAGCTCAAGATCTTTGGTCAAGGACTATTTCTTTATCTAGTGGGCAATAGAGTCAAGGCAAAGTGATACAATACATAGGGAAAGAAAAGAGATCCTAGCAAAATAAAAATGAGACAAACAACAAAAGACATAGAAATTGAAAGGCAAATTGACACGACAAAATACCTACATAACTTATGTATATGGTAGGTGACTCCTATCTCAAATTGCTCTAGGATAATCATGCAAACCCATTAATAGGCTTAGAAAAATATGAATCTATGCAGAAAAGAGATATCCTCCCATGAAGCACATATGAATTTAGCAACCATTTTGCAATGATGAGAAAATTGAAATATATAAAGTGTAAGGACTCCTTGAATAGTATGCCAAATATTCATCTCTCATCATACGTTTATGAGTTTTATTGAATCATATTGGCACTACCTTGTATAGTGTTAATTATATCATCTTGCATTGTACTGAGCATATTGATACTCTCTATATAAATATACTTTTGATTGCCTAAACCAAAAGAATTTAAGCCAGTAACTGGGCATCCCTCATATAAACCATGAAGTGATCGAAACTCTTGCAAGTGTAAATGATGAATCTGGTTTCTGAATGTTAACTTCTATTGGCATATGACCACTTCTAATTATAAGATTTCCCTCTTCTTTTGTAGTGAGTAACTCAAACCTTATCTTGAGATGATGAAATGGTAGAAGAAGGTGATAAACTTATACTCCGTAATTGACTTGTAGTAGTGTTTTTAGGTAGGATCATTAGAGAGGTAGGGAAGATACCCTCATTGCAAAGGAAATTGTTGTTTGATGTCTCAAAGCACCAAGTCAGAACAACCATGTAACAAGATTGGAAACTTTCCTTTTGAATAACATCCCCTTTATTATTTGGTCATCTTCTACAAAAGAAAATTCTTCCTTCTTTACAATAGCTAACTAAGAATGCCCTTTATCCAAGAATGATACATGAGGATGAGAAAGTATTAGATCAACATTATGCATTTTATAAGCCTAGAAAATATCTTCTCTAATTGATGAAGAAGAAAGAATATTTTCATCCCTTGGATGTAGTGAAGGACAATAAATTGAAACATATAGTTCCTGATGAATCCTTTGGATGATTTCAATCTCATCTATACATTGTCTATAATCAAAACTTTGATCTCCTCTATCACTATATTATAAAAAAAAATTGCGCTATCTCTTTCGACATCATTATCAACATTTAGAGGACAAGAGCATTGTGAGTAGAACATAAAGGAATCTTTCATATAAGGGGATTTAGGAATAAGTTTTTTCCTAACCTTTCTTTGGGCAAGTTCAGATTTAGTATCCTTGTGATCTAGTTACATGTTTGTACTGAGAGTATTTAATGTCTCATCTTGATGTTTCTTGCTCTCGGACTGATTTTGAGTCTTTTTTGCAGCCAAATCATTGATTGAAAAATCTTCAATGATTGCTAAAGTAGGTGTAAGTAAATATTTACACTCACCTTCCTGACCATTGACTGTATCATAATTATATGTAGAGTGATTTTCAACACTATGATTCAAATCTTTAACCAATTTGGGAAGTCAAATTACTTCATGAAACATTGGATCTTCCTTGATAAAAGAAAATTAACTTCTCTTCAACGTTGCAAGTAACTTAGAAAAGACTTTATCTAAAAATGATGAAGAAGAAGAAGAAGATAAATCAGTACCTTTAGTTTCAATAGTTGAGTAGTCCTCTTCAAAAAATGATAAAGGGGAAAGGACAACATCTTCTCCATAAAGAAATTCATCATCAGAAGCATTGAGATACCAACTTGGGATGAAAATATCATAAGACAAGTTTCTTGAAGCATTCTTTCTTTGTCAATCTCTTCTAGCTCTGGTTGCATGTATGTCATAAGAATATTTGATGGTTTGTCTTCATGTTCTTTGACATTGAATTAATTTTCATTATTTTTGTAAGGTTACCTACACCCTATCTAGTAACTATTATGATAGATTTATTGAAATTATTATGATAGGAGAATAAATATATGAATGTTTTGAAATTAGACTGAATAATTATTTGGCTAATATATATGTTGTTTTTGATATAATAAGCAACATAAAAGGGTGTCGATCCCATTACATTTTAGCCAAAAGGGTGCACCAAAGTTCCATTAAGAACCAAAAAGCAGAAATAGAACGAACCAACAGAAATAGCTATAAAGAAAATCAGGATTGAGACACAACGAACCGACAACGGACCAATAATAGACAAAAACCAAAGGCACAGAACAAAGCCCCAATGGCTAATTAAACATCTGGTCCCAATCTTCCGCCAGAAATTGGTAGAGATCACAATATTCCTTGAGTTCTTTATCCTTCAAACCATGGTTGGTAAGCTTGACATCCTAGAGGGCAGCAAGGGTCATGGCTGATCTGTGCATCACTTTCACAGAGAACTTGGCTAGAGTCTTGAACTTCCTCTCCAGCGTAATGATCCTAGCAGAGAGAGTATCAATCTCCTTCTCTTTAGCAGTAGCCTTGCCCTCCCTCTTCATCTTGCCTGGTACCTTCACCACTTTCTTTGAACTCACAGATTTAGATCCCTTAACATTGAGCTCAAGGAAATTAATAGACCCATCATCTGCTTTGGCCTCCACATTATCATTTTTGGTCTCCTTGTTGACAGAAAATTCCCCACCCATTTGTTCAGTGTCAGGAACAATAGTGTCCACTTTGTTGTTTTTGTTATCAGAAATACCATCACCCTCCAAGTCCGTAGTGTCCTCCTCCAACTCAGTCTTGTGGAGAACATGACTAGGCTTAGTTGCAAGCCTTGTCGACCTCCTGATCATCGGCACCTAGGGTTTACTTTCCATCAAGGTAAAATCCTTGTCAGCAGTGTTGTCGCTACCACCAATACCTTCCTCAGAGCTAACCTCTTCCACCACCATAGAAACATTCTTGGCCTTATTCTCGTTATCCGTACCACTTGCTTCCTCCAAACTACCCCTTTTCTTCTTCTGAGGGGTCACCTGGGCAAAATCACCAGGTAAAATCTTTCTTTTAACAGGAGTCTTCGCAGAGGTCATGGGAGTCTATGAATATACCTTTTTTCCTTTAACCTGCCATCATTGATGTCTATGAATATACCTTTTTTCCTTGAGAATAATTAAACATACATCTAAAATAGTTGAAATTGTTGCAAAGACGGTTGACGTTGCACCAAAAGATCAACCTATTAATGCCCAATACAACTGCTAGAGTTAATGAATCCATGGGAGGTAGTTAAGCCTTGCCACGAACCCAAGCATTGTGCTTCATAGCACAAGGAGACCAAGGGTGCAAACCTTGCAACAATCACCCCTAGCACAAGTGAGGAGTTTGAATCTGTGACCCAGGCTTTGATACCAATTGTTGCAAAGATGATTGCTATTGCACCAAAAGATCGATCTGTTAATGCTTGATACAATGACTAGAGTTAATGAATTCACAAGAGGTGGTTAAGCCTTGTCATGAATCCAAGTGTTGCGCTGCACAGTACAAGGAGACCAAGAGCGCACACCTTGCAAGAGAAATAGATTAAAAAAAAATTGCAAAAGAATAATGTTAGACAAATAGTATATATATGTTTTGTTGAGGGTGTTTTGTGCTAATATGGATTTCTTGAAGAGATTACTTAGAAAACATGAACTAATGTGTGTGGAATTGTGTGACTAGATGCAATGATAAATAATTTGATAATTATAAAGCTACATGTTAGTCTAGAGTTTCAATAACTAGAAATTGATAAATTTAGCCAACAATTAAACTTATGTCTAAGTATTTTGGAATGACATCTACTAGGTATTTCATTTGGTGTGTTTGATGCTTACCTATTATTACCAACTACCAACAGATGTTATGCTCAGTAGGGCTTACATTTCACAGTAGACCTTGCTTGTTAAACAATTTTTTTATGACAGTTATCTATTCAATGGTGCCCTTCAAATGCTATGACATGCCTTAGTATAAGTAAATCATATAAAATTTAAATATATATATCATCATAATCATATATAAATTTTGACAGTTTGTCCAAAATCCCTCCTTTCATATGATATAGTCTTTTTAAAACTTTGATTGTATTTTATAGCAAAAATGCCTAAATACAGCTATACAACTATCAAATTTAGGCCCTGATGTCCATCAACATATTTTTTTGCATTTATCATTCTCCTTAATCAATTAAATATGTACATTAAGTAATAAACTCCATCTGCACAATGCAACCATATTTCTATTCCTTTATAGAATAAGATGAAATTGAATTTTGGTGGTTGTTTTATAGAATATTTCAAGGTCAAGTGCAAGGGAGAATGATGACAAATATTCGTAGTGAAGTGAATGTAAACTAAGTAGAATTTCTTCCATGTTTTGAAGGATACTAGTCTATTTTTCAGTGCAAATAACTTTTAAAATGTTCACCAATCAATCTACATGATTTCTAGGTTTTTTTCCCTATGTATTAGCTTTTTGAAACATTTTGAATTTTCAAATTTAATTTAGAAATGAAAAAGCTATGATTTTTTTACTATTGTATAATAAATTGTTTTACCTAGTAAATGTTGTTCTTTTCCATAACATTTAATAACATTATGGATATTTTTCCTTAATCAGTAAATTATAGTATTTTTTTTTTTTAATTTTCAAAATCAAGATTTTAATCTCATAAATTTTGTCTGGAAATTCATAATTAGTTATAAGAGCATATAATTGTATTACATGCCTTATATCTATTTATATTATATAAGATTACATTGTTTTTAATAATAGTTTAATAATACTTATTTTTCATTTCTTACAAATTCATGTAATTTATTTAAGGTATGTTTAAATTCTTTTGGAAAATTGTAAGTTCCTAGTGATTGTAATTCTTTGTTTTGTTATATACATTAATGATTTAGACCTCTTTAGAATGCCTAATCATTTGTGTTCTAAAGTAATACAATACTTCTATGGATTTAACTACCGAGTATTTGTTTGATACAATACTTGCATAATGCATCTTGAGAGATAAGGTCTACATGTAATAGCCATCTAGCTACCTATTGAGCAACTAGTGTGTGATGGCCTTGTTACATATCAACTTGTGTTAAATAACTTGTCCTTTTGATGTTGTATCCTACTTATGTATTGGAATAGATGGCCTAGTTCTAGGTTATAAATCTAGTTTGGGATAATTAATACCAATGAGTAAGTCAACCTAAGCAAGTTAAATGTTTACCCTACAAACTACAAAGCCTTCTATCATGTTACATAGGCAAGACCATCTTGGATGAGTTTCAAGGTCTAGGTTTGGCCCTTAGGTCCTATTCCTTTCTACTAAATGCATTGGCAATTTAATATGATTATTTTATTTAGTAATGTAAGATCGCAAGGTTATAAGGGCATAGATAATTGTAGTAAAGTGAGTAAGTTTTGAGGTGTAGCAAGGTATAACAAAAGCTCTAAGGTAATAGCTACTTGAATTATTTCCATATGGTTGAATTTTGTACTTTTGCATAAATTTGAAACTTATTGTTATGGATAATCATAAATTATATGCATTGCAAACTCACACATGTGGGGTATTTACAAAATTCCATTATTTTGAGGTCATTCTAAGTATGCTCAATGAAGATGATATACCAACAACTGTGTTATCTTCCTCATTCTTAACAACACATTCTTCTTCAATTATTGTCTTCCTAAAATTTTTATTTATGACATTGAGAATCTTGTGCATTTAAGATGGAAATTTGTTATGCTTAATGGACCATGTGGTTGTGAGTTTAGTTTGTGAGGCTAGTTTAATTTCTCTTCATGATTTCGTGGCTAATTTTGTAGAGATTTTAAATTATAAATTAAATCTAGGATCCTCTCAAGTTAGATGAACAATGAAGAAAGATTGTTCCTTTCTTATCCAAATTTCTCTCTGCATAAGTTAATATTCTCGATAGTATATTGGGTTTTACAAAACTCAATATTTAATTGCTTTCCTAATTATCAAGTTAAATGATAGAGTAATGTAATTTAGAATTTAAATTTTTATTCATATTTAATCAATCTTATGCCTTTAAATAATGGAAGTTATGCATGATTCATGTTGTGTGTATGATGTGCTCAAGTGTAAAGGCTTGGGCATGACACTTTATTTCAGGCACATTATTGACCAAATATTCTTCAATGGTTTCAGAAGGAAGTACTTCCACTTGAGGAGAAGAAGAATACATGAGATAAGATTCATTCACATATTCTTGTATATCAATGGCACCATGGAAAGTTTGTTTAGAGGTGATGGATATTGAAGTAGAACATGCTATCACATTCTTTGACTGATTGCAATGATGGATAATATTCTCCAAAGAAGTTAGGGAAAGACCATTTAGAAATATTTTGTGTTCACTATCACTACCATCACAATGTATATGATATACTTCAACACTATTCCATTTATTCATCTCTATCATTTCCATAGAATCTTCACCATTTTAAAATATTGGATCATTAATGGATGTATACTCATTTCCATTAATAAAGTAGGGAGTATTAAGACAACAAGAAGGTAGTAAGATTTTTCTTCTATGTTCTTACAAATTCTGATTCTAACATCCTAATCGTGAGTGCATTGGAGTGAAGATCTTTATGATTCTTTCATGTACTTTTTGTCTATTTAACCATAAAATATACCACAAAGACTTATTTGTATTCAATAAAAAAATTTGAATTAGTTTTGTTCTCTTTATTAAGTGCGTACTATCCTTCAAAATTAAATCCTTCATACATTCTGTTTGTGACTTCAAAAGCATGATTATTTTCCAATACAAGTTTATTCTCCTCAATATGGTGAGAATCATCATGATCATGAGCAAGTAGACAACTTTATTTTCCATCTCTTTCTTCAATTTTTTTGTAAATTTTGACATAGAGAAGTCCATGAGTTTTATTTGGTTTGAATTGCATGCTACCATAAAAACTTTTGATAAATTCTACTTGTCCGGATTCATCCAAAACTTGATTTTCTTGAGATGAGGATGCAGAGAGAGAATAATCTTCATCATATTTTTAACTATCATTGTCAGTTATTGATTTAGGCAACTGTAGGTTACGTCTTTGAATTTCTTGATACCAATCCATTATTCTAGTTTCCACTTTCAGAAAAGTCGCCAACCTCCATTCCAAGGGAGGTACCTTAGGATTCCTAAGGAACAAAACACAAAAACACTTTGATCTCAAGTAGAGTCACCAAAAATTTGTTGGTAAATAGATTTGTTGATGTAGTTATTTCCTTAAAAACTAGTCCTGACTTGACCAACAGGTAGCGTCAAATGTACCAACAGTTGGAGAAATTGTTAAGCATTAGCAACTTTCCCATGCATTTGAGAGGGACAACTCCCTCGTATGATACATTTTGGCTTTTTCAGTGTATGCATTTGACAAGAAAGAAGGAAAGGTAACTAAACTAAAACATAAAATATTAAAAAGAAAGGAAAAACCCTAGGTTGACTGATAGGAAGACACAACCTTTAGATTTCCCAAGAGAATCATTCAATATTAACATGGAGATAAACTCCTCGATTTATCTCCATGAAACACTTATTTAGATGTATGGATAAAAAGAGGGTTTAAAAGAAAGAATATGATATGACTTAAAAGAAAGAACAACTCTTAATTGCTTTTACAACACACAAATTGAGAAAACTATTATATATCAACCTCAGATTACACCAAAATAGTTTTATAATGAAGGATGATAGATATTCCCAGTCACATAACAAAGAATCTCAAACATAATGACTATTATTCTAACAAAAGAAAGAAAAATAGTATAAAGAACACAATACATAGGCTCATTGACCAACACTATTATCGAGCATTATTGATTTTACAAAGGAAAACATAGATTTTCTTTTCTCTATAAAAATGAGAGGATCCAAAAGTCCCATATTTCCCCAGCTAGGCTGAAAAAGAGTAAAATAACCCTTTTATAATAAAAAAATCATTGTATTTATAGCCCCCCAGTCCATAATTGACTAATAACCACTTATTTTTCACCTTTGGGAGTTCATATAAGATCTGTTAAATAAAATACAATCAACTCTTGGGAGTATACCTCAAAACAATTTAGTTACAAACATTAGGATAAAGACTATAATAAAATATTGAGTCTCTGTCAAAATTTTACAAGCATATGACTGTCAAGACATTATGTCAAACATAACTTCCACATAATGGCTATAGATATTGGTTTCCTAAAACATTTTCTCAAATGATTGGAATGTATCATAAACAATCTTGGGGTTGGAAGGACATGAAGATCTGACATTGTATATATTCATTCCCATGCATACATCTACCTCCCTACCTTATGTTATCAATATTAGTATCAATCCAAATATTTAATAGATTCCTGGCATGCAATGTGATGATGTTACATTGTCATACTCAGGTATAAGTTAATGGATCAACTTTATTGAGGTTCCCTGAACCATTTCCTCTGCAATATGATTTTCCTACAAGTGCATGCTATGTACTTGTAAACCACCTCTATTTCTTCAAAATGGCCTCTATGCCCAAGAACCTCCATCACTAGATGTTGTAAGTCATCTAGTCTACTTGGAAGTCAAAATTTTGCATATCTCTATAAATAAATTAACACAATAGAGATCTTCTTGATCTACTTTCTCTTTGGGAATTTTATTTACTTGATAAACATTCAACTTCAGATTCAAATTGGCCAATACCCCAATAGTAGTAGGTCCCCAATATATTTGTCTCGAAATACTAGAAACTTGCTCTATTAAACTCTCTTTATCGACTAGAGAAGCCCACTAAGAACCATTTCCATTTATCTTCTTATTTCCTCTATCACATCCTTTATTCATGCATCATCTATGTATGTTTCTACAATTGCTCCATTTGTCAGAAGTTTTCCCTTTGGATAGAACTTCATAGTAGTAGAAGTCTATTCATTGTCAATTTTTGTACTAGGTAACTTTGATCCTTTAAATCATCAAGTTGACTTAATATGTCTTAAAAAGAGAGTTTTGTACTTCTCATAAAAATGAATCATTTTCTTGTAAAGAGAGTAAGCATCCATATTCTTTCTTCAAAACCCTCAACAAAGCATATTGTTTTGACAATTCTAAAATATGGCCATCTACTCTGATTTGGACTTCATTTAACTATTCTCTACATGTTCCAAGCATGTCCTTGATTTCTTGTATCTCAAAATTTCTTTTAGTTTATGTTTCCTTTATTTCATTTGTAAGCATTGAGATCTTGTTTTCTCAATCTCTTAGCTCATTATTCTATTTTGTGCCATCAGACTATCAATTTTAGGTCCATGTGATGCTACTATTGGCCTTTTCTTTCTTTGTATCCAATTCCATTAACATCATACTTTTTTATATCTAAAACAACTTGAAGACTTTAGAGCTCTTGTATCTTTGTGTTATCAATTTCCTTAAGCATCCTTTATTTTTCAAACAATGTGTTTATCTTAATTATATCTTTCTTGATACATCCTTCCAAATTTTCCTCATTATTACAATTGGAAGGTAACTCTTGAATGCCATCATAAAGCATAGCTTAGGTCTATGTGATGCTACTATTGGTATTTTCTTGCTTTGCATTCAATTCCATTAACATCATACTTTTTTATATCTAAAATAACTGAAGACTCTAGAGCTCCTCTATATTTGCATTATCAATTTCCTTAAGCATCTTTACTTTTTCAAATAATTTGTTTAGCTTATTTATAAGTTTCCTGATACATACTTCCAAATGTTCCTCATTATTACAATTGGAAGGCAACTCTTCAAATTCTTGATTGTTCATTATTTCATTGACAATATCCACTATCCTCCTAATACAATCTTTTGCATCTAAGTTTTTATAAACAACATTGGATTCTAGAGGAGTTTCACATTCAAAAACTTCAACTTCCTAATCAACAAGTTCCTTGCATAACTCTCTTTCCAGGATGCTTCCAGACTCAAAGTTTCATATTTGCAATTAAGCTCTTCAATATTTTAAAAAAATATCTCTTTCTCTTATTTTTCCTTTAAAAGATTTTCTCATAGGATAACTATTCTCCTTTTTTACTCCTTTAGTTCAAAGGTAAGTAAACAAAAAACTCTCTTAAGATTCTCCATTTCATGTTCAAAATGAGCAACATCTTATTGGGCTTGATTTACTACCCTACAAAGATACTCAATCTTAGATTCTACTTCAAATTATTGCATTGATGTTGGTAGGTCAATGCTATTAAGCACCCTTTCCTATGTTTCAATAAGATGATTCCTTTCAAACAAGGACTTCCCTATCATACCCAATTGTTCAACTAGACTACAATATTTATCCTACAGCTATTATGTTCCATGAGATCATATAACTTTGACGCAATATATTAAATAGTTCACACACCCTGTTAATGATTCAATTTCATATATGTATATTGGGGAGCTCATCCTTATCTATAGAGCATATCCATATATAATATCTATAAAAAACCAATTTCAAATGCATTTTGATCCACACATTGTTCCAAAGGTCTTGTTTGGTTGTAGAGTTCATTTTTATACCTCCCAATTGCATTTACTTTGCAACCTGCATAATGGAATCCGTGAGGCTGCATTTCTTCTAGGCATTGATTGAATAGTTCAAAGCCATATCTATGCTTCCATCTCTTGCATAAATATGTAATAGGACATCTATAGAAATCATTGTTCTTCACATCCTGAAATCTTATTTTTCTGAGTGTTTGAGGTGTCAAGGCTTCAAGAGGTTCCCAATACTTTGGGAACATCCAACAAATTCCATATAGATCTAAAAATTATAACAAAGTCAACTCAAGTATGAAGTGTTAGGGCTTTAAATGGTTTTCATAACCATCAGGACTTTGAGTGCCTTGTAGCGCCCCGCAATGAACACCTTAGAGAATTTCACATTTATGCTATGTGAAACAGGATAATTTTTTTTTAAATGAAGCAGATAACAAAGTAATGTTTAACAAATCAATACACATCATTAAACTAACAACTTGTCCTCTAAGGTTCCATGGTTGCATTACTTGACAATTCAATTGACATAATTTAACATACATTATTAACTAACATCAATAGATCATTCTAAATCTATTGCACTAATGATTATACATATACATCTTCATATCACAACATCAGATAAGTAATCATCATGATCTAGTTCACAGTTACAATTTCTCCTCACATATGAGTACAACATTACATTGTTACATTATCACCTTCTGAATACATTGACTATGAATCAACTGATACACAAGACTAGTACATGTATATAAATCACTTCCTTCATAATTGGTAGAAGATCTGATGCCAGATACACAAGATATATCCTCCTCACACATGAATATCGGCAAGGGAAAAAACCAATGGATAAAAGCTCTTCCACTCAACCATGTGGAACCCTGAGGTCCACCCCCCGAGCTAGGAGATAACATAAGGTCCCAAAACATCAAACAGTCAGGTAGATAATTGCCTAATAGGAACAAGGACTAAACATGACTCCACATGAAAATATCACAAGCAACTCAATTTCACTTCCAGAGGCAACACACGACAAATGGGGAGAGTACAACTAGGGAATGCTAGGCTGCTGTAGGGGAGTGTCATCGTATGGTCCTAGCATGGGTTACCTAGGCTATTTCTCACTAGAAACTAGCCCCCATCTATGGTTACCCTGGCAGCCTCTCTCTAGGCACCGGCCCCACAGGGTGACACATGCGGATCCGACACATCCTTTCATGGAGACAAGGAGGTCGATCTTGCCAACCAGGCCTTCTCAATCCCATCCTTAGTCTAAACAAGCACTACAGGCATGGGTGAGGAATCCAATTAACTTGTTTAATGTGATTTACTACCCAACCCTCTAATTCATTAATTAGGTTATCACTTGATTACTAACTTTCAATGGGTTACCTTGACTAGCCCCTTGGGTGCCGGCCCCACATTGAAAGCCACTCCCCTACCTGCATCTAGAAACCCTAACCATCAAGCAAGACAATTACTATCTTAATGATAAGTAAACATAAACAATGCAAGGCATTTACCTTCTTGCATACAAAACATAATCACAACGACCAACCTTTACATCATTGTCCCAAAACTTTCAGTTCATCAATCGCAATAACCATAACAACACATATCTAGAGCAAGGTATGGGTCATCTTGCTCTTCAAATCTCAACCATGAACAAAACAGTTTCTCATTACAATTTCCAAGATCTCCCCATTACAATACTACACACAATCTCAATATCAACACATCCTTGAAGGAGATTTAACCCCATCATAATATATTCACAACACAGTATGTACATCATCTCACATTATCATTTATTAAGACCCACATACATAGACAAGAGACATCATGTTCTTACAACATCAACACAATATATCAAATCTTATTATCCTATGCCTCTGGAACACAAACCTTTACGACCTACACCCAAGCCCATTACGACCAAGGATACATCTTAGACAAGATTCATTTACAGTATACCAATTATTTAAAGCATAACCAAATACAATGTTTTACCCTAATCTCAATCCTTCTTATCAAATTTTAACTTAACAAAACCATTATAACAAATCGTAATTAAATCAATTCCAACTAAATTAAAAATGTCAACATTAAATATATCACCATATCGTCTTTCATCTATTCACATTAACAAATAAATCGATACTATCTATATCGATTCATTTCTTAATCCTATATATATATATATATATATATATATATATATATATATATATATATATACAAAGATCAATAAATCGTTTGATCTTTTAAGTCAATTTCGTTAATTCAATCTAAATAATCTAATAAATTATCTTTCAAAACTTCATTTAGAGTTGTCTTTTAACGACAATCAAATACAAGATATAGTATACTTTTATAACTCTTTACCCTAATAATTTAACTTACCATTCTATCCCAAAGCATTACATTTAACATGGACAATAACTATTAACACTTTTATAAAATTTCTAATTTGTTGGGACATTTAACTATTCATCTGTTACATTTTGATTTGATAATAATAATAATATACCAATGCCTACAATTTAGTTTATATCCATACCTACAATAGTTTCAAGATCATATAATGGAGTTAAACAAACAATTAAATTGGTTTCTAAAACATGTAGAAAAACAATACAATTCTGAGATACATAATTCCTATCAATGTAACTCACAGACACAACATAATTTCATATCAACCAATGTTAACACTTCACTCAGTTGAACTAATTTCTTTTATACCTTTGTCTCGTTAAACACACCATAAATAACTACAAGATCCTACCAAGTTGACGTCGAAGTTGATCAATCATACAACATAATAAACACAAATATATTATTCCATCAGTTATGGCATTTAATAGTAACACAAGATTGGTAAGTGGGTACACAACCCTCTAAACTATAACAAAATGATAACAAAATTAGGCTTCACCACGTTCCTTAAGGTGAGGTGGAAACAAGACATATTAAATATATATACATATACACACTAGACAAGTCAAATTCACTAACTTTGTCTTCTACCAAATTATTTAGGCATATAACAAGCATAAGATAAAATCAAAGACTAACTTTATGTAAATCGCAACATATCATCATGTTTCTATTCTATCATCAATATTCCAAGGCAATAAGATAGTCTAATAAAATTCCAAGATTCAAACTCACAAAATTTACTCCAAAATCAAAGGTGACAAGAAAGGAAACATATAAACACTTTATTAGTTTACAACACAATTAGTACCCATTGAGTACAAAAAGTCATACTTTAATTAGAAAGAATCATTCACAACTAAACATTCTAAACTTCCAAGGAATTACCTCACAAGTATCCCTATGAAAGCAAACTCATGCCTCGAGATAGATTTAAAGTAACATTTGATTGTATAATTAACCGCATAACATTATATTCATATATGCTTGAAAATGAAAAGTATTAATGATGAAAACAAGTTGATTCTATCATAATTCCACATAAGACTCAAATTTGAAGATCATTACTTACAATATTTTTTAGTAACCATCCAACTCTATCCTTTCTATAGAGAGTCTCAAATAGACCACACTAAATTTATCAACAACTTCTATGATGATGGTCCAAGCTACAAATAACCTATTCTTCGACATTTCCTAGGGCGATCTGTGACAAAAGGCTAAATGAATGATTGTTTCACAGGGTGCTATAATAAAATGTTATTTATACTAATGCTGCACATTCTTGTCTATAACCTAAATTCGTTTATTGGTTGAGCTAAAAAAAATTAAAAACAAATAAAAATAATAAAAAAAATAAATAAAACTAAGGAAACAAGATGCCACTCGATGTCGTAATCTGGCAGGCTAACAAGATAGAGTTGCAATGGATTTTGAAAGGCTGAAATTTACATAAACTGAACACATCTATAATTAGACTAGACAAGCCAAAGATGCAGCAGGACATCCATAGGAATCAACTGGAAAGATATCTAAGCTTATCCTCTTGGTCTCTAATCTTTTACTCCGGGGTTTTGATTTAATGGTAAAGTAAAGTGTTCTTCTTGTAAGATAATAATCCAAGCTCTAACCCTTAATCAAAATACCACTACAGTGCTTAGAATGTGCATAGACGACCTAATGACTCTGAAAATGCCTTAAACTAGTTATTTAGACCTGCGCTGGTAGAATGGGTGCATCTGGTCTCCATGAAGATTTAGTGATCTCAAATGATAACTGATGGGGAAGGGGGATTATACTCGAACTCTAGAAGAAAGTGATGATAATTTTATATGTAATGAAGCCTCGCCCCCCTCCCCACACAATGACTTCACATTTGCCTCCCATCGACTAAACAAGATATGCTGAGGTCAGAGCATTTATGACTAAATCTGGTACTAAAGCAGAAGCAAAAGGTTACGAAAGTCCACCAGCGTTGGACAGAAGACAACCAAAAAGAGCTACAGAATCTTGCTAAAAAAAAATAGTGAAAGACAGCGAAAATCACAACAAATATCACGGCTATATCTCTGCCTCCCTTCTCTCCAACTTTCAGAAATAAATAGAAGGTTTGGTCAAACTGCACTATTATTTAGAATCTACCAGAGGTTGCCAGTTGTTAGAAGCATTCTAATATGAAACGAGTGTAGCAAAAAAATAATGTTAAGAAACTTCCTAACAAATGTGGCCAAGTCTTAGACCCTTGCCAGTATTCTTCCCTGATGGAGATGAAATGGGAGCCAGAGAGCAGGATGCGGCCCTCCATCAAGCTTGATTGAAAAAGGAAGGAACTTTATAGTGTTAAAGTTGATATTGAAAACAAAATATGCCCAAGACACACGATCAAGAGGACTGAGGGGATAGAAAGCATGCACAGAAGGAATCCGTTGAAAGGGATTTAGATACATTCAACTAATGTGATAGGTAGGTTAAATACGACAGATACTTCCAGCGATATCATTGCAGAAAGAAATGATTTTAGGATTCTACAAGAAGCATATTGTTGGTTATGAAGTTAGTCACAAACAAACATAGAATAAAAGTACACATTAACCTTTATTCATCTTGAAAGATACAGTGAATTCAAAGAATTCATGATCCCAAGTCTCCGGTGATTAGGTCTTAATCTACTGACATTACTCAGTGGTTAATGTGAGTTGTTGTTTCCATTTTGGGGCCTTACGTGAAAATGCACCATCATCATGAAGTTCCTGCAGAAATTCTTTACAGAGAAGTCAAATTATGCATTTATTTGATGAAAAGATGTAAAATACCTCAATCTTTGCATGATATTTTCAATTGTGCATGCTTAGTGTTCAAATATGCTAAATATTTATGGTTATCTACGAGATGTCTGCATATTTTGGGTTATTTGCTTAAGATTATCAGTTTATTTGCAATTGTGATAGTGAGATGCTCTGAAATTGAAAGAAATTAAAAGAAATACTTCTAATTAAGTTGAACCTTTAGCTTTTGATCCACATACATGCCTGATACTGTCATGAGGAGAAGAAATCAAACCATATGTTCACCAGGACATTCCACAGCTAGATACAGTTGATGCAAACTTCAGAGGATAATGAATGAAAACAATACATGCAACATGATGAGCACTCCAAGGGACGCAGCAAATCAAAGCATATATCCAGAATTCAGACACAGATTACTCAAGATTTACGAAGATTTGTAATCAGAATACTCTTCTCTTTCATTAAGTATGCAAAAGACATGCACATATACAACAGCTTTGAAATAAGTCCTGAATATTTCAGCAATCAAATTTCAATTAAGTTTCGAATCAATATAACAAGGCATTCCACCACCTTTTATAGAATAAGGTGAGGAATCCGTTACAAAAGATCCACGGATCTGATTTATCAATACAAATCAACGGCAATCACTTCATGACTTGTCAGTATTACAAAAAGGCACAAGTTGCCAGCTGGCAACTATCTATACTGCATATGCAAAATATTTCCCCTTTCATGATGTATCTTCATCATGCTCTTTATCTGATGCACGCGGGTCATCATCATGTGCATCGCTCTCTGAACTTTCGCTATGCGGATGATGACGCTGCTGCATATGGGGCTGCATGCTGCTCTGGATTTGTTCGTATGACTACACAACTTGATCTATTCCTCCGCCATCTTGAGTCTTTGCCTTGATGATGGCGTGTTTGTGCACTTCATACCTATCCCTGCTGTTATCCAGTTTATTCTTTCTGTCCTGCAGTGTTTCATTATAGGTCTCCATCTTGACCTTGATCCTCATCATTTTATTTATTATCTCTTCTGTCAAATGGACTAGCGGACCATCATCTTCCACCTGGAAGTTATTACGCAGAGCCTTGAGGGCAGAATCTTCATCCTGATTCTCTATCTTCCCTTCCACCTTGCCCTCCAATGTTTCGAGCATGTCTGCTTCAATGCCCATTAAATCGCGTAGCCTCATGCTGATCTCCCTCAGCTTAATATTGCATCTCTTGAGGACTCCGCATTCGAACTGTACATCCTTATACCAGATATCCACTAATAATGCAGTATTGTTATTTAACACCTGCTTACTGATAAGCAGTTGTGGATTTATCTACCTTATTTCGCCCAGCAGGCTGAGGACTTTCTCCAGTTTATAAGACCTTTTCCCAATCTGCACCTGCAACCTGTCTACCTTGGTTTTGGAGTCACTCAATATGCTCCATCTCTTCAAAGAACCTTTCATTATTTCAATGGCATCATCCAATGTGGATGACACCCATTTTCTGATTACGGACACCTCATGTTTCATGAGGTCCAGTTTATTTACCTCCTCCTGAGAAATGGCAGTCAATGGGACTACAGCTTCAGCTGTGGTATCTTCAAGAGTGGTTAGTCCTTTAATATATGCATGCAACTGAGTAATGTGCTCTTTATGTTGCTTATTCTTCTCCTTCTCTCTTTTCACCTTCTGAATTAGAGAGTCTATAACATCCTTTCCCTCCTGACCTTCCTGCTCTTCATTGGCAAAACCCAAACCAACTGTGCTTATCTGGAATTCATCTACAGTGATTTTGCCTTTCTCTTTCTCTACAGTAGGCACAGCAATCTGTGCGGTCCTTCTTCCTGTCGCCAGATCTCTTTTGATGGCCGAAGTCATCCTGGCCTTTCTCCTGGGTTTCATTATATCCGCGGCGAACAGGGTGGAGACGTCGAATTCCTGAATTTCCAGTTCCTCCTCAATATTCACTTCCTTTTCTAACCATGGAGGCACCTGATCATGCTTCTCAGCATCATGATGTTGTTCACCTCTATCTCCTGTTTCTATCAACAAGTGTTGTGGAGATGGTGACTTTTCTTTTTCCGGCTCTTGATGCTCACCTTGCTGCTGTTGATCCTGAGGCGCCTCCTCCTGTTGAGGAACTTCTTTTTCCGGGGGAGCATCTTCTCTGTGTGGGGAACCTGGCGGTGTACCTGTAGGTAGATCATGATGATCATGATCTTTTTCCTTCGTTTCTTCACCTGTCCCCAGTTCTTCCCCTTGTGGAGGTTGATCATCCTCCTTTTGCTTTTCTACTTCTGGTGGTATGTCCACCACCTTCAATATTGTAGGATCTGCCTGAGGTGATGGCATCTGTTCTGCAGCTGTTACTTGTCCTATGCCTACATCATCCACCTCTTGCGCCTTATCAGCAGGATCCTCTATCACTTCATTCTTCTTATCATCAGCCTTTGCTTCTTCTCGGACCTCTACAGCAGGTCCTGCTGATGTATCTTGTGGGCTTCGTTGGCCTAATTCAAGAGCATGACCCTCTACTTCGGCCATCTCTATCTCCTTTGTCAGGTGGTCCTTATCAGGTGATCCTGCTGGCTGTTCAGGACTTGCATCCTGCTTCTGTGTTAAGTCGACCACTGTAGGATCTGTCACCTCGGCGATCAGTGTGTCTAGCCCTATGTCCTGAGCTACCTGCTCTGGGCTCTTCTCTGGTTCTGGGCTCTTTTCTTGCTCTGCCTCTGCTTGTTTCATCTCTTCAAGCGTTGATTGGATAGATGGAGGCTTGTGAGGAGTCACACTGATGCCAGCAGCTGCAAGTGTTTCCATTTCTTGTGCAGCTACATCCTGCACCACCTCATCATCAGACAAGTTTATTGTCTCGTCTAGCGAGACAAGCTTTTCTGCTTGTGCCTGAGATGTTTCCTTTTGTTGCTCTTCTGCAAGTTCTGTTTTGAACTTGACAATGGTAGGAAGTGGAACATTGTGCTAAAGTTCCTTCTGCACTTCACTACCTACCCCTTGTACTTGCACTGGGGGATGACTTATCTCACCTCTCATGGAGGTTCTTGTTTTCTTAGGTGTGATAGGAACCAACACCTGGGGAGCTCTCCTCTTTCTTCTGATTATCAATGGAGCTTCCTCCTCTTCTTCAGGCTCTTCCTCCATGAGGATATCCTTGCCTGGTTGTCTGGATGATTGACCCACTTCTTGGGTCTCTGTGGTTCCAGCCTCTGTTGTCTTGGCTTTCTTGGGCTTGGGAGGAGAATCTGATTCTGATCCTACTCCTGCTGCTTCCTCAGCTGTAAACACTGCCCTTTCAATTATGACCCCTTTGGGTCCCTTTTCCACCTTCTTGCCCCTTGGGGCTCTCTTGCTTGACTGCTGTGGTGGAGGAATCTTCTCTCCTTTGGTCTTCCGTTTCTCCAGCAGGAAGTCATCATATTCGTCTGTGGGGATGTCCTGCCCCTTCTTCTTGTTGTCCACCGTGATGGCAACACCCTTTTTCTTCAATGCCTCTACCTGTGCATCTACCCAAGCTTGGGTCAAGTGTATGGTTCTGGCAAAGAATGGGTCCAAGGACATATCCTCCTGCATGGTGAGGTCAGGGGCAGAAATGGTATCATTGTATATCTTCTTCTGTTCGTATTCATCTGCCATGATCCTGTCGTCATCACTCTTCAGCTGCTGAGGGAGAGGTATGCAGTCAAATGTCCTGATCTGGTTCAGAGTCAACCTCTGATACCTCCTCCTCCTGGCCTCTGCCTCATCTTCCCAGTCAGCCCAAAAATCTTCTAGGTGCCTCTGGTGAACAGGCTTCCCTAGAATCATCTGCATTCGGCCGTAAGGATCATATGGTCTCGTTACTGGGAAGGGTAGTAGATTCATCTTGTTCAGAGTGACCATCACCTTCTTAATATGATCCAAGTCAGGGCACATATAGCTGCCGATGCTGACTGGGAACAAAATTGGTGGCAGCTTCTTGGCATCCTTATAAGTATGTATGATGGTGGAGCCCTGCCTGATAAATTCCATTAGAACTACTGCATCAGTAGGATACCTTGGCAACATCAGGGGATGCCCTTCAAAACCTTCTATCCTGATGTAGGAAAAGGTGGCAAATTGGATGTACCATGCCCCATGCCTGTATACTGCCTCCTGAGCTTCCATGCTCAGTCTTTTGTCCTGTCATCTTCCATGGTCCTTACCAGATGCATAGAGAATGCATCATTGACCAGTTTGTAGTCCTTGATATACTTGGTTCTTTGCAGCTGGGGATGATGATCCCATATATATGCTGCATTGGTGCCTGTTAGCTTCCCATCTGTGGTTAAGGCATCAAACGTACCTCTATATGCACAGGAATAAACAATGTAAGAGGTCATATAGAAGGCACAATCTGAACCTCCCAGGTTCAGCAGCTGCTCATGCAGAGCATCACTTATGATTTGGCCCCATAGTGGCTTGATGTCTGCATATAGGCACATCATTATTATGCCGTACATCCAGTCTCTGAATTCTCCAGTATCATGCTGACCAGTCACCTTGTTCAGTAGGGCGATCACATACTGATATTCCTCATTAAAATCAAACTTGAACATGTGCACAGGGAGCTTGGCCGCTGCATTATATGTGCTGTTCTCGGCCCGCCAAGCATACATGTTCTTTCTGGCCGTCCTCTTGTTGGCCTCATACTCTCTTTCAAACTTCTTCAAGTCTACACTCTTTACCTTACTGCCCATTGGTAGTCCAAATGTCTGGGATAGACCTTTGATGGATAGGTCTGCATACACTCTCCCGTGCTTCGTCACCTACCTCGTCTGAGGGTTGTAATTCCGGGCGCACTCAATAACCAGCTTCAGAGACTCCATGGAGTAGGGGAAGCCAGCAGCGTTCCACATGCCGGATACAAACACGGCGTCCAATACTAGACTCTTATCTTGTCCATCATTCAGCTTGGCTGACCAAGCTTCCAGGTTGGTACTCCCCTGATGGGTATCTGTAATTGCCCCAAATTTGAACAGGACCCCTCTCTGTGAAGAGAACATAGGCTGGCTGAATTCTTCCTGATTCTTGACTGAGCGTTTTTCAGCCATGGGTACCTGCAATTAACAACATTTCTTCTCACAACGGGATATGCATGTATACATATTGCCAATTTCATGCCTACTGCATCAATTTCACATTACTTATTCATACGGATACATAACCAGAACTTACAGCATCATATAGAAATAACATGATGAGGGTTTCAGTTCACTCACCTGGTTATGCAGATTTCTTTCTATACCAGTATATCGTTGAGATGCTCTTGATTCGGCTGCTGATCACCTTCGTCCTTCTGTCTGTGGGCTCGAATCACGCAACGGCAGCTGTTATGTAGATATGGAGGCTGGTGCTCTGTAAAACAATTTTAACGCAGGTAAATGTAACAATGGCGGTTGAATTACCTTTTAACCTTGCAATTAGGGTAAACTTAGGGTAACTCTAACAAGTTAGATCGCAATCTTTGATCATTCGTGCGAAAACTTAGGATCTCGCCAGACGTTTCATTGGGTTCCGGGCTCAGCGGGAATCACCTACCTAATCGGCGCGCATTTAATGGCAGTGGCGGCAAAGGGAGCGGGGGAATATCCATACGACAAGATATCATGAGGGCAGGATGATATTTCACAAATATCAGGTTGAGTTTCAATATCATCCTCCCTAGTCTTGAAATTGTTATCGCGACAAAATTTGGGTGACAACGCACCTTTGTTTTCATTTTAGCACATCAGGAGGATATTTCGGTCTATCAGGTGATATTTCAAAATATGATGATGACCTTCATACTTACTCATTCTCCTTTCGGAATATCAGGATGACGTCATCATGATACTTGTTCTTTGTATTGGAAATGTCTTATGATGTCATCGTCATATTGGGTGAATAGGATCATGTTTACAAAATATCCTGTCGAAATGTAAATATGATGATGATGTCATTAGGATGTTTCTTTCTTCTTTTATCGTCTTTGGATGACGTCATCAGGATATTTGTTAAGGGTGATATTTTGCATCAGGATGATATTAACGAATATCGGGTTACTTTCAAAAACATGATGCTCACGATACAAAAGACCGCTCGACGGGGAAAACTTACTATCACTTAAATTTGACGTCTGGATATTTGAACCGCAGGATATTATCGGGGGGACGTTTCAAATATGATGATGACCTTCATACAGCAAAACTGAGTTTATAAAATATGACCCTCTTCTTGCGAATATCAGGTTTGACCAAGACTTTGACTGTTCATAACTCTCACATCCTGATGAATATCAGGGTGATGTAAAAGGCAAACCTGCATGAATTTTAATGCTCTTTCAGAATATGTGGTCATATATATGAAATACGAATTTTGACAGACTAGCCTCATATTGGGGCTTACCTGATCTTGACTCCACATGATGATGAACATGACTGATTTTACCAAACCGCCAGAAAGCAAACAACACAAGCCAAAAGAAAAGTTGGGTCCCTGTTTTGCCAAGTCAAAATGGGGCGTGTTGTGTAACCACACAACAACTTGCCACCAAAGAAAATAAACAAATTCCAATGATTCAAGTGACGTGATCACATTTATCTATAGTGTTCTAATTCTGTCTAAGTGTAAGCATCATAATCCTCTGAATGATAAAATTTCATTATGGTGATAAAGCTAACAAAGGATCAGGTGTGTGCATATGATTAATTATCCTCATCTTGAAAGTAAGTTGAAAACATAAGTAACTGGTGTTAAACTACATAGTTGGAGATCATCCCTCATAGCCAACCTGGATAGAGCCTTGCTGCCAGCAAGCGTCTATAGCCCCAGCAAGGTTATCTATACAATCTCCCTAAGTAGAGCCCCACTGCCAGCAGGCATCCATAGCCCCGGTAGAGTTACTTAGATGGCCTAATTTTATTTCTTTTCGGATTTTTCTTTAAAAATTTATATTTGATATCATCATGTCAGCTCATTTGTACAAGGTATAGTCACTTGCAGCTTTAGGTTGGAGATTGTATTGGTAGCAAGGGAGTCCCTTTAGATTTTTCACTTAACACCTATACTAGTGTGTTCAACAAACCCAAGGCTGTTAGGTGTTTCATTGTGATGGATTCGCTTTGACCAAGAAAAAGCACCCTGATGAAAAGACATCATAAACCTGATCATGAATACTTCCTAGAATGAATCATAACCTATGTTTAAATGTGATCTCATCATTTGAATCTCAACAATTTAATTATTTCCTTAGGGTGATGAAGTGCATCATCCTGACTTACCCGAACAAGGTCCCAACCAACAAAACAACAAAACAACAAACAAACTGTACAAACAACTATACAAATATACAATATGATACACATGACTGTTATGACGTCATTCAGGCCTAGAAATAATGTTTGAGGAATTGTCCATTGACTGGCAACGGGACATCCTCACCTGTCAGGTTCTTAAGCCTATAAGTGTTGTCTCCTAAAATTTTAGAAATCTGAAAGGGACCTATCCATAATCTATCAAACTTACCATGATCACCTTTCTTTTCATGGGCTTTATCCCACATCAGGACTAAATCGGATATCCTGAAAGCTTTAATTCTGGCTCTCTTGTCAAACCAGCGTTTGACAACAGCCTGATGTTTTGCAAATTGGTCAATCGCTTGACTTCGTTTTTCTTCCAGGTGCATCAACTGAAGCAACCTGACTTCCTGTTTATTATCTATGCCTAGATACTCTTGGGCAAACTGCAGAGTAGGAATTTTCAAGTTTACAGGGAGGATAGGATCTACCCCATATACTAGTTGAAAGGGTGAGTTTCCTAATGCAATTTTCATTCTAGTTCTGTCTACCCATAAGGCATATTTCAGAAATGAGTTCCATTCCCTGGGATTTTTCTCTATCAATTTTCTTATGATACTCAGTAAATTCTTGTTGGTGGATTCTGCTAATCCATTTCCCTGGGGATAATAGTTGGATGAAAACTTAAGTATGATCCCATGATCAAAAGCCCAACTTGACAATTTGGTGGAAATGAAGGCAGAACCATTATCACTTACCAATGCATAGGGAGTTCCATACCTGGTGATAATGTTGCTTTCCAGAAATTTGATGACATCATCCGCAGTGCAGGTTTTGCTGCTGGTAGCCTCAGTCCATCTGGTACAATAATCAGTAATCGTCAGGACATACCTATGGCCTGAGGAAGACGGAGGATTGATCGGTCCTATGAAATCCATGCCCCACTGTGCAAATGGGCATTCTTCCATCACTGGCTGCAACGGTTGTGCAACA
Organism: Cunninghamia lanceolata; assembly: GCA_027924645.1. Classification (NCBI taxonomy): domain Eukaryota; kingdom Viridiplantae; phylum Streptophyta; class Pinopsida; order Cupressales; family Cupressaceae; genus Cunninghamia; species Cunninghamia lanceolata. The sequence goes on from BSBN01000062.1 coordinate 2,425,751, forward strand.
TATTTCCCTCTGTTGGCAGCAACCTGGCAAACATGACAACATTTAACATGATCAGCCGTGTCTTTAAAAATTGTAGGCCAGTAATATCCTGCTCTGAGGATTGCATGTGTTGTGGCCAACGCTGATCCGTGTGCCGTTCCAAACTTGTCATGTAACTCTGTTAAAACTTTATTTGCTTCTGGTTTCTCTAAGCATCTCAGGTATATCCCTTCATAATTCTTCTTAAACAGGGTTCCTCCCTTCATCATATACTTCTGGGATCTTATCTTTAAGGCTCTTCTCTGTGAAGCTTGCATTCTTGAAGGACATCTTCCAGTGATCAGGATGTGCCTGATGTCTGAATACCATTCTCTATTGTCTTTCTCATTGATCACATACTGCTGACTGATGATGTTTGGATCAGTTTCAGATATCATCTGGCTCAGAGCTTGTCCTCTTACTAGCTTCATTGGTGTGATCTCCATGTCATATTCTTGTAATACAGTAATCCATTTGGCTCTTTTTTCACCAGGTTCACTCTGCATCAGCAGCATCTTTACTGCTGCATCTGGTACCACAGCAATCACCTTACTTCTTAGTATGTAATGTCTGAATTTCTTTACTGCTCTGACTAATGCAAGTGCCTGTCTTTCAACATCTACATATCTCAACTCAGCATCCCTGAAAGGACAGCTCATGAAAGCAATTGGTTTCTCTTCTTTCTCTTCATTTCTTTGAGTTAACACTGCTGCAGAAGTATGTTCTGAAGCAAATGAGTAGATGTAGAAATCTCTTGTATAATCTGGACTAATGAGGACAGGAGCATCTGAAATGGCCTTCTTTATATCTTCAAAGGCAGCCTTGGCTTCTGGTGTCCACTCAATTTGTGCATCTTTTTTCAACATGGCATTCAGTGGTCTGACAATTTTGGCAAAGCCGGTGATGAACTTCCTCACAAAATTTATCTTACCAAAATAAGATTTAAGTTCCTTTTTGCTTCCTGGAAGTTGTAACTTCATAATAGACTCCACCCTGTCAGGATCAATGATAATTCCATCTTCTGTGATCAGGTGGCCTAGTAACTTTCCTGTTGTGACCCCGAATATGCACTTCTTAGGATTCAAGGATATTCCATATTCTTCACATTTCTTCAGTACACTTCTGAGATCAGCAACATGATTCCCCCTTTCCTTGGAGAATACTGTCAGGTCATCCATGTAGATGACTATACATTTTCCTACTAAGCCTCTGAAGGCTATGTCCATTGCTCGCTGGAATGTAGCTCCAGCATTTATAAGTCCAAATGGCATACGTCTATATGCAAATATCCCCCACTTTGTGGTGAAGGCAGTTTTCAATCTGTCAATTTTATCTACCATTACTTGGTTGTACCCTGAAAAACCATCTAAGAAGGACATCATTTTGGCTCCATTTACAATCTGTAGAACTTCATCCAAAGAGGGCAAAGGATAATTATCCTTTTCTGATGCTCTGTTCAGGTTCCTGAAATCTACACATAATCTGATGTCTCCATTCTTCTTTCTGACTGGCACAAGATTTGCCACCCAAGTGGAGTGCCTTACAGGAAATATTATCCGGGCATTTAACAATTTCTTAACTTCTTCAAGGATGATTGGTTCAAGCAGAGCATTGACTGGCCTCTACTTCTGTCTGAAAGGTTTTGCATCTGGCTTGAGAGGTATAGTATGAGTTATGACAGAAGTGTCATATGTCTTTAGCTCATCATAAGTCCATGCAATTACATGTATGTAATCCTTAAGGGCCTGAGTTATTCCTTCTGACTCTTCTGGTATACAAACCTTACCCAATAAGACATTTCTCTTGTCATCAGCTTGTCCAATATTCACCTGTGAATATTGACCTCCATCTGCCTTAGGCAGATCTTTATGTTTAAGCATATTATCTAGATCAAAGGCTCTTTCTAATTCAATCATACCTTTGGAAATTGTGTTGCTAGGCAACTCCAATATCTCATCTTCTTCCCAGACATGATCTTCCATACCACTCTCATCTATAATCCGAGCTTCAAATATGTCTCTGTTTGATATAAAGTCCAGGATGTGCTGATCATCATCAAACACCTAGAGATTAGTCACATTGTCAGGTACTGAAGGTACTGACACCAATTCTACTGAAAATCTCTTCAAACCAGATATAGACAGCGGTTCCAACATACTGGCGGCCTGGGCAAGTGCATCTGCCCTCTGGTTCTGTTCTCTTGGTACGTGAATGATATTAAAGGCATCAAAGTCTTCAATCAGGTCCCACACACGATGTCTGTAATTTGATAACTTTCTGTAATTACAAGAGTAAATTCCTCTTACTTGTCTCACAACCAGTTCTGAATCTCCAAAGACATGCAGGATCTTCACTTTCTTCTTATGAGCAAACAACAGTCCATGAATCAGAGCTTCATACTCTGCGACATTATTGGTGCAGGGGAACTGTAATCTGTAAGCTGCTAAATAGGATTTTCCTGACGGATTGATAAGGTCAACTCCTACCCCAGCACCTTGCTTAGATTTGGATCCATCAAACCTCAGGATCCAAGGCTTATCCTCAGTAGGACATTTGTCTTCAGTAGGATATTTACTTGAACTTTCTTTCTTCTTTGCAGCTCTGGCTGCTGCTCCGGCTGATATCCACTTTAACTTGGGGATGTCATCTTCAAGTTTCTTCTTTCCTTTATTTGGTGAGCCTGATGGCTTTTCTGTTTTCTCTTCCATCTCAGCAGGAGGATGATGTTCAGCACATACGGCCGCATGCTTCTTCAAAATGTGTAAACACAGTGAGCAAGTTGTTTCTGAGTGAGGCACCTCATGCAGCCTACACCAACCTTTAATTAAAACCTCCTGGGGAGATTTACACTGTTGTGTCATTTTTTCTATTTCTTTTACCAGAAATTCTTCGAACTTCGTTAGGTCACTGCCTTTGTCCTCATCAGACAACTCGTAATCAGGTTCCATGAAGCAATCACTACCAGGAGTGATCTTTTCCTTTTTCGCATCATTTGTCTGATCAAACATTAGGACTTCTTCCATTTTCTGGATATGATCCTCATCACGATCCGTCGGAGCCTCTGTTCCTGCAGAAGACAAATAAGAATTAGTATCATCATCATCATCAGATGTAGCACTCACCTCGGAATATGATGATGATGCTTCACTATATGTCTGCTCCAGCATCATCATGTCTAAGCATGGTTCACAAGTCTTTTCTGAGTGTGCTTCGCCATGTAATCTGCACCATCCATCAATCAAAATGTCATTAGCAGGTATATTCAATAATTGGCAACGTTTTACCTGAGTAGATAAATGCATCTCAAAATCTCTGAAGCGATCTATTTCATTCTCATTATCCGGATCATTATTAAGTTCTATAACTGGCATATCCTCATGATAATCATCATCATGATGATGATGAACATCAAGCATCAGGATCTCTTCTATTTTAACAGTTTGTGGCCTGATGCAATAAACTCCAGGTTCTACGTTTACATACATGATCTCATTTGTTTTGTTATATTCCGTGATCATATGTTTCATCCTAGGCTCAGCATCAATCCTAATCTGATTAGGTATACCTTTCCATGGTAACCACATGTGACTGGAGTCTATGGACATGTATCCGTTGAGCGTTTTAGACCAATCTCGGCTAAGCAACATCCCATATGTATCAGGTATGTCAACTACCTGAATGTCAATGTAATACTGTATCCTAGGATCAGACGCTAGCTGCATGTGAATGTGAGTCAGTTCTCCTACGACACTTACTTCTGTCTTGTCCAGTTGAGTGACCTTCTTTAAGGATTTAGCAGGATGCAGTCCTAATGCGTTGCATATTAACAAAGGCATAACATTCGTTGAGGCTCCTGAATCAACTAAACAGTTGTGCAAATTCTTGCTGAACATTCTTATGGTGAGGAGAAACGGGGGTGATTCAGTTTTATCTCTATACAAGGTCATGTGGGAGGTTTCAGCGGCTTGGACTGTAGCTGACACCTTGAGCTTGCTAGTATTATCTTTAGCAGCATGATCTTTGCCATTGGATTGACTTGAAAGATGATTATCCTCTTTAGGAGCAGGATCATCTAGTGACTTCATGAATGCCCTTTTGATGGCAGGAGTTTTCAATAGCTCAGATAGGGACAGGCTGATCTTGATTTTCTTCATTTCATCAGCCAAATAGCTGACTAACTTGTCAGACTCCTGAGGTGCATTTACGACTTTTGTTACTATGTTTTGAGGAGACAAGTATTGAGCATTCACCTTAGGGAACCCAGGGTTATTGCTAGCCTTAGGATCAGGAGGTGTGCTGAAGTTGTTTGGAGGTAGAGATGATGTCAATGGACCAGCAGGTCTATTGGCATTACTCCTCAGGTTATAATTGTGCTTACCAGGATATTGCTGCTGGTATGCATGTACTTCCTCATGCTCTCTTGCAGGTTCATTTTCATCCTCAAAGGGGAAGACATAGTTTGTTTCAAAGGTTAAGGCAGATTCTTCATAGGTCTGATTATAATCCTGATGAGGCTGATTAGTGTATGTTTCCAGCACAAAAGCTGAATCATATCCACAAGGAACTATTTCATTTCCTTTTGCCTGAGGTGGATTTCCAGAAGTATTAGACACTTCAGTCTGAAAGATGCTGGCAGCAATCCTAAATTGTGGACAATCTAATTCTACATATGCATTGGTATTGTGGATCCTGCACCAATTGGTAAGGGCTGCTTCAGCAAGATTGACTCTGGTAGTTTGTTTGGCTTCACCAGGAGGCTGATTGTCTAGGGGTGACGGTAATGAGCCGTTATTTGGCCTGGAGTTCCACACTCTGGGCTATCTAGGAGGATTATTGTTATTTGCAGCACTATTGTTGAAGTTATTGTTGTTATATCCTCTGTCAGGGTAGTTTGGTCTGTCATTGGAATAACTCCTATTCTAACCTGACTGTGAATAAAACCCTTGATTTCTCAAATGTGTTACTTCTATGGTGAGTTTTTTGAGTTGAGCAGAAATTTCTTTGATTTCTTCCTTCTCTTCTTGAGCTTTGGCCACTACATTTTCAGTCTGAGGCTTAAAAAAGGAAGATCCATGGTTATTGTTGGATAGATCTGTACCCTGAGGTGTCTGAGCATGTGCAGGATATTGTGGCAATTGGCCATTTCCATTAGGAGGAGGCATAATACTCAATGGAGGTACTTGCAAAGGTGCAGGCATGACTGCTGGGGGTATCACTGCTCCATTTGGATATTGTGCAGGATATTGTGAAGGATAAGCTGCAAGATATGGTGCTGGATATTGTGATTGTACGCCAGGCAAAGTAGGGAATGCTATATTTGGAGTAGGAGCAGGTATCAACTGCTGATTTACCTTGATAGCTTCTTGAAAAGATCCTGTCAATGTAGTGATCTCAGGATGTGTTCTTCTGATGAACATGGAAGTTAATGGATCCAGGGATGAATAATAGATACTCCTAGCAGCAGCATCAGCCACCACATATGGGGCAACTAGCTTGGACAACATTTTCTGGAACCTAGCATTGAAATTGGCAATAGGCTCATTCTCAAATCTCTTGATTGTGGCAAACATGTGGTAATTCATGGATGGATCAATAGGGACCTTGAAGCTGTCAAGAAAGGCTTTCTCTAAGACAGCCCACGAACCGACAGAAGATTGACCAAGACTAATGAACCAATTATAAGCCTCTTCCCCTAAGGAAAAAGGAAATAATCTACACACTACGTCCTGATGTTCTATTCTGGCTCTGCAGCATGCTTCCTTAAACGTCCTGATATGATCATCAGCATCTTGATAAGGATGATATTTTGGACAAAGTTTGTCTGGATTCTTTGGTAACTCGTGATATGCATTGAAGGTCAAGGGTGACTCTGCTGCAAAGAAAGACATTGCAACCTGAGGGGGCTGAACTGGTGGTGCAGTTGGCTGAGGTTGAACTAAAGGTATACCCTGGGTTTGAACAGGAGGTGTCACGGATATACCGGAAGGTATTTGCAAACCAACAGGAGTTACAGGAGGAGGTCCCGGTGAACCTCTAGACGCACTAGACCCTGGAGTATGGTGAATGTCTACAGTCCTAGGTCTGAAACCTCTAACAGGCAATTCTTCAAAAATTTCACTAGGTCTAGACCTGGTATTTATCCTGTGAGCCAGGATTTCTCGATTTGGAGGCAAATTGGCTGAAACTTTGCAAATATTGGTTAGATTTCACTGGATAAGGTGATATTTGCGGTTAAACGGCAAATCAGACTGGATATTTACGAAATATTTGTGAAGATATCGCAAATATGACAGGATATTGGGATATTCTGACCCGTAGCACAAGATCTCAAGTGTTTAAGGCTCAAATTCTCAAAGCTTGAACAAATATACGCATCTTTAGCCAATATTTAGTGAATTTAGAGAGATCTACTGTAAAGCTTGCAATATTTATGTGAGATCTGGAAATCTTTACATAGAATGTGCATATACAAACTTCTCACAGCAAATATTTACGTAATTTACTGAAATTCACAGATGATCTGAGGTTACCTTACTCTAAGCGTCGTCAAACCTGAAAATACTGATGATGAGCGTGATCTTCCGGAGTTGGCCCTCCTTCTAGCGCCAATTTATTTTGTGTTAGGAGCGAGGGGCCTGCAAATATGTTGAAATCTAGAAATTCTCTGTCTGGCCCTCCTTCTAGCGCCAATTTATGTTGGTTATGAAGTTAGTCACAAACAAACATAGAATAAAAGTACACATTAACCTTTATTCATCTTGAAAGATACAGTGAATTCAAAGAATTCATGATCCCAAGTCTCCGGTGATTAGGTCTTAATCTACTGACGTTACTCAGTGGCTAATGTGAGTTGCTGTTTCCATTTTGGGGCCTTACGTGAAAATGCACCATCATCATGAAGTTCCTGCAGAAATTCTTTACAGAGAAGTCAAATTATGCATTTATTTGATGAAAAGATGTAAAATACCTCAATCTTTGCATGATATTTTCAATTGTGCATGCTTAGTGTTCAAATATGCTAAATATTTACGGTTATCTACGAGATGTCTGCATATTTTGGGTTATTTGCTTAAGATTATCAGTTTATTTGCAATTGTGATAGTGAGATGCTCTGAAATTGAAAGAAATTAAAAGAAATACTTCTGATTAAGTTGAACCTTTAGCTTTTGATCCACATACATGCCTGATACTGTCACGAGGAGAAGAAATCAAACCATATGTTCACCAAGACATTCCACAGCTAGATACAGTTGATGCAAACTTCAGAGGATAATGAATGAAAACAATACATGCAACATGATGAGCACTCCAAGGGACGCAGCAAATCAAAGCATATATCCAAAATTTAGACACAGATTACTCAAGATTTACGAAGATTTGTAATCGGAATACTCTTCTCTTTCATTAAGTATGCAAAAGACATGCACATATACAGCAGCTTTGAAATAAGTCCTGAATATTTCAGCAATCAAATTTCAATTAAGTTTCGAATCAATATAACAAGGCATTCCACCACCTTTTATAGAATAAGGTGAGGAATCCGTTACAAAAGATCCACGGATCTGATTTATCAATACAAATCAATGGCAATCACTTCATGACTTGTCAGTATTACAAAAAGGCACAAGTTGCCAACTGGCAACTATCTATACTGCATATGCAAAATATTTCCCCTTTCATGATGTATCTTCATCATGCTCTTTATCTGATGCACTCGGGTCATCATCATGTGCATCGCTCTCTGAACTTTCGCTATCCGGATGATGATGCTGCTGCATATGGGGCTGCATGCTGCTCTGGATTTGTTCGTATGACTGCACAACTTGATCTATTCCTCCGCCATCTTGAGTCTTTGCCTTGATGATGGCATGTTTGTGCGCTTCATACCTATCCCTGCTGTTATCCAGTTTATTCTTTCTGTCCTGCAGTGTTTCATTATAGGTCTCCATCTTGACCTTGATCCTCATCATTTTATTTATTATCTCTTCTGTCAAATGGACTAGCGGACCATCATCTTCCACCTAGAAGTTATTACGCAGAGCCTTGAGGGCAGAATCTTCATCCTGATTCTCTATCTTCCCTTCCACCTTGCCCTCCAATGTTTCGAGCATGTCTGCTTTAATGCCCATTAAATCGCGTAGCCTCATGCTGATCTCCCTCAGCTTAATATTGCATCTCTTGAGGACTCCGCATTCGAACTGTACATCCTTATACCAGATATCCACTAATAATGTAGTATTGTTATTTAACACCTGCTTACTGATAAGCAGTTGTGGATTTATCTGCCTTATTTCGCCCAGCAGGCTGAGGACTTTCTCCAGTTTATAAGACCTTTTCCCAGTCTGCACCTGCAACCTGTCTACCTTGGTTTTGGAGTCACTCAATATGCTCCATCTCTTCAAAGAACCTTTCATTATTTCAATGGCATCATCCAATGTGGATGACACCCATTTTCTGATTACGGACACCTCATGTTTCATGAGGTCCAGTTTATTTACCTCCTCCTGAGAAATGGCAGTCAATGGGACTGCAGCTTCAGCTGTGGTATCTTCAAGAGTGGTTAGTCCTTTAATATATGCATGCAATTGAGCAATGTGCTCTTTATGTTGCTTATTCTTCTCCTTCTCTCTTTTCACCTTCTGAATTAGAGAGTCTATAACATCCTTTCCCTCCTGACCTTCCTGCTCTTCATTGGCAAAACCCAAATCAACTGTGCTTATCTGGAATTCATCTACAGTGATTTTGCCTTTCTCTTTCTCTACGGCAGGCACAGCAATCTGTGCGGTCCTTCTTCCTGTCGCCGGATCTCTTTTGATGGCCGAAGTCATCTTGGCCTTTCTCCTGGGTTTCATTATATCCGCGGCGAACAGGGTGGAGACGTCGAATTCCTGAATTTCCAGTTCCTCCTCAATATTCACTTCGTTTTCTAACCATGGAGGCACCTGATCATGCTTCTCAGCATCGTGATGCTGTTCACCTCTATCTCCTGTTTCTATCAACAAGTGTTGTGGAGATGGTGACTTTTCTTTTTCCGGCTCTTGATGCTCGCCTTGCTGTTGTTGATCCTGAGGCACGTCCTCCTGTTGAGGAACTTCTTTTTTCGGGGGAGCATCTTCTCTGTGTGGGGAACCTGGCGGTGTACCTGTAGGTAGATCATGATGATCATGATCTTTTTCCTTCGTTTCTTCACCTGTCCCCAGTTCTTCCCCTTGTGGAGGTTGATCATCCTCCTTTTGCTTTTCTACTTCTGGTGGTATGTCCACCACCTTCAATATTGTAGGATCTGCCTGAGGTGATGGCATCTGTTCTGCAGCTGTTACTTGTCCTATGCCTGCATCATCCACCTCTTGCGCCTTATCAGTAGGATCCTCTATCACTTCATTCTTCTTATCATCAGCCTTTGCTTCTTCTCGGACCTCTACTATAGCAGGTCCTGCTGATGTATCTTGTGGGCTTCGTTGGCCTAATTCAAGAGCATGACCCTCTACTTCGGCCATCTCTATCTCCTTTGTCAGGTGGTCCTTATCAGGTGATCCTGCTGGCTATTCAAGACTTGCATCCTGCTTCTGTGTTAAGTCGACCACTGTAGGATCTGTCACCTCGGCGATCAGTGTGTCTAGCCCTATGTCCTGAGCTACCTGCTCCGGGCTCTTCTCTGGTTCTGGGCTCTTTTCTTGCTTTGCCTCTGCTTGTTTCATCTCTTCAAGCGTTGATTGGACAGATGGAGGCTTGTGAGGAGTCACACTGATGCTAGCAGCTGCAAGTGTTTCCATTTCTTGTGCAGCTACATCCTGCACCACCTCATCATCAAACAAGTTTATTGTCTCGTCTAGCGAGACAGGCTTTTCTGCTTGTGCCTGAGATGTTTCCTTTTGTTGCTCTTCTGCAAGTTCTGTTTTGAACTTGACAATGGTAGGAAGTGGAACATTGTGCTAAAGTTCCTTCTGCACTTCACTACCTACCCCTTGTACTTGCACTGGGGGATGACTTATCTCACCTCTCATGGAGGTTCTTGTTTTCTTAGGTGTGATAGGAACCAACACCTGGGGAGCTCTCCTCTTTCTTCTGATTATCAATGGAGCTTCCTCCTCTTCTTCAGGCTCTTCCTCCATGAGGATATCCTTGCCTGGTTGTCTGGATGATTGACCCACTTCATGGGTCTCTGTGGTTCCAGCCTCTGCTGTCTTGGCTTTCTTGGGCTTGGGAGGAGAATCTGATTCTGATCCTACTCCTGCTGCTTCCTCGGCTGTAAACACTGCCCTTTCAATTATGACCCCTTTGGGTCCCTTTTCCACCTTCTTGCCCCTTGGGGCTCTCTTGCTTGACTGCTGTGGTGGAGGAATCTTCTCTCCTTTGGTCTTCTGTTTCTCCAGCAGGAAGTCATCATATTCGTCTGTGGGGATGTCCTGCCCCTTCTTCTTGTTGTCCACCGTGATGGCAACACCCTTTTTCTTCAATGCCTCTACCTGTGCATCTACCCAAGCTTGGGTCAAGTGTATGGTTCTGGCAAAGAATGGGTCCAAGGACATATCCTCCTGCATGGTGAGGTCAGGGGCAGAAATGGTATCATTGTATATCTTCTTCTGTTCGTATTCATCTGCCATGATCCTGCCGTCATCACTGTTTAGCTGCTGAGGGAGAGGTATGCAGTCAAATGTCCTGATCTGGTTCAGAGTCAACCTCTGATACCTCCTCCTCCTGGCCTCTGCCTCATCTTCGCAGTCAGCCCAAAAATCTTCTAGGTGCCTCTGGTGAACAGGCTTCCCTAGAATCATCTGCATTCAGTCGTAAGGATCATATGGTCTCGTTACTGGGAAGGGTAGTAGATTCATCTTGTTCAGAGTGACCATCACCTTCTTAATATGATCCGAGTCAGGGCACATATAGCTGCCAATGCTGACTGGGAACAAAATTGGTGGCAGCTTCTTGGCATCCTTATAAGTCTGTATGATGGTGGAGCCCTGCCTGATAAATTCCATTAGAACTACTGCATCAGTAGGATACCTTGGCAGCATCAGGGGATGCCCTTCAAAACCTTCTATCTTGATGTAGGAAAAGGTGGCAAATTGGATGTACCATGCCCCATGCCTGTATACTGCCTCCTGAGCTTCCATGCTCAGTCTTTTGTCCTGTCATCTTCCATGGTCCTTACCAGATGCATAGAGAATGCATCATTGACCAGTTTGTAGTCCTTGATATACTTGGTTCTTTGCAGCTGGGGATGATGATCCCATATATATGCTGCATTGGTGCCTGTTAGCTTCCCATCTGTGGTTAAGGCATCAAACGTACCTCTGTATGCACAGGAATAAACAATGTAAGAGGTCATATAGAAGGCACAATCTGAACCTCCCAGGTTCAGCAGCTGCTCATGCATAGCATCACTTATGATTTGGCCCCATAGTGGCTTGATGTCTGCATATAGGCACATCATTATTATGCCGTACATCCAGTCTCTGAATTCTCCAGTATCATGCTGACCAGTCACCCTGTTCAGTAGGGCGATCACATACTGATATTCCTCATTAAAATCAAACTTGAACATGTGCACAGGGAGCTTGGCCGCTGCATTATATGTGCTGTTCTCGGCCCGCCAAGCATACATGTTCTTTCTGGCCGTCCTCTTGTTGGCCTCATACTCTCTTTCAGACTTCTTCAAGTCTACACTCTTTACCTTACTGCCCATTGGCAGTCCAAATGTCTAGGATAGACCTTTGATGGATAGGTCTGCATACACTCTCCCGTGCTTCGTCACCTGCCTCGTCTGAGGGTTGTAATTCTGGGCGCACTCAATAACCAGCTCCGGAGACTCCATGGAGTAGGGGAAGCCAGCAGCGTTCCACATGCCGGATACAAACACGGCGTCCAATACTGGACTCTTATCTTGTCCATCATTCAGCTTGGCTGACCAAGCTTCTAGGTTGGTACTCCCCTGATGGGTATCTGTAATTGCCCCAAATTTGAACAGGACCCCTCTCTATGAAGAGAACATAGGCCGGCTTAATTCTTCCTGATTCTTGACTGAGCGTTTTTTAGCCATGGGTACCTGCAATTAATAACATTTCTTCTCACAACGGGATATGCATGTATACATATTGCCAATTTCATGCCTACTGCATCAATTTCACATTACTTATTCATACGGATACATAACCAGAACTTACAGCATCATATAGAAACAACATGATGAGGGTTTCAGTTCACTCACCTGGTTATGTAGATTTCTTTCTATACCAGTATATCGTTGAGATGCTCTTGATTCGGCTGCTGATCACCTTCGTCCTTCTGTTTGTGGGCTCGAATCACGCAACGGCAGCTGTTATGCAGATATGGAGGCTGGTGCTCTGTAAAACAATTTTAACGCAGGTAAATGTAAAAATGGCGGTTGAATTACCTTTTAACCTTGCAATTAGGGTAAACTTAGGGTAACTCTGACAAGTTAGATCGCAATCTTTGATCATTCGTGCGAAAACTCAGGATCTCCCCAGACGTTTCATTGGGTTCCGGGCTCGGCGGGAATCACCTACCTAATCGGCGCGCATTTAATGGCAGTGGCGGCAAAGGGAGCGAGGGAATATCCATACGACAAGATATCATGAGGGCAGGATGATATTTCACAAATATCAGGTTGAGTTTCAATATCATCCTCCCTAGTCTTGAAATTGTTATCGCGACAAAATTTGGGTGACAACGCACCTTTGTTTTCATTTTAGCACATCAGGAGGATATTTTGGTCTATCAGGTGATATTTCAAAATATGATGATGACCTTCATACTTACTCATTCTCCTTTCGGAATATCAGGATGACGTCATCATGATACTTGTTCTTTGTATTGGAAATGTCTTATGACGTCATCGTCATATTGGGTGAACAGGATCATGTTTACAAAATATCCTATCGAAATGTAAATATGATGATGATGTCATCAGGATGTTTCTTTCTTCTTTTATCGTCTTTGGATGACATCATCAGGATATTTGTTAAGGGTGATATTTTGCATCAGGATGATATTAACGAATATCGGGTTACTTTCAAAAACATGATGCTCGCGATACAAAAGACCGCTCGACGGGGAAAACTTACTATCACTTAAATTTGACGTCCGGATATTTGAACCGCAGGATATTATCGGGGGGACGTTTCAAATATGATGATGACCTTCATACAGCAAAACTGAGTTTATAAAATATGACCCTCTTCTTGCGAATATCAGGTTTGACCAAGACTTTGACTGTTCATAACTCTCACATCCTGATGAATATCAGGGTGATGTAAAAGGCAAACCTGCATGAATTTTAATGCTCTTTCAGAATATGTGGTCATATATATGAAATATGAATTTTGACAGACTGACCTCATATTGGGGCTTACCTGATCTTGACTCCACATGATGATGAACATGACTGATTTTACCAAACCGCCAGAAAGCAAACAACACAAGCCAAAAGAAAAGTTGGGTCCTTGTTTTGCCAAGTCAAAATGGGGCGTGTTGTGTAACCACACAACACATATGTTACATTGACTATGGATACCTACAAACAGAAGCGATTGGCAATAGCAATGCATAACCCACAACTATGGCCAACATACAGATTGCCTACAAGAAATGTTATGAATCTTTCAGCCCTTGCTGTGAGTGTAGAACGCCTCTCGACGTAATAATTTTGACCCTCTATAATACTGTTCAGATTATCTCACAAGCGAAAGTATAAACAAAGTCACAGAAAAATAATAAGCAATATTATTACAACACACTTCTCATGAAAGTTGCAATTTGGATATTTGTCTTGCTAGAGGAAATTGGATGCTAGATGCAGAAATTTAATGATCTACCAAAATAATTGCATGTAGATATAGATTGGGAAAATGAGGGAAATTGAGAAGATAATCTTACCTAAACAAGCAATTAGATAGATTCTTGAAATCATGGACTACCTAAACTCTAGTAAATTCCTTTCCAGCAAGGATTTTATCTGATAAAGAAGGATTACAAACTATTTGACAGAATTCCCAAGGAGAAGTCACCGCTTGGGATGCAAAAATTGCAGGATATGTTCCAAATGGATTTATTGAAGGACTTCAAGAATAGAGGAATTTCCTCAAGTTCTATAGTTGAAAGTGTCTGGTAGCTATGCATACACAAAGTGGAAGCATGGACAAGTCACGTTAACTAATTAGAAAATGCCTAGAAGAAATGTGCTCTCATGGAATGCCATGACTATAGGAAATGATTGACATATTTTTTAAAGAGTCCTTAAAAAAAACTTTAAGCAAATGCAGCTGTTAGGTGTAAAATGAGATTTCACAACCTTTCCATGCATCCTCCCTACCTCTTTTAATAGGGAGTTTTGAACAGGGTATAGACATCCATCAAAACATGACAGAAGGGGGATATACATTAGATGTTGTAGTTATTACTGTGCTGGTATCGTGGAGAGAAAAGGATCTATTTATTCACTATAGCCACCAATATGATTCTTACCAATGAAGATATTAGGAACAGTACACTCTGTACTTGTCATTATGAAGGTCCCAACTCTTCCAATTTTACAGACCATGAGTTATAGATTTATAGCAATTTTAGCTTCATAATATAGAAATGATTCAATAATCACTCAAATTTATACTCACACCCCATAATGTTAATATCAGTCACTTTAATAAATAGAAATTACTTAATCTATAACAGAAGGTAAAAAAATCCGAGATGATAATCCATACTACACCCTTTTTCAAAGATTAAATAGGATCAGAAACTCGTACCAGAGAGAGAATAATGAATGGGTACCTCTAAATCCAATATATTTGGGTGATGAAGACTTACAATAATAACAAATAAGTAGAGAAGATGAAGGATTCCTCTACTGTCTGTTAGAAAACTTCCTAGCTATCTGCCCTCCCATTCCTTGCAAAATATTTCTCTCCAGCTTGTAACTTCTGCCTGTCCTCATCTCCCCCTTTTTCCCATACACCTACGTGCAAGAGAAAACCATGAGCTTCCCACAACTGTCCCTTCCAAAATAACAAGTGTCCACAATAAACCCCATCATAATAAACAGAGGACAACAAGAATAACAACTGTCAGCTAGAATAGGCGGTGGAGAATGGTGTGTGTCTTTGGAATAGCATCATTTTCCTTCCCTCTGAAATGTTGATTTTTTAGGTGCCCCGAAAAGCCCCTCTCCCTCAATTAAATCAATTGAATAATAGTAATAAAATAATTCATATTCAAACAACTTTAAATAATTATCTTGAACTAGGTAATTATCAATTACCATTTTAATCTTATTAAATATTAATAATAATAATGATAATATGATGTAACCCTGTTCAATATTATAGTGGATCAAATAATAGTATGACTATCCAATGAAATCTGGGCATACAACATAACCCACTGAGCAGGACAACCGTCAAAAGCCAAATCAAACATGTTCACAGGCCAGGCCAAAACACACTTAGCTAACAAGCTCCATCAAATATAAATCAATTGCAAGACCAACATACTAACAGAACTAACGAGTTGAACTAGACATGTCATGCATCCTGATCGAGGATGATGACTTGGGATGTGGGACCTTAAGTTATCTCCAAAACAACATATCCATTGGGTTTAAGGCAGGCTCAGACCTGTTAATTCAGGTGGAGTCAATGCTTGATACCTGCATCCTGCAACAAATGTCATGGTCAAGCATGTATAGATGCATATAAGCTAGCACTAGGTGGAAAAAGGAATTGCAACATCGCAGGGCACTCACAAGTGAGTGATGTGACATCATCGCTTCCACATCATATCAATCTAGATTAGCTCAACACATAATCATAACCAAATCAAATCTATCTCTTTATCTGAACAGAACCCTACACTTAACATATAGGTGCATGAAATCATAAGTGTTAGAAGTACCATCATAACAAATAAATCTAACAGAATCAGTCACATGAGATCCATTCTAATATATAACAATTGTAGTAAGATCAACATCTTAATCATTGGAATGCAAAACAATATGAAAGCCTGCATTATTAGTGCCGCAGTAGAGATTATCAATAAAACACATTAACTATCATATGAAACCACACATGGATGAAGCATCTACCTATATTGTACAACATCAATTGTTTACCTTACCTTTAATATTCCTATTATTTTACCTTCACCTTCATGCGCCTTGACCAGTTCACCTATACATCCAAGGTGAGAACGGAGGGGCACTACATGCCTTTGGGAGCTATCGGGAGTTAAGGGTGGATTAGGAATTGTCAAGGGTTCTAGGTAGCCTAAAAAGCTATGACCAAGATAAATTTTTCTATTTGAACAAGTTTTTTGAATTTAAAAACATGAACAAAGGATAATATTGGACATTTGGAGGGATTAAAGACCTTTTTGAACTGAAGAAGGATTTGAAAATAATGAATTTTGAAGATTTTTAAAATTTCAAAAAACACCAAGACCTCCAACAGAGTAATTTTGCTATTGTTTGAGTTTTCAAACTAGAGAAGTGCCACTAAAGTGTAATGCAAAAATTTTCATGAGTTATTGGATCAGTGAACTCACTTATGAGTTCAAAACATTTAGAAATTGCCAACATAGAGCACAAGATAAACTTGAATTGTTTTCCACATGAAGTTGTAAACATGTTCCAAAAAATGATAACCCATAACTTTAAAATGGAATAATATTTTCACTTGAAGCTTGGCCACATTATCAAAAATAATACCAAAAAATTTACTACTAGATCATTTTGCTCCATCTTTTACGAAACTCCAGATTTAAATATTTCCATAGACTATTGGTGAAAACTTGCTAGTTTAATATATCCCAAACTGAAAGGAGTTTCACTTCAGAAATTTGTATTGTGTTTAATGAATTCAAGAAGATTTTATTCCATCTCTTATGGATTTTTGAATTTAATTATTTCTGTAACTCCCTACATTGTGCAACTACTTCTAGCACTTCAACTAAACAGATGGAAAACTCTACTCTAAACTATTGTGTAACTTGTAAGTTTAATTCAATTAACTTACATGAACTTAATCAAATCTGAGATTTCTAAGATGAGCAATTGCATCGACTAATGCAGAAAAAATGTGATGCCAATGACTAGCAACTTCAAATGCAAATTCGTGACTTCAATTTAGCAAGAGACTTGACATTTGAGAATGATTGAAATATTTGTGACTAAGAGTGACTCGATAGAGGTGTTCAACACATGGCAAGTTTTGTCCATTTGACTCAAAAAATTTAAATTTTGTGAGGTCAAAACGAGGCTAACAATGTGTTTTCTTCTAGTTCTAGCCCAATTTTTCTCCATTTTGAGTCCTGATTGTAGTATTCTTCATACCTAACTAATTGCCAACTCCACCTAACTAATTAATGACTCTCAATCAATCTAATCTCATATTCATATCAATCTTTGTTATCTCCCAATCATTCATGTGTTATCTCAATTTCTTCTTCTATGATTTGCTCTCTAGTTACAGTTCACTCTCAATCAGATCCAAATCACTCACCAATCGAATATGTTAGTCCCCAATCACCACCACCTTTGGTTTGATTTACAACCTATGAATACCTCCCTCCTCTATTCATTTGGGGAAGCAAATTTAGTATTGCATCTCTACTATTGCTTTGCTTTGCATATAATTGTCTCCATAGCATTCTCATGCTTGTGCGGGACTTCGTGTGCCTTTTTTATTAGAATAGCTTCATTGTTCAAGCCCATTGAACTTCTTAGCATTCAAATGCTCATATCAATCATCCCATTTTTCCAATTCTTTTAGTTTCAAATCTCAATTCAATTTCAATTATTTCCATCTTCATCCCTATTGCCAAGAAGAGACCCCACTACAACAAAGGAAGAGAGGGATGCCACGAAGGACTTCTGAGGACTCGCCAGGCACTAACGCCAATTCATACCAAGTTCCTTTCATGTTTTCAATAGTAATTGTAACAAATCTTTGCTCTTGAGATGTAAATAATTTGTTTGATTTTCTCTTAATAGTGCATTTAGTTGTTTATTTCTTTAGATTAGACTTGGTTTTAAGTACTTAGCTTAGATTTTCTTGCATTCCCAAATTTTAAATTTATTTCCATTGTTCATAGATTACTTGCAATTTCTTTTCTTAGATTACAATTTGAAAATTAATGCACGAAGACAACAAAAATATAGTCTAGTTTGCATTTAAGAATTCATTTAGATTGCATTCATTTTTAATTCATGTATAATTAGATCACATAAAAATTTGGAGAAAAAAAACTAGACGTTGTACTACATTCATATAGCTTGCATTCATAAAAAAGAACAAAAACATTAGGAAAACATCAGAAAACAAGTGATCAAACCCTCAATTTCATCATGAGGTCAATGCATTCAACAAGTTAAAACATAGCATTCAAGAAACTCTCTATTCCTCCATTGTGCCATGAATATCAGGGGTTTGAATTAATGTCATCAATTGAAAATAGAACAATGTTATTTGACCAAAATCTACATAACATTATTTACATACATAATGATTAAATATAGTAGAATTTACCTTAGTGAAACTTGATATATGACTACTACAACCAACTTCTCATGATGTTAGAGGTCCAACATCCACCTATTCATCATCAAATTATCATTTTAAGGTTACCATTGATATATGACAAAACAAATTAGGGTGAGTGCACAAAGTTGAGTATACATTTCATGGAAGTTTTTCACGATGAAAAATACCACTTGAAATGGGAGCCCCAGCTGAAACGGGTGCCCATTACGAAATGGGTTCCCATTTACAATCGATCACACGAAGCTAAAATGGGCACCCATTATGGAATGGGTACCTGTTTTTGAAAAGTATAATTTTTTTAGAAAATAGGCATGTAGCTTCATTTTAACAGCTATAGGCCGTGGAAGACAAGGGAGAATGACACCAAGAATGGGTACCCACATTGGCTGACCCCATTTTGCACCTCCAAAATGTCCCTACCTCCTCACATTGATTAACCAGTGCCCCAGGTTGGTTGCCCATCCATTTCTATCAATTTTCATTGTTTTGAGCTTTGTATTTTGTTATTTTTTTATTGTTTTTGTAATGTTAAGTTGTATATATTCAACCTCAAATCGAAAACAAGTGGTAAACCCTAATGCATAAACTATAAACCTTTAATTCAGAAACAGTAAACCCTAATTCATAAAGACTAAAATGTAAAACCATAATTCATAAACATAAAACCCTAATTCATAAACTAGGGTTTCATAAACAATAAAACATAAAACCCTAATTCATAAACACTAAACCCTAATTCATAAACTAGGATTTCATAAACAATAAAACATTTAATTGTAATTCATAAACACTAACCCCTAATTCATAAACTAGGGTTTCATAATCTAAACTGACCTATTCTTTAAAACCTAAATGACTTATTAAACCTAAACCTAAAACCTAGAAACTTCACTTTATTATGTTTAAATCTTTAATTTAAACATATGGACATATATATTATATTTGTACAAATAGTTATATGGCCACATGACAATCCCTCCACGAACTACCTGGTTTGATAGAACTTAGATAGGGTTTCTGTCATATAGGATTAACAATGAACCTTTAGGAATTATATTTCCAAATTATTTAAAATTGTTTAGGGGAGAGGACCCAGTAGTTGAGCACCCTAACTTCATGCCTCTCAAATTCATACGTGGCAATTTTGCATCACTTCAAAAAAATTATAGTAGATTACTTGGTGAGGCCCTTGCTTATAAGGTTTCAGGGCCACATCATCAAATATGATGCCACATCAACACATGTAATGGTACGATTCTTCCAAATTCTAACCCCATTCTTCCATGGTGTGTAGTGAATTATGTGATGAAATGTGATGCCATAATTAATAGAAAATTGTTAAAACTCTATGAAGATATGCTCACCTCCTTTATTATGCTAAAGAAATTCAATCTTTAATCCCTTTTCATC
Source organism: Cunninghamia lanceolata (assembly GCA_027924645.1). NCBI lineage: Eukaryota > Viridiplantae > Streptophyta > Pinopsida > Cupressales > Cupressaceae > Cunninghamia > Cunninghamia lanceolata. Next base: position 2,445,736 of record BSBN01000062.1, read on the forward strand.
TTTTAGTCCTCATCCATTTAGGAGACTATAGTAGATACTATTCTTTGCATTCCATGTATCTCTTCCTCCCTAGTCTACTTCCCCAAATTATAAGCAATGATTTGATAGTGTGAGGATAGCATGTCTTTATCATCTTTATTGACAATTAGACTTGCATCTTTGTAATACTAGACCTAGAAGCATACAATCTAATAGACAAAAGAGTTCTAGTCTTCTCAGGCCAAGGAGCTTCAATCATCACCAATATGGAAGACATTTCCTTTGAAAATTGTTTTATGGTCTACTTTATTCTTTGAATGTTCACATAAATCTAGGTTGGAACCAAGGAATTAGATGGATCTATAAGTTTTTTTCATGAGGTGGCAATGGGAAGGGGCATGTTCTTCTTGTTGCTCTACTAAACCTATTAGGCAATTTCCCCACTTCCTCCAATAACTTCTCCCCTTTAATTATTTTTTCTATGGTGAGAGGATTGATAACAATGGCTTTCTCCTATTTATTAATTTCATGGGGAGATCCTTTGACTTTTTCCTTTTCAACTCAAGCCTCTTCTTGGTTATCCCTTGGATGAATTGTTCCTTCATGTTGCTCTTACTCCTTAAGAAAGCTAGTTGCTTTACTTTGCTCCTTATCTTTCTTCTCAAACTATTATTCTATTAAATCCTTAACAACATTTTCAATGTTGGACAGGAAGGGTGGAGAGTTAGGAGGGGAAGAGGGAATAGACCCTAGAATAGAGGGGGTTAGAGAAGCTAGTTCTATAGTTCCTTCCTTATTAGGTGAAGGCATGGAAATTGTAATGAATAGGCATGGTTGAATAAATTGGAGTGTAATAATGGTTCCAAAAGAATGAGATTGGATAGGAATAGTAGATGTGGAAGCTTTGGAAATAGATTAAATTTCTAGATTGACATCCTAACCTTAGTGGAGATAGGAATAACTGGAGGAAGAATGGGTTGCATGGTTGGATCCTTTTGCATAGGAAGAGAGGATGGGAGTTTAATAGTGGGATGTTTCTAAGGAGGTGGCTTGGTTGTCCCTCTCATCTTCTTCCTCAATGGAATTTCTACTTCCTCAACATCTCCTTATGCTCCTATAGTTTTCCTCTTATATGTTTTCTTGGCCTTTTGACTAGGAATAAATTTATTCCCTTTAGAGGCCTCCTCCTTAAAATATCAAGACTATTCTCCTCAAGAGTATTATGATCTAGTCTTTCAATATGAAGAATACTCCATGTCTTTGTGATGTTGTGGAATGAAAGGAACTCTGAATAATCATCTATTAAGACCTTTAAGTCTTTATAGCTTATAGTGGGTAAAGATAAAACTAAGTGCTTTTTGTTGAGGTGTCAAATAGTTCCCCCGAAAAAAGGGTGGACCAATAGGTGTGCAGTAAGTCATGTTTTGTTGGTGGGCTGATACAACATCATGTATGATTGGTTATTTAGTCATTGAATTTTTAGTAGTTATAGTACAACACTAACAAGCTTAAAGTCAGAACTACTCTACTAAACTTTAAAAATATTGGGCATTAAATGCACATATATTATCTCACCTATTAGGTCTTTTCCACTATATCTAGACCTTGAACTAGTTATACGTGATATAGGATTATTCTTTAGTCTTCATGGATTTTAATGTTCCTGATGAGTCTCATAGTCCTAATTTAACCATTTGTAAAACTCTTTTCATGAAGCTAAAAACCTACAAAATTGGACAGGATAGGACCCTAATATCTTTTTGTAGACCTAACCTAAATGACTTATTAAGTTACCTAAACCTAAAACCTAGAAGTCATTTTATTGTGTTTAAATCTTTAATTTAAACATATCCATATATCTATGACAACTTGACGCTTAACAAAGGGGTAAAGGGGACAACAACAATGTAAAAATTTTAAAATAATGTTGAGTGTACATAGGATGGGTTCAAAGATTGAATAAAATGAGACACGCTTTAGGAAGGATAAACATGGATTAGGAACAAAATAGGGTTTATGGTAACATGGCTAGATGGAATGACATAGGTTATATACAATAAAATTTATGACATGGGATTTTAAATTTTGTACAAATAGAACATTAACAATGTATATGTACCATAACTACTTTCACCTTAACATAAATGACATATACCTTATGCAAGATTTTATGGAAACATACATTTTATATTTCCATTTTGCGAGTGAATAGAAGAAAGGACATAAATTTTGATTCATGTCATGATTCTTAAATGTATAAATTATGATTTTAAACATTTTCTAATGAGTTTAAATTTTGAATGCATGTGCATATGTTAAGTTAAATGTAAAATTAAATGTTTTAATGTATTGTTTAAATCACGCAAATTTATATATTTCCAAGTTTTCAATTTATATGTATATATGTATATTTAAACATATGTTGTGCATGCAATTTAATATATATTTTCAATTCAGGTAATTTGATTTTAATTATTTTTTTGTAATTGCATCTCTCTACTTGTAGACCTTATTTGTACACATGGCCGATCTAGCCCAGGACCCCCCACACCAACTTGCCCTCCACCACCACCACCAACACTACATGATGAGGCTCATTTGCGAGCAACCATTGGTGAAAATATACAAACAATGCAAGAAAAAACTTAATTTCTTGCAAAGCTAAATCCAAATCCCTCCACACATTTCACGATTTGCATCTACGATGCAAACTATTATTGATTTAGTGAGAGCTATCCACATGGGTCTAGACACATTCTGCTCATGGCGGGAAGAGAGTAGGCAATTTTATGCAGATGGTCTCTCATATAAAGAGATCAATGATTTACATATTACCAAAAATACAATTTCCCCATATTTCATTGATCCCTCCACAGGTGAACAAATACCACCAACTAAAAAGAGAATTTCAATCAAATGGTGCACACATCAGCAAATAGCTGATAATTTTTGGGAGTGATGGTGGATTGTCTTTGACTATCCACCTCATGCTAATTTTGAGGTTCCCTTCTATTTTCCAAAAAAATTATGGCCGGAGTTTGAGATAGGAAAAAAGCCCAATTATTTTTATATGAGATCATTTCAGGGCGTGGGTGGTGGAATGCCACAACATAGACCAGGGGCACATGTCGATCCAAATTGGCATTTGCCCCCTGCACCTATTGTCCCTTCTCCACCCTTTGTTCCTGTGTCCTTTCACCAGCGGACAGTCATCTTAGCATTCAGAGTGTTATCATCGCTCTAAGGAAACTTATTTGACCAAGCTACCTGCTTGGTAGATGAAGTCAATCCTAGAGAGCATGCACAACCTAAAGGAGCATTTGATCCTGGGCATGATGCATCACCTAGATTGACACCATTGCAGTCCACACCACATTATTGTTAGAATTGTCATCATCCATGTTTTGGTCCTACATCTACTTCAGAGGAGGACTCCTTTTTGGCTACATTATTCACTCCTATGGACTCGGTATGTATGCCACATTTAATAAAATTAAAATTAATACAATTTAATATAGATTTGGACAATTATCAATTATCAATCTTTATAAAATTTTTAAATATATATTAATAAATATATGTTCATGTTGATTGGTATAGATGACTCCACCAGCTACTGCCACTTCATCACGGTTGGACCACTTAGTGTCAACGATAGTAGAGTTGGGTAGACCTTATACGGTTGAGATATAAAAATTAGGACCTCTAGAGATTATTTAATTGGATATATCTAATTTAATAATATAAAATTTAATATAGAAATGTGACATTTTAATTTAAAGAAGATGGGAGGTCCTGGCACTTTTGTGTCAAACTAACCTAGTCATCTAGGACCAATGGCAACATCATATATAGAGGAGCCTGCTTCATATGCCATGGTTTGTATCTTAAAATTGTAAATTTTTAGTTTAAATTTGAATTTCTAGTGTAATTTCATGATTTTAAATTCATGTCTTTAAAGTTGAATTTATATATACATGTACACATATATATGCAGGAGTAGATTAGTTTAGGTGTAGGCTCAATTAATCCTATCATTGATGAGCCTACACAGATGCACAAGTCATCTCTCATATTTCAAGTCCTATAGTTAAATCCTTTGTGATTTCAATGTCTTTTGTATCATTCAACCTTGCATTTTGTAGATCTATACACTAGAGCCTAGAATTCATGTGTTTTATTGAAATATAGGATTGGGCAACACAGACATTTAATCTATCATCTAAATCGGCACCATTTGTTGCATAGGAGCATGGAAGGAGAGATGATGAGCTTGTTGTGAAATGCTTAGACATTTTGAAGTTTAGATTTAAAAAATTAATTTGATGGTTTGGTTTTAAATATTTGATTTGATTTAATTAGGATGCAGTTTTGACATTAAATTGATTTGAAGCTTCTTTTTCTTGTACACAGCGTGAGTTGCCCTCTCAGTCACATGGGACCAAAAGGTGGCTTGAAATGAATGATGATCAGACTTAGTGTGCACACATGTTTTAGATTGATGGATGGATGGTGGATGGACATGATGATGATGTCTTAGATTGTTTATTTCATGAGGATTTTATGACTATTTCAGTATTGACTAGACATATACATTTTGTGGCTATTTCACTATTTTTACATGGACTGTTATTATGTTAGTATTTATAACTCATAGACTATTTCATCTAGACTAGATTTTGCTATTTATTGAATTTCCACTATATGCATCTATATATTCAAATTTTAATTTCATATATCTCATATTTAACACTTCAAATTAAATCATGTGTTTAATTACATAAAATTGTAAACTACTAATTCTAATTAGTTAAGAGAAAAATTTCAATTGATTTAATTTATTAAACATTTATTAGATACATCTACTCTAGGTTGGATATTTATATAGACTAAATGTACCTGCTCTAAATAAATTTAAAAAATAAAATGAAAATTAACTTTGTTGAACTAGAATGAATATGTTTGGATTTACATTCAAGTCAAATGTTGGGACAAGTGTTAAATTTTAATTGAGATAAATATTTAGGAAAATTTTATTGATTAGACTTGTCAATCTAGTAACCATGTTTAATCAATTTATTTTTAAATCTAGATTAAACATTTCATATATATCAATACCCTTCCCTATAAAATTAGCATTTTGTATGTAATTTCATTAAGAGCACTAAATAATAACTTAATCAATGCATTAAAATCATCCTAAAACTTGTCCATGATATCAATTACATGCTAAATATTGAAATCATTTTCCATATAACTTAGCCCATTCAATAATATGAGTTTGGTGGGAACTAAAGGCTACAAATGTGTTATCTTCATTATTGGGCCTTGTGTTGTTTTTTAAAAAGGATGTTGGATGGGATGTACTAGGTGTTGTTAATGAGGAATTTTTTTTTGGTAAAGGTGTTTCTTTTGGTTGGTGTGAAGATGTGGTCGATGTTTCCTTAGGTTGATTTTTGTGGGGTATATCTTACTTAAATTCTTATTTTTGGGTGTGACATGAAATATTATGGTGGTTTTCCATGCATGTGAGGATCTATGTGTAAGGTGGGAATATGGAAACCAATGGATTTAACTTTGTATTTTCCTATATATGATGGTGTTTAAAGTCTAATGTTCCCTAATCACCACCTTCTAAGGAATATGCAATAGGTGTAAGAGGTGTGGATTCTTCATCTTATATTATGAGGGATTAAGGTGAATGATATGTGGCTATGTTATCAACATTTGTGTCATGTGTAGATGTGGAGGCTAATTCATTGTCAAGTGAGGACTTCAAAGTGTGATTTATTGATTAGATGGGAGAATGACTTCTTTGTTCATCAATGGGCATATTATAGGACTAGTTGTTATGCATGAACTTCAAACATGTATAGAGAGTGGATGGAACATCTTGCATTGCATGTAACAATGGTCATCCTAGAAGAAAGTTGTAAGTTAATTTTCTAGAAATGAAATGGAATAGGGTGTTAATGGTGTGAGGTCTACTAATATAGGTAACCATGATCTAGTGCTTAGGGGTTCTCTTCTAATATTGTCAAAACCTTGAATTGCTAGGTCAATTCTATCCAAGTTTAAATAGTCAATTTTAATTTCTCTTAAGAAATTAGTGCCACAAATGTTGATCTTGAAACCATTATTGATAATAACATGCTTTATGTTGCAATTTAACGATTAAAGGAAGAGCCTCTTGAATCATCAATGGGGGTGGGAGTTTACTTTATGAGAATAAGATATCTTACATGGACTTTATCATAGAACTATTTTTTGTTGGTTGGATTGAAGGTTGCAAAAAATATTTTGTAAGGCTTGTTGAAGCATGTCTTAATAAATAGGAGAGGCTTGTAACAAATCCATTGAAGGTATTTTTTCTTGTGTAGCTTGAATTTGTTCAAGAATTACATATCTTTTGTTTGTTCTAATAGGGATGCATTGTGGACTTGGGGGAGGTTAATGGTGGTGGATGCTCGAGAATGGTGGTGATTGTGGCATTCCTTTGGTTTTAAGTGTTAAAGGTATGTCCTATCATGTGAAAATTATTTTGGGAAGGAGGGGCTCTTTGGACTCTAAGTGGAGTGATATTTTGGGGAGCTCTTGGACAACAAGTGGAGTGATATTGTTGGGAATTCCTTAGATAATGAGATGAGGTACATTGGTTTTTCATAACTTCTCTGTACAAGAAAAAGAGCTTCCCTTATCTTCAAGAAATATAAATATTCTATACTAACAAGGCCAACCACGTGAAGGTGGAAGCTCATGTGGCCTCACCTACTTGACCTAAGACACATGTATTCTAGTTCTATGTAGGACACCTAAGACACATATTGTATAGTATGTATCTAGATAAATTATATAGACATATATAGTCTTTATACCTTATCGTAGTCTAGACCTAAGTCACCTAGACACCTAGATTATAGTTCTACCTAGTTGACATATAGTATACCTAAGACACGGGTAGAGACACCTAGACACCTAGATTATAGTTCTACCTAGATAGTATCTACCTAAGCCACCTAGATTAAATTATACCTTATTCTAGTCTCTAGACATGTAGTTGATATATAGTATCTACCTAAGACACCTAGATTAGATTAAATGCCTTTTTTCTTGTCTCTCTCTACCTAGTTGACATCTAGTATACCTAAGACACATGTAGAGACACCTAGACACCTAGATTATAGCTCTACCTAAGACATGTGCTCTAGACACATATTATGGTAGACCTAGTTGACATATAGATAATATCTACCTAAGCCACCTAGATTAAATTATACCTTATTCTAGTCTTATACAATGTTATTCTCTAAGTCTAGATCACCTACGATTTTATACTTGACACCTAGAAGTTGAATCTACTCTAGATATGAAACATGTGTAGAGATCATACTTGTGTAACAAGAAACAATAGATTTGAATCCTTTCAACACTACATGTGATTGTAAAAACAAATCTAGAGGTTAGGCCATGATGAAATGCATATAAAAATTTAGAACCTCTAGAGATCATTTTATTTAAAGATAGAATTTTTTAAGAAGTTACATTTAAATTATAATGAAAGGAAAGAACTATTGAAGCATAAATTAAAATAATTAATAGTATAGGTCTAGTGAATACCTGAAATAAAGTGTAAATGAAATTTAACACCTTCTATGTTTCCAACCTCTATTATGACTGCAAAAAACATCTCCTACACCATGTAATGAAATGTAAAAAAGTTAAAATGTGTCATGATATTTAAGAGAATTAGGAATATTAATATGAAGGTTTAAGGGGACTTAAGAGGATGGCTTAAGGGGAGATGCAGTCAATTAGGGGAGATGACAATTTACCTTACTTATGGAACATAGCTAGGGGATGGCTTAAGGGGAGTTAAGAGGATGGCTTAAAAGGGGAGTTAAGAGGATGGATTAAGGGGAGATGGAATCAACTGTAGTATTTAAATGGTAAGGGTACATGCACTAACTTATATCATTTAGCTAGGGGATAGCTTAAGGGGAGTTAAGATGATGTCTTAAGGGGAGATGGTCCAATCAACTATAGTATTTTTGGTAAGGGTACATGCACTAACTTATATCATTTACCTAGGAGATGGCTTAAGGGGAGTTAAGATAATGTCTTAAGGGGAGATGGTCCAATCAACTATAGTATTTTTGGTAAGGGTACATGCACTAACTTATATCATTTACCTAGGGGATGGCTTAAGGGGAGTTAAGAGAATGTCTCAAGGGGAGATGGTCCAATCAACTATAGTATTTTTGGTAAGAGTACATGAACTAACTTATATCATTTAGCTAAGGGATGGCTTATGGGGAGTTAAGAGAATGTCTTAAGGGGAGATGGAATCAACTCTAGTATTTTGGTAAGGGTGTGCTAAGTTATATCAATTAACTATATTGAAGTTATTAAACTAAATCCTTAAGGGGTGGCTTAAGGGGACTTAAGAGGATGCTTAAGGGGAGATGCAATCAATTTGTTAAGTTATCAATCATATAATCCTAAACTCACATCCTAGACAAAGATTAAAAGTTTAAAAATTTCTACATACCTATTAATCATTTAAAACATTTACTCCATTATACCATCTGCATCCTCTCTTTTTTGTATTGCATCTATGATTGCCTCATGCTCTTCCATAGAAAGTGTCCATAATTCTTTTGTGACAGGTCTCCCTTTATATCTCACTAATTGTATATTTGTTGCTACAATCAGATGTGAGTAGTGAATAATTTTCTTATGTATTTCATAATCTTCAAATGTAGGTATACCATTCCTCTTTATCAAATATTTACGTAGCCAAGTGCCAGTAACAACCAAAGATCCTGTTGGATACTCAAAGTCATCATCATCTACTCTAGGTTGTAACAACTTCTGTTTTGCCTCAACACACCGAGCCAACCAATACTTTGTTTGCTCTTCATTACCCTCGGGTGCATCTTACCCATTACATGTAGTCTATTTACTATTTTGTTACAAATTACATACTAGTGGACTCAATATGGATGCATAACTATATGCTAGATGGCTAACAAATGTAGGATGGTAGGTATGAGTTTTCCATAGTCCATGAAGATAGTAAGAGTATTTTCTGGATTAAACTATGTATCTTTTTATCAATACTCTGACCCTGGAATTTTATAATTCATAAAATTATTTACATTAATTTTTATTCATAATAGATTAATATAGTTGATTATAAATTTCAAAAGGAAATATAATAAATTGCAAATCCTTATATAAAATTACCTATCAAAAAATGTCAAAGATCATATCCAACAAGTCATCCATCATTACCATATTATCTAATATGGATGTATCATGCTCCAAGTGTTATGGAACATACTCCTCAAACTATGGATCATCTTTTCCAATGTATGAATCATTAAAATCCTTAAACCCATAATCACAAGTAGATCCATAGGCATGACAAATGTCTCATGACTATCAACATGCCTAGGAGGCTCATCACCTTGTGAAAGAGGCCTACCATGTTGTAATAAGGTGTGTGTGAGGGAATTGATAAACTATAGGGTCTCCACCTCAACACTCTCCTTCACAACATAAGGGATTTTAACATGCTAAACTGATGGCCTGATCGGGGTCTCACTAGGTGGTCCTATGAATAACATGTCCCCTCCCTATCTTGTGTAGAGCCTTTGTCTCTACCCTAGAAAATATGCATATACAAATAATTTGGAATATCATTGAGGATGAACTTGTAATAGAGTTTCCTTAAGAAATATCAGGGTACCTCGTTATTCTTACATGGAAGATGGTCAAAAACCATCCACCACCTATCCTAAAAATTATCCCTTATTCCTTGGTGTTGACACCAATGAATAGGGAATCTTTTGCAACTTTCATGCATGGGTTCATTGTTTCTTGGATCAATAAATAATGCACATAAATCAAATTTTAACATTTTCTTATCGTTAACTTATTTATATGATAATTTTGTGGAAAAATATTATCATGCATTCTCTTGATGATTTGATCATGTATTTATTTGGCTACTAACATAATCTATATAAGGGTAAAAGTGTAGAATTGTGTCATGCTTTGATAAAGGAAATGACCAACACAATTATAATTTTCTAGCTTGGAGCACCTAAAAGTGATGTTTATGTTTTGAATTTTAAAACTTTATAAACTAATGAAAAGTATAAAGTTTGTAATTTTTTCAATTTTTAAAAAATTAGTTGTATATAGTTTTTATAAGTTTAAGATCATAAATTTAATTGCTCAAAATATTGAAAAAAGTGAGGTTGATGGGATGTCACAAAATTTAAAGAAAATTTAATATATATATTTTTTAGAGTATTTTTTCTCACTTAGGTAACTTTAAAATCTAGTACATCATGAAAACGAAATATTTTTTGATGAATATTTATCTTTTAATAATTTTTTAAAGTCAAATTTATTCAAAATGGGGCAATTTTCATGGGACGTCAACTTTTGTCTAATTTATTTATTATTAGAAAACATAAAGTATACCTTCTTGGAGAGAATTCTCTCTTCTAGTGCATTACAAGTACATTTTTAAATTTTTTTATACATTTTTTAATATGTTTTTTTAATTTCTAATTTAAGTCGCATTTTTTATTACAATAACCTACTTGCAATAAATTTAAAAATAATCCTAATAGAACTAATCAAAATATTAAAAAAAATATATTTCTAAATTTTAGACTTCGAGATCTACCAAAGGATATTTTTATATTTTCATGAAAATAACCTTTGATTGGAGATTTTTTTAGTTGAACTTGAAGTTTTCTTCAATTTGTTGAAAATGGGGGGTTGACTGCCACATGAGATGACAGATAGGAAATTTTGGGTGAGACAGTATGGCTAGGAAAATTTTTAGGTGAAACTCTTTTGCCTAAAACTTTCTAAGTAAATAAATACCCTTTTGAAATTCAAAATGATATTTTATAAATTTGAAAAAGTTTTAGTCAAAACTCATTATACCACGTAGGGGTTACATGGTTCTTATCAAAATGGTTTCACTGCAAATTGTTTAGGACAAATAGGAACTATTTATTTGGCCAAAAGTGTGACATAGTTCTAAACTTTTACCCATGAGAAATTATATATTCCAAGGATGTCACAAGGGCTCTTTGATGTGTGGTTGTTGCATTTGGATTTTTTAATGTTTCAACCAATGTTTGAAGGTTTTTTATTTTCTTCAATTTGTCCTAATATTTTGGCTTGTGTCTTATGGGGATGTTGTAGAATGGATGGAGGAGTCTTGGGAGGGTTAGTTTGTGCCCATTATTCAATAGGATTTTCCTCATGCACTCAATTAAGTGAATAAAGGTTTGGAGGCATTGGGGGTTTTCATTTGTTGAAAATTGAAAATGAATCAAAAAATTCAAAAAAAAATGTTCCATTTTAATTCAAATCACTAAAAACACTAAAATCATACCTCATGGACCTCGTGGAGCTTGCAAACCTCATGGAACTTACATATGTCATGGTAGCATGGTGTTGATGTTGAATTTGCTTCAATGAGATCAAAATATGCTTGAAATTTTACCTTACCATGTTTTGAAGACAATAGGAAGAAATGAGTTCACAACTATTTTTTTGTTTTTATTTTCTCAAAATGTGATCATGTTTTGGCTTGGTGGTCATTGAGCATTAGGCTCATCACTACCAAGCCATAACGTGATCACATTAGAACCTATTTGAACCAAATAAAAATTTGGCCACTTTTTGGTCCCCCATATTTTTACACACACCTTGGTCACACCAAGATAATCAATTGCATGAGGAAAGAAAACTGAGCTAATTTTTTTTATCTAGGTTTTTTACAATTTTAGATCCCTTTGGTCTAATGCTATAGTTATATTTTTCTTATGATGTTCAAATTAAAAGTTATATATTATGTTATGTTGTACCCTACTACCTATACAAATTTAACATTCCCATCGAGATACAACCCCATGATCATAATATTGCTTGAATCAATAGTTTACTAAAGCTACATGCATAGGTCATTGCTAGTGGTTTTCCAATTCCAAAAAACTAGGTTGGGAAGACACAAGGTAAAAAGGTGGGTTTTTATAAGGAGTGTCTAGTCTGTGAGCCCACAATATACTAATCTACATGGGATCTTGGTATGGTTCGAGTAACTTCTCAGTGTTGACCATTACTAGTGCATGATAGGTGATAGATGACCAAGACCTTCATAGGGATAGGTTTTGAAAATGATTATGGTTTCTTTCAATATACCTAAAGAAATGTGGAAGATCAAATCCATATACAACATTGTCTAATGGCTTGCATGTTGGGCTAGTACCCCTCACTCCATGGAATCACGTAAAAATGATAACTTCTTGGCCCAAAATGACAATTTTTTTGTGAGTTTTAAAAATACCAGAACATAGTTTATTACCTGAGAAAATATAGAAAATGGAAGATAAAATGGTTGTTTTGGAGTAAAAAAATAGTAGTGCCTGCACTTTTGTACCGCTTTATGATCACTGAAATCCACAAATGCAAGGTGAGAGTATACAATGAGTAGTTATAGGATTTGTTAAACAAATATAGGTACAATAGAAGATGGCCCTAGGAAGAGCTCTAAAAACTAGATGTTATATACTTTCCTACAATAGATTAATGCTATAAAAAATATAGAGAAATTATATGGATGCATAAACCAAAAGAATGTAAATTTTGTATTGCATCAAGAGATCAAAATTACATTACATATCATGAGCCTCTTGGAGGGGGGAACCTCCTTTAAGAAAGCTAAATACAATGAAAAATGTGTTACCTTTATAATAGCCTATGCATCATAATTATACTAGTTCTACTCAAGATAACTACTATTTATCAAGTGGACGGGATTATTCTTAATACCTCAAGGGACAACTTAGAAATCATATGCATCTAAATCCTTTATTACAATAAGTAATTAAAGAAAAGAGTTAGGGTAAAGGGCTCCTAGTAGCTTCACACATTCATGCACTTGTTCACATTCACTTTTATCATTTGCACTCTATTACATCTCTACATAATATTTATTACTTGCATCACTTTTCTTGGTGCCTTCTATGTCACTCTCAATCATTATGGGAAGTATTACTCCCCATCTTCCTTCTTTTTACAATTGTTGTGTGTTCTTCATTGTGCATCAAGCTTTGGCCCCTGTTGGCTATTGCACACATCCTCCCCTCTAAGCACTTTGTCTTGCTCACTTTCTCCCTCTTATTGTCTTGGACCTTAGGCCCCTCAAATGCTCACCTTGGTTCCCAACTATAGTAGGTTTTTCCTTGACTTAGGATGCCTCTTCATTAGTGGTTTTAGCCATTTAGGATCACATCACCATTTGCATTTGTCTATTCTAGGTCCACAACCTTCTTCCTTGAGATTAATCTTTAGGCCACATATGATTTATGTGTTTAATTGTATTACACTATCTTATTACAAGATGCATTTATATAGTTATTATTTCACTTGATTTACATGTTTACATGATTAGTTTATTTTACATTTCATGTATTGTTTTTTTCTCTCCTACAATTCCTTGCCTCTAATTGTAGGGGCCATATATTGTTACTAACACTTTTATGTCAAGAATTTTGGTAGTGGTAGATGCTACATAGAGACTCCTCACCATGACCAAATAGAGCATTATCACATAGCATGTTATTGTCCAATATGCCACATGGTCTAGCATCCTTTTATGTCTAAATATTTTTACATGCATGTTTGTGAGTGCTACATAACTTGAGATACATGATCATCGTAGGATTCAAATTCAACTCAAAGTGGGGTCAAAATGTAATGGTAAAATTTGTATACATGTGCCAATTCCCATTTAGTTTTATGCTCATTTGAGAAAATGTCTTAATACATTTATATATCGACAAATGATGTAATCTTGTGTGAATCTCTCTCTCTCTCTCTCTCTCTCTCTCTCTCTCTCTCTCTCTCTCTTAGCCTTGATATATCACCATATGCACATTCTCATATATATATAGACACACGCGCACACACACACATTTAACCATAGTGATTAGATTTATTAAACCCACGATTATAATACATTGATTCCGTACCTAGATCTTATTGCTTCATCATCCTAGGTCATTCCCGCGTGTGGGATTAATCCCATTCAATAATGTATTTACTTCAAAGTTTCTAAAATTTAAGTTTAAATTGGTTGACTCCTACCCATTTCACTAGTCTTTGTTAAATGTGTCTCAGGTACAGGGACGACCATTGGAATGATCGTAACCACACGTCAGTTCAGCAACAGTAAACGAAAATAGTTTTCTCTTTCCAGTGCAGTACTGGTTCGAAATCTATGGATGGAAATGCAGGTAGGCCTTAGACGACTGCAGAAATCGTAGCAGCACTGGCATTATGACTGAAGCGTGATATGCAAGTTAACTAAGGCTAGGTAGAAGTCCGACCAGAGGAGTTTGTCACTACGAGAAAGCGGTGGAGGTCAAGAGATCGATTCTGGCCAAGTCGCCCAAGGGAGTCTCAAGGACTGCTTGTTTAGAAGCAGAAGCTTTGGGGCCTCTCTATCCCTCCCGCAAAGCAGTCGGAGAAGCATAAAGTTGAAGGAAGGCTGTTAAGCCCAATGACAACAAGGTAAGAGCTCGGAAACAAATCAACCGTGCTTGCATTACGGTTCCCGTTGCTTTGTTTTTGCTGTCCGCAATGTCTTTTTGACTTCAAGTACCCGCGTGGAGAAATTTCTTTCCTATATATATAATGCTTACTATTCTGATAATGCAATATAGATCCTTTTTTTTGTTTGTGTTGATAACAGGGGCCATGTAACTGAGGTTCAATGAGAGGAGGAACAGAGCAATATTGTATAAAGAACAAAACCAAATGCACGGTCTGAATGACTGGACAAATACGGTAAATCTTGCTACTCAAGGCTTGTCTTATATTCGTTTTTTATTAACATGTAGCCTAAATATGTTTTGTTGGGTCTGAAACAAACAATCCCATGTAGCCTAAATATCATTAACCTAATATTTACTTTTTAAACATAGATCACGGGCAAAGATTACAGTTATGTTGAAACTCAAATGAAAAGATAGTGCGTTGAGAATTACTGGGAAAGTAAGGTATCCTTTCCGCCCACTGTAAACAGCCGGTGAGTTGTAACTCACCGACTGTACGGATTTCTCGACGGAAGCAAAAATTTTTCGACTAATGACGAAAATCCAATCACCGGCTGCCGACCTGTTCGACCGTACTGCTGGTTGAAAGATTTTCGTCTGTTTGTTTGGTGCCGTACAGGCTTCGACCAGGCGGTCGTTTACAACGCACCGGCTGGTTAAGCCTTTCCCTTTCCCTTTCCGCGTGGAATACAACTCAGTGCGGGACACTCATTACCTAACGATTGACCGGCGTAGAGTTTGGTATTATTGCCGACCATTTTCCTCCCACGCGTCCCTCGTTTGCTGCTCTGTCTGATTTCTGCTATACTAGTACTCTAACGTTCCTATTAACTCAATAAATCCCAAGGCCAACAATATGGAAATGGGAAGTAACGGTCCATTAGCATATATGCTCTTGTTCGCTCTTACTGTGCTCATTATATTTCACAACTGTGACGCGGGCACTGCTAGTAGGGGAGATACTCTTTCCTTGGGTGTCTCTCTAACAGGAAATCAGACAATCATTTCAAAGAATGGAACGTTTGAGTTGGGATTCTTCAGCCCAAATGGAAGCAATAACTGGTATATTGGCATCTGGTATGGCAAAGTATCAGAGAAGACGATAGTTTGGGTGGCTAACAGGGAGACTCCTGCAAAGAAGAGGCCCGGCGTTTTGAAGCTGTCCACACAAGGTAGTCTGGGATTGTTTGACGCGGAGGGTACGTCTCTTTGGTCGGTCAACGTGTCGAACAAGGCTTGCCGGGCTGTGGTATTGGATTCTGGCAATTTTGTAGTGGTGAGTGATGACAATAAATCTGAGTCGATTTCTTGGCAGAGTTTTGACCATCCGGTTGATACCTTGTTGCCTGGGATGAAGATCGGCGGAAAGAAAAAGCTTGTCTGTTGGAATAATTCATTAGATCCAGCTCCTGGGCAATTTTCTGTTCAACAGGATCCGTCAGGGATCAGACAATTTGTGCTAAGATGGGACAATTCTGTACAGTATTGGGAGAGCGGAGTTTGGGACGGCAAACGTTTCAGTGAAATTCCGGAAATGCTGTTGTTAGGCATGTACAATTACAGCGTTGAATATACTAGCTCTGCTTTGTATCTCAGTTATACATCGACGCCTGCTAACAATGCGCTCTCACGTTTCATCTTACAGAAATCCGGAGGATATCAACAATATGTTTTGCTTGATAACAATAAATGGAGTCTGGCATGGTCTCGGCCCAGAGATCAATGCACAGTATATAATGCCTGTGGCGCATACGGAAGCTGCAACTCCAACAACGTTCAGTTCTGCAGTTGCCTGGAAGGCTTCATCCCCAGAGACAATCGCTCCGATTGGTCCTTAAGTGGCTGTGTCCGACGGAGCCCGTTAAATTGCGATGCCAAAAATGGCAGCACTGACGGATTCATCCAGTCCAGTGTAACGTTGCCCAATGATTACGCTTCGTCATACCCTGCACCCACAAAGGAAGATTGCGAGAAAGCGTGCCTCCGCAACTGCTCCTGCACTGCGTTTACTTTCAATCCGCCATCAGGGCCATGCCAAATCTGGTCCGGAGATTTGTTGAACATGCACAATTCTCCATCACAAAGCAATTCAAATGTCTTTATTCGAGTAGCTGCCTCTGCACTTCCAAAATTTGATCAACCATCCTCGTCCAAACGCAAAACCACAAGTATTGTGGGCGCAGTGCTTGGTATTTTTGGTGCTCTCGCATTTGTTTTGGGTATCATTTCATTTTTAAAGTGGCCTAGGTATCGGCTACGATCAGTGGAGAGATATTCAGATTCCTCCAACTCTTTTCTTAGAATGTTTAGTTACAAGGAGTTGAAGATTGCAACTAGGAATTTCAGCTCTAAGTTGGGGAGCGGAGGATTCGGATCAGTGTTCAAAGGATCTCTAACAGACGGCACACTTGTAGCCGTAAAGAAATTGTCGGGTTCAAGACAAGGCGAGAAGCAATTCCGAGCGGAAATTAGTTCTCTTGGAAACATACAACATGTGAATTTGGTCAGGCTTGGAGGATTTTGTGCGGAAGGATCACAAAGGCTACTGGTCTACGAGTACATGCCTAACGGCTCTCTGAATTCCTTACTGTTCAGTAGCAATTCCCAAACTAAACGGAAGGTACTCGACTGGAAGACCCGATTTAAGATCGCGGTAGGCACTGCAAGAGGGCTACATTATCTCCACCAAGGATGCAGAGATCGCATCATTCACAACGACGTCAAGCCCGAAAACATTCTCCTGGATAGCGAATTTTGCCCGAAGCTTGCCGATTTTGGGCTGGCAAAGGTTGTGGGTAGAGATTTCAGCCGCGTTCTGACCACTACGAGAGGAACGAGAGGATACTTGGCTCCAGAATGGCTCTCCGGTCTTCCCATCACTCCCAAGGTCGACGTCTACAGTTTTGGTAAGACGCTCTTGAAAATCATTTCGGGCCGAAGAAATCTGGACATGAGCGTGCAAGATTCAAACAAGCGTTACTTCCCCTCGTGGGCCGCAGCTCAAATTTACCAGGGGAACACGATTAATATTTTGGAGGAGGGTGTTGCAGTTGCAGAGGATACAGATATAGAAGAGGTGAGAAGAGCTACTGTTGTAGGGCTGCTATGCATTGAAGAGGATGAGAATGTGAGGCCAAGCATGGGACAAGTGCTACAGATGCTGGAAGGGAAGATGGACCCTCCAACTCCGCAGATTCCTAGCGATCTTATTACTTGCAATAATGTAAGTGGAGATGCATTTAAAGTTAAGTAGAAGTTCTTCTGCTATCAGAATCATTTGAGTTTCGACATAACTGTAATCTTTGCCCGTGATCTATGTTTAAAAAGCAAATATTAGGTTAATGATATTTAGGCTACATGTGATTGTTTGTTTCAGACCCAACAAAACATATTTAGGCTACATGTGACTGTAAATATCTTTACAATCAGAACAATGACCAAATTTTTAGAGGTATGAAGACCGGAGAGTAAACGAAATTTGGCGCTTTCTGTGATGGGACAAAATGGCTTTCCAACTCATTGCCTTAGCGTGCTCTTCTCCATTTGGGCCCACTCCAAGTGCCTAACTAATAATTCACTCTTAACGCGCTTTCATTGATTATTATAGATTATATATGGTTATAATAATAAAAATATTCAGAGCTTCACAGTCCCAAATAGTAAAAAGGGTCTTTTTCGAATCTTAAAGTATGATTTGAAAGTAGAGAAATGATATGATATCAAGACTGCTTTTGGGTGTGATTTGAAAGTCGAGAAACGATATGATGTCAAGACTGCTTTTGGGTGTGATTTGAAAGCAGAGAAACAATATGATATCAATACTTCTTTTGGGTCTAATGGTAACATGGTAAGAATAATAAAAGAATGACCATTAGGTTTCCTTTTGGTTATAGTCATAGTTTTTGGTCATAGTCATAGCTTATGTAGATATGATGGTCTCACCATAGCATATAAAAGTGTTATTGTTTATTTAAAATCATGCATTTATTTTTACACTGAAATCATATATAATTGTTGGTACTATTTTAAGTGGTATGTAGGAATCAAAGGTTAAGCATTATTAGATTAAATAGAGGGATTCTTTTGGGAGCACTAGATCTTGGAAGGTTATTCCAAATCTACCTAGTGTCACTAAAGAGTCCCCAAATTTGTTACTTAATTGCAAAATTTTAGATCTATATGGAGTAATTTTATGCATAGTTTCATGTACTTCTAGAACTCATTATTTATTTAAAATTATTAGTACCCTCTCTTAATTACTTAGATTCGAGCCTTTTCATAACCTTAATTGTTACTATTATTGATTAAATCTAATTTTGTGGATACAATGGGATCTTAAGACACTAGTTAGACCTTCTAAGCCTTCTTTCGAATCTTTAGTGCAAATAATCTTATAACCATAAGATTAAGATCATATTGACATTTGATATGAAAGTCCATTATCAAAAAAGCATTAAGGAATATTTATACAAGGTGAAGTTTAAAATTATTATATGCATATAATACTTTGAATTTTAAATAAATAGTTTCACTAAATTAAGACATGAATTCCATATCTAATAATCAATTATTTCCTAAATTCAATTGGTTTATTATTGTCATAAGCATGAGGGACATTTACTTGTTGTCAATTCATATATTAAATTTAATAAATATCAAACACATACATGCCCTCAGTTTCTAAGCTTGGTCCAAAAGTTTTAGACATATAAAGCAAATATTCCTCGTTTAATTAGAAAAGTAGAGGAAAGCATGAATTACTTCATGAGACAAACTTATTCAATGAATTATTGTAAATAATTAATCCATGAATTATTGTATAGAATTATTCCATGAATTATTGCACATACTTATTCCTCAAAACAAATATATTATCTATATATATTTAAAAAATCTTTGTATTCTTTGACATTAACTCATATACAGGATCCCATGTACTTCAATTTGGAATTGTCATGCCCGCATCTCTTGCGCGGATGCGACGTGCAAACGCCCATGTCACAACCACATTCGCCATGTGGTCATGACACGGGCCGCAAGAAAATTTTCTTTCTAACCCTCAGAACCCCCTCGCACGCGTCTGCGTGCTCGGTGGCTATACGCAACAGCGTAAACGTGTCGACGTAACCGTGATGGCGAAGGCCGTCTAGGGGGTATGCGACATGTAGGTGTCGCTTCTAGGGTTTGACTGATTTAATCAGAACCCTAAGTTTCCTAGGTGGAGAAGAATCGCCGGCAACGAACCCTAATCTGACGCCAGGTCGAAAGGTGATTAAATGGTAAGATGGCGTGCGATAGAAGTAGATAGGTGGATCGAAAAGTATCAAAGGTTAAATAAATATCGCACCAACTTAACCCTAGGAATCTAGCATAACGCATTTTTGATAAACGCAAAGAATAAAATTTCCAAAATAATTCAGCAACAAGAAAATAAACTTCATAAGTAAAAATAAAATAAAATCCAAGTACAAATTTTAAATAAATCGCCAATAGGAAAGACTAATAAAATAAACGATTAAATAAATATTAAATTAATTTAGAAACGATAGCAACGATATAAAGTAAAATGATGAAAATAAATCAAAATGACAAGACGTCGATTAAATTCAACTAAGAAACCGAGTTCATCATTAAATATAATTTGGCATTATATTTAATATCTCACTTGAAAATTCAATTGGATGAGGGAGGAGGTTAAGATACTCACTCCTGTAAAATAATAGTAATAAAATAACATCGAGATTTCCCACCAAGGCGAATTAAAATAAAATCAAAGGGAGAATTCATTCCAATATAAAATAATTAAATCCTTCACAAATAATTGCAGATGCAAGACAAATACAAATCCCCTATATAAAATAGAATTTAATTAAATTACACAAGGACAAAGGATAGTTAAAACAAAATGGGAAATTTTAATACAAATAATGAAATTTTCAAAAAAAGAATCCCCATAAGGAAAAACCCTCTAAAAAGAAATAGGAATAAGTCTAATTTTAAATAGACCTAAACCAAATTTAAAATTGGTTTCAAAAAAGGAAACCCTAATCTAATATTACACCTCCTCTTTTGCCCTAATCTCTTCTAACTCACTTCTCTCATTTCTTCTCTCTGATTTCTTTTCTTATTTTCTTTTGTGTGTTTGTCTCCTTTTTTTTTGTTCTATTATGTGCAGGTTTAGGGTTTGACAAGCCATTGGCAGCCATGGACGGCTCACACAGAGGTGAGTACCAGGGAGATTTCATTGTTTTCTTTTTTTTTTTGGTATGCATTTAGAAGCACACTGGTTTTACTTTTTTTTTCTTTTTTTGTTGTTATTAGAGGACAGGGTCAAAGAAGGAGAGAAGAGGGAGAGAGAGGGAGCGGCGGAGTGTGGAGTGGTGGCTGGTGGTGAGGACAAAGGAAGGACTGGCGGCGTTGTGTGGGAAGGCTGCAGGGGAGAGGTGTGTGGCCGCGAAAGGCGGCAGGAGTGGTGGCGCACAGGAGGAAGGGGGAACTGTAGAGTTTGGGGGCGAAGGGAAGCGTGGGGCTACGGGGGTTCCGCGGGCGGCGAGAGCTGCGCAGTGTAACGGGAGGGGGGTTTCGGGGGTGAGGCGGCTGCTGCGGGCGGTGGTAGAAGGTGGTGTGTGGGGTGTGGGGTGTGGGGGAGGCGGAGCGGGTGTGGGTGGAGGCTTCGCCTCCCCCACACCCCTCTTTCACTAAGGGACAGGGGGGCTGTGGCAATGCCACAGTCCCCCTTTGGTAATTTTTTTTTGTTTTTTTTTGTATTTTATTTTTTGTATTTTTTTTGTATTTTTTGTTTTTTAAATAGTGTATAATATAAATGCATATATGTATCTTTTTTTTCTTTTTTCTTTCAGAAGTATAATTTTTTTTTTTAAATATGTAAAATCAATAGATATATATTTTTTTTAAACACACAACAGCAAAAATAAAGAGGGCAGCAATGATACATTTTTTTTGAAGTAATACAGTCAAGTAAATTTATGAGTTGATAAGGAAATGCAAACTGTGTAATTTTCTCATTGTCTCCATTTTCTCAAACATTGGACCTAAACTGAATACAACATTTCCATTTAACTCCCAAATTTTTGAATAAACAAATAATAACGATCAGATTTAACTACTTATAATTTCTGTATACTAATGCTTCATTCCAGCATAACAAATGAATCTCTTAGTATCAACCTCTTTTTCTTTGTGTAATAACAGATTATCATGTGTTTGAAAACATTGTAGACAACAACATGAGCATACTCATTTAACCAGGCTAACAGTAACTAATAATATCTCCTAAAGTAGTAAACCGTTAATTGTCCTCTATTTTATCTCTCATTTCTGCCATAATATATTTATTTACACACATTTTTTTTGAAAAATGGTTTACAAAACAGAAATGCATTTTCCTCTTCCCTTGTCTAAACAAGATCTGAACAGCATCCTTTTGACACTTGCATATTTTCTTTTGACATCTATAATGACAGAATATTCTAAATATATATTTTTCACAACCTTTTCACAACTTCACAACCCCACAAAATAGGAAGTAACAGCGTTAATTAAACAGGGAATGCAATTTTTTTTCTTTCATTCACGTCAAAATCTAAACAGTATCTTTATATCAAAAGCTTATTTTTGTTTGAGAAAACAATGATAGAAAGGATATTTATGTTTATTTTTCCATACATTTCTCTACACAAGGCTATCTTCTTACCAAAGGAAATGAACTATTTTAAACTCAACATCATATAGTTACATTAGTTGTTCATTCACAGCCAATTTCAAGACATTAACTTGGCAGTTTCTTACTTAAATTTACAATATAACAAGGTCACATCAGCGAACACAAGAGACTAGATGAACTCCTATTTGAGCTCCGAAAACAACTCCATATCTTTGTTCAAAATCCTGCAAGTAGACACAACAAAGAAGCGCATTCCAGCCACAACAAGAAGCTCTCCTCCCTACCGTAGATCCGCAAGTGGGTCACCCCTGAGCTAGGGAGGTAGGGTTTTCACACAGGGTTTCATTCCACAACAAAGGCAATCACAATAACACAAAATCAGAACACCCCATAGGTTTTACACATAACTTAACTCATATAAATGAGTTTGGTGAGGGTAGGGAATAGACCCCTCAACTTAAAAGGGCTCCCAAATGATAAAAATCTCAACACATGGCCTCAAGCCAAAATCACCAAAACACCACCATCCTCTAAATCACAAATACTCCATGGCACTCTTGCCATCCAATAAATCACAACCATGGCCTCAAGCCAAAAATCTCCATAACACCAACCTCCACAAATATCACATAAAACCTCCATGGCACTCTTGCCATTCAACATTCTCCTCCGCAAATAAAAGCCCTCAAGGAACAAATACAACTGTGGGAGAGCCCCCAAGGATGTTCCTTTCCCCTACCCATACAAGTTGAGCATTACCTCCATTGGAGGTGCTCTCACCATAACACCCATCCCAACATCACAATGCAAACAACACACAACCAAAATCTAACACATTGAACATCTTATAAGCAAGGTAAGAAGCAAGTTAAGAGGCCTACCTTCAAGGCCCTGATAATGGAAGTAGAATTGGTGAAGAGCCCCAAGCCTTTCTCTCTTCCAAAAATTTTCAACCTTCTTCTAACTCCTCCAAAATAGAGAGAAAACTAAAAATTGCAAGAACCATAAAATTGCAAAGAAAAGAGCTAGAAAAGAAGAACCCCCACTCCTCAATAAGAGGAGCTATTATAGGCCATCAACTTGGCCTTGAGGGAATGAGAAGGTGACATTTGTCACCATCTCCTCCCTCCTCCAAAGCCACTTGTAAGAGTGAGAAGGTAAGAGGATGACAAATGTCCTCCTCTCACTCCACCTCCATCTCCACCTCATCCACTTGTGCTTCCACACAAGTGGGAGGGGGACAAATGGTGAGTTGGATTCCCACTCACACCTCAAGAAGACAAGGGTCTTGAGTGGCGCTCCCACTCACTTGGGAGTTTGGGGGGACTCTTGGAGACCTCCCAAGTCTTCCTTGGGAATGATTCCCAAAAATTTGGGATGGGAGATGAGTCCTTCCCAAGGCAAGGCCCATCCCCCATCTTCCCTCTTTTCTAAATTCGTCACTTTTACTCAACCATGGTTTAGGGTGACCTAAGGTGAGTCAAAACTAGGGTTAGGTAGTCCAAGTTGACCCTAGACTCATGATTGACCACCTAGGGTAACTTTTGGGAACCTAGGGTTCATGAAGGGGTTAAAAATCCACATTTAAATGGCCTAGAAAAAATAATATAAATACCAAGTGGCATAAATCAAATACAATTATACAACACTTATTATTAATCAATTTTAAATAAAAAGGGTACTAAGGCCAAAATAATAAAATTAAACCAAGCACAATAAATCCACACTCAAATGCAAACGTGATCCTTATCCCTCTTGGGAATGGATCGGCGTTACAAGGGATAACATAGTGTGAATTCTACCTCTGATTTCCTGTGGCTAGGGAATGTGAAACCTGCACATCTTGATCAAGTGTCAGTTCTGTCATGAAAAGTGATAGCTGAAGCAACTGGAATTAAAATTCACACAATCGATTACAGCAATAACATCAATACATAAATCCAAATTCAACTGCATTATCCAATCACATGTCAATTAATCCATATCACATAAACAACTAGAATCTCATCACAAAATATCATCAAATATAGACACGTAATTCGATTTCCACAATTAGCATCACTATGAACAAAACGAATCTCATATGTCAAACCAATGTCCTAACATAATTAGTGGATCAAATCAAGTCTACAAAATGAAGCATAGTCACTAAGATCTGATAGTGTCATCTACTAAATAGCATAATGATCAAAATATAGAAGGTAAAATAATCGGCCTCACAGGTATTGTATTAGTTGAATATTTATTTTTCTATAAATTTTAATTATGTTGATAGGTGTTTCACTCGCAAAATGAGTTAAGGTCCACACAACCATCATAATAGGTTCAAGGATTTGGATCTTCTTGTGGGTACAAGATAACCATTGGAATGATCAGAGCCATCAAAGGAACCTTTCTGCGCAAGACTACAATGCTTCTCCTTCTCACACTTGTTTGAATGCAGGAAGAATAAGTGCCTCAAGTAAAGCGAAGATTGCAATGCAAGCTAAGATTATTTTTTATTTCTCCAATCGAGAAGTTTTCTTTCCAGTTTCAAATCTTCCATCACTTTTCCCTTTGAGATCATTCTGGCCATGCCATGTTTGAGGCAATGACAGTTCTTCATATTTTAACTAAGTTTTGGGCATCCAGCGGAGCAAAGGCTTCTTGCAACCTCATGTTGCCTTAGTTCTTGAAGACAGAGACAAGCACCATTTCCATGCAAACACAAAGTGCTTCTTGGCCTCCAATGGAGGCAGTTTTGGTGTTGAGGAGTAGGTCATGTGCCTTGTCTATGTTTCCACATTTTGCACACATGTTGCAAGTTTGTTGGAGATTTTTGTGAGCAAGATTTTCCCATTTAAACATATGTTACACCCTAAACCAAAATTTTATAGGGCTACTCTTTTCTTTAGTTTTTTGAGGTTTGTGGGTGTTGACGTGGTGTGGCTGCATGGAGGCTCTTTGTGCCAATGTTCAAGTGGCCAAGGTTGGATTTTGCTAGTGGGCAGTAATGGAGAAAGCATTCTACTAACTAGACAAGCCCTTTTACTAGTGCATATAATTATCTGGTTAATTCTTCTAGGGTTTATTATATTTATTATGTTGCCATAAATTGATTAGGGTTAGGGTTTCAGTTATTGGTTAATTCTACTGGAATTTATTTGTAATCACTAGGTTGTGTAACTTGTTAAACCATATATTATTGGATTAGAAAATGAGAATTCTTTTAAGCCACTTTTTCTTTTCGTGATATAGGTGGAATCAAAAATTTTCTATTTGCATGGTGGATTGTCACCTTCTATTGATACCCTTGATAACATAAGGAATTTTGATCATGTTCAAGATATCCCTCATGATGTGTGATCTTTTATGGTCTGATCTAGATGATAGATGTGGATGGGGTATTTCTCCATGTTGTGTTGGATATACATTTAGACAAGTAAGCTTTTTGTTCATGCTCAAATTTAAGATTTGCTAATTTTAACCCTAAACATAAATCTAATTATAACACTAACTCTAACCCTAAGCCTGACTATAATTCAAACCCTAACCCTAACCTTAATACTAACCTTAACCCTAATTATAAATCTAAACCTAACTCTAATTTGAACCCTAACCCTAATTGTAACTCTAATTCTAATTCTTACCCCAATTCTAATAGTAATCCACCTTAATTCTAACCCTAATTCTAATAGGAAACCTAATCCTAACTCTAACTCTAACCCAAACCCTAATTCTAATCATAACATTGATTCTACCCTAACTATAACCCTAATTTTAAATCTAACCATAACCCTAATTCTAACCCTTACCTTAATCCTAATTCTAACTATGATTTTAACCTTAAACCTAACTTGAATTCTAACCCTAACTCTAGCCATAACCCTAACTATAACTCTAATGGTTACCCTATTTTAGTAACCCTAATTCTAACTCTATCCCTAACCTCAATTCTAAGCCTAACCCTATCCCTAATTCTAACACTAAACCTAACCCTAATTCAAACCCTAACCCTAATTTCTATCGTAATTCTAACCCTAATCTTTGTTATAACCCTAATCATAAGTGTATATTCAACCCTAGTTCTAACCCTATTTTTAATTATAATCATAATTGTATCCCTAATTCTAAACCTAACCCTAACACTAATCCTAATTCTAACCCTAACCATAAAATTGATTCTAACAGTAATTTTAATTCTAACATTGATTCGAACCCTAACCCTACCCCTAACCTTAAATCTAACTATAACCCCAAATCAAACCCTAACCCTAACCCTTATTATAACCCTAACCCTAGTTTTGACCCTAATTCTCATTCTAATTGTCAACCTTTTTCAAACTATATCTCTAATTCTAATTGTAATTATAACCCTAATCTTAACCCAAATTCTAACTACAATTCCAACTCTAACCCTAACCCTAACATTAATTCTAATCGTAACACTAAATCTCATCCTAACCCTAACCTTAATTCTAATCGTAACCCTAAATCTCACCCTAACCCTAATTATAACCAGGTAACCCTAGTTTTAACCCTAATTCTCATTCTAATTGTCACCCTTTTTCAAACTATAACCCTAACCCTAATTCTAACTATAATCCCAACCCTAAGCCTAATTATAACCCTAACCTAATTCTAACATTAACCCTAATGTTATCCTGAACCCTAATTGTAACCCTAACCCTAACCACAATGCTAATTGTAATCCTAACTATAATTCTAAAACTAACCCTAATTCTCATTCTAATTCTCACTCTATTTCTGACTGTAACCCTAATTCTAATTGTAATTCTAACCCTTATCTTAACTCTAATTCTAACTTCAATTCTAACCCCAAATCTAATTATAACTCTAACCCTAATTCTAACATTAACCCTTTAATTATAGTTGTAACCCTTATTCTAACCCTAACCCCAACCCTAATTGTAATCCTAAACCTAACTCCAATTCTAACCCTAACCCTAAACATGGTTCTAATTTTAACCCTAAGCCTGATCCTAATTGAAAACCTAACCCTAACCTTAATACTAAACTTAACCCTAATTATAATTCTAATATTAACCCTAATTATAGTTGTAACTCTAATTCTAACCCTAACCCTAATCCTAATTTTAACCCTAACCCTTATTCTAACACTAAACATAGCTCTAATTTCAACCCTAACCCTAACTCTAACCCTAAGCTTGACTACAATTCAAACCCTAACCCTAACCTTAATATTAACCTTAACCCTAATTGTAACTCTAATTCTTACCTCAATTCTAATAGTAACCCACCTTAATTATAACCTTAATTCTAATAGGAACCCTAATCCTATCTCTAACGCCAACCCTAACCCTAATTCTAATCATAATCTTGATTCTACCCTAACTATAACCCTAATTTTAAATCTTACCATAACCCTAATTCTAACCCTTACCTTAATCCTAATTCTAACTATGATTTTAACCCTAACCTGAATTCTAACCCTAACTCTATCACTAACCATAACCCTAACTGTAACTCTAATGCTTACCCTAATTTAGTAACCCTAATTCTAACTCTAACCCTAACCTCAATTCTAACCCTAATCCTATCCAGATAATTCTAACACTAAACCTAACCTCACATCATTACAACACCTTATCCAAATTTTTAAGAGCTTCATCAAAAAGGGAACCATACACTATGAAGTCATCCATATAGACTTCCACACAATCAATTACTAGCTCAGAAAAGACGGCTAGAATAACTCTTCGAAACATTGCATAGCCGAAGGGAAAAACTCGATATGTGAATGTTCCCCAGCGACAGGTAAAAAATGTTTTGTCCTGGTCCTCTGATGCTACTTATATTTGGTTATATCCACTAAATCCGTCCAAAAATGAGAAATACTTCCTTCCAGCGAAATTATCCAAGACCTGGTCTATGAAGGGTAAAGGAAAATAATCTCTATAGGTAGCTTTGTTGAGCTCTCTATAATCAACGCACACTCTCCACTTCCCATTTTTCTTTGGAACTACTACCAGAGGTGAAACCCATTTACTATCAGAGTTGGGATAGATGAATCCTACTTGTAGGAATTTCTCAATCTTTGTTTTAACAATATCTTTGAGAGCAGGGTTGAGTCTTCATTGTGGTTGATGAACAGGCCTCACATTTTCAATATAGATGTGATGGGTACAAACACTTGGGTGTATTCCCTTCATATATGTATAATCCCAAGCAAAAGTTTTGGATCTATTTGCTAAAACATCAAATAATTTGAGTTCATCTGACTCTGTCAACCAGCTATTGATATTTAAGGTTTTCCCTGGTAGTAACATGATAGTTTTGGTTCCAGGGTAGTTGGAGGTGATAGTATGAACTTCTCTCGTTAGGGTGTTGAGAGGACATATGTGCGATATAGTTCTATGGAGTCTGGCAAGATCTTTGAAGAAGTGATCTATTTTCAAAATGATATTAGCCAGAGAACAAGGTAACAATGTGAACTTGGTGTAATCATGTTCAATACCCTCAGTGTGGATTGGGTGTCCTAAAATCTCTTCCACTTCTTAAATTTCTTCATCTCCTAAGTCTATAGCAAGATCTTGCATGTTGTTTTCCAATTCATCTTCCAATTCTTCACTATGTTGTTTGATGACTACCATAGCAAGTGAGGCTAGGTTTTCTTGCTTGTCAGAATAATCTGGTTCATCAACCCAAACTTGGTTATGTGCAGTAGGTTGAGCAGAGGGATACATGAATAAGTGTTTGCTATTGGGACCATTTGAAATGGTCATTCCCCCTACTCTGCAGTCAATCTTAGTTGCAACTTTGGCCAACCAAGGTCCACCCAACATCAATGGATAACTGTCCTTGGGTGTGAGAGACTGAATTACTTGGAAATCCACTGGGTATTCCCAATTATCCACCTTGATGGGAAAATTTTCTAAGACACCCTTGGGAATAGCTATGGATTGGTTCGCCATTTGCAATATGGTGGTCGTGGGACATAGATTAGTGAGTCCCAGTTTTTCCATAACATTCACCGTCATGACGTTAATGGTTGCTCCCAAGTCCACGAGTGCATTAGGTATTGCTACCTCATTGATTGTCACTGTTATGAGTGGACTGCCTGGGTCACCATATTTTGGGGTTGAGGTTTTTCCAGCCAGAAGGTCAGCTAGGTATCCATTGATGTGCACAGTATTAATCTATTTTGGTTTCCTTCTCAGTGTTTTTGTTCACAACTATTTGACTAGCTAGTTTAGTTCGAGAATTTCTTTAATCGCCTGTAGCAAGGGAATCTCAATATGAAGTCGTTTAATTTCTTGTATTAACGTGGTTTTAGTGGGTAAGGTCATTTCTAGAGAGTTTTTTAGGGGGGTCCCTTTGAGGCGCTCTAAAAAACATGCTTGAAGTTTCATTTTCAAGGTGGAATCCTTCGTTGGAAGATTTGCTGAACATTGGGCAACCTCTTCCTGAAGTGGCTTGGGAGTTTTAAGTGAGGATTGTTGAGGAAGCTTTTCTTGGTTACTCCTTGATTCTTTATATGAAGGTATAGAAGGTGTCTTTGTTGCTTTAGCAGATTCTACATTTAGGTCATCAAGGATCTCAACTATGGTAGGCTGCTGGAGTGTTTTTCCTGCTCTCAACTGCAGGTTTCCACAATAGATCTAGCGTTAAGTCCAGCCATGTTTTCTTGCTCCGTGGAATACACTGGTGTGGTTTGACGGTTATTCTTTGGATTATGAATAGGTTGCATTGGGAGTGGTGGTTGGTTAACCTGCTCATTTGATTGAGTGTTTTGGGGTGCTGTCAAAAGGTTTTGCTGTGGAGGGGCCACATTCTACGAAAACCATTGTTGTTGATTCTAATTTAGCCATTGAGGGTTTCCCCAGGACTGATTTGCCCATTCAGGTGGTCCCCAAGGGTACGGTTCCCAATTAGGTGGTGCTAGAGGCCAAGGTGTTGCCCATTGATTATTATTCCAATTACTTGGAGGGCGCCAGGATGGGTTGGAATTCCGGCCATAAGTGAAATTCCCTCTAGGTCTTTGGCTTACAAAATTGATTTCCTCCTCTGTGTGAGATGACCTTTTTCTTGGAATTTTTGATTGCATTCAAGATCTCACATTGGTCAGTGGCATCACTCTTTTCACAAATTTGACAATTGTTAGCTTTGTCCAAAGGACATTCTCTTAACAGATGTTTATTTCGACACCTAGGACAGTAGATGGATAAGGTTTCAGGATTATGTGTTTTGGCTTGTATTCCATCTAAGGTGGTGTTTAGTTGAACTAGGATATCAGTTTTCAAATTTGCTATTTCCTCTCACAGTTTACCAATTTCATTTGAGCCCCTCAAAAGACTAGATTTACGAATACCTCCATGAGTCTGGGAGAAATTTCTGCATAACTTGGCAATATCATCGAGTTCTTGTTGAGACACATCTCCTTTCCCCATCAAGTCTAGGTTTCTTTGGGCATCCTCATCAAGTACCTTGAGAAATATGGCCTTCAAAATTTTGGGGCTCATTGTCTCTTCCCCACACCGTTTGATTAAGAAGAGGAACCTATCAAGGTAATCTTCTACACTCTCATCTTCTTTTTGCCTGAGTTTGAATAATTCCTCTTTCCTATCGCTAACTCTGCAGTAGCTCTAAGTCTAAAAAGATAGTCTCCATCTCGTCCCATGTGGTTATTGATCCTGAGACCAACCCCATGAACCAACACATGACATAGTCTCTTAGGGTAGAGGGAAAGAGTTTAAGTTTATGGTTTTCATTTTTGTAGTCATATGTCTGACACATGACTTTGAACTCGAAGAGGAACTAGTTAGGGTCTTCAGAGGATAATCCTATGAAGGTTGGTAAGATGGAAGGTGAAATGTTTTTCATGGGTGCATCATCATCTTTGTTGAGAGCAATAGGATAGGTAAATGTTCATGCTGCTCTTCGTGGATTATCACCATCTCCTTGGTTTGCTCTTCTTCCATTGAGAGGGTTATCATTGTTATCAGCCATGATGTTAAAATGAATGCTTTCTTCTTCAAATATTTGATCTGATGACTCAATTTCTTCCTCTTCACTAGTTTGGTTTGATGGCTGAATTACTGGGGTGGACTGGGAAGTCTCAGGTTGATCCTGACTAATCAATTCATAACAAAGTTCTTCAGCTAAGACTTCTACCTCCCTGTTTATTGTTCAGACTATTGTTGGGCGGTTCTTGGTATGAATCTTTCGTGTGGACCTCATTTCCTGACCATGCAGAAAAAGAAATCTTGACAACTATTTTTTTGTGCTTACTAAAAGAAGTATCCAATCAGTCTCCTATTAACACTAGAAAATAAGATCCCCAGCAACAGCACCAAAAAGTGACAGGTTGTCATAAGGTCCTAACATTTTAATTAAAAATATGTCAATTATGTCGACCAGGTAGTGTCCAAGGCTGTATGCAATAGGGAATATTTTTAGATATTTCACTTAGTAATAGATTTTATGAATTCTTGAAAAGCTTAAAATAAAATATAAACTAGAAAGCATGAAAACTTTAAGCTAGAAAGCATTTGAATTCTTAATCTAGAAAGCATGTAAATTATCTAAGAATCAACAATTGCAGTTAACTATGAATTCAAAACAAAGGCAACTAACTACTAACTAAAAGTTCATTTGACATCTTTAATCAATAAGTAACAACATATTTATGAATGGAGTGGATGCTTAAAAAATTTCAAGTAAACAGAAGTTCAAAGATCATTAACTTAAAGCTACAAATTGCAGGAACACATAACAAAGCTAAACACGAAATGATGTTGATCTAAATAGAACATGCACAAAATAGAAATGACAACAACAACAATAAAAATACTTATCTATTCTATAATCCCTCGAGTGGCCAACTCTTGGGAGGTCCTATTATCGATTCAAATCACATTTAGTACTTCAACAACTCTAAAGTAAATCCCATTCATATTACTTCCATTGCTCAGAAAAGATTACTCAGAATAAGACTGGCGATATTCATTCATGTCATAAAAATATCATAGAACATAGAATAGCCCTTTTGCATTGTATATCAGATCATAACATAACAAAAAGCATCTCATTGTTTTGAGCAACTACATAAATATATTGTATTGCTACAAAATCCTAAATTTCAGATGGCGAGTATATGCCATTGAAGAAGTCTTTTAACAAAAAAAAAGAATTACAAACTAATTGGATGTCTTTGAAATAAAACACATTAAAGGCTCTGAGTGGAGTCGTAAAGTCTTAAGTATCCCCAACATAAAATAACAAAATTGCTTAACAAAGTACAATGTATGCCTAAATTTTTGGTGCCGTAAAATTCTGGCGCTTTGACTTCAGCTGCTTTGAAGTCCACTCCTTTCATTAGGTCGTACATGGAACCCTGCATAATTACACAAGCTCTATAACAATTAAGTCAACATTAGGTCATACATGGAACCCTGCACTCTCTATCTGACAATGGTGTTCGGAAGACTTGAATATCTCTCCGAGGCTTGACTAAGGCAAGCCTCTAAACACCACAACCCCCTCCCAAAGTGTTCATGATTGCAAGTTACATGTTGGAGTTGCAGACAAAGTGAAGTTGTAGGAGGGTACAATAGTGTGTAAGAATTACAGATCAGAGAAGAAAATAGCTCCCCGGACTAGGGCGCCCGCTCTTTAGTCCTCAAAGTTCCACAACGGGAAAATCTCTGATATAGTAGATACAAGTTGCAGACTAAGCTTCCAGATCCGAACAAAAACCTAGGCCTTGGACTTGGACGCCCGCTCTTTAGTCCCTAACTTTTCCACCTCTGAACCCCGAAAATAGGTGCACAGTTATTTGTCATTTTACATCTTTCTGTAGCAACATTTTCTGTAATTCATTCATTTACTGTCGTATTGCATGATTAAGGTTTTAAGGTATAATTGAGCATAAGAGAACATAATTAGCAATCAAATCATAAAAATCTAAGTTTCCCTACATCTCAATAGTGACCTAGGGTATGATAGGACATTGCAACTCGACTCTAGGTCCTTGAATGTAAGTGGTGAAAGGAGGATATACACACAAACTATCAAAAACCAAACATCCAAATTTCACTACTTTACATTTTGGTGAACCCGTGTTATTGGACTTGTTTTCACCTTACTAAGTGTTTTTCTTCAGATTTGCATTGATTTTATTTCATTCATATAGTCATTCATCTTATTGCATTGGAAAACTTACAAAAAAAATTTAAAAATTGGAAAAATTAGAAAAAAATTGCATGTTAGGGTTTCTAATTTGCATCAATTAATTTGAATTTCATCAAATTTTTTACTTTTGCATTAGATCTAAGATGAATTGCAGAAAATTATAAAAATTCATTAGTTTGCATTGCATTTTCATCATAAAATTGCTAGGGTTTTGTTGAAAATTGTGAATTTTGCATATAACCTAGTAATTCCAAAATCTAGGGTTTGTAGGTAAAATCTTGTTTCATATTTTTCTACTGATTTTAGAGACTAATTCAAATTTGTATTTTTCTGTAGTCTTGCATTTTAGTACAAATTTGCATTTAGATTTAAAAATTTTGTATTTTTGCATAGAAAAATTCAACAAAAACTAGCATT
Source organism: Cunninghamia lanceolata (assembly GCA_027924645.1). Lineage (NCBI taxonomy): Eukaryota > Viridiplantae > Streptophyta > Pinopsida > Cupressales > Cupressaceae > Cunninghamia > Cunninghamia lanceolata. The sequence continues at coordinate 2,479,621 of BSBN01000062.1, forward strand.
TTCATTGATTATTCACTAGATTTGCACTTGCATTTTGCATGTTAGAACTTAGAAATCATTTTCAGATCTAAGAGAATTTAATTTTCATCATACATCAGCTTGAAAAATATTCATATAGCATTTTACATCAAGATCTCAAACCTAAGGCTTGAAAAACATTGATTTTCACTAGATTTGGCCTTATCAACTCTCTAAATTTGCACCATAAGCATGTTGTGAAGAGTATTTATGCACTAATTGGTCATTATTAGGGTAATTATCTGCTTCTCCTCCTAAAAATATTCACAACACCTTTTAATTGGGCTCTTGTATTGACAATTTGGTGAAAATTGCACATTTTTGCTATTTTTGCCCTAAGGTTTGGCATAGTTTGCACTCCAAGCATGTTGTAACAAATCTTATGGATTGAGATGACTAATATCATTGCTATTATTTTCTATAGCTCCTAAAATTCTTTACAACACCCCTTTTTCTAGGTATTGGAGTTGAAAAATCGTGAAAAATTGCATATTTAGCTATATTTCCACTAGGGTTTGATCTTGAGTGGCATTATAAGTGTGTTGTGACGGATATTTTGGCATTAAGTGGCTGTTATTACTGATATAATTTTTTTTCCATCATCATTTTCCTCAGAACACCCTTTGTCATGCTCTTTTGCATTGAGATTTGTTGAAAAAATTGCATATTTTAGCATATTTTCACTATATTTTGACTTGTCGTCATCTTAGATTTGCATAAAGAGTGTGTTGTGAAGGATCTTATTGCTATATTGGACTGATATCAGACATATAATTTTCTGCCCCTGATCAAAATCCTTACAACACCTTTGCTTTTATTCATTTGCATTGAAAAAAGTATAAAAAATCAAGCATTTAGGTCATTTTTGCATATAACTTTTCACTTGTCTTTTGCATCAATTTTAAAAAGCCTTTAAAATCTAATTTTGCATTGATTTGAGCATATACACATGGCCTCTAATTGCAACAACAACAATAGGTTCCCTCCTAGACCTTACATGAAGAGAAAGGTCCCTGAACCTGAAATAGTGTTTACACCTCACGATAGAACAACTGGAGACATTGAAGGACCTCTTTACATCACTATGAAAATAATGGGAAACCCTGTGGATGGAACCCTTATTGATCCTAATTGCATGACCAATCTCTCCACGGAAGATCTCCTCTATTTACATAATTTGATGCAAGGATCTTATGACCCTTCGGAGATGATGATTAAAACACATAAGGGAACCTTTATAAAGCCTTTGGGTAAGATATCATTGTTGGTAACTCTATTTGAAAAACATGTAGAACAATGGTTTGATGTTGTCCTCATTTCAGACCACTTTTGCATTAAATTGGGACACCCTTGGTTAAAGGAAATGAAGGATGTCCCTTCAACAATTCATAACTGTCTAAAATTTCCTTTTGAGGAACATGTGATTACCATCCCCCGAAACAAATATAAACCTTTGGTTGAAAGAAAACATTGCACACTAGATTACTTTTGGGACAAAATTGAAGAGAAACCTGAACCACAAATAGACATTAACTTCTTGGGTTATAGAAATTACAAAGCAAAACTGTTACAAGAATGCCTAGTCCCTCTATGCAAGACATAACAAACGACAAGCAACCCACATTTGAAGAGAACCATAGACCAAAAGGACAAGGTCCCTATACTGAGGTTCCTCCCCCACCATCCTTACAAGGATCGGGAGGTTATTGTCAACAACAAAACATTCCACCTAGACAAATGAGATTTGATCTTGGTGCTTCCTCTTCTAAATTGCAAAAACCTATGAAAGAGCAAAGCCCTATCTTACAAGAGATAAGTGGTAAAAGAAAGAGTAATAGAAAAGCAAGAGAAAGAAGACGAAGAAGACAACCTTATGCCATAAACCTTGCCTCTCAACAAGAAAACATTGATCCAAACATTGAACCAAACAAAGATGATCCTAACAATAAACAACCTTGGGCTATGGTACCTTATGTCCCACTTTCCTCTAAAATTCAAGAGTGGGAGGATGATGATGATTTACTTGATGACCGCTAGCCTCAGAGATCCTACAGGTAAGTATCTCTAACCCTTTATCTCTCTCATGATGTGCTTCCCCCGTGATGTGTTATGTGTTGTTTAGGCCTCCTGGGATGACCCCTGATTCTCTTATAAGGTCTAGGATACCGCCTCTGTTGTGACCTTCTTGTATTTGTATCATCATTTTTCTATATTGCCTCTCTCTTTGATTTCATTGGTGTGTGTTATGTCTTATGGACATAGCATTGTGGTTGGTGAATTGGGGGCAACCTCCTACATGACTATCCCTAAGACACTTGTTTCTCCTCTCTTATTTATTATTTCCCTTCCTCTAGTTTTTCTATCTAGTGGGCGGATGATGAAAAACATGTATACTGATGCAGACCTAACGTCCCTTTAGCGAGAAATCAAAAATTGGACTTAGTTCTTAATATGACGATGGGGTTGTATATTTTATTTGACGCTTGGCTAGTAGAAGCACTCGTGCTTTCTGCATAGTGATTTTGATAGTGTTCTATCTCATTTACAAACCTTAACAATATTGATGCTCTGCACACTTTCTTTGTCTTTGAATCTAGCCTTGGTGGTACTTAATTCAGAGATCTTCGTGATATAGCCCCACAATTATCCTCAAACTTTGAATTCGTAGTATAACCTTGGTTCTTTGTGTGGTTAATCATTTGCATTGATGTTATTGTTTATTGTGATTTTGTAGACACTAACATGTTTCTTGCAGGGATGTGTTGTGGGAACATTTGGCGATCGTAAAGTACATGTCACCTCTGGGGGGCATGGGCTTTGTAAAAGTCTGTGTTCCCTTGTGTGTTTTCTTCCTACCTTAACGTGCTTGATATCGATAGCTGATATCAACCTCCTTAAGGTGGGAGCATATATAAGGTGAGTTGTCTATTATATATGTTAGCAATGTGCTTGTCCTTAGGTGCAGTTTAAAGACTTGTGCAATGAGTACATCATGCATTTTGAGTTTGTTTGCAATCAATAAATCAATCATTTAATCCCTCTGCAGAGGAGGGATATTGCATATATCCTTTTTATCTTAAGCCCTCTGCAGAGGCAGGGATGGTGTATTTCTCGGATCAAATTGCATCATCCTGTCATTTTTAAAAGTCCTCATCGGGAGGCGGGGAGAGGTTCTGTGACTAACTCAACCCTTAAGCTTGTCTTCGGTGATTGTTGTGGTGAAGCCCAATCATCGGTGTGTGCCTGTAATGTGCTTGAGATGGTGATGAGCCTAGAAATAGGAACACTCCATCGCTTGTCTGCCGTGTTTTCTTTGTCTTCAAAGTGTGTCTGTTTGGCGTGCTTGCTTGGTGTGGCGTGTTTGTTACCCCATATGCAGTTTAAAGACCCGTGCGATGAGTACATACTGCATTTTGGGAGGTTTTGCATGTCTTGTGTGTGTGTTGCCCCATATATGCAGTTTAAAGAGTTGTGCGATGAGTACATCCTGCATTATGGGAGGTTTGTTTACTTTCTTGTACTTGCATATGCATTTCATATATGTGAGAAAAAGAAATGAAAAGAAATCATTCTTGTCTTCTATGCATTAATGTGTCTTCTATGCATTTACTGTATTCACCATGTTTTGCGTGACTGTAACTGTCTTCTCCGTGTTTTGCATGTCTGACATTGTCTTCAATGTGCTTGGCATGTCTTCTCTATGCTTGGCGTGGTTGCTATGTTTGTTGATCATACTTTAATGCATGTATTGGCCTCACGTTTATACATACATTAAAGTGGGGGCTAAATGTAATGTTGGAAAATATCCCCTTGGGGGCTTTTCCCTCATAAGGTTTAGCTCCTGGGTCTTTAGTGTGCATTTAGGACATCTTGCATCATATTTCAACATCCCGAAGGAATGAACCCTGGGTCTTATGAAAAATGGGGCCTAGGGGGACCCCTTGAACCTAACCCTTCCCAAAATAGGGGGGAGGACTTGAGCGCCCGTGCCCTAGTCCTGCCCTATTTTGGGTCATGCCCAAATTTCTAGTGTCGGTTTGTGACCGTTATTGGTCCCTAGGCCGACACGGTAAGTTTGAATTACAAAATTCTTGGTGGAAATGTTTGTAGTTGCATATAAAAGCATGTTTAGGCATTCATTTGTAAAACTAGATTTGAACTAGATGACTACTAGATGATTACAAGTTATCAACTTGCATGAGCATTAGTGATTCAAGGCATTCATTGTGTGAAAGAGCAGACTTGTGTTGTTTTATGTGTTTGTATTTGCAGATTTGAGCAATCATCTCCTCATGGCATGAAGAGCTTCTTCCTCTCATGAGATCTTCACTACAAGGTGATATCATTTGTGTTATTGAGCATTTATCATTTGATTTTTGCCTCTGCCTCCCAAGGGCACACACTCTCTATCTGGCAATGGTGTTCGGAAGACTTGAATGTCTCTCTGGGGCTTGCCTAAGGCAAGCCTCTAAACACCACAACCCCCTCCCAAAGTTTTCATGATTGCAGGTTACAGGTTGGAGTTGCAGACAAAGTGAAGTTACAGGAGGGTACAACAGAGTGTCAGAATTGTAGATCAGAGAAGAAAACAACTCCCTGGACTAGGGCACCCACTCTTTAGTCCTCAAAGTTCTACAATGGGAAAATCTTTGGTACAAAAGATATAGGTTGCAGATTGAGCTTCCAAATCCTGACAAAAACCTAGGCCTTGGACTTGGGCACCCGCTCCTTAGTCCTCGACTTTTCCGCCTCTGAACCCCGAAAATAGGTGCACAATTATTTGTCATTTTACATCTTTCAGTAGTAGCATTTTCCGTAATTCATTTGTTTACTGTCGTATTTGCATGATTAGGGTTTTTAGGTATAATTAAGCATAAGAGAACATAATTAGCAATCAAATCATAAAAATCCAAGTTTCCCTACATCTCATAGTGACCTAGGGTATGATAGTACATTGCAACTTGACCCTAGGTCCTTGAATGTAAGTGGTGAAAGGAGGATATACACACAAAATATAAAAAACCAAACATCCAAATTCCATCCATTACAACCGATTCCTCTGCACATAGATCTCGCAAATTTCAGGTTTTTGCCATTTAATTCTGAAAACAAGGATAAAGGTAATTTACCACTTGCTACAGTTTTAGGATTACAACATGTAAATTGACTGTAATTAAATTTATTACAATTCTTATCTCAAATACCAATTATTGTCATTTTTTAAGTTAGTAGGCCTCCAAGCCAAGTGTTTGAACACAACTCTGATACCACATGTAAAGACCCGCTTGGTCCAAACTCAAATTTTCAAAAATTTGTACCTTATTAACAAGTTAATATGGGATAGATGAAGAATTTGACTGGGTACTCAAGAAAAATTTAGCCAAAATGGGCCATATGTTCAAACAGAACATTCTTAAGCCAAATCGGGCTCTTCTATCCTTTGGGCAAAGAGGTTCATACAGAACCGGGTCTAACGGACCTTATCGCTACCTGACACGGGGTAGAACAAATGGTGGCCAATGGCCTGGTTGGTCAAATGGACCAAGACTCTATCCAATCTAGGATAAGTAAACATGATAGCCAAACGGGCTAAATAGGACAGGAATCAATATGCTCTGGCAAGAGACTTGTGACTCTTTCGGGACCAATACGGGTTCATGAGTCACTTCTTGAAGACCACAGTCTGCCCAAGCACTATGTTGAGGATGTCAACCAGGGGATACATAACATTGACTTGTACACACCTCAGTTTTCGTAAAGATGGGTACAAGTAATCCACCCCGGGGATTCTTCTAAGTACTATGAGACTTCTAGTTAATCCTTCAAATTAAGGACAAAGTTGATTAGATAAAAGAGTATCATATGTCTGAGGGACCTAAGTACTGGGGGTATCCTTCGCCATCTAGACTGCCTACATACCCTATATCCACGGGATCAAGGCCCTCCCCGGATGCGACCAAAACGGGGAATGCGAACATGTAGTTCTATCTTGCACTATATTTGATGCAATTGTGAGTGGGTACGCAGCCCTTTCTAGGCCCTAGTTTCCCCCAGACAGTTCTTCGCCAACTGCCACCACTCAAGTGATATAGCGATAGAATTCCTAAGGAACTATTTTGTAAACACACCTCCCGGGAGTGTTTGACATTTAAGTTTTCACGTGTGAATAGTTTACCTAGTTCGCATATTTGTCCCACGAGGTTTTCTATTGATAGTTTAAAAGGATTTCTATCATGGTAATCATCATACAACTATTTCGATAGATCCGTCCTTTCTTTTTAGTTAATCTTTTTAATGAGGTGTCCGAAGAGATTTTCCCTTCCTGCAAATTTAACTTCGACATGTCCCTTATTTCTCTCCAACGATTTAAAGGGACGGTGCCCAAACGTCGTTGTTGCAGCTATGTTAGATGCGAGGTACTTGGTTCAATGCGATGGCATTACCCGTAAACATGACATAGAGGTACCGTAAAAATGGAACACTATGATTTGTTTGTGTTTGGACGTTTCTTTACAAGGTTTACCTATCTATTAGAAAAGAAAATCTTGCATAATAATTAATAAAGAAATTAACAAAGGAAAGATACTTCTCTAAGGCAGAATGAAGTAACATATAGTAAAGATGCTTGCTCACTTGCTTAGAGAAGTTACTTAAAGCAATTTTATCTATTCATAACATAACTAGAAAAGATATTTTATCAGTAAAAGTCTTCGTTTTGGAAAATAAAGAAATTTTGATAACTCATTTTGCCATACATTAAGTTCTTTCATGATCAAACTTACGTTTAAACTGAAACCAAAAAGTTGTAAAATAAGACAAATATCTTAACAATTGATTTATTTTAAACTTCCTAATGAATTTATACTTTATTTTCATTGTCAATTAACTTGTGAGTAAAATTTGACAAAGATTCTTGTTACCTAAAATTGGTCAATAGTTGCTCTAAGGTTTTTCAACCAATTTAAAATTTTTTGATCACATTCATAATTTATATTCATCCGACTAGAGTACCTTTCTCCTTGCAACTTCATGCTCAAGGAACATAGTAGTTCATTTACCCCATTTATCATTCATTCTCCCTAGTAACTTCAATGTTGTTTTAGCGTGCTTTTATCTAAGGGGACATAAGTATTAATTTAAGATGACATTTTTAGTTGTAGTCAATTTCCAAACATTTCTCATTTTGACACTTAATAACCTAAATACTCAATCATAGAGGTCAACATTTGTTTAAATAAGTCATTTTGCTTGTGTCCACACATGGTCAAGAGGGTCATATTTTAATAAGTTGTCTAAAATTTTATGTTATCACTTGATTAGTGAGTTCGTGTAGGGAATCACTGAGTATCTAGCTTGATTAATATCAACATGGTTCACTTGATTTCAAAGAGATACTTTAGTTTAAAGAAGGATCACAATTGAGTCAAGAACTTAATGAACGGTTCAATATAGGAATATGATGTTTAATAGCCAAAATATAGAAGTTATTACTTAATCAAATTTCAATATCTAATTCAATAACAATATTATTAAAGATGAATTCATGACTTACAAGGTACTATAATCATGGAAGGTTGATAAGTAATATAATGACATATGAACTTAATAAGATTGCTAATTCCGTAAAATTCTAAAATCGTAAATCAAGTATTTCAATTGATATTGACCACGGCATATGAGGTCAATTTTATAATACTTAAACATATAATTGTTTGTTCAAGAAATATGGGAATAGAAATATAAAAAATAATCTATTATTTAAGACAGTTTATAAATATTAAGGCTTAATGTTTTAATATTACATAATTAATTATACCTACATTTACTTTGACTATAAATTTGTATTTTGATAAGTAATGGCATTTATTTATTTAATCCTACTAAGACTTGTGTGTCAAATAAAGTGATTGATTTTCCCACTTAACGGTCTCAAAAATATTTTTACAAGGCAATTCCATTATAAGACTATGTATCTATCATACATGTACTCAAAGGAATTACTAAAGATTTAGTTTGTAGAATTACAGAGTTCTGGTTCAAACAATAGTTATAGTCTTTTGTTATGGAAATTACAACCAAAGAAAACTAAATATGTCATATCACTTTTATTCCTATTGAGACTGTATTTAAAAGATTAACATCTAATATAAATCAAAATTGGTTTAGAATCGTATTTATTAGATTAAACTAAAATGGACATATTTACCATCTAACATTCTTTTGCACAATCATATAAAATTCTAACATCAGTGACCATGTATGTATTCTTTAGGTGCATTAGTTGAACTTGAATTCATCCAAACTCTATTCTGAGTAGTGGCCTATTTTGGTTTAAATGGCCTTAGAAAATTTTGAGCAAAAGCAACAGGCAGGTGTAAAGACCAACTCCTGAACCTTTGTCAGCATCCTCACTGCCTCTGCACAAATGGAAGCTCGGGAACAAGGTATGGACATCCCTCACACATAATGGGAGGGGAATTTTTTTATCAGATGTTGTAAATGCAAGTTACCTGGTAGACATGCAAAAGAAATGTGGAAGCACAGACTAGGCATGTGAACTGTTTGACAGAATACCTCAAAGAGATGTCATCAAGTGGAACGCAATGATTGTAGGACTTTACAAAATGGATTTGTCAAAAAGGCTTTAGAAACTATCAAGTGAATGAAATTGGCAGTCGTAAAGCCAAGTCCATCAACGTTTGACACCGACCATCCTGCCTGTGCCTAATGGGCGATTAGGGACAAAGTATGGGTTTCTATCAAAACCTAATGGAAGATACAAAAATGAGGATGCATCGACAAGGCACGTCAATCGTTTGACAAAATCCCTCAAAGGCATGTCGCCTCATGGAATACAATGATTACAGGATCGCAAAAAAATGAATTTGTTGAAAAGGATTAGAAACTTTCAAACAAACGAAATTGGTAGGCGTGCAGACAACATCCATTACCTTTGCCCGCTTCCTCTCTGTTTGTGACTACATGGGAGCGTTAGAACAGGGCATAGACATACATCAGAGCATAAAGGAAATACAATTTCCACCAGATGTTGTAGTTGCAATTGCCTCGGTACACATGCATATAGAAAGTAGAAGCATGCACAAAGCACACGAACTGTTTGACTAAGTACTTTGAAGAAAAATTGACCTGCTAAAAAAGGCTTTAAAAACTTTCAAGCAAAAGCAATTGACAAGTGTAAAAAGACAGAACCCATAACCCTGTGCACAAATCAACATAACAGAAGGGGGATTTGACAGATATTACAGTTGGAAATGTTCTGGTAGACATGTATGCAAAATGAAGGTGTGCAGACAAGACCACGTCAACTGTTTGACAAAATCCCTCAAAGAAATATTGTCTCAGGGTGTGCAATGATTGCAGGATGTGCACAAAATGGATACGTTGAAAAGGGGTTAGGAACTTCCAAGTAAATGAAATTGGCAGCTGTAAAGTCAAATTCACAACTTGCGCTAACGTCCTCCCTGCCAGTGCCACGTGGGAGCTTTGGAATAGGGCATCAACATACATCGAAGCATAAAGGAATGCCAAACTTCATTAGATGTTGTAGTTGCAAATGCCCTGGTGAAAAGTAGAAGCACACACATAGCACACAAACTGTTGGTCAGAATCCCTCAAATAGATGTCATCTTATGGAATGCACGATTGCAGGACATGCACAAAATGGATTTGTTGAAAAGGGGTTAGAAACTTTCAAGTTGATGAAATTTGCAAACGCTAGGGACATGGTATGGATATCCATGTCGCGTGATAGAAGGGAAATTTTTTGTCAGAGATTATAGTTGGAAATACTCTGATAGACATGTATGCAGAACGTAGAATCCTAGACAAGGTATGTGAGTTGTATGACAGAATGAGCTACACAAAACAGACTTAAAGAAAAGGCATTAAAACTCTCAAGCTATTGTCAGCTGTAAAACTAAATTTCACAATCCTTGGCAATGTTCTACAAGAGTGTTAGCGCGTACAACATGGTGAAATGGAGATTTAACTTGACAAACTACTTACGTGTTAAGCTACACTTCTTAATAAGATAAATAGATTAGGAAATAAAAGCATTACAACATCGAACCAAAAAAAAACAAAGAAACCAAAAACAAGGAAGGAAGAATTGCTCTTACAGGATGCTCTAGCCTTCCCAAAAGCTAAGTGTCCCTCTCCTTCCTCCAATCTATGCTTTTTATAAAAAAATCTAACCTTTGTGGAGGAAATCCAAGTCTTGAGTCAAGTCTTCTAATTAATTGCTTTCTCTCTATTTTCCAAATTGTCATTCAATTTTTGTGGAAAAGGACTTGTTAATCTTAAATGTTTTCTCTCAAATTTTCCAATTGTCATAAATTCAAAGAGAAAAATCTCATTTTATTAACTTTGAGTCTTGACTTGAGAATGAGTGGGGATGATCCTCATTTATTGCTCTTTCTAGAAGTGTCCCTTTTTATGACTATCTATTTATTATTAGAATTTTAAATTGGGATACAAAAATCACCATTTTTATTATTTTGTTTTAAAAAAAACCATGTTTATATTATCTAATTCTACTAGCTTTTATGTGTGTTATTCAAAAGTGGGTTGTGACATATGATAAATATTCTAATACAAAACAAAACTTGGTACAGTTAACAAAGATAATTCTTACCAACTTCTCTTCTTAAAATAGTGCTAAAATCACAAAAAAGTTAAAATTCGTCACATAATTATACAATTAGAAATATGTGAACCATTTAATAGTTAAATATAAACCACAAAATATTAAACAATTGTAATTAAATCATACAACTAAAAAAGTGCCACAAATTCAAATTCTAAGTAATATCATTGAGATTGATATAGTAAAAATTAAAAAGATGATAGACCATACAAAGATGCCAAAGAAAGACTCTTAGATTCTTTAAGACGCTCTTGATAGATTAGACACATTATTATGCAATTAGAAAAATATATTTTCGTAACTCCTAGCAATCAATATTCTCAAATATATTTAAAAAATTATCAAGAATATTAAATGTTCTCACTTTTATGCAATTAAAATATAAACAAAACATAGATCTCATATAATTTACGTGGAAGAAAGATCCCTTCTAGCATCTTAACACACAAAAGTCAAACATTATTGACTATTATTAAAAAATATCCTTAATTAAGTCTAACAAACTAGTTTATAAAATATCCTAAACTCTGCACACATTCAACGGAAGTCGACAAATTCAAGGCAGAAGAGAGACGGCCTAACGACGGAAAAATTATTACTTCTACCAGTTTCTCTACATCTTCCCCCTATACCGACCAAAAAAATTAAATATATATCGTAAACAAACAGCCGTTGCGCCATACGAACTGGAGCCTTTGCATACAATCATGTCTCCCATTTCATTTTATATTTCTCTAAGCTTTGCTATGGGCATTGGTATTATGATTGATTTCCCATACAGTAGTGGATGTAGAGATGATGAAAGAAATTATCTGCTCGATTTCAAACGGGGCCTAAACGATTCATTCGATCGCTTAAGCTCATGGCATGGATACAACTGTTGCGAGTGGAAGGGAATTGTTTGTGACTACCAAACAAACCATGTCATCCAACTTGATCTCAAAAAACCCTCATCATGAGGGAGATGAGGGGTACCACCAGTTGAGTGGGAATGGGATTGCTATACCTCCTCAGCTGGGCAGACCCGAGAGTTTAACTTTTCTTAGCTTGGGTCATGCTAGATTTGGCGGCAAAATCCCTCTAGAGTTGGGAAATCTGTAATAAGTCTGAGAAACTTGGAATACCTGGCGATGAAGGGATTGAACCTTGAAATGGCATCTCACAATTGGGGCGACGCCCTCTCCACTCTCTCCAAACTTGGCCAGATTTACCTCTCCCATTGTAGTCTTTCAGGAAGCCTTCCCTCACTTGTAAACCTCACCCGTTTATCCCACCTCCATCTTAAACATAACTCATTCCCATTCCCAGTACCAGCTTGGTTACAGAATGTCTCATCCTTGGTTTCATTTGATCTCTCTTACTGTGAACTCAGTGGTTCTATCCCTTCCAATTTCCTGCAGGACTCTTCAAGACTGAGAAATCTTAACCTGTTAGTAAACAGTCTACAGGGAGTAATTCCTCCTTCCATTTTGAACTTTTCAAAACTTCAGACATTGTCTCTTGCTGCCAACAACTTAACGGGGGATATACCCCCATTTGGATCTCCAATAGGGCCGTCGTCTAGTCTTTCGAAGATTGATCTCTCAGGTAACAATTTGAATGGTGGAATACCTTGCTCTCTTGGTAGGCTTTCCTCCCTCCAATATCTGGCTCTACATAACAACCGGTTAAATGGTTATATCCAGCCCTCTTTGGGTGAGCTCTCTGTATTAAGTCACCTTTTCTTAGATAATAATCAGTTGTCTGGACCAATACCAAATTAATTCTCACAACTGCTTGGATTAGAAGTGATGTCACTTTCTTCCAACAATTTAACAAGTGGTATTTCTCTTTCCATGTTCCAGAATTTGACTCAACTTCGTCTACTCCACTTATCTGTAAATCAGCTGACCGTTAACATTTCTTCAAGCTGGGTTCCACAGTTTTCTCACCTGCAGGACCTGGGATTAAGCTCTTGTAATATTGAAGGCAATTTTCCAGCATTTCTGTCTACTCAATATTCACTAATATACTTGGACCTGTCAGATAACAAAATTCGGGGAGATGCTCCTGCTTGGTTGCAGGATCTTTCCGATCTTGGTGTGCTTAATCTTTCAAATAACCAACTAGAAGGCTTTTTGCCGCCTGTCAATTATAGTAATTTTCATCTGGTGGACTTGCATAATAACAGCTTTCACGGCCCTATTTCAGCTCTTTCTTTTCATGGAGCCATATTGGATTTGTCACATAATAAGTTTAATGGCTCTATTCCCACCACAATTTTTCCAGTGTTCTATCTGTCCCTGTCAACAAATAATCTGAGTGGAGGCATTCCATGGTTTTCAATGTGTAGAGCTCCAAGATATTTGGCGATTTTGGATTTGTCAAACAAGTTAAACAACAGACTAAGGGATGTGATTTCTACAGATATAGGGAGGTGTTCGTCGCTTGGAGTTTTAAATTTGGCTCAAAATGATTTGCAAGGTGAGATGCCAGAGGAACTAGGAAATCTGACTGAACTTCAGACATTAAACCTCAATGGAAACAATTTGCATGGTTTTATTCCTTCATCTATTGCTAATTGTACAAATATTCAAGTATTTGACATGGGCAATAACAGGTTACAAGGGAGCATCCCAGTTTGGATTGGAAAGATGAGAGAGTTGCAAATTCTTAGCTTGACAAATAATATGCTTGAAGGTAGTTTTCCACCTCTGTTGTTTGAGCTGCAGAATCTTCAGGTTTTAGATTTATCTCATAACAATATATCAGGAACTATCCCTAAAAGTTTAGAGAAGCTAAATGCCATGATCAATCAATCACAGAGTTTTGAAATGCAACTTTTTGACCGTCATTCTGGTATTATTTTTAATGTTGAGGCTCCAAGCGTCCCTTTTCCAAAATATGTGGATCAAATAGCGCTCTGGATTAAAGGAACGACACGTCCATATCCAAAAATCTGGAGATCATTCAAAGTGATCGACCTGTCACATAACAAGCTCTAAGGTAGCATTCCTGAGAAAATGGGACTTCTCCGGCGTCTAGTTGCTCTCAACATTTCAAACAATAATATCAGTGGCTCAATTCCCGACTCATTGGGACAGATGGTTAATCTAGAGTCTCTGGATCTTTCAGCAAACATGCTGTCAGGGAAGATTCCCCAAGAACTTGTAAGCCTCACGTTCCTTTCTGTCTTGAATCTTTCAGATAACATGCTTTCTGGGTTAATACCACAGAGGAAACAGTTTTCAAGCTTTGAAGCTTCTTCATTTCTAGGGAACCCCAAACTTAGGGGACCTCCTCTCGAAAATAGAACACAGAACTCTGGTTTTGGTGAAAGAGGCAGGCAAGCAGAATCGAATAGTACAGTAGTTGAGGATGCAGATGCAGATGGAGATGAAATGGATCGATGGTGGGCAGTAGCAGTGGGGTTATGTAACGGGGTGGGATTTGCTACTGTGATTGCAGTGCTGTGCTTTCACATAAAATGGAGATACAGATGCTTTGCTTGGCTGGATGCTGTCGTGGTTTATCTTTGTGAGCGGTGAATTACTTTACTTGCCCTGCTACCTATGATGATCTGGTATATGCACTATGTTTTTAATGTAGTTTGTTGTAATGAGTTGAGAGTTGAGTCATATGTAATGGGGTATTCTGTGCAAGGGTATTTCTATACTGGAAATAAGAAATGTTGTTTATGGTTAAGGTTATGCTGAACTTTTTATTAATTTATTATAATTCAATTGACCAATGAGAAAGTATAATTAAAATCAAAAGCATAATTAAAATTGTTTGACTAAAATTTCATAATGTATATTATTTTTCAAAATATTTTCCAATATATTAAAATCGTTTTATTTGATTTTTTATTGTGTGTAATAGTTTTATTAGCATGACGTAAGTAATTGGACTTATAATTGTTTCGACTATTGTCAAAATGATAGAAATTTTAATTTTTTTGGGGATTCATGGCTTTTGACTGTTTAGTTCCATGTTTCGAATATTTAGTTGCATGATTGTAATCAATACATGCATTATAATTTCATAGGTTCATTTGATTGTCGCATGGTGGATGATTGGAGTCCAAAGTTATTGAATGTTGCAAAAAAAAAAAAATGATATGAAATAAAAGGATTATTGCAAAGTTATTGCATATGCATAGATATTGGTGTCCACTTAATGGTGCATAATGGGCTTTGTGGGGCCTCCACTATTGGCTACTTTTTTTACCATACCAACATTATAGTGGAAGGTTCATTATAAGACTCTCAATCTTAAATTAATAGACCTACACATGCTAACTTTATGATAATATTTTGACTATTCTTTAGTATGCTCTTTGTCATCCAATCCAAAAAGATATTGTTATTCCAAACAAAGAGATTCAATTAAATTTCAATAGATATGAGAATCTCATACTAGATTTTGTTTTTCATAGATATTTGTGTCTATGATTATTATCAGTAACAAAAACGAAAGAGAAGGAAGAAAATTTAGCCGGAGCTGAAGATTGTTGACGTGAGATCAAGACGATAACATTCTTTTTTATATTCATTAGTTCAGCAATAGCATGTCTGCACTTATATTCATATCAGATCGAAAATCTACAGCATTTTGCAGGAGAGAAAAAGTTGTATGCATAGCTAGATTTCATTTTATGTTCTACAGTTAACATCTATTAAGTGTATGCTCTTAGCTTTTTCTCTATATATTAGATAACTGATTTCCAGCCAGGCTCGAGCTAAAAAATCAATAGGTTGATTCTCTTTTACGGTTGAGCTATTGATTTCCTTTCTTTTTCAATGAGACTTTATTCTTTTTAAAGGCAGGTTTACTATTGGCAAACTGGTGCATGTTTTAGTGGAGGTCGAAACCTTCTTGCTGGGGTCTTCATTGTACTTCTGGTGAGATCATAGAAAGGCCACAAGTCCAGCAGCACTATGTCGGGAATTGGTTGGTACTTATTTTACTTTCCTCATTGGGACTTCTTATTACTTATTTTGTCTATAATTTTATGCACTGGTACTTAGTCTGCCTTTGTCTGTAATGTATGCTTTGGATTATTTATTAGGGTACTGCTGTATAATTGTATGCAGAGGACTATTCGAGTACTTCCAAGATCTGATTAATCCCATCTGTTAAACGTTATAATAATATATATCACTTGAAATCAAAATTTTGTGTTATGTCCTTGTCTGCAACCCCAGTTTTTGCCAATGCCAACCTGGCTAAGGCCCAAGGATCAATTTAATAAACTTGACCATTTCCAGATCTGGGATGGAGAAGGTATTCTTCAGCTGCACATCTGATATAGCTTCCTGATACAGAAAGTTGCGCAGAACACTCCCAAACGAGTTTTTTGAATTGTATTGATAGGATTTATACATTAGTTAGAATCTAGTATGGCACGATCGATTGCATTTCCAAGTTTGTTATTTTTTTACCACCTAATAAATGTTTTTCTACACAAAAGTGAGATTTAATATCGAGCAAGTCTGAGATTATGATTCTGAAAATCCGTGGACAAAAGTATTAGTTTCTTGTTATTTTGATTGACTGCCAATGGAACTAATGGGTTTGTACTCACCTTATATTGCATATGAATCTTTCCTCACTTCTTATTGGTGTTGCTTCTCAAATGGTGCTTCCTTAATCATGACTCCCAAGTAACACAAACTCTTAAAATGTATTCAATATGCTTCCTAATGCTGGGTAGAAATTAGTCTTTTGTATAGCTTTATGGGTACTGCCCTAAGCCTAATGGCAGGGCATCCTTAAATGGCACATATTGTCAAATGTCAATCAAGGACTTGATATGTATGTTGGATGAAGTATAAGTTATGAGCTTGTTTGATGAAGCATGTATCCGTTGCATATTAACTCTCTCAAATGTTGTGACATCAGGAAATCTTAGGGAACTTGTTATAGTCCATGAGAAATTTTGCTCTCAATCCATGTTTCTATTTTCATGTCTCCAATCTATGTTGCCAGTTCAGGTTTGGTGGTTTGCTAATTTATTTCTCCCAGGTTTCGGTATAGCTGGGTTCAAGAACATCAATGCCATCAGCTGGTTTCTTTGCCCCAAGCAGCACAAGTGCCTCTCCTACTAGCTGCACTTTGCAAGTCCTGTGTAGCAGCCTCATGCCCCTCATCCTTGATTAAGACCAAGTAAAGCTGGTTGTTAAGATTTTTTTTTAATATTTTTTTTTGTTTTTCATTAAAAATATGGCTTTTCTGGGTCCTGCGGTGGGCTTGTGAATTCAGTCTGGGTACTTTAATGGTTTTATTTGGAAAATTTCAAGTCAATTTTCTATTTTTTTCAGACTTGGTTGTCTGATAGGTAAGACTCGCTAGTCTGCTGAAACTTGTGAGTCTCGGCTGTCAGACTCATCCGAGTGTGAGTCAAGGCTGCAGACTCGCCAAGCCTAACTCAGACTCAGATTTGCAAATCGTTGCTGAGACTCCTTGAGTCTCGACTCTCAACAATATGGTACCCAGTCTGGATCTATCTGGGTTTGTCCAGGGCTCCTGCAGAACCTGGTTACAGAGGTTTCTCAAGTCTTCTGTCAATTTACTGTCAGGTTCCCTAAGGAAGGGTGTTAGTATCTGATTTTTTCTATGACTATCTTTACAGGGCCAATCTTCCTCAACATGCATCTAATCATTATCTGTCATTAGGATGAAAATGTTAGAGTGGTATGACACTGAGAGGGGGGTGAATCAGTGTCTGACAATTCCTTTGATTAAAAATAAAACTTATGCTTTCAATATTTCTTTGAATAATCATTCATGTACTGAATGTTATCAACTAACTGCAAAAGAAATATTAAGTAGATGAACACATATCAGAAATCATGCAAAGAAAGATTGACACAACAATTTGTCCTGAGTGGAAAGCCCCTGGCATAAAACCACTCGAAAAATTGCCTCACTGACTTAGAAAAGAATCTCACTGATTACAGGCCTCACTGGCTAACAATATTGCCTCATTGGCTTACAATATTGCCTCACTGACATACAACGTATCAAAAAATAATGAAAAAAATCAAGTACAGGGGATTGCTCTGTTTCGTTGATCTTCACATTTCTATTGTAACATCAACAATGATGTATTTCATTACACATACACTCACAATCAACACTACAATAGAGTTGCACATATATAAATTTCTTATGTCTTCTCATGAAACTGTTTTCAAATGATAACTGAATGTTAATCCACTGTTAAGTGCCAAACTAATCCTTGCAAGAACAACTGTCATAACTGCCATATGATTAAAATATCATTGCTGCAACAGATTATCAATTGTGTCTCACATAATCTAAGTTAAGTGTTCAATCGGAGTTGTGACACTTAACTAAGATTAAATGATCACTTAATCATTTAAAGACTATCCACATAAGATATAAAAACTTTCTCAATCGTCCAAAGTTTATACATAAGATAAGTCATTGTGCCACCGAAAGAATATTCTGTCAAAAAAAAACATCAATTTGATGAAACTGAATTTGTTATCACCGGTTAACAAACCATAGTTTTGACAAAGAAATGTCCCCAAATAAATTCACTGATCAATTTAATCACCGTGCAATCAATAGTTTGACTAAAACAACGAACTGCCAAACAAATTCCCACAGAATGTTATAACTACACAACCATGATAGAATCATAGACACTTAGGTCAAAAGTGACTACAACCAAATTAACTTAGGGTTTGAACAAGAGACTATGTCCACACAACATATACCCTGTAACCAAGACAAGGAAATCCGAAATAATCTTTTTGTGCTATGAAATAACTGACTCCAAGAACTGCGGTATACCCAGAACTTGATTAAGGGTAAACATGAGTAAATTATGGCCTACACTAATTTATACCTTGACGGGTATTATAAATACAATAGTCAGGATTAAAGTTCTTCACAAACACAGATAACTTAAGGGTTTTGAAAAACAATTTTGTAGACATATGTGAAAAACACAGAACTGTGACACATGAGATTTTAAACAAACCCTTAACAAGAAAAAGTTTGTGGGTATTATAAATAAACGACATGTAACCACAACAAATGGGACGTCAAATTTTTAAAAAACAAAGAAAAGGATTGAAAACACCTGATAAAAACATGATTCCGATGTCCTTTGTCAACGGCCATGATTCAACCACTTTCCAAACATTTATGCCATCGTCCATAGTCAACCTTCAAGCCCAAAAAATAAATTTTCCATATTTTCTCATGATAGTTGAACAAACCCTTAGCAGAAATAGATAACAATGATGAAAATGAAAGGCTTTTTGCAATATTCATGCCTTTTGAGCTGATAAACCGAAAGTGCCAGTATGCCCTAAAAAGGGCTTAAAAACAAAACACTTCAAATACCTTTTACTGCTGTCATTTACCTATTCAACAGGTTAACTCTTTATTGATGACCATATAAAGAATTACAAAATAAATCATTTTGTCTTTTTATGAAATGTCACCTTTGAGTCTCGTGAACCAAACAACATTACAATTTGTGCTTAGTCAAAAATAAGTCATATAGTCATAATCCATGTTTGACATCATTGCCAATATGCCACATCACTGCCAAAATGCCAAACAGGATAACAAACTCCCCCTTTGGCATTGATGTCAAACTATGAAAAGATCCACATTCATATGTATCACTGAAACACTAAAACTAATAATGAATTACCACCAAAAAAAATTGAAGGACCACAACCACAACCACTGAATAATGATGACACAACTGCTCCCCCTTTTGACAACAACACCAAAGGCATGAAGAAGTACCTGTGTAGAAACCAAGGATCAAACTAATAAGCTGTCAGAACCAGAAAAATGAATAAGCAAATGATACCAAAAGCATGGACACTGGCAAAACTCCCCCTGAAACCAACAGTTGAGAAAAAAAAAATTGTCATTGTTGTCCACAAATCTGTCATAGAGCTAAAGAATAACTACTCAAACAAAGTATCCAGCATGATGAGAGATTTCACAATAACAGTTGTACCATATACAAAGATCATGCCAAACACATCATGACTGTCCCATGAAGAAGATTCATCCAAAATATCTGAAACAAGAAGAGGATATCAGCACCATAAAGAAATAACAACAAGCAGAAATAGACAACAACTGAGGAGATTGTCAATTAGAAATCAAAATTACTGTGACATGAATCTGAAAACTGTCAGGGCACAGAAATATCCAGGCAGCTCCCCCTAAGTCCAAGATCTGAGAAACATTAATGCAGAGAAGAAAAAGAGAGAACCCCAAGCTTATCCCTGAGACCCTCAAAAACTGCTTTGGGAAGTGGCTTAGTAAATATATCAGCCACTTGATCAGTTGAAAAAATATAGTCCAATATAACATCATTGAGGAGAACTTTATCATGAAGAAAATGATATCTGATATCAATATGCTTAGTACGAGAATGCATCACAAGATTCTTAGATATGTCTATTGCACTGAGATTGTCACATAAAATCTTGACAAGCTTAGACACAGTAACCTTATAATCATTCAAAGTTTGAACTATCCAGAGGATCTGAGTGCAACAGGTAGTGGCTGCAATATATTCAGCCTCATCTGTAGATAAAGAGACAGAATCTTGCTTCTTGCTATGCCAAGCAACTAGCCTTCCACCAAGAAAGAATGCACCACCAGAGGTACTCTTCTTGTCATCAAGACTGCCAGCCCAATCAGCATCTGTATATGATGTCAAAGTAAAATCAGAATGCCTAGGATACCAAAGCCCATAATCCAGTGTTCCTTGTATATATTTAAGTATCCTTTTTACTGCGTTTAGATGAGCTTGCATAGGAGAAGATTGAAATCAAGCTACTAAACAAGCTGCATGCATTATGTCAAGTCTAATGGCAGTCAAATATAACAAGTTGTCTATCATAGACCTATAAAACGTATGATCAATATCAGGCTTGTCAACATCAGTACTTAGTTTGCAACCAATTTCCATGGGTGTACTTACAGGATTACATTCATCCATCTGAAACCGTTTCAACATTTCTTTTGCATATTTTGTTTGAGACAGAAATATACCTTCTTTGAGTTGAGAAACCTGTAGACCAAGGAAAAATGAAAGTTCCCCTAGCATTGATATTTCAAATTTTGCAGTCATAACCTGTGGAAAATATAGGTTGAGTTCATCATCATCACTGCCAAAAATAATGTCATCCACATAGACAACCACTATTAAAATGCTATCATTTTTGGTCATAAAGTATAAATTACTATCAACACCACCTCTAGTGAACCCTTGTGATTGTAAATGTTTGTCTAGTTTAGCATACCAAGCTCTAGGAGCTTGTTTAAGCCCATAAAGAGTCTTTTTCAATCTGTAAACATGATGTGGTTTGTCCTTGCTAACAAAACCTTCCGGCTGATCCATATATACCTCCTCTTCTTAGTCTCCATTTAGAAAAGTTGTTTTTACAGCCATTTGATAGACCTTGAAATTTTTATAAACAGAATATGCAAGAAATAGTCTGATTGCTTCTAGTCTTGCTACAGGAGCAAAGGTTTCATCAAAATCTACACCTTCTATCTGAGAATAGCCTTTACAAACCAGTCTAGCTTTGTTTCTAACAACTCCATTTTCATCAAGTTTGTTCCTGAAAACCCATTTAGCCCCAATAATATTTTTATCTTTTGGTCTTGGGACAAGTTCCCAATTGTTATTTTTCTCTATCTGGGCTAACTCATCTATCATAACCTGAACCCACATGTCATCTTGACTAGCTTCAGCATAGGTTTTAGGTTTTAATTGAGACACTAGGCAAATATGAACCTGTTGATTTGCTTGAGTAGTTTTTCTTCTAGTTTGTATGCCAGAGTCTAGGTCACCAATAACATGTTCATTTGGATGATTCTTTTGCAACAATCTTCTAGAAGGAGTATAATAGAAGATTTAGAAGGAGTATTAGTTATAGGACTTACTGATTGTCCTTGAGGCACTCCAAGATCTGATTCTTCTTCAGATTTCTCTGACTCTTCTTTTGTGCTTGGCTCTTCTTGAATTATTTCTTCAACTTGTTGAAACTGAGGTTGTTGTTCTTGCTGCAAATTCTCAACCACTTTGACATTAGAGCTTTCAACTATTCTTCTTAATCTCTTCTTATAACATTTGTAAGCCTTGCTATGAGTAGAGTAACCTAGAAAGATCCCTTCATCACAAAATGATTCAAAACTTCCTATATGATCTTCTCTTAGTATGTAACATTTGATGCCGAAGATTTTAAAATAAGATACATTAGCAGACTTACCATACCAAAGTTCATAGGGTGTGTACCTGGTTTTTACTCTTATTTGTACCCTATTCAAGGTGTAGATTGATGTATGAACTGCTTCTTTCCAGAAAGCATTTGATAGTCTAGCATCTTGAGGCATAGTTCTAGCCATCTCTTTTAATGTCCCATTCTTTGTTTCAGCCACCCCATTTTGTTGAGGTGTTCTAGGAGCTGCAAATTGTCTTTTTATGCCATGTTTTTCACAATATTCCAGAAAAGTAGTAGAAGTATACTCTCCTCCATTATCAGACCTTAAACACTTCAGTTTTAAATCTCTCTCTACCATGCTTTTAAAGATCTTAAATTTCTCTAAAGCCTTGGACTTATGCTTTAAAAAAGTGATCCAAGTCATCCTTGTGTAATCATCTATGAATAACATTAAATATCTTTCACCATTCAAAGATTTTGTCCTGGTTGGACCACATAAGTCAGTGTGAACCAACTGGAGAGGTTCTGCAAAAAATTGTTCTTTAGATTTATGAACATTTCTTGTTTGTTTACCTTGCTGACACTCCTTACAAATCAGATTTTCAGGCTTAGAAATAGCAGGCATTTGTCTAACATTTTTGTTGTGGCTGATTTTAACTAAGTTATCAAAATTAATATGCCCCAACCTCCTATGCCAGAGTTTGCTTTTCTCAACTTGACTCATAAAACATATATTGTTTTTGCACTCATTAGCAGATCCATGGGTGGGTGCAAAAAGATGGGGGGCCAAAAAGTGGCCAAATTCTTAAAACTTTTTAAAAAGCCATAACGCGCTCGGCTATAACGCAAGCGCGTTATAACGCGAGTATAACTCACTCGCGTTATAACGCGAGTGCGTTATTGTTTTCTTTGCATTTTTTTCTTTTTTTGTAAAAGTTTGCCCAATGTTTAAGGGTCGAGGGTTTAATGGTTGAAGGATTAGGGTTTAAGGCATACTATCGAGGGTAGAAGGTTTAGGGTTGAAGGTTTAAAGGATGAGGGTTGAGGATTTAGGGATGAGGGTTAAGGGATTAGGGTTTAAGGTATAGTGTCGAGGGTAGAGGGTTTAGGGTTTAAGGTTTAAGAGTTGAGGGGTGAGGCTTTAGGGATAGGTTTAGGGTTTAAGTTATAGTGTCGAGGGTTGAGGGTTTAGGGATAGGGTTTAGGATTTAGGTTTTAAGGGTTGAGGATTTAGGGATAGGGTTTAGGGTTTAAGGTTAAATGAGAGACCTAGATGGCTAAGGACAGATGGAGAGGTAGACAAGGAGTGACTGAGAAACTTAGAGAGGGGAGAGGTAGAGGTGAGGGGGAGATAGAAGTGAGAGATAGATAGGTGAGGGGAGAGATAGAATAAAATGAGAGAGTGAAGTTGACAACTTGAGGGAAAGATGGGTAAGGAAGAGGGAGACAGGTGGAGAGGAATGGAAATATCTAGAGAGCCCTGAGAGATATACAAGTGAGAGACCTATAACCTAGGGAGAGAGGGGTGAGAGAGATAGAGGAGAGATGGGAGCGAGGCAGCTAGGGGAGGAGAGGGGTGGATAAGGATTGAGGGTTTAAAGGTCAAGGGTTTAGGGTTTAAGGGTTGAGGGTTTAAGGGTTAAGGTATTAAGGGTCTAAGGGTTGAGGGATTAGAGTTTAAGGTATAATGTCGAGGGTTGAAGCCTAATCCCTCAATCCTCGACACTATACCTTAAACCCCAAGGTTGAGGGATTAGGGTTTTAAGGTATTGTGTCAAGGGTTGAGGGATTAAGATTCAATACTCGACACTATACCTTAGACCCTAATCCCTCAACCCTTAGACCCTTAATACCTCAACCCTTAAACCCTCAACCCTTAAACCCTAAAGCCTTGACCCTTAAACCCTAAAGCCTTAAACCCTTAACCCTTATCCACCCCTCTCCTCCCCTATCTGCCTCACCCCCATCTCTCCCTTATCTCTCTCACCCCTCTCTCCCTAGGTTGTAGGTCTCTCACTTGTATATCTCTCAGGGCTCTCTAGATATTTCCCTTCCTCTCCACCTCTCTCCCTCCTCCTTACCCATCTTTCCCTCAAGTTGTCAACTTCACTCTCTCATTTTATTCTATCTCTCGCCTCACCTCTCTATCTCTCACCTCTATCTCCCACTCACCTCTCTACCTCTCGCCTCTCTAGGTATCTTAGTCATTCCTTGTCTGCCTCTTCACCTGTCCTTAGTCATCTAGGTGTCTCACTTAACCTAAACACTAAACCCTATCCCTAAGGCCTCAACCCTCAACCCTTAAACCTTAAATCCTAAACCCTATCCCTAAACCCTCTACCCTCAACACTATACCTTATACCCTAATCCCTTAACCCTCAGCCCTAAAGCCTCAACCCTCAACCCTTAAACCTTCAACCATAAACCTTGTCTCTAAACCCTCTACACTCGACACTATGCCTTAAACCCTAATCCCTCAACTCTTAAACCCTTAATCCCTCAAACCTTAAACCCTTAAACCCTATATACCCTTTACACTTAACCTTGGACACTCAACCTTGAACATTATCCCTCAACCTTCAAACCTCTACCCTCTACCCTATACCCTAAACCCTAATCCCTCAACCCTCAATCCCTCAACCCTCAACCCTCAACCCTAATTTTGATTTTCTTCCATTGATTCAACATCATTGTTGTTTTCCCCATCAGAAACCAATTCATTCAGCAACTTGCTGCCCATTGGTTGACTTGAACTACATATTCTGCTAGAAAAAAGGGCATCTTTTATTTGTATCAATGTTGGTATTCATAAGCTGAATAGCATTGATATTTTTCACACACCCTATTCTTTGAAATATCTTAACCTTAAAATATGACTTGGATATGTACTTGAACACAACAAAATCTCCAATCTCCAACCCATGATGATTCACAAAATTTTCCCAACCCTGCCTAAATTCTAGTTTATTTATTGTATACCCTCACCCCTAATCCCTCATCCCTAAACCCTAAATGCTATCCCTACTCCTAAACCCTCAACTCTCAACATTAAACCCTAATCCATCAACCCTAAACCCTAATCCCTCAACCCTAAACCCTATCCCTAAACCCTCAACCCTAAACCCTATCCCTAAACCCTAAATCTATGTTTCTTGTTGTCCACCCCGCACTTAGGGGAGGTATATTGTTATGAAATAGGCAAATAATCTCCCATTGTTTACTGGCTTGCATTTTGTCCTGCTATAGATTGATCCATTAATATTTGTGCCTATCTCACCTTCGATAGCACCTTTACAATATCTCACCTCTAGTTCCATTAGCTCATGTTCTATATCTCACTTATCTCTCCCCCTCACCTCTCTACCTCTCCCCTCTCTGTCTCTTAGTCGCTCCTTGTCTACCTCAACCCTAAACCTGTTGGCAAGAGACACTATATGGATTCATGGTTGTTGTCATTGATGGCAACAAAGGTCATCCCACATATCCGCAAGTCATGGTGTGTCTCTACCAGAAGTCAGAATGAAGATTATTGTGGTCCGGTGAACAAGAACAGAGCATGTGGCAAGGTCTGACAGACAAGTCCGGATCTCTCAGAGGAAGTATCTTGGTGCAGTGCAGATCTGGGGAAGTCAAGAAGACTACCTTGAGTAGTATATTCCAAGGATTTAGCCTCCGGTGATGGACAAAGAAAAAGATATGAATAGTTGAGTACCGGATTCCTGAGTGACAGTGTGAACAGAGGAAGAACTGACTGACAGAACATCAGACTATTTTTTGGATGTGTTACTGTTGATGGTAAAGGTTGTGAAGGCATGAATCATGTTTGGCCGACATGATTAATGATATCTACAAGTATATGCTTGATCCGCATTACTTGATATGGTAGGATTCAGCCAACAGATCAGAATTAGTGAAAAGATTGACTATTCCGGATGCCGACTAGAAAGGTGATGAAATTACTTGTGCGGATATAAATGCATGATGGATTTAGTTGTGAAAGTTGTTGGTTGCATTGTGGAATGCAAATAAGAATAGAGCAGAGCAGAAGTAGTAAGAAGGATCTGGTATGTGAAAGAAAAGCAGAATAAAGAGAAGAGGAAAGATGAAGTGCAGTAGATCAGTGTACTGAGCCTAACCGGAACTGAACTCCAACATATGTGGATGCTTCCAATCAGTTCAAGTATTGTATAACTTTCTTTTGTAGACAGTGTGTCTCCTTGTAGGCAGTGTGCCTCTTTGTGAGCAGTGTGCTCAGGCAGTGAGCCCTAATTGGCAAGTGCCATTTTGTAATTCCTTATTCTTCTAACAGAGAATAATCTTTGGGTTAATCACCCCGTGGTTTTCTCCCTTAATAGGGTTTCCACGTCAAAAATACTGTGTCATGTGTTTCTCATTTCATGGTAATGTTTGTTTGTTTGATTCAATGCTGCATTGATTAATAAGAAAGTTCAAAAGAAGAAATAATTAGGATAACTGATTCACCCCCCCTCTCAGTTATCAATGGTATCAGAGCTAAGTTCCTCCTAATAGAGCCTAACAACTTGAGGAAGATCTAGGAGTTCAAATGGATGCATATGGTTTAAGGGAGCAACTCAAGACTGCCCTTGAGGATCTTGAACAGTCAAACTCTGAAGTTAATGAATTAAAGGAAAGACTTAAATAGGCTGATGAATTCATGAGAGAACTAAAGGACAAATTAAGTCTCTCTATGAAAAAGAGAAAGGAGCTGCTCCAACAATTGGCAAGACAAAGTGAAGAAAGTAATACAAATGAAGAATTGACTGAGAAAACCAAGTTATGTGAAAAGTTATCAAAAGAAGTCATTATGGTAAGACATGAAATGGAATCAGGAGTTATAAAGTTTACTCAAGAGATTGAAGAGAAAAGAAAAGCTGAAGACAATCTAAGACAATCTCTTAAAGAGAAATCAGAAGATTGCCACCAAATGGACAGGATTATCAGACATCTTGAATCTGATCTTGAAGATGCCAAAGATAATGAAGAAAAACTTGAGGATCAAATTGTCTCTCTCAAAAGAGATCTTCAAACAGCAAATGAATATAAAGAGAAATTCAAGATAAGTTTTGCTCAACTTGAAGTTCTTCTTGGAAGTCAAAAGAGGGCAGATGACAAGTATGGTTTGGGATATGAGAAAGGAGAAAGCTCCGGATCCAGTCAAAAGAATTTTGGATCAGAAAATCTAAGGAATAGGCCTAGAAGACCTCCGGTAAGACAGCCCAATGCTCAAAGATATCCATCCTTCAATGGATACTGCCAAAACTGCAATCACTTTGGTCACAAAGCTAATCAGTGCAGAAAGAGAATGAATCAGACTAATTCATCCTTCTCCGGATAGTGCTTTAACTGCAAAAGGTATGGACACAAGTCTCATGAATGCAGAAATATGCAAATAAACAAATCATTCAATGGTAGATGCTTTGCATGCAATAGAGTAGGTCATATGGCTAATCAATGCAGATCAAGAGGTTATCAGTCAAATATGCAAGGAAATGATATTTGCCAAATCTGTAATAGGTCCGGTCATAATGCAAAAGTCTGCAGAAGCAAGAATCAGGACAAAAGAGGTCCGGTGTATAATCAGAATCATGACAAGGGTAAACAAAAGATGAATGCGGATGAAGTTAGGAATCAGATGAACAAGATTTGGGTGAAGAAAAGTTCAGAGAATGTAGAGGTTGGATCTGCACCAGACTCTGGTGCTGATATTCCTTCCAGAAATTAAAAGGTGAGCTCTGGCTCAGGGGGAGACTCAAAGAAAATCATGTTCCCCCAGCCAATCAAGTGGTGCCGGATGTGGCACAAGATGCAGAGTAAAGGGTTTATAGATATAAGTCTTGAGATGATCCAGATAAGATTTCAGAGGTCTGCATGAAGATGTGAAGAAGTTGTGATCGATCAAGTAAGACCTGTTCTGGGAGATGCTCCGGAATGACAGAGGATTACAAAAAAGGTCCAGAGAGATCCGGAAGTACATTATCTTATTCTGCGGATTAGACAGAGTGTTTGGGATGTCCTTGTGATGTGTCATCTTGATTTGTTCATTGTTGGAAGATCCGCATGATGTTCATAGATCAGGGCTGATCTAGTTCTTCAAGTTGTCTGAATAAGGCAAACCGGAATAATGTAGGTCGAGCATTTATTGCCATCAGATATTAGGGTTTACGGAGCAATATAAGGGATTTCTCATAAATCACTTGCTCATTCTACACTCAAGAAGCGAAAAGTGGAGCTCTGCAACAAGATTCATCAAGTTCACCAAAGATCTCTTGCAGAAGTCATTACATACAGAAATCAATCCAACCACTCCGTGTAACCGAAGGCGCATAAGGTATTTTCTGTTTTTCGATATCTTGCTACAAATCTTTTGAAAAATGGCCACTCCGAATATAGTAAAGATCTCAGATAGGCCCCGACCTGAATTTAATAAACACCCATACAAGTCACTGGAGGTAGATCCCTTAGGAGCATTCTCTAGTGTTCCTCATGGCGTTTTACACACAGAAGACATTAGAGTTTACATACATGCAAGTATTGAGGAATTTGGGGAATTCAAATTGAGAGATTCCTATCACAAACAACTGATAGACAATGCTTTTGAGCTTAAACCAGAGTATAAGGGTATCCAGAAGAAACAGTTTGATCAATTCATTCATTTCCCCTACTTTGAAGAAGATGAATGGGTTCGATATGTATTGAGTAGGATGTATGACAACTTCCTATGGCTGGATAGACCCTGCAAGATCACAAAAGAGGCAATTAGGGCAGTGACTGGTCTATACTCTTCCGGAGGGATACCTATCCTCAAATCCGTCAAAAATAACATTGTAACTGAGGCCACCGGATCAAAATTTGATAAGAGGGCAATGACCATTGAAGATATCTCTGACCCGGATATCAAGTTTGCATCCATGATAATAGGATACAAGATTTATCACTCCAGTAGGGAGAATTCTGTATCCAGAACTGCAGTATATACTGCCTATGAGATGCTAAGGAAGAATGCAGATTATGACCTCTGTGAACTTCTTTTAAGTCAATTAATGGAAAATATACAAAAGATCAAAAAGGACAAAAAGAATTCTTTCAAGTATGGTACACTTATATTATGTCTATTTTTCTATTTCATGAATGAGCTGCCTGGATCAAGTGGATGGGTATGGCAGAATGACAAACCTGTAGCAGTCCAGATCAGAGATTACTTACATGGACTTGGGGATGCCAAAGCAAGAAATACAGCTTTGTGGGGATACTTCAAAAACTTCCAGAGTATGATGCAAGCAAGAGAAAGAATTCCCCAGTCTCTTGTTGAAAAATATAAAGACTCAGTCTGCTTTATGGTTGATACTGATCAGTGCCTAATGGAGGCAGTTGAGCCAAGGATAGTCTAGATCATGCCCATGGGGTATGAGGTTGATGAACAGATTGTGGAACTGCATGTTCAACACATGCTTAGTCAACCCAAAGATCTAAAAGCAGAAAGGTTTGGAACCTTTGAGGAGCTGAGTGTGAAGATCCATGTGGAACTCAGAGAACCTGAGATAAAAAGGAAAGTAAGAAAAGAAGTTGAACATATTGCCCAAGGCCTAGGCATCCCAAAGGAGGCACTTGATGCCAACCGGGAAAAGAGGAGAAAGGCTGAGGAAGAAAAGAAAGAGGCAGAAAAGAAAAGCAAGAAAAGTGCTCCGGTGGAAACCTCAACCCGGACCAGATCATCAAAAGGATCTACACCTGTCAGAACCAAAAGCTCAAAAATATCTAAACCAGAAGGTCAGACATTCGGTAAAGGAGAGAAAAGGTCTAAAATAAAAGCCAAAAGGGCTTATACAAGTCAGAAAGATGAAGAGGAAATGGAATCAGATGAGAGGGTAAAAGAAATAAAGAAGCAGAAGAAGAAAGGATTTGGTAAACCCTCCATAGGCCAAGACAAGGAAGAAATGGCAGAGAAATTTGTTGAAAAGCCCACCCTGTCTCTAGACAGTGTAATCAAATCAATCACTGTGGATGGAAACCTTCAACCAATGGCTGAATTCTATGATGACTGCAATGAGGCTGATCAAAAGATCCTGCAGGAAGCTACAATCAGGTATCTGAACATCTACAACAAAGCCTTCATTGAAATTATCTCCCTTATTCCTAAGAGTCTAGAGAAGGAATTAGAAATGAGAAAGGCAAATGCCATGGCAAAAGACCTTGAGATCAGGGAACAGATAGCTATTCAGCTATATCCTTCAATTGATCACAAAACAATGAACATGGTATTCAAAGACTGCAAGGATGAATTCAGAAGCAAAGCAAGGATGAATCAGCTTATGCTTGGTGAGACCGATAAGGTAGCCAAGGACACTGAAGAGATCCTCCGGAATACATTCAAAAGGTTCAACATTCCTATTATAGAGGACTTGGGTGCAGAAAAAGCTATGGACTTGGAATCCTCTGCTCTGGAAGAAGTGGCCCTTGAACAGACTAGCATCACTCCTCCGATTTCCCCTACAGTCTCCGGATCCAAAGAAGAAGAGAAATTACAAGAGAAAGAAGCAGAGGTAAAAGAAAAAGAGGTTGACAGTACCAAGGGTGCAGAGAAAGAGAAGACTCCAACAGAGAAAACCACAACTGATAGTGGTAAGAATGTGGAAGGAGAGAAAATTCCAAAGGACAGTTCCAAGACTGCAGAAGAGAAGAAACATCTGTCTCCGGCAAGAGACACTGCACAAACTATTCAAAAAATTTTGAGCAAAGAAACAATAGAGATTGATGAACCGGAGCTTCTACAAGGTCCATTCAACTTTGATTCCCTCTCTCCGGTACAGACAATGAAGATAGCTTCATTTGCAAATGCTAAGGCAAATGAAAAACTCCTAAAGTCTCATATGGAAGACTGTGAGTTGATAGAGGCTACTTCCGGAGTGCTTGAAAAGATTATGCCATTGGTCCAAAAGGATCCGACAGCCCCCTCTTCTGGCAATCTCAAAACCTTAGTCAGCAGTGTTGGTACACATTTTGACTCTCTAGAAAAATCAGCTGAAGAAAAGGTCCGGAAGGAGTTTTTGGATAAGAGATTTTCAGAAGTACTAGGATTAATCTCTAATGATAGGAGAAATATGAGTATTGGAATAAAGATCTTAGAAAATGCTCTTAAGGATGGCGGTGACATCTACAAATTTTGTATCTCCTGGTCAAAAGCAACAGTAGAAATTGAGAAGAAAATAAAAGAGGAACAGGACAAACTACTAAGTTTGTCTCAAAGTTTTGATCCTCTCTCTTCCTCCATAGTAAATCAAGAATGTCAAACTATTGCAATCACAAATGCAATAAAGAACTTTGAAAAGGAAAGGAAGAATATAATTAACTAGATGGGAGAACTTAGAAGGATTATTATCCCTAAGTTAGAGACCATGCATGAGGCCATAAGTGATGCCAAGACTACCGCCCAAACCAATGATCCGACAGATCTTAAGAGGGCAGAAGCTTTTGTGTTTTTGTTGAGTGGTCACATTTCAATTTTGGATAGAATGAAGCAAAGTTGGGCTACAGAACTCATCCAATTGAAGACATCCTTTGCAGACATTCTTCAGTTTTTGTGAATATGTAATATACAGCCAAGTATAGTAAAAATTTTGAAAATTTTTGTGTGCGGACCCTACCCTTTGCCATTGATGTCAAAGGGGGAGTGAGGAGTAGTGAAAAATGAGGAATCCAACTAAGGGGGAGTTCCGGAAATTGTATATAAAGATAAAGCATCAGCCAAGGGGGAGCATAGTGTAAACACTTAGTCATTTTTCACTAAGTGTTGCCATTAATGCCAAAGGGGGAGATTGTTGGCAAGAGACACTATATGGATTCATGGTTGTTGTCATTGATGGCAACAAAGGTCATCCCACATATCCACAAGTCATGGTGTGTCTCTACCAGAAGTCAGAATGAAGATTATTGTGGTCCGGTGAACAAGAACAGAGCATGTGGCAAGGTCCGACAGACAGGTCCGGATCTCTCAGAGGAAGTATCTTGGTGCAGTGCAGATCTGGGGAAGTCAAGAAGACTACCTTGAGTAGTATATTCCAAGGATTTAGCCTCCGGTGATGGACAAAGAAAAAGATATGAATAGTTGAGTACTGGATTCCTGAGTGACAGTGTGAACAGAGGAAGAACTGACTGACAGAACATCAGACTATTTTCTGGATGTGTTACTGTTGATGGTAAAGGTTGTGAAGGCATGAATCATGTTTGGCCGACATGATTAATGATATCTACAAGTATATGCTTGATCCACATTACTTGATATGGTAGGATTCAGCCGACAGATCAGAATTAGTGAAAAGATTGACTATTCCGGATGCCGACTAGAAAGGTGATGAAATTACTTGTGCGGATATAAATGCATGATGGATTTAGTTGTGAAAGTTGTTGGTTGCGTTATGGAATGCGAATAAGAATAGAGCAGAGCAGAAGCAGTAAGAAGGATCCGGTATGTGAAAGAAAAGCAGAATAAAGAGAAGAGGAAAGATGAAGTGCAGCAGATCAGTGTACTGAGCCTAACTGGAACTGAACTCCAGCATATGTGGATGCTTCCAATCAGTTCAAGTATTGTATAACTTTCTTTTGTAGACAGTGTATCTCCTTGTAGGCAGTGTGCCTCTTTGTGAGCAGTGTGCTCGGGTAGTGAGCCCTAATTGGCAAGTGCCATTTTGTAATTCCTTAATCTTCTAACAGAGAATAATCTTTGGGTTAATCACCCCGTGGTTTTCTCCCTTAACAGGGTTTCCACGTCAAAAATACTGTGTCATGTGTTTCTCATTTCATGGTAATGTTTGTTTGTTTGATTCAATGCTGCATTGATTAATAAGAAAGTTCAAAAGAAGAAATAATTAGGATAACTGATTCACCCCCCCTCTCAGTTATCAACAAAACCCTCGACCCTCAACCCTATCCCTAAACCCTCAACCCTCAACCCTCGAACCTTAACCCTCAACGTCAAAACCTAATCCCTCAACCCTTAACTCTGATCCCTTGACCCTCAACCCTATCCCTAAACCCTAAACCTTAAAGCCTCAACCCTCAACCTTCAACGTCAAATCCTAATCCCTTAACCCTTCACTCTAATCCCTCAACCCTAAACCCTATCCCTAAACCCTCAACACTATACCTTAAACCCTAATCCCTCAACCCTCAACCCTAATCTGTCATCCCTCAACTCCAATCCCTCATCCCTAAACCCTAAACGCTATCCCTATTCCTAGACCCTCAACGGGCTTGATACTATACCTTAAACCCTAATCCCTTATCCCTAAACCCTCCAACCCTATCCCTAATCCTTATACCCTTGACCCTCAACCCTATCCTGAAACCCTTAATCCTCGAACCTCAATGTACTCAACCCTCAACGTCAAACCCTAATCCCTCAACCCTTAACTCTGATCCCTCGACCCTCAATCCTATCCCTAAACCGTAAACCGTAAAGCCTCAACCCTCAACCCTCAATGTCAAATCATAATCCCTCAACCCTTCACTCTAATCCCTCAACCCTAAACCCTATCCCTAAACCCTCAACACTATACCTTAAACCCTAATCCCTCAACCCTCAACCCTAAACCTTATCCCTAAACCCTAATCCCTCAACCCTTAACCCTAATCCATCATCCCTCAACTCTAATCCCTCATCCCTAAACCCTAAATGCTATCCCTATTCCTAGACCCTCAACGGGCTCGATACTATACCTTAAACCCTAATCCCTTATCCCTAAACCCTTCAACCTTATCCCTAATCCGTATACCCTTGACACTCTACTTTAACCCTAATCCCTCGACCCTGAACCCTATCCCGAAACCCTTAACCCTCAAACCTTAATGTACTCAACCCTCAACGTCAAACCCTAATCCCTCAACCCTTAACTCTGATCCCTCGACCCTTAACCCTTAAAACTTGAACCCTAAACCCTAAACCCTCAACCCTCAACCCTCAACTCTCAACATTAAACCCTAATTCATCAACCCTAAACCCTAATCCCTCAAACCTAAACCCTATCCCTAAACCATCAACCCTCAACACTATACCTTAAACCCTAATCCCTATCCCTTAACCCTTAAAAATTAAACCCTATCCCTATACCCTCAACACTTGACACTATATCTTAAGCCTTAAACCCTCATCCCTAAAGCCTCAACCCTCAA
Organism: Cunninghamia lanceolata; assembly: GCA_027924645.1. Classification (NCBI taxonomy): domain Eukaryota; kingdom Viridiplantae; phylum Streptophyta; class Pinopsida; order Cupressales; family Cupressaceae; genus Cunninghamia; species Cunninghamia lanceolata. The sequence continues at coordinate 2,513,710 of BSBN01000062.1, forward strand.
TCCTTAAACCTTCAACCCTAAACCCTATCCCTAATCCCTCTACCCTCGACACTCTAACCCTAACCTTGACATTAAACACTAATCCGTCAACCCTAAACCCTAATTTGTCAACCCTAAACCCTCAACCCTCAACACTATACCTTAAACCCTAATCCATCAACCCTCAACCCTAAACACTATCAATAAACCCTCAACCCTTGACACTATACCTTAAACCCTAATCCCTAAACCCTCAACCCTAATCCCTCAACCCTCAACCCTAAACTCTATCCCTATTCCTAAACCCTCAACCCTCGACACTATACCTTAAACCCTAATCCCTTATCCCTAAACCCTAAACACTATCCCTCAACACTTAACCCTTAAAAATTAAACCCTAAAACCTATCCATAAACCCTCGATGCTCAACACTATATTTTAAACCCCAATCCCTTAACCCTCAGCCCTAAAGCCTCAACCCTCAATCGTTAAACCTTCAACCCTAAACCCTATCCCTAATCCCTCTACCCTCAACACTCTACTTTAACCCTAATCCCTTGACCATCAACCCTATCCCTAAACCCTCAACCCTCAACCCTCAACTCTCAACATTAAACCCTAATCCATCAACCCTAAACCCTATCCCTAAACCCTCAACCCTCAACACTATACCTTAAACCATAATCCCTCAACCCTAAACCCTAAACCCTATCCCTAAACCCAACAAAACTACTTTGCCTTATGTTAGGTTGTTAAATCTATCATTTTTGACACTCTTCTCTTAAATATATTTGAGTTGCAAGAATATGTCAGAAAAATGGCTATGAACTTTTTTAATGTTAGTAATGTTATATGGCATGTTTTTCTGGCCCATCTAGGCTTCATTATGCCAATAGGTGTACACACTATGAGAAAAGCTTTGTGTATGGTACATCCACAGTGAGTAATTAACAGTTGAAATCAGAAGGATGGTCACTATGAGAAAAGCTTTGCATTGGGGTACATCTATGTTTCTTGCTGTCCACCCCGCACTTAGGGGAGGTATATTGTTATGAAACAGGCAAATAATCTCCCATTGTTTACTAGCTCTATCCACAAGAACTACTAAACTATACCTTAAACCCTAATCCCTCAACCCTAAACTTTCAACCCTAAACCCTATCCCTAATCCCTCTACCCTCAACACTCTACCTTAACCCTAATCCCTCGACCCTTAACCCTAAACACTATCCCTAAAGCCTCAACCTTAAACCCTAATCCCTCAAGGTCCTAAACTCTAATCCCTTATCCCTAAACTCTAAATCCTATCCCTAAATGCTCAACCCTTAACCTTAAATCTTAATCACTCAATCCTTATCCACCCCTCTCCTCCCCTATCTAGCTCACTCCCATCTCTACCCTCCTCTTCCCTCGACACTATACATACATACATATAGGCATACATACATACATACATACATATAGGCATACATACATACATGATTAATAGCCTTAAAAAAATTTAAGTTGAACATAACGCGCTCGCGTTATTTAAAACATGAAAAATAGCACAAACTTTTGTGGAAAAGGAAAAATGCAAAGAAAAGAATAACGCGAGCGCATTATAACGCACTCGCGTTATGTCTTGCTTTGGGAATCCCAAGCCTTGGGCTTGGGATTTGCTTTGGATTTCCAACCCAAAGGCTTGGAGTGCCTTTTGAACAGTAACAGATGTGTTTTTCCATATTCTTCAAGATTTTACATAATTTCGTTCGTGCTAACCCTCAGATTTGCACGTGTTTCAAGGTCAAACAAATCGAACACCTGGGTAATGTTAGGCTTTCTCTCAGCTATCTGACGATGTAATTTTTTTCACATTTTAACAATGTTAAGCCTTTCATCTTTAATTTATTTTGTTTATGTGTCTGTTTTTGGGCAAAAACCACTGTTTGGTCTTTTTTTCATTGTAAATTAACTATTCATTGAAATTTCAAAAAAATTACATATTTAGAACCTAGACTCCATTCTACAAATATTAAAAAAAGAAAAAAATGATTTTCGATTAGTTTTCAAAATTTATAGGGGTAGCACAGCCAAAATTCTATTTTTTAGGATGTGTCCACTTTAAAAATTAGTAAAAAATCAAATATTCATCAAAAAATTATCAGAAAAATCGGGCATAAACTACATGCTATTAGCTAATTTCTCACTGAGGTGATTTTAAAAATACCAAAAAAAAGTTGACCTTTTGAGGGAGCCACAAAACATGCTATGTTATATTTTTTTGACAGAAACAACACCAATTTCTGTGGCTCCCTCTTTTGAACCCCTTAATCTATGCCATTTTAAAAAAAAAATAGTAGTTTAGAAAGTAGACTTGAAGCACTACGAACATTGTTTTGGTTGCATCTCCAAATTTTGAGTGTAATTATGCTCAATTTCTCATCCAAGGCCAGTATTTCCTGATTTCAGAAAAAAAGTGGCCACTTAAGACCCCTTTTTGGCCCTCCATCTTCCTGCACTTACCCCCATGCAGGTTATAAATGTTACCTTTAGTTCTCAAACCTTAAGCAATGACCTGCCTTGAATTTTTGAGAATCTTGCAACCTTGTGATGTGAAAACTACATCAAATCCACTATCACGAATCTGACTTACACTCAACAGATTATGAGTTAGTCCTTCAACAAAATAAACATCTTCTAGAGGTGTGTTATCTTCTAAAAGAACTGTACCTTTTCCTATGATTTCTAAACAATAATCATCACCAAACTTAACTGACCCACTTGAACAATTTTCAAATGAAGTAAATTTACTTCTATCCCCAGTCATATGATGAGAAGACCCACTATCTATAACCTAGATTTCATTTTTCTTTGCATGAAATGCAACTTCAACAATCATAGCCTTGCTGATTTTGGACACCCATTTCATTTTGGATTGCTTAGTAAGAGAAACATTTTTTTATTTACAAAACTTGGCAATATGTCCAAGTTCTTTGCAGTTGAAGCACCTTATCTTGTTCAGAAAATTAAAGGTCCTACCATTCAGAAAATTTGGCTGCTTTCTAAATGCAAACTTACATTCAATTGCTCTATGCCCATATTGATAACAGTAAAAACAATAACCAAAAAATCTAAAAGGTATTTTACCTTTAAACTGATTATCATTAGAGCATTGGCCTTTTGAGAATCCTAGACCAGTCATGTCTTTATATTCTTTTTGTTTACCTAGCATATCAGCAAGTTTATCACTGTTGTTACACATTTCAAGTTCTTTTCTTAGGTTAACTATTTCAGCCTCCTTGGAACAACACTTTTTATCCTTGGATTTTAACTGATCTTGAGTATCTGAAAGTATTTTTCTGTTTTCTTCAAGACTTAGTTTTAAATCAGAAATCTATTTTTCTTGATTAGATATTAACTTGCTTTGCACTCCATTTTCCTTTTTAAGCCTTCTAATTTCACCAAAGACACATTTTAACTCTCCTTGTAAGTCAACTTCATTTTCAGACATTTCTGCTTGTTCTTCTTCTGGAACAGCAATAATTGCTACCATGAAGAGTGTTTCATCTATTTCATTAGAAGATTCCTCTAACATACTATCTATTATTCCAGCAATTAGACTCATTTTCTTAAAAGTACTTTTCTTGTTAATGTTGAAAGGTTTTTTCTTATATTGCTTTCTATTATCCTCTTGTTCACTGTCAAGTTCTAGATTAGGACACTTTGCTGCATAATGTCCTATTTTTCCACAATTGAAGCATTTAAAAGGTAATATTCCTTTATATCTACCTGAGCCTCTTCTAAGTTTACTAACAAAAACACATTCATCTTCACTGATATTTTCAGTTTCATGACTAGTTTCAATTTTCTTTCTCATGGTTTTAAAAGTTGCTTCCTTAACTTCTTTACTAGGGTTTTCATTTTCCATTCTCATTTCATATGCAGTAAAGACTCCAAGAATAGTATCAATAGTTATTGTCTTCGAGTCTTTATCTTCAACCACAGAGGTTTTGGAGTCATATTTGGTAGTTAGGGTCCTTAAGACCTTCTTAATTACAGTTATCTCTTCTAGTTTCTCCCCTAGACCTCTAATACTATTAACAGTTTCCTGAACTCTTTGAAGATATTCAGCTATCTTTTCATCATCTTTCATTCTCATTCTTTCAAACCTTTCTCTAAGAGCTTGTAACTTAGCTTCTTTAATGCTTTCATCTCCTTCATAAATATTTGAAAGTTTATCCCAAATACCTTTAGCTATATCACATTCCATAACTTTATTTAAGACTTCATTAGTCAAACCACAACAAATAGCACTAGCAGCTTTTGAGTCACAATCAAGGGCCTTTTTTTCATCAACATTAGATGGTTTGTCTATGATAGTACAGCTAGTTTCAATGGCTTCCCAGACATCATAACCTAAAGCTTTGATATGACGAGTCATTCTATACTTCCAGAAAGTATAATCTGTACCATCAAATAATGGTGCTTTGGATGAGAAAATACCATCTTGAAAAGACATGGTTACCACTCAACCAAGAATCCCCTTAGGCTGAGTAGGCCTTAAAGACAAGGGGTTTGGCTCTGATACCACTTGTTAGAGTGGTATGACACTGAGAGGGGGGGTGAATCAGTGTCTGACAATTCCTTTGATTAAAAATAAAACTTATGCTTTCAATATTTATTTGAATAATCATTCATGTACTGAATGTTATCAACTAACTGCAAAAGAAATATTAAGTAGATGAACACATATCAGAAATCATGCAAAGAAAGATTAACACAACAATTTGTCCTGAGTGGAAAGCCCCTGGCATAAAACCACTCGAAAAATTGCCTCACTAGCTTAGAAAAGAATCTCACTGATTACAGGCCTCACTGGCTAACAATATTGCCTCACTGGCTTACAATATTGCCTCACTAACATACAACGTATCAAAAGATAATGAAAAAAAACAAGTACAAAGATTGCTCTGTTTCGTTGATCTTCACATTTCTATTGTAACATCAACAATGATGTATTTCATTACACATACACTCACAATCAACACTACAATAGAGTTGCACATATATAAATTTCTTATGTCTTCTCATGAAACTGTTTTTAGATGATAACTGAATGCTAATCCACTATTAAGTGCCAAACTAATCCTTGCAAGAACAACTGTCATAACTGCCATATGATTAAAATATCATTGCTACAATAGATTATCAATTGTGTCTCACATAATCTGAGTTAAGTGTTCAATAGGAGTTGTGACACTTAACTAAGATTAAATGATCATTTAATCATTTAAAGACTGTCCACAGAAGATATAAAAACTTTCTCAACCGTCCAAAGTTTATACATAAGATAAGTCATTGTGCCACCGAAAGAATATTCTATAAAAAAAAACATCAATTTGATGAAACTAAATTTGTTATCACCAGTTAACAAACTATAGTATTGACAAAGAAATGTCCCCAAATAAATTCACTGATCAATGCAATCACCGTGCCATCAATAGTTTGACTAAAACAACAAACTGCCAAACAAATTCCCACAAAATGTGATAACTACACAACCATGATAGAATCATAGACACTTAGGTCAAAAGTGACTATAGCCAAATTAACTTCGGGTTTGAACAAGAGACTATGTCCACATAACATATACCCATAACCAAGATAAGGAAATCTGAAATAATCTTTTTGTGATATGAAATAACTGACTCCAAGAACTGCAATATACCCAGAACTTGATTAAGGGTAAACAGGAGTAAATTACGGCCTGCACTAATTTATACCTTGACGGGTATTATAAATACAATAGTCAGGATTAAATTTCTTCACAAACACAGATAACTTAAGGGTTTTGAAAAACAATTTTGTAGACATATGTGAAAAACACAGAACTGTGACACATGAGATTTTAAACAAACCCTTAACAAGAAAAAGTTTGTGGGTATTATAAATAAACGACATGTAACCACAACAAATGGGACGTCAAATTATTAAAAAATAGAGAAAAGGATTGAAAACACCTGATAAAAACATGATTCCGATGTCCTTTGTCAACGACCATGATTCAACCACTTTCCAAACAGTTATGCCATTGTCCATAGTCAACCTTCAAGCCCAGAAAACAAATTTTCCATATTTTCTCATGATAGCTGAACAAACCCTTGGCAAAAACAGATAACAATGATGAAAATGAAAGGCTTTTTGCAATATTCGTGCCTTTTGAGCTGATAAACCGAAAGTGCCGGTATGCCCTAAAAAGGGCTTAAAAACAAAACACTTCAAATACCTTTTACTGCTGTCATTTACCTGTTCAGCAGGTTTACTCTTTATTGATGACCGTATAAAGAATTACAAAATAAATCATTTTGTCTTTTTATGAAATGTCACCTTTGAGTCTCGTGAACCAAACAACATTGCAATTTGTGCTTAGTCAAAAATAAGTCATATAGTCATAATCCATGTTTGACATCATTGCCAATATGCCACATCACTGCCAACCAATATGCCACATCACTACCAAAATGCCAAACGGGATAACAGAAAATACATTCTATGATGCCTTTTTGGGAAAAAATTCTCTGAGATATATATTCATTTTGCATAAACACTGCTTAATACATATGTCTTGTGCTTGTACTATAGTTATTGTTTGTCTTTGCTTCATCAACAATGAATGTGGGTTACTAAAATGTGGATTTTATGAGGTAATGGCTAAAGTGCAAAGTGGGTGGGGGTGAGCTTTTGTGTCCAAAATTGGTTCACAAGGGTTATCCTAGTAGTCTCTCTAGTAATGTTTACTAAGGAAGATGTTTGGCTCATCCCATATGCACATTGACCAGATGAAATTGAACAAGAGAACAATGAAAAAGTGGTTTGTTACATGTATTTGGTTGTGTTAGATGGGGCGGTTGTATTTGCAAAGATTGATCGTAGACTTGTCTGGAAATGACCAATTTAATATGGCCTTTAGAACTTTTATTGGCCACAATAAGCTTTGTGATGCCTTTTGGGTTACCGATTCCCCAATTACATTTTGAGTTAAGACGAGCTGGATCATCAAGGCCTTTTCCAGGAAGTGTGTGATGGTTTTCTTTGATGATATTCTTGTGCAAACTATAGAGAACCATTTGAAACACTTGAACAATTATTTTGGCACTATTGAGGTTAAGCTCCCTACTTGCAAACAAATTAAAATTTGCCTTTGCAGAGACCAAGCTTGCATACTTTGGACACATATTTAGTGTGGAGGGAGTCAAGCTGATCTTGCTAGTATTTGCTTACTCCAAAAAAATGTAATTATGTTGGAACATTTTATTGGGCTATGTAATTTTTATAGAGAATTGTTGAAGGATTTGGAGGCATTATGGCACCCCACTGATTTGGAAAAGAAAGATCATCAGTAACAAGGGGAAGTTGTTTCACTTAAAAGAAAATATTGGCCAACACCTACCTTTCGAGTTTGAAGAATTCAATCCCCCAAAGGAATCTTAGGGAACACCAAGCATAGTGGTTAAGCAAAATACAAGGTTTTGATTTCAAAATTCAGAATAAGGATGTAATAACTGTTGATGCAGATTCTTCATCTAGGCTATCTAACTTGCATGCATGCATGAAAGTAGAACCAGGATAAGAATATATATTGGCTAAATATGAAAAGCTATGAGAGATTTTGTTATGCTCTAAAACCTAGAACTGAATGGAGGGAACAAGTAAACACATTGAGGTGATCTGATTTTTATAGAAACCATATAAACCTTGGACTCAATTCCAAATTAATGGCCTTAGAAGAATGTCATATCTCACTAGTTATTGATCACATTAGCTTCTTTAAGAGCTTTTCGCAGCATAAAGTAAAGTTTTTGATATGCGAAAAGAAGATGGAAGAAATTTGTGATAGAAATCAAACAAAGAAAGTGGTGAGTCAAGGGTTGTTGGAACCATTGATATTCTCAATCAAATATGGGAGTTGAATAGCATGAAATTTGTTTTATGCCTTGTGCTAGTGGAAGGAAAGAACTTTTAAAGTATGCAGTGCTTGATTGTTTGATCAAGCATGCACTTCTTATTACTTTTTGACACCAATAGCATTTGCAAAGTTTCACAAGTTCGTGAAAATTTTTGTGCAGCACGTATATATGTCTCATGGACTTTCAAAGAAAATTGTTAGCGAACAAGCTCAGATGTTGACACCAAGAACCAATTCTCATCCCCAAGACCCAAATAGACATAAATTATTAACATAAATTTTGTCCCCCGTGGTGGTTTTTGGTGTTGGGTTCCTGCTCTCGGGTGCTGCTGTTGGCGGTGGTGGTTTTTTGTGGTGGAGCTGGCTCTTTGCAGGTGGCGGAAGCGTTCTTGGTGTGACGAGGGCTGGTGGTGCTTTTCGGTGGTGGCCTTGGAGTGGACAGTTGGCCAGGTGGTAGTAATGGCAGCAATTGAGGATTCAAATCTCAACATTCATGTTTTTTGGTCATATGTCTTCCCACGACAGTCACATCAGTATTAAATTGCTGTCCTTTATTATGGGTGTTGTCATTTATTTGTAGTTGGCAGATGTTGTTGGGTAGCTTTGTTAATGTCTTAACATCAAAAGCATTTGTTTGGCTCCTCCAAATCAGAGTTGAGCCATTTTTGGGGAACTTTTATGGCTATGTCTATGGTACTTTATTTTGGGCTTTTCTTCTATCATCTGGTCTTTTCAACTTCATGCCTTGCTGGCCACTCTCAATTGTTTGTTGGGATGCTTACTTATAACCCAGTTGAGTTTTATTGGCCTATGTGCTTTTTTACCTTACGACCCCTTTGTACTTTTCGTTTTCGTCTAATATATTGGTATGGTGCTTTGCACCTTTTTTTTTTTAAATTAAAAAAAAAATAGGAGGGTACTTAAGTTATGTTGTAGATCAACAAACTTAATAAAAAATTGCATTCGAGAGAATTGGTACATCATAACTTATCAAATGTCTATTGGAATATCACCATTTAAATCCTTGTAAGTTATGATCCACTGGTTTTGGTTATTTGGTCCTTTGAAGACACATGCCTATTTGTGGTTTCTTTGAAGTGAACCAACAAAACTTGGAACATTTAAAAAAGAACCTCTTAGTGACCTAAGATTTGATGGAAACACAATGGGATTGACACCATAGTGAGATAATTTGAGGTAGGTGATTGAGCTTTCTTGAAGTTACAACCTTATAAGAAAAAGCATTTTAGAGGGAATGGGGCTAGAGAAATCTGGGCCTCAGAACAATGTGCCTTACAAGATATGGCATGGGAAAGAAAGGTTGCTCACAATCTTGAAGTACTGATATGACCCCAATTCATAATACCTTGTCTCATGCTTGAAGAAAATAGGAAAATATGTTTAAACTTTAAACTTCAGATGGATTTCTTTATAGACAATGAAGACCATGTTGTTGTTATGTTGTAGAGCACATTTTAGACAATAGAGCAAATAAATCTAGGAATAAAGCATTGTGATGCAATATTTTATCCAATGGAATGATCTCCCCTTGTAGATGTGATGTGGGAAGGCCTCCAAACATTGCAACATCTAGCATTACAATAGCTTTGGGGATATACCAATATGACAAATCTACTTTAATTGTGGTTTTGTGTGCAACATTGGAGTTCTGATAGCATTATATTTGTTTCTAAATCAGTGGTTTATGTCAATTAGTTGCACTTTGTTACCTAATGATGTTTAATGTATAAGTAATTATCCCACATGCACAAAGGGAATAACTCATACAAGGGAAACAACTATAAATTGCTTCTTAGACCTCATGTAGTTTCTATGTTTTGGGTGAGGTGGTTTGTGCATGTCTATGGACTGCAATATTTTTTGAATAAATTCCATAGAAGCCTTCGAAGCTTTGGTCCATTGTTGCAAAGGAAGCCTAACCTTGAAAACTTGCATAGGAAAAGCAGAGAATGAATTCCAAAACCTAGCTATGAATCACTCCAGTGTTGTTTCATTCTTCTTTTGGTTGAATGCTAGCCTTCCAATATCCACACCACATTATAAAATAAATATCACACAGTTGAATAGGCTATACCATAGACCAAATGGTACTCCATTCCTCAAAATTCACGCTTTGCCCTGAAAATATCTATGTCAGGACTTAACACCTATGTGCCATTTATTATTTTGTTGTGCCTTCCTACTAAGCTAGTCATGCCAAGCTATTGTAATATGTATGCATTGTTCTCCTAGTCTTGCACCATTATTATTTTGGCTTACATAGGGTAATCCCACAATAATGAGTCCCACTTTTTGGCCAAGATGGACATTGATATCAGCATTTTTAACTAAATCTTCACTTTCTGAGACCTATAGCAGCTAAACCGTTAAGAATTTAAAGATGATGCGAACTAGTGATTTGTGGCGATTTGTGTAGATTCTAAATATATTTTTTACTTTTTTTTTGAAATAAATTGTGAATCTTTCAATGTCGCCTTTAATAACTAGTTTTTAATAGTAAACAACATTTTCAGAAAGTAATGTTTATGTCGTCAAGCATTTTTCTATAAAGGATAAAATTCAAATTTTTCAAATACAGGTTTTTAACATCAATATCTAGTGCATGGATATTTTTTCATAATTTTTTGTTACATATATTTTTTTAATTATTTTTTGAAGTTAGGGTAACTATAATTTGGACATAGGTGTATGTCGTCAAGCATAACTTGTGTATATATTGAAATTCAATTTTTTTTGTGAAACAAGGACATCAATACATAGTGCAAAGGTATTTTTTTTCAATGTTTCACTATTTTTCCACCTGTGTGTAATGAAGAACTTGATGTTCGATGAAAAACCTATGTTCAGTAAAAATTAAAAATTAAATACATAATAAAATGAAAATATATCAAAATTATACTTGTTGGAAAGCTTGTCTCGAGGACTACGATCTTGCAAATTATCTTGTTAAGTTAATTACATTTGAAGGTCCAACCCGAGGTTTGAAACTAGATTTTCTAAGGAAGTTTTGAAGCAGACACAAAAAGTGTGTAAGTAAGCACCTTCATTCGAAGGTCCTTCGAATGAAGGTACGTTCCAAAAAACCGAGCTAGAAAATAATATTTAAATACCTTTGAATGAAGGTCACTGAATAAAAATATGTCCACAGATTTTTAGCAACGACCTTCGAACGAAGGCTAATTTAGCCGACATATACAAAATGTATGTATTCAAATTACATGTATATATACAAGGTCATTTTGTGATTTCAATATCAAAAGATAAAGGAAAATTTGCTAAGTCTATTTGAAAGGTTAATTTTTTTCTAGTACTTTACAAATTTGGAACATGGAATTAATGGCAACAAAATTATCAAGATCATATTTTGCAAAACCTTAAAGATGGGAAATAAAAGGACAAGACAAAGTAAGACTGCACAATATCATTCAACGGAAAGGGAACAAAAACTTCGTGAAGAAAGGATGCAAAGATATTATGCTCAAAGAGAAGGTATGTATATTTTATATAAATTATGATTTTTTTTCAATTAAATCATCTTCTAGATAAGATTAGGATCAATACTTGATCAATTTGTTTTCAATTGAAGTATTTTTTTTTCAATTTAATTATGTTTTAAATATATTCATTTATTTAAATGTTGTGGATTCTATTACCATTATTAAGTCCTCTACTAAAACCACTATGTTCCCTAAGTCTACTTAACTAAACCCTAAACCCTATTTACCCTAGAAACCCTAAATCCTAAACCCCAAATATTATTGAGCTAAATATATGATTAGATGTTTTGGCTAAATTTTCTTTCACTAAATTAAATAATCAAATTCCTTTCTACCATATTTTTGTACCTTGCCAAGTGAATCTATATTCTAAACTCTAGGTCCTATCTAGGACCTTGCCCCAATGGAGACATACATGTAATTTGACTATCCTTGAAACATCCCTAGTCCTAACTTGCCTAAGTCTTAAACCCTAAATTCTAACCCCTAAGTTCCTTAAAAATTATAATTACAAATAAATTATAGTTACAAATTAAAGACTTGTGAGAGTTTCTTATATAACGTAGACTCCTAAACCCTAAACCTTATTTGTCCCTTAAATATTATTGAGTTTTAAATCTACATGTATATATAATAATATTAAACAAATATTTTATATGTATATGCATGCATATATATAATATATTGAGCTAATATTTCATATACATGTGCATATGATTATTGTAGCCCTCTAGGAAGTTTGCGCCACGTTCGTGAACCATGGTTCTAAAATTGATTATTTATTCATAGGATGTATGTAGTTAACATTATTCAGCACAACATGTAATTTTATCTCCTCCTCTACTACTATAAATTAGAGAAAATTCTAAGGATGAATACTACATCCCTAACACTTTCACATTATATAAGTTCATAATCACCTTCATGAGCTTTATCCATGTAGTTTAATAATCTAACTTTTATATATATGAACTAAAATCTTCTCTTTTATATGATATGCGTAGGGACTCAACATATAGAAACTGGAATAGAGCTCTAGCCTAATTTAGTTATTGGAGCAGAGGAGGCAGAAGCACGCATAGTTGATGTCAGGGAGGAGACTGGGCAAGCACAAACAACTAATGTTATAGAGGAGGCCCATACACACCTTGATGTTGGATAGGGGTCAGGATCGCTTCCTTCTACCGATATTCATACTATGAATCTAATTAAAGAGGTGAAGAGAATTTTTTTTTACAAAAATATAGATCATTTTCTTGAAATGGATATAGAGAAATTGGAATTTTATGTTGAACATCCTAGTCAAACTACTAAGAGGGCATTGACAAGAACTTCAAAGGAAATAATTGAGGCTTATTTCAAAAATCATGATACACTTGGTCAAGCCCAATTGTTATTAACATTGCTTCTTTGTGATGACCTAAAAGAGCTATTACAATTGATGGGTGTAGATTTCACAAAAAAGAGGAAAAGACGCCTAGAAAAAGATATTGTTGAAAATGTTAAAAAAGGTAAATTGGGTTCCATTGGGAAATAATCTTGATCAACGGACAAGAGCATTTCAAGAAGAGTGATGTTGATATCTATTGTAAGTCCCACAAATGTCAAGAAAGCGTCAACTCTCTTCACTTTCAAGTGAATTTGGCTTAAGTAGAAAGACACTAGTTACAAGATATGTGAAAAGGAGAAAGGTTTTGGATGATTCTACTGTAGAAGGCAATTGGGCATTGATGTGTAGGGCTCCTCATTCTAACAAGATTGAAGATGGTATTAGGAACTTGATCTCAAGTTTTTGGCATGAACATACTTGTCCCTCATCAAATAAAAGAAATGTTCTAAAACATAGGATCGAGGGTGGAGACAATTTTAAACTGCATACAAAACATTGGTTAGACATAATGTTCACAACATGATATGTATGTGATGTTTTGTGATGCAAATCCTCATGTAAAGATTGGACAAACAATGTTTCAAATGTTAAGGCCACATTATGTGAAGGCAAACAAGGTTTTTGAAACTTGTTGTTGTCGTTTTCATATTGAATTTGATCTTTACTATCAAGTGTTTCGAAAGATCAGAGAAGAAAGTGATGGTTCTCAAAATGCACCTCCTAAACGGGTAATTCAATTCATAGCATCCATTTTATGTGATAAATCTGATGGCGATGAAGATTGTCCAATGAAATGCACAAAAGGAATTTGTGAAACATGTGGAAATTTGGCTAAAATTCCTTTGAGAAATGAAGATAGTGACATGACAAGGATGGTAAATTGCAAGAGTTACAAGTAAATAAAGTTTGAAACAAAGATTGGGAAAGAATTCACAAGGTTAGAATCCACAAGGTTTATGCATTGATTATAAGATGCTTAACAAAGCTACTATAAAGAACAAGTATTCACTTCCAAGAATAGATGAGCTCTTTGATCAAATGAAAGGAGCTACGGTGTTCTTGAAAATAGACCTTAGATCCAACTATCACCAGTTGCAGATTAAGGATGAGGACATCTCAAAGATAGCTTTCAGAACTCACTATGGTCACTATGAGTTCACAATAGTAACATTTGGTTTGATTAATGCTCTAGCAGCCTTCATGAATTTGATGAATAGCATATTCAATGATTGCTTAGATGATTTTGTATTGATATTTCTTGATGATATATTGATATACTCTAAATCAATGGAAGAGCACAAGAAGCATTTGAGAATAGTCTTACAGCACTTGAGAGATCAAAAACTTTATGGTAAGCTATCTAAGTGTACATTCTATCAGGACAAGGTGCACTACCTTGGTCATGTGATCTCATATGAAGGGGTTACGGTTGACCCTGAGAAGATTAAGGTGATAATGGAATGGCCTACACCTCAGACTATGATGGAAGTCATAATTTTTATGGGACTTGCATGTTATTACAAGAAGTTTGTGGAAGGATTCTCAACAATAGTAGCACCAATTACCTAACTATAGAAGAAAGGTAAGAAATTTGAATGGACAGAAAGGTCTGAGCAAGATTTCAAAGTGTTAAAGGAAAAGCTCACAACAACTCCTATATTGACCATACCAGATCCTAACGGTCATTTTATAGTTATAACTGATGCTTTAGGAGAAGGAGTAGGAGGGGTGTTGATGTTGAATGAGAAAGTGGTTACATATTAGTTAGGAGAGTTAAAGCAATATGAGCTAAATTATGTGCCACATGACCTTGAGTTAGCCGTCATAGTTCATGCACTTCAGATGTGGAGGCATTACCTTTTAGGGAAGCCCTTTGAGTTAAAGACAAATCATTTAGGGCTCAAGTACATCTTTACTCGACCTAACCTTAATGCACATCATAGAAGGTGGATAGAATTCCTTAGCGAGTATGACTTTGGAATCAAGTAGATAAAAGGAAAGGAGAATAGAGTAGTAGATGCTCTTAGTAGAAGAAGACATCTAGCTACCATGGTTACCACAAGATCCAATTTAAGACAAAGAGTAATTCAAAATCCATAAGGGGATGAACATTATGAAAGAGTGAAGCAATCTTTAGAAGTAAACCCCTTAGATCATCGGTTTGATGGTTATGTAATTGAGTCGGATGGATTGTTGAGATACTAGGGAAGGATGTATATTCCTGACTCAGGGGAGTTGAGGAAACCAAATATCAAATTATACATAATAACTGACTATCAAGTCATTTAATGAAGAGTACTGCATCTGGAACATATGACATATGTCTTCATAATCCTCAGCTTGTCTCATGCTTGGGAAGGAGAGCATCATCCGGGTGCTTTCCACCAACCATAGACTGACGGTCCCCCACACAACTTCCTACCTAGAAGCGGCCTTACCCTTCACGGAAGGTATAGATATAAGGAAGGTCATTAGGTTAGCCATCTGAGTATCTAGTGTTGTGTCCTTCATAATGCCTCTCAGTCACACAACTATAGATCCACTCTAACTATGTATGACACTACTGGAGACATTATGACATCTGGAGCACTGTGGACCGACAATGCATGTAGAGATGAATGCATTACTTTGGCCAAAGATTTACATACATAAACATTGATCAATGAACATTGTCATATGTCCACCACCTTGACTTGACTTATAAGCTATCATGTCCTACAGTTAACATAAATCGACCCTTCTCAGTCTAGAACAGTTAAGTTCAAAACGTCTTAGTCCATTCCTTGGACATTCAACTTCTATCTTGATAACCCATTCTTAAGGTTCTTGTTGCTTAAGCAACCAGAAACTAGTGACTCCATGTCACTTTGTCCCACATTTGTTTGCAGAAAAAGGTTCAATCATGTTCTCCACACTTAACCATACTGGCTTGGTGTTTACTTTGTTTACCTCATCTCAGGGTTTACATTTAGGTCATAATGTCAATGGGTGAACTTGTAAAGACTCATAAAGTTGACTTCCTTTAACTAGGTTCTTTCTCAAGAGACCTTCTTGACTCCAAATTTTTAAAGAAGAAACTTAGCCATTCAAAAAGAAGGCATTCATGTACTATTACATAACATGATATGTGGTGATGTCCAAGGTTCTAATTGTGTAAAAGAACAAATTTCAAGAATAACTTTCTCTTAAAAAGATATGACTCAAACCCATAGGATTCAAAAGACATCAACATGTCCACAAGAGCCTTCTTGTTACCATGAGAAAACATTACAATATCAAAGTACATTACATGCAGTTGAAGTTTTGCATCTTTCACTTTGAGGTGATAGTTTTAATGTTAAGAACAACGGTTTCAAAAGAGAGTTTTTCATCAAGACTGGAACAGTCATCATCATAATATGGTTTGACCTTAGTTATTATCATAACTCTATAACATAATATGGTTCGGCCTCTACCTACTATCATAAGTAAGACTCTAGTTATCAAGTGCATGAATCTATGCTCTGGTCTATCACAACCATTAGAAATGTAGTCGCCATATCAGGCTTTACAGTTAAACTAGACTTTAAGCATTCGCGGCTGCCAACCAAACATTATGAAACATCATGACAAGCTCAAGGCTCAAAAGTTGTTTGATAAAATTTGATAACCCTATACGGGTTAATATAGTATGCAATGATAAAATCTACCCACTAAACACAGTCACCATTTGATGACATGATAAAAGTTCAAATGGAGTTTAATTCTTTGCCTTACGGTGCACAGATAGTTTCACATATACATAACACACATACTACAAACACTAGGTTGGATGAGGGTTTGATGTATACATAGTAGGGTATACGTGGCCTTAGCAAAGATAATAATAACATTTAACCACCATGATAATACACAGAACATAACCTTGTGATCATTATAGCTTTATAAGCTATGGCATAATAGTGAATAACATACACAAGTCAAACCATCGACACTCTCTTATAAATGAGATAAGACTCATATTAAAATATGGTTATCGAGTATAAAATGTTGAGCTACAGCTCATACCTAAAACTGAAGCTTGTTTGAAGTAGTAGCTGGGCACTAAACACATGCAGTTTCCAAGCTCAAATCCACTAAGGTTTCACTGTAGCAACGATATCCCTGAATAAACTTCTCTATCTCTTTGCTCGAGAGCCATGCCAAAGCATATCCAAAACATAACCCAATACATGTGAATCCAAAAGCTAAGACGCTCTATCCCCAATCAGTATTAACTGATTCTTTACATGCATGCAAAAACAAGAACCATCTTTGTTGAGATTAAGCTCGCCACCTTTCTATCTTGATAGGTTGGTTGAGATATTGGCATGAAAATAGGGTATACTCAACTGCCACTCTCCTTCCCACTCTTCGCAAGTGGTGACTAGCCGAGTGCCCCCACCAAAACATGAACAACATTAGAATAAAAGAATAATGTAGTTATTAATCATATTCGGACTCTTGAAGAGTTTAAACCAAATGTAACATATATAAATATACTTATACTCCCTTATATAAGGGTTAAGGATTATAAATATCTAAGTGTTAATAGTATCAACACTATTAGATAAGGACACATAGTTATGTTGCGACTACGGGGTCGAGTACTGCTCCCCTAGAAAGCATCATTCACCGAAAGACATAAATATCTAGATAAAATAGTTGCAATACATAATGCAGAAAAATAAACATGGAACAAAAGGGTTCTCGACAACTTTACCGAAATCGGCAATGACTCAAAAAGAAGTTCTTGTGATCATCGACATTTTGACAAATCAACATTAAAGATGTCAAGAAGAGTCTAGTTGACCAGTAGAGAAAATAAAAGACTAACATGGGATACGTAACTCACCCTAGTAGCAAGCATTCAAAGGACAAAGTCTGATACTCAGATGGTTGTTTAACCCCTTTTCCCAACATCTATCTCTTCCTTTCGGATGATACCCTCCTTCCATCTTCAAAGGTCGATTACTTTCTTGATCAAACTCATGGTCACCATTAAATCATGATTAGTGTATCATCATATGATTGATAAATCATAATAATTAAATAATCATTTCAACTTGAAATCTCATATCTAACTAGCATTAGTCAGTTTCCTCATAAA
This sequence comes from Cunninghamia lanceolata, assembly GCA_027924645.1. Taxonomy (NCBI): domain Eukaryota; kingdom Viridiplantae; phylum Streptophyta; class Pinopsida; order Cupressales; family Cupressaceae; genus Cunninghamia; species Cunninghamia lanceolata. Next base: position 2,531,673 of record BSBN01000062.1, read on the forward strand.
CAATGATTAATCTGATATTTCCCACAAACATCTAATCATTCAACTCTAGTTAATCATCCTGATTACCATGCAAAAGTAAAATTAAGCTAAATCATAAGTTGGGGATGTAACAATGTAAGCATGAAATATATATAACTTTTCAACAATTTCTCTCTTGGTGACATGTTTTCATTTGTTTATCACTTTGTTTGTGTTTTCCTAATCTCTAAGCTAACCTTCTAAGGTCCTGCACATTGTCTTCCTAGTCACCTAACCCATGTTCAACAAAGCATTATTGTCACTTTATAGCCCTGACAACATGACCAATCCACTTCACAAGACAGAAATTCACTTTCCCTAGGGGAATTTTCATCATTTCATCCTTCTAGAGCTATCTAATTAACCTTCCAGAGCCTTATGTACCTTTAATTTGTATAAGTCTTCTTTTTTAGGTCACCCCTTATGTCTTCATGGTCTCCTTGGGCAACCTTGCCACTGAATTGTGGTCTCTAGGGACGACCTATCATGGTAAAAGGAGTGACCCACTTTGTGGAATTCCTATGCCTCATTTCAAACTCCAAAAACCATTTTTATCCCTTCTAAGACATTCTCCAACCCTAAAACCACCTATACAAACCTCCCTCTATGGGTCACCCCTTATGTCTCCAGTATCTTCAAGGGAAACCCTACATTTTAAGTGTGGTTTCTAAGGGTGACCAGCCCTAGTAAAAAGAATGACCCACTTCCAAAAGGAAAACATTGATTTTCAAAAGGAAAATGTAGATTTTCTTTTCTTTGTCAAAATGAGAGAATCCAAAAGTCCCTAATTTTCCCCAACCAAGCTAAAAAATAGGAAAAAATCCTTTTACATTGAAAAATCATTATATTTATAGCCCCCAATCCATAACTGACTAATAATTACTTATTTTTCACTTTTGGGAGTTCATAAAAGATTTGTGAAATAAAATACAATCAACTCCTGGGAGTATACCTCAAAACAATTTAATTACAAACATTAGGGTAAAGACTTTATAATAAAATATTGAGTCTCTGTCAAAATTTGACAAGCATATGATTGTCAAGACATTATGTGGAATAGTTTTCATGCAATAACTATAGATATAGATTTCCTGAAACATTTTATTAAATGATTGGAATGAATTGTAGACAATTGATATTGGGTTTGGAAGGACTTAGAGATCTGACATCGACCTCCCTGCCTTATGTTATCAATATTGGTTTCAATCCAAATATTTAATAGATTTTTGGCTTTCACATGTGATGACGTTGCATTGTCATGCTCAAGTATAAGTTAATGGATTAACTTTGAGGTTCCTTGAACCATTTCCTTCATTATATTATTGTCCTACAAGTGCATGCTATGTACTTGAAAACTGTCTCTTTTTCTTCAAAATGGACTCAGTGCCCAAGAACCTCCATCACTAGGTTGTAAGTCATCTGGTCTACTTGGAAGTCAACATTTTGTATATCTCTATAAAGTTTTAACATAGTAGAGTACTTCTTGATCTAGTTGCTATTTGTAAATTTGATTTACTTGATAAACATTCAACTTCACATTCAATTGGCCAATGCCCCAATAGTAGCAGGTCCCCAATACATTAATCCCAAAATACTAGAAAATTTCTCTACTAAACTCCCTTTGGCATGCAAAGAAACCCATTTGGAAGCATTTCCATTTATCTTCTTATTTCCTTCGGTGCATCCTTTTTTCATGTCTCTTCTATGTATGTTTCTACAATTTCTCCATTGGTTATAAGCTTCCTCTCTAAATAGAGCTTGATAGTAGTAGAAGGCTATTCACTATTGATTTTTGTACTAGGCTACTCTGATCCTTTAAAGTATCAAGTTGACTTAAGACTTAAATATGTCTTTATAAGAGAGCTCCATACTTCTCAAAATATTTATCTTCTTCAAGAAATCATTTGCTAGTAAAGAGAGTAATCATCGATATTCTTTCTTCAAAACCCTCAACAAAGCATGTTGTTTTGACAATTTAGAAATATGGCCATCTACTCTGATCTAGACTTTATTTAACTCTTCTCTACATGTTGCAATCACATCCTTGAGTGATTGTATCTCACGTTTGCTTTCAATTTATGTTGCCTTTATTTCATTTGCAAGCATTGAGATCTTATTTTCTAAATCTCTTAGCTCATCGTTCTATTTTGTGCCATCAAACTGTCTATCTTAGCGCTATGTGATATTACTATTGAAGAGGCCTTTTCTTTCTTTGCATTTATTTCCATTAACATCATACTTTTTTAAATCTAAAATAGCTTGAAGACTTTGGAGCTCCTCTATCTTTATGTTATCAATTTCCTTAAGCATCTTTACTTTTTTAAACAATGTGTTTAGCTTGTTTATAAGTTTCTTGGCAAATCCTTCCAAATGTTCCTCATTATTGCAATTGGAAGGCAACTCTTAAAATTCTTGATTTTCCATTGTTTCACTGACAATATCCACTATCCTCCTAATGCAATTTTCTATGGCTGAATTTTTATCAACATTGGTTTCTAGAGGAGTTTCACATTCATAAACTTCAACTTGTTGATCAACAAGTTCCTTGCATGAACTCTCTTTCTGGGATGCTTCCCGACTTAAAATTTCATATTTGCAATTAAGCTCTTCAATATTTTAAAAAAATACCTCTTTGTCTTGTTTTTCCTTTAAAATATTTTCTTCTAGGCTAATTATTCTCCTTTTTGACTCCTCTAATTCAAAGGTAGACAAACCAAAAACTCTCTTAAGATTCTCCATTTCATGTTTAAAATGAGCAACATCTTGTTGGTCTTCACTTACTTCCCTGCAAAGCCACTCAATCTTAGACTCTACTTCAAATGACTACATTGATGTTGGTAGGTAAATACTATTAAGCACACTTCACCATGTTTCAATAAGATGATTCCTTTTAGACAAGGACTACCCCATATGTAGTGCCCCTCCGTTCTCACCTTGGATGTACCGGTGAACTGATCAAGGCACATGAATATAAAGGTATAATAACAGGAATAATTAAGGTAAGGGAAACAATTGATGTTGTACAATATAGATAGATGTTTCATCCATGTGTGGTTTCATATGATAGTTAATGTGTTTTATTGATAATCCCCATTGCAACGCTGATAATGAAGGCTTTGACATTGTTTTGTATTCCAATGATTAAGATGTCGATCTTACTATAATTGTTATATGTTAGAATGGATCTCATGGACTGATTCTGTTAGATTTATTTGTTATGATGGTACTTCTGAGACTTATTCAATTTCATGCACCTATATGTTCAATGTATGGTTCTATTCAGATAACGAGGTAGATTTGATTTGGTTACGGTTATGTGTTATCTAATCTAGATTGATATGATGTGGAAAGGACGATGTCGCATCACTCGCTTGCGAGTGCCCTGCGATGTTGTGATTCCTTTTTCACCTAGTGTCAGCTTTTTGTGCATCTATACATGCTTGACTGTGTCATTTGTCATAGGGTGCAGGTATCTGGCATCGACTCCACCTGAATTAACAAGTCTAAGCGTGCCTTGAACCCAATGGATAAGTTGTTCTGGAGATAACTTAAGGTCCCACATCCCAAGTCATCATCCTCAATCAGGATGCATGACATGTCTAGTTCAACCTGTCAGTTCTATCAGTATGTCAGGTCTTGCAATTGATTTATATTTGATGGAGCTTGTTGGTTAAGTGTGTTTTGGCTTTTAACAGCTTTCCTACTCAGTGGGTTACGTTGTATGCCTAGATTTCATTATATAGTCATACTAATATCTGATCCACTATAATATTTAATAGGGTTATATAATATTCTCATTATTATTATTAACATTTAATAAGAATAAATTGGTAATTGATAATTACCTAGTTCAAAATAATTATTTAAAGTTGTTTGAATATGAATTATTTTATTACTGTTATTAAATTGATTTATTTGGGGGTATTTATAGATTTAAATAAGTTTTTAGTATCTTAATATTTTAATGTTTTATTATTAAGATGCTTAAATACTTTAATTCCGCAATATTTATTTTAGTTTGGGGAAGAACATTTCGGTTATGGGGGAGGTATGGTAGTTGGGGCAGTTGCTGGCATATTGGAGAGGATGAGATCAGAAATTGGGAGAGAAGCCAGGGTTACGGTCCAAACATTTTTTCTCTGGTATATTATCCACTCTCCTTTCCTTGTGAACGACAACACACCCTTCCCCACATTTTTGCAGAAGAAAACTCTTATTGAAATCAAATAGATCTATTGTGATTCGAAGAGCTCAACATATAGAACAAGAATGGCACAAGCGGCCTCTACCCAGTTTCATGCACCTTCCTACAGCTAACCTGGAATGGGCTACCGACAGAAGAATTCCAAAATGGTTAGAGTGCTATTAAATCTTTGGGTAGAAAAGTCAGAAGCCCGCAAGGTACATGAGTCCAGGTATGATTGTTAACAATAAAGTAATTCCATATTTTTTTATAATTGATGCAATGCGAAATTTACATTAAGTTAAAATGAATTACGGGTCAATTGCATGTTCCTCTTTGAGGCTTTAAGTTAGGCAATTCATCTGAGGGTTTCTAAATCTGCACTTTACTTAGGTCTACCATGATAATATCTCCCCAAACATTATGCTCTGATAAAGGTCCAAACCCTATACTGAATCCTCCATTTCGACATAGGCATGGAGGATGTCAGCAAAGGTTGTAAGGCCTGGCTTTTCACTGCCGATGACATTTGCACCTAAGTTTCTAAGGTCTTCTCATTAAATCCATTTCTTTATCCTGTAATCGTTGTATTCCAAGAAGTGAATCTTTCACTAACATTATGCCTTTTCTATGCTTACGACCATGCATTAAGATACTCAAACACCTACCATCTTCCAATTTGCAAATACTGACAGTTGAAACCATGCTTGTGAAGGTTAAAATAAAATAAAATAAAATAAAATCAATTCTCCTAATAGTCAAGTCATATCGCAAGAGCCCTATACCACATCAGGGTATCATAATCCCAAATCACGACACCGAACATCATTGTCCAGATGGTCGGATCTACAAGGCAGTAAACCGGTCACACCAAAGAGCTGGGTGGATTGCAAGACAAGAGTATTTGGTCAAGACCTTGTAAGCATATACACAGACAAGGAGAAGAGTGGCTTCTTCTCTAAAATACTCCGGTTCGGTAGATCAATATCATTGTTGATGCCAAGCTACAAAGGTTTAAAATTGAAATCATGATTTAGTCTAAAATTAAAATCATAAATCATAACCTCAGCTGTTTCTTGAATTGTACCCCAGGATCTCGAAAATCATCTAATCTTCTAGTATCATATGCTATATGTCTCAATCATGTTCTAGACGGGTAATTAGTTGGCTTGGTTCTTTTAACCTTTCAAAGAGAATCCTAAACAACTATTATCACTTCTTCACCATTTCATTCTGCCACAGCATTTTCTCGCATGGTATTAGATTGTGGTGCAACTGAGCTCAGGTCAAGGCCGACCATACACTCGCAATGAACAACTGTGGGCATAATGCAAAAGGGTTCCAAATGTGATTGAAGTCTGTACAGCTCTCATCCACTGAATTTCCCTGGCTACACACCTCTAGCTGGTGAATGTGGCGATGATATAGAGTATGAAATGTGCAAACTATGCAACTAGGTTACATAATATACATTCTTCCCTACACTGTAAATAATACACAGTTCCACTGTTATTAGTATTATAGAAAATAGTAAATAGTTCTAAATGTTACAAAAATCAATGAAGGAAGCTGGTTCATCGTATGAAATTAAAATAGCATCTATTATATATTCAAATGTTTAATAGTTAAGTTAGATAATTCACACGATTTTCAACTGCATTGGAATCACAAATTTACCAATTCCCATCAGGCTGAGCTTATAGAAATGATTTATCAAATCACATAGTTCGGTATATAATCAATTTTGTTAGGGTGAGTATTTAAGCACTCACCAAATACATGACCAACTAAATATCTGTATCTGATAAAGCATCAATCATCTACGATATACAGATTTGCAAGCAGCAAATTGACATAGTACGAGAAAGCACCTCGAGCAACATGCCAATAATTTCCATAAACTATATTTATGATAGCAGCGATCCACGCATTTAACAGTCTATAAGAGGCAAGGAAACTTAGTGAAATATGAGTAGAGGTGAAATGGAAACCTTCTTTATAAGTTTCATTATCATTTTAAGAATATAATCATATAAATAGAAGTTTCTTAATATTTCAATCTGTTTTACATTCTTTAAGGTATAGAATCTAATATAGAAAGTATATAAATATAGTTTATGATAGAATCTTTCTTTAAGTTATAAAGAAAGAGACTAATCTTTGAAGGATTATAATACATTAATGATCTTGGTTAATTAGATTTGGTTAATAATTGTTTATGGTTTAAGGAGTCCTATGTACTGCATAAGTAGGGAGGAAATCAAGTCATCTTGATATGTTGAAAGGAATATTGTGTACTTGTGGTAGGAAATGATAATAATATTTATGTGTTTACCTTATGTACCTTTGACATAAATTATTTCTTAAATGTAAGTAGTGTTCCTTTGTTTTGAATATTAACAATGTTACAATATAAATATCGTTAAATCATGTAAGATGACTCGTATGATCAGAATGGCTAAGTTTATTTTGTAAATAATTAAGTCTCTTATAGAATTGGGACCACTTTAGAGAATTGACTATAATTTCTTTAGGTTAATAGAGTTGAATACTCGTAAATAACAAAGGTTGCTTTATGTTAGGTAAAGACCTTTATTCCATTAAGAAAAACATCTTAAAGTTTGGGTCCTAAGATAGATGACATCATAGATCTTAGGGTATGGAATCCGTAGGATCTTAAAAGTGTCATCCACTCATTAGCTTAGATGTATATAACTGTGCCTTAGGGTAATTGTGTAAACGTTATATCAATGCTAGTGTCTTAATTTCTTAATTGGTTTTAATAATGTTTATATTGTGTAGAGTTGATTCTTGTTTTGTCACTAGGGTGGTATGGCATAATATATGATTCTTAGAGGAGTAATTATGATTTCATGATAGTTAATTTACTTGATAGGTTTTCTAGGAATGTTGAACTTTAGATATCTTTGGTAGGGTAAATTAATACTATTGTTCTGTATTGTTGTGATAGATTCACTTTATGTTGGTTGGATGATTGACCATGATTGGATTAATGTTACATTCTTTAAGACCCATTATTAGTGCATTATGAATATGTTGCATTTGTATTTGAAATATTGTTGAAGGAACTTAGTTTGATTCTCTAGATGATGATGTGTGTTTGAGAGTGAATGTCGATGTGAGACTATTGTGTTAGTCATGGTCAAGTGTCTGTATCATTGAGAAAGTTGATTCCAGAGGCCAAGAGGGGTAGTCATTTGTATGATTCTTGTGTATACATAACCTTGCTATTGGTTGAATATGATTTGATTGTATGTATTATGTTGATAGGTGTCTTGAAATCAAGATGTTGTAAGAACATGATGTCTCTTGTCTATGTATGTGGGTCTTAGTAAGCGATAATGTGAGATGATGTACATACTTTGTTGTGAATATATTATGATGGGGTTAAATCTCCTCCACGGATGTGTTGATATCGAGTTTGTGTGTAGTATTGTAATGGGGAGATCTTGGTAATCGTAATGAGAAACTATTTTGTTCATGGTTGAGATTTGCGAGCAAGATGACCCATACCTTGCTCTGGATATGTGTTGTTATGGTTATTGCGATTGATCAACTAAAAGTTTTGGGACAATGAAGTTAAGGTTGGGCCTTGTGATTATGTTTAATAAGCAAGGTAAATGTCTTGCATTGTTTATGTATACTTATCAGTATGATAGTGATTGTCTTGCTTGATGGTTAGGGTTTCTAGATGTAGGTAGGGGAGTGGCTTTCAATGTGGGGCTGGCGCCCAAAGTGGCTGTCAGGATAACCCATTGAAAGTTGTTAACTAAGTGAAAACCTAAAAATGAACTGGGGGAAAAGGGTAAATTACACATTAACAAGATAATTGGATTTCCTCTCCCATGCCTGTAGTGCTCGTTTAGACTAAGGATGGGTAGAGAAGGCCTGGTTGGCAAGATCAACTTCCTTGTCCTCACGAAAGGAAGGTTGATTCCGCATGAGTCACCCTATGGGGTCGGCACCTAGTGAGAGGCAGTTAGGATAACCATAGATGGGGGCCGGCGCCTAGTGAGAGGCTATTAGGATAACCCATGTTAGGACCGTGTGATGACACTCTCCCTACTGTAGCCTAGCATTCCCTAGTTGTACTCTCCCATTCGTCGTGTGTTGCCTTTGGAAGTGATATTGAGTTGCTTGTGATATTGCCATGTGTTGTAATGGAGTCATGATTAGTCCTTGTTCCTGTTAGGCAATTGTCTACCTGGTTGTTTGATGTTTTGGAACCTTATGTTATCTCCTAGCACGGGGGGTGGACCTTAGGGTTCCACATGGTTGGGTGGATGTGCCTTATCTCCATTGGTTTTTCCTTGCCTTTGTTCATGAGCAAGAAGGTTGTAACTCCTGTAGCAGATCAGATCTTGTACCAGTCTATAAAGACAGTTATTTATGCTCATGTACTATCTTGTGTATCAGATTATTCATAATGTATGTAATCCAATGTAATCAAAAGTTGATGATGTAAACAATGTAATACTGTATCCTCATGTGTAAGGAAAAACTGTAGTTGTATTTGTTTTGGATGATTATTTATCTGATGTCATGGAAATGTATATGGTAATTCATTTAATGCAATAGTTACAGAATGAATTATTGTTGTCAGTTGATACATGACGTATGAGAGAACATGATAGTAGTTTTGTCAGTAATGCAGCCATGGAACCCTGGAAGAACATTACTTAGTATAGATATGCTAAATGTTACCTTGTTATTTCTTTAAAAAAAAAAAATTGTCCTGTTTGTATAGTGTAATTGTGTTGTTCTCTAGAGTTCCCTAGCGGGACGTTACATCCATACCCAATTGTTCAACTAGGCTACAATATTTATCATGTAGTTATTACGTTCCTTGAGACCATATCTCTTTAAAGCAATCTATTAAATAATTCATGCACCTTATTAATGCTTCCACATTTTCATATATGTCTATCAGGGAACTTAGCCTTATCTATAGATCATTTCCATCTATAATATTTTGAAAAAGCCCATTTCAAATGCATTTCGTAGGATGCCAACATGTTGTTCCAAAGGTCTTGTTTGGTTGTAAAGCTCATTTTACACCTACCAATTGTATTTGTTTTGTGGTCTACATAATGGCAGCCATGAGGCCACATTTATGAGGTATTGATTAAATAGTTCACATCCATATATGTGCTTCCATCTCTTGCATAAATATTTTCTAGGGCATCTACAAAATCACTATTCTTCACATCCCAAAGTCTTATTTTTCTTTAGGTGCTTGTGGTGTTGAGAGGTTCCCAATACTTTGGGAACCTCCAACTAGTTCCATATAGATTTAAAAATGTTGACAAAGTCAGCTCAAGTATGATGCGTTGGGGATTTAAATGGATTTTGGAACTGTCTAGACTTTAAGTGCCTTTGGTAAATGTCAGGAGTTAAGGGTGGATTAGGAAATGTTGGGGGTGTTGGGATTTGAAAAATCAGTCCTAAAAATTCCCATTTTGCCCCCAAAAATCCAAAATTTCTATGCAAATTTCTTAGCAAAGGTCACCATTGGATAGAGAATTGAATTCTGAGCAACTTTGCCTTTTGAACCATCTTGAAATTCCTTGAAATGAAGAAGTTATGCTTAGTCGAAGTTCTAGTTTTTGTGTTTTTTGCCTTAGTCAAAAAATGGTTAAGTCCCAGATGTTGTTTTCCTTAGAAAATTCTCCATATTTTCCCTTTGTCAGCAAATCAGGTTTTTTCCAAACTTTCTAACTTTTCATGGAGCTCATCTTTTAGCCGATTCGCCAATAAGGTGACAACAAAGAAATGGAAGACATGTGGCAAAGAGTTAAAGTAAAATGAAGAGGAGAGCCTTTGTCAGAGTTTTTGCTCAAAACTAAACTTTCCACAAGTTCGTATTTTTTGTATTTCACCGACAAAGTGATAAAAGGTAAGGCAAAGAGCAAAGGTTCTATAAGGTTTAAACTTGCCGATAAGGCGAATTTGTTTAAGGAAAGCAAGGTGAAGTTTCTAGAGTTCAAGTTTTTTTTATATTTTTTCAATAGGGTAGAGTAATAATGTTAAGGGAAGGTTGTCGAAGAATCAGCCAAAGGCCAAACTTTCCTAAAGTTTGATTTTTTCTTATTTCGTTGATAAGGTGATGAGAATGAGCCAAAAGGGGAAAAGCCAAAAGTTTTGAAGTGAAGCCTTTTTCTGACAGAAGTGAAGCATAAAGAAGAAGAGTTTCAAAGACAAAGCTCGACAAAGTCCCATTTTGTCGATAAAGAGAGGAATCAAAGGAAAGTTCAACAAAGTTCTTTTTGTTGATAAATAAAGAAGGGCAAAGAAAGTAAAGTTCTAAAAAAGTTAAGTTTGCCGACAAAGATAGAAGTTCTAAAATGGTTCATTTCGCCGACAAAGGAAGACAAGGCAAGTTCTTAATTCTTCATTTGGAATTGATCAACCTCTTACAAATTAATGACTATGTAATCTTGGCATTTCATTATTACACTTGTGTTTATTTTATTTCTCAATTGCGAAGCGTGTGCAAATAAGTCATATGTGAATAGGAGGGTTTTTAATTGGCGTATCACCTTTTTAGTGAGGATTTATTTTCAAGTTTTCTCCTTCCTTTTTCCCTACAAGTGTGAAGTGAATTCATTGAAAATCCTACAAAGATCCAACTTCTAAAATATCAAAGATTATTTTGCAAGCCACGTCACACATTTGCAAAACCTCCCATGTTGATGCAGGTTTGTATGGGGTGCAATATATAGGTGCAAATCTAAACATCAAAAACTATCAAAACTAATAATATGTCTAAGGTTCATCCTTCAAATATCATGCATGTTGATGGTTAAATTTTATGACTCTTTGAGAACTCACTATTTTTTCCTTGGTTCATCATATTATCTCTTTCGATCATCACATTCCAAAGTTATGGTATCAAGTTCTTCAATCTGTCCATTATATAAATCAACCTTCCTCTAGTACCTAAGAGATTGTAAATCTTCTTAACAACATCTATGGAATCATGTAACTAACTCAAATCTTTAGATTTTGTAATTTTTATTTTATTATTAAATAGATGGTAAAGTCCAAATGATGGCATTAAAAATGGAATTGTATTTTACACCCTCAACTAAGCCTTTGGGTGCCTCTCAAATTATTCACAACATAAAACTTTAGAATTAGTAAATTGCATATGGAATAACATATGGTACAAGAGTTTACTACTACATGGAGTACAAGCTTGGCTTCAACTCCTTTAGGTGAGCTTGCAACAACACAACCTTCTCCAGTATTGTTTCCAAGGTACTAGATTCAAGCAATTATTCATTTCCTAGAGGTTTGCCTAAAGTAAAGTAGGATCAATGCCTTCAATTCAAATTTTGGAATTATAATAACACAAGACAAAACATTTGTCAACATAGCTAAATCATCTAACTGGGGAATCAGTGTCTAAGGGGTCATGATCTAATGCTAAAGTAGTGCATTCCTAAAGAAAGTGCTTCAAATTTTAATAAGCTATTCAAGAGCCTTGTGAATTTATTCTAACCTCTTAGTATATCCCTTACCTTAAATTTCTTCCTAGTCTTTAATAATAGTCTTCTTATCTTCTAATTTGTATTACACATCAACTTGTCAATGAAACATAACTATTATTTAGATGCAACAAAACTATATGATTGCATGCATAAACTATCTATTTTGCTAAAATCATTTTTTTTTATAATCAAATCAAAGCAACCTCATCTAACATCATAAAATAATTTATAAAATTAGGAGATGAAATCGAATAGTTTGACGTGAAATGAACACCATCTAAAACCATACTAAAGTACTTTTTTTTTTTTCAAATGTATCAATCCATACCTTTTGATGATTTTATCATCTATATTAAAAAATTAATTGCATTAATGCAAACCCTTTGACAATTGTATCATCTATATTAGAAAAATTTTACAATCACTGACAGTGTTTAACTAGAGTTGAAGAATTTTTAGGTTTACAAAGAGTTTCAAGTTTAAATTTCAAGAGTACTCTATAGTCAACAATTGACACTTTCACCATGTAAATAAAGAAGGATGTTGGATCTACCATGTCTAAATGTTTTCCACTATGAAGTTTGAATCATTTGTCAACTTTTGACATACAACAAGCAAATACCAATTTATATAATTGAATAAGTTTTGGATATAGAATGGTGTTTCAATTTCATATGTTAGTAGCTCTTTTATTTCTACTATTACAATTTGTGTATCTTTGGTACTATTAATGTTGTTTGATCCAAACTTATTTGTAATATAAAAACATTGAAATAATTATTCATAACTACATCTTTGGTGGCCATAGAACTTGTGAAAGACAATCATCGATGAGGAGTTCTTGGTGGAGATTTTAATGCTTCTTGCATCAAAAATAAAAAGTGGTGGAATTCAAAATTTATAAAAAAATATAAAATTCTTCTTAAAAAACACTATATTTTTTGTTATATTCACACTCACTCATATTACAAGCACTTGCCTCACACTCATCTACAATTTCTCTACCTAATAGATGTGAATGTTTCTTCTCTTTCCTCTTGAAATGATTATTGTTGGAGAATACAAATCTTTCAAAGTCTTTTGCTAAGTTCTTCAAGTCCATTAGGATGTGTTGCCTATGATGTGCACCATGAAGAGCACAATCCTTGATTTTATTGAACCATAGTCACATTCGAATAGTACTAGTCCTAGCTACACTTGAATTCAGAATTAAATAAAATGTCGATGCATTGGATTCTTCAAGATCCCTCCTAAACCTCTCTACAAATCATGCATAAGATTTTATTTACTCATCAAATTACAGTGGCATGTGTAGAAATAACTTCAAGAATTCATTTGAGTCCTTAAGCACTTGCATGGAATGGGAATGCATAGAACTATCATCATTATTTGGAAGATTTGACATCATTCAAACTATTTAGCTAGATCCCCCAAACTATAGATGTACATCATATGCAAATACATGTGTATCATTAAGTGCACACATTGCATTAGCATGTGTATCATCAAGTGGACATGTTTCATTAGCATATGCACATGTATCAATAGCTACACATGCATTATCTAGATATCTACACATAAATCAAATTTGCATAAGGTAGTATAGCTAAATAAAAACTCATGATGAAGAAATTTAAGAAAGTGCAAAGGAACTTTGCTTACTTAGCACGACATGTGTATTGTCTTCTACTTAGTTGTAAAACCTTAAACACATGCTTGCAAGTGTTTCCCCTCATACTCCACAAGCACTCATAGACATGAAACTGCAACCCAAATCTTCTAACTAAATACCAATTGGAGGAACTTTGGATTTTTACCCAAAACCAACCTAGGTGAAGATTGTTTGCAAAGAAATCACTATCTGGAATTGCCTTAGCCCTCTATATAATAGTTCAAACTTGCCTCTCCTTATAATTTGTGAGAAAGTCAAACTATTACAACTTCTTTTTCTACATATAAAATAGTTGATCCATTCATCTCGTGCATTTCTATTATTGATCACACAAATAACGACTTCTTGGAGTATAATGATAGAACTCAATGGATGCATTCATGTCTTGATTAGTTTATGTAAAATTTTAAAAAAAATTGGCCCACATAGATACATAATTGTAGAACTAAAAAAATTAATTACACCATGTAAATGAAGCAACCTCATCAGATGAAAAATTTGGTAATGGAATCAAGTTTTTTAACCTTCAACTCACTAATATGTCCCTTTTCATCACACCAATTCTTCCTAAAGTAATCCTTGAATTGTGACTAATCCTTGAACTCTTCTATGAAATCCTTCATTAGGAGTAAAGTAATTTCTTCACTTTCATTTATTCCCATCATGATCATCCCAAGTCTTTCAAAAATCTTCATGCCAATGTCCTTATCCATATACATATACATGTTCTTTAACCATGCCCTACATACATACCAAATGCAAAGAAGTAAATGACATCTAAAAATGGCCCTATTATGAAGAAAAGAAGAAAAGATAAAATCTAATTGCTGAGATAATTTTTTCACTTTAACATGAGAAAAATAATTGAAAGAAAGATAATCCAAATAAATTACATTTACTATATAGCTTGAATTTATCACTGACATCATCAGTCAAGAATGTGTTGACTTTCCAATCATTTTGATCTTCTTTTTCCTATCTCTACACATTTGTGAGCCACTCATATATGTCTTCAGCCATGTTATGTGATGGCATAGCCCATGCAATGGGCAGCCCAACCTCTTGCTCATAAAAACTAATAACATGTTACAATTATCATTAACATCTATGTAATGCGAGACCATAGTTATAAATATAAAGTAGTCAAACAATCTCTTTAATTATAAAACTCACCCCATATTTGTTCATGGTGAATGTTGAATCCATTGAGATGATCAAATTGTGCAAGTGGTGGACCATCATCTGAAGCATCCAAAGAGTGTTAATCCTTATAATGAAAGGAGCACTGCTTCTACAAGGCTACTAAAAATTAAAAATATATCCCAATCCTATATATGCCATAAGAGGATACTAATGGCATCATCTGCATGCTTTTGAGAGAAGATAGAATACACCCTTTTCTAGGAGTTCATAACATCCTTTCTTGTTAATAAGTTATCTCTCTTATTAAAAATATCTAAAAAAATGAGATCCAATAAATATTTCTCCATAATTGCATCTACAGACACATCCGTTAGCAAAAGCGACTCCATGTAATTTTTGTATTCTTCTAATAAATTTAAATAAAATTGAGCCTGGAGCTTCACTTCATGTAAAAACTCATCATTAAACTCACAATGAAGCATCTCATTGTATATGAAGATTTCCATATCAGGTCTCTCATATATGACCTTAACAATGATGTGACACTAACAACTCATTTTTCTAAAACATCCATACTCCTTTTGTGGAAGGGTTGTTCCTATAGTTCTTAGGTCCAAATGCACACCAATAGCTACAAAGATACTATCATATTCTTAGCATCAACTATGACCAAAATTTAATGTGTATAGAAGACATGTATTTTGTTAGATACAAACCATGAATACATCTTTGTTGTATAATATTTTTAATTGTTAACTTCATATTCTCTATGGCTATTGTGTTCAAACAAATGTAGTTTTTCTATGCTATCGGGCAAAGTTTTTCCATTTAGGAAGATATCAAGTCTATGAAGACGGATTGTTGCACAAAGTTCAATGAACCCATCATCTTCAACACCAATAGGACTTCATTCCAAATCATCAAATGAGAAATGATATTTTCCACCTCCAACATCTTAAACTGCAAGGTTGATAAGAATTTTTCATTTTTGTGCTCTTCCCATCCTATACAAAATGGAAAATTATTATCAAATTATTGTGTTATGCCCATCCTATACAAAATGCAATGAATTATTTATCCTTTTATCAACCTTTTATAATTTATTCATTCATTAAGAAAAATGTAGGTTGAATAGCCAAATAACAAAATCTCTACCTGGAGTAAGATTTAATCTTAGCTTACTCATCAACCTACTAGTGAGGTGTTTGAATTGTTTGACATCCTCTTAACAATTGAATTCTTTTGTAGTTTGTATTAAATAGATGTTTGGGTGTTATAAATTTTATCTATTATTAACAATTGAATTCTTTGGTAGTTTGTATTAAATAGATGTTTGGGTGTTATAAATTTCATCTATTATTGACAATTGAGTTCATTGGTAGATACATTGATTGGTTTTTGTACTAGATACACAACAATAACTATTATCAATACAAAATTGCATGTGCAAGACATCACATTATATAATTGAATGTTGGTGAAGGAAATTGCAGCTTCAAAAACACATTGTGTAATTCATTTATAGGTTGATGTGCAATACAAATTAGAAGATACGAAGAAAATCACTAAATATTGGAAAGCAAAAGGAAAGGGATTTAGTAAGAAGTTAGAAGAAATTCGCAAGGCTCTTGAACAAATTATTGAAACTTGAAACACTCTCTTTAGGAATGCATTATTTTACCATTACATCATGACCCCCTTGGACACTGATTCCCCGACTAGATGATTTAGATATGTTGACAAATGTTTTGTCTTGTTGTATAGTCCTTATAGAATTTGAATTGAAGGCATTGATCTTGCTTTACTTCAGGTAACCCTGGGAAATAAACACTTGCTTAAATCTAGTACCTTAGAAATAGTATTGGAGAAGGTTGTGTTGTTGCAAGTTCGTTTAAAGGAGTTAAAGTCAAACTTGGACTCCATGTAGGAGTAAACTCTTATAGCATCTATTATTCCATATGTAATTTACTAGTTCTAAATTTCTAGTGTGAATAATTGGAAAGGCAACTAGGGGCTCAATTGAGGATGTAAAATCCAATTCCACACTCAATGCAAGCAGTCAACCTTTACCATATTTTTATTTATAAAATAAAAATTATAAAGTCTAAATATTTGAGTTAGTTATGATTCCATAGATGTTATTAAGAAGCTTTATAATCTCTTAGGTACTAAAGGAAGGCTAATTTATATAGTGGATGGGTTGAAGAACTCAATACCATAACTTTGGAATTGAAAGAGATAATATTATGAACCAAGGAAAAAATGATGAGTTCTCAAAGACTTACAAAATTCAACCATTAAAATGCATGATATTTGAAGGATGAACCTTACCCATACTATTAGTTTTGATTTTTATGCACTAAAATTAAATTATGATGGTCTTTTATACAATTCTTAGGCTATAAATTATTTTTTTCAGTTTGTGTTCTTATGCAACTACATCGGCAACTTTTTATATTCCTATAATTTTTGCACTGCCTAATGTTTTGGTCTGATGAGCTCATGCTCTAATTCAATATTATATCTCTAAAGTTGAAGGAAATGTATCAAGTTAGAAATTATTGATTCGGTGATATTATTAAAATGTTAAATTTATGACTAATGTACATATCAAAGTGTTTAGTAATTGGAAATATATGCAAATGATAACTTTATGTGGTAATATTGAGTTGGAGTTTGTCCACTCATTGGACTTTTTTGTTGAAGGCATTTTTTTTTGTATGGCCTCTCAAAAAGGATCTAGAAAATTATTGTGAACCGATGTAGTGGTGAATAGATAAATATCAAGTGTCTCACTGAGCTATATTTTTAAACTTCAAGTGTTAAAGTATGGTACCCGATACTAATTAATATAGTTGCCAGGAAAAAAACATTTTTAGTTGGTTTGCAAAAACTCTAAGAAATGCAAACAATTCACTATTTAGCTAAATAATAATCTATATTTGCTATATAGAGTTGGTCATAACATTTTAAAAAATCGCATTTACGCTTTAGAAAAAAAGATAAAGTATTTTTAGATCCATTTCTTAACTTGTCAACTCTTTTACCAGATTCCTATGGTTGAGCAATTTATTATTTCTGCAAACATTAAGTTCACTAGCTTTGGTTTTTGCACTTCACCATTACAAACCTACCCTTCTCTATGTCATGGATGAAATAGATGCTGCATTAGGTACAAGACATAGTCCTTTACTTCAATTACACATAAAACAATGGAGATAGTATGTTAGCAACTTTAGGTTGAGGACTCATAGTAGTAGTTTAGAGAGGAAATGTCAATGGCTTCAAAAATGGTCCACATGGGGACCTACATAAGTTCTTTCCACTTGAACCATCAACAATTCCCACAAGTTATGTATGACCCTATGTTGTAAGAAATGAAACCTATGAACGAAGTTGGAGTTTCTTTGAATGAGAAACACATTTTGGGATAGCACAACTATTTTTCAAACAGCCTTCATCTTTCTTTTCACATAAAACACGTCTTTGAAACTTAATTCTTGGTGGCTAGAAAATTGAGTTGTTTCTAGCCACCTTTTCCAAGCCATATTAGCCTATAAAAATGATTGTTTTCAATTTCAATCCTCTATGAAGCACAAGGTTCTTTCTTCAGACATTTTTGTCATTTTTAGATGTATTTTAGAACATCTATTCTATTTGAATAAAAAAAATAAGTTAAAGTATTAATTGGGAATTCATTGTCTTATCATTCAGATAGAAATATTATTATATGTGGTAGTCGAACCTACAAGACAAAGTTGGTGCTTGTCCTTGTTTTTTAGAGCAATAATTCCATCTAACTAGAGGATTGATTTTGATGTTATTTAGAAGGAAATAATGATATTCATTTTATGAATTTTTGAATGTCACATTGCATTGTAGGTTATTTTGTAAGACTTACATGGTGATGATTTATCCTACTATATTTACTTTAGTACGATTTTTGACTTCTTGAAATATGAATTTGTGATTTCTTTCAAATAAAAATTTAGTTAAACCTACACATGTTTGTTTCACCAGGATTTAAAGGACTTAGAAATCATGAATTAAATATATGCGGATTGGAAAATACAATGTGTATTTCAACATGCACATTATATTTCATGATTTAGAAGATGTCTTTTAAATTTTTGACCTTATTGGGTGATTCATATTTTTTGTTTTTTAAATATTGGGATACATACATTGACATATCGAATATTGTGTAGTTTAATGTTGGTGAAGAAAATTTTAGGTTGAAACACCCACTATGTATTTCTACCTGCACGTATACAGTTTATAATTTATAATATGTCTTCAAATTTTTAACATTCTCAATTGAATCCTACAATGAATCTCTATTTTAGCTATATAGTCATTCATGATTGTTGGGAGTAAGAGCAGTTTTATGGTAGTTATAAGCTTGTGGGTCTAAAGATTTTTATCTTGTTGAGAGGGTAGTTACTTATTGATAATAAAAAAGGTGTAAAATCAGTGATTCTCTTGCTGGAAACCATGTTGATTCTTTTGCTTTTTACCTTTTCAATAAATTATGGGAGGAGAAATCTGATTCAAAGGGCACCAAAATGTCATTCAAGATAGCATGGCATTAGGTAGACTAGCAGCTAATGCATTTTAGTCTAATCTATCAAGTTGAACGACCAATAGGAAAAGCTCTTCTTTGGAATAGTGGTATGATTTAATCGTATCTTTCTCATCAACCTACCAACAAGGTGTTTGAACTGCTTGATAGTCTCTACTTGCTTCCTAGAGAAAACAGTATATGTTTTGGAAAAGCATCTAAGGAATGTGATGTAATGTTGAATAGTTATTTGGGTGATGGAAAGATTGTCTATTATTGACAATTGAGTTCATTGGTACATACATTGATTGGTTTTTGTACTAGTTGTAAGTGTGAATTTTAAAACAATAAATGAAATCAAAACAATATGAAATTTCATATGCCTTCTGATTTTTCGGCTACGCCTAGGCAATGCATGCTTTTCCTTTAGCCACTAGGGTTTCTAAGGATGGATCCACGCGGTGGGTTGATGGAGGGAGATTGTATGGTCAGTGACCTTCATCATTTGCTGCTTGTCTTAGGTCTAATCGCCCTCCCCTAGAGTTGTTGTGGAAGGAGGCTGCGAGTCGGGTAGCGAGTGTTCCTGCGGTGGATGAGAACCTTCAATGCTAGAATGGTTTGTGGTGAGAAGAAGGTCTGCGCGACGAGAGTAGGATGCTTGATGGGGGCGCTAGGTGTGGTCGAGGGTTTTTACCTCTATCTGGGGCGGCGAAGGGGGTAGTGGTGGATCCATCCCGTGAAGCCGGCAAGGGCACAAATAAACAACAGATTCAGCCTCTCCCATGTGTATACACCTCGTCGTCTATTGTCTTTGGTGAGGAGATATGCAAGGAGGTTGTTGAAAATGTGGCTTATTTCACTGAGTTGGGCTTAGTTGGAAGATTCAAAGGGTTCTAATCGAGCCTCTCTGTGCTGCACCATTGGATCACTAAAACTTGGTGCCCCATCTTGGACGGTGATGTGGAGATCTATCCATGTGCGCAGGGATTTTTTGTGGTCATTTTTGGCAATGTTCAGGATAGGAACACAATCCTGTGCGACTACCAATGGAACTTTGATCAACACCTGCTTATGCTGAAACTGTGGCGTCCCTCCTTCAATATGATTTCTGAGTCCTTTGATGCTACTCCAACTTGGGTAAGATTGTCGAACCTTCCATTACAATTCTAGTGTGGTTCCTGCTTCGAATCCATCAGTAATTCACTAGGGAGGTTCTTGGGGGTAGATGAGGGTTCTTCAAACTTCTTGCACACAACCTATGCTCGCATTTTGGTAGATTTGGACACTTCCAAGGCACTCCCAACTAAGATATCTCTAAAAACTACTGATGGATGATGGAATCAACTAATCGACTATGAGGGTATTCCATTTCACTGTTGTAGGTGCTTCAACACTAGACATATTGCAACTCATTGTTCAAAGTGGCGAGGTGACAGTCAAGCCACTTGGTGGAAGGACATTTCACCCTAACATTATTCGGTGGAAAAGGAAGAGTCACACAAGGAAGATAATGATACTAATAATTCCTCTATAGGTAGGGAGGGTGGTCACATGGCATCTCCATGTAGTCCAAATATGGGGAACAAGGAAGGATCCCCCTCAAAAGGAAGAAATATCCTACTTGAAATGAAGGAGTCCAATTCAAGTGATGGGAAGGTTGATCCAGCAGAAACCATAGGGACTTTCAGTTCTGGGGGTGGGGAAACCAACTCTGAACTCAAACAAGGTTGAGTGTAATGTGAAGCCTGAGGACAATTGGACCACGGTCCAAAGGAGAAGGAAGAAAAATGAGGTCTTGTTTAACATGCAACTCTGATCCCACTCTAATCGTAGAACGAAATTGTAGTGTTTTATGGTCTTACATCTTGACCTTGAGTTTGTTGGGGTGGGTTGTGGGGATCTTTGTTTTGGGTGTTGGTTATGCTCCAATTGGTTATGGAGATTATTTCTGGTGTGAGGGTGTGTTGTTCTCCTGTAATATGTTTTTGCAGGATTAGAGGTGGGAGTAGTAGGCTTGTAATGGCTATGGGATACTGATTACAATTCTCTCTATGTAATTTTTTGAAATTAATATAAAGGGTGCTTCCCCTTAGCAGTTATTTACTGATAAAAATAATAATATAAAATTTCCTATTTTAAAATAAATGGAAACCCTAGATTGAATAAAGATCCTTCATATTTTCCATTTGTGGGAAAACGGTGTGCCTTTGAGTGTGATGATGGGGAAAGATAAAGTTGGATTGTTGCAGCTAGATATTGGATTGTTTAATATGAGGTTATTGGTTTTTCTATGAAGGGTTACATGTTATAGGACTGATGTGAGAGGATAAGTTTGACAAATGTTGACTTAACTATTGAAGTTGGTAAATCATAATGTGATTTTCGTCCTGAGGGTCCCCTTGTGCTAGAACTAATTTTGTTTTGCAAGCATTTATATTGGTAGACTCTAGATTTGGTTTCACACAAGGGGGAAGACAAGGACACACATGCAATAACAACATACAATAGTCAAGTGGGTGTACAACCATATAGTGGCCCATAAATATACCTTAAAGGTATGAGTGGGTAATCTTAAAGAATGTTATTTTCCTAGCACCACTATACAGTTGTAGTTGAATGGTTTATAAGCTAGGATAAATAGACTCACTAGGGGAGCCCTCAAGATATCTTGTGGTATGTAAAGCCTAAATTAGTGATACAAGGGTGTTGTTTGAAGCCTGAGTATTGGTGTCTAGATAAAACCCCCTCACTCTACGGTGTGTTTAAAACACATAACCACTTAGCCAAAAATGATAATTCCTCCAAGGAATATTTATAGTCTATTGAAGCATGGATTTTTGGCTAGCACTTGGTGATTAAATCTAATTTTCTAGATCCCTAAGAAAAAGAAAATAAAAGTCCAAACTATTTCTAATTTTCAAGATTGCCCTATAGTAGGAGGAAAGAACATACATAGTTGGGCTAGGGATACACAAGTGATCAAACCCTTTCTGATTCTCAAGATCACTCTAGAGCACAAGAGAAGACCATACATGGTTTAAGCTAGAAACATATACATAGACAAACAATAATAAAATAAATTAAAAATTTGATTATGATTTTTAGCTTGTGTAATTTTTAGTCTTTGTCTAGGATAGCTACACAACACAGGTTAGTAGTTTTCAAATCTAGGTCTTCTCCATACAATAATCACTGTAGTCTAAGGGAATTAGTAACAAAAATAAATCCCTGGAAAGTAATATCGATCTTGAACTACAACTTTCCATCATATTTGAGAAACATATGTTGTTAATAAAAATCACATTAAGTTTACCACAGGGCATGCTGTCAAATGCAAAATCCAATAAATTCAAAATACATTAAAGAGAAAAGAAAACAAATTATTAAATTCCAAAGGTTCTAATGTGATATGGCCTCCAAATGAAATTAATGGATAATATAATTAGTTTAGATAAAGCAGACTCCTTTATTCTTTGGTAGTTTGTATTAAATAGTTTGTTGGTAGATATATTGATTGGTTTCTATACTAGTTACATGACAATACCTAATGTCCATACAAAATTGCATGTGTAAGATATCATATTGTGTAATTGAATGTTAGTGAAGAAAATTGCATCTTGAAGAACGCATTGTGTATTTCCACTTGCAATGTTTAGTTGATGATTTGTTAGATGTCTTTGAAATTGATGACCTTCTTAGTTGATTCGATGTCCACATGTATAGTTTATCATTTCTAAATTGTCTTCCAAATTTTTAACCTTCTTAATTGATTCATAACATGAATCTCTATTTTAGCTATACAAGCATTCATAATTGTATGGACTAAGAGCAGTTTTAGGGTAGATACAAGCTTCTAGGTCTAAGGCTTTTTATCTTATAGAAAGGGTGTTTACCTATTGATAAAAGGTTGTAAAATGAGAGATTCTCTTGCTAGCAACCATGCTAAATCTATTACTTTTTATCTTGTTGAGACATTGTGAAACAAGAAAATTGATTCAAAAGGCATCAACATTGCAACCATGCTAACATGGCATTAGGTAGACTGGTGGCTAATGCATTTCAATCTAGATCTATATGAGATCTATTATCAAGTATTTATAACATGAATCTCTATTTTATCTATACAATCATGTGTAATTACACTTCGTAAGAGTAGTTTATTGTGTTAATATAAGATCTGTGTGCCTAGGTTATGTTATTTCATCATCTAGATACCATTCATATCCTCCATCTCTATTTTTACCATGCAACATTACAATTTTTTGCTATCTATGGAAATTCTACTCTTCTAGATTCATATGGGACCCATTATTGTTGAGTGGTTATGTCATGTGGGTTGAAATACACATTGTGTTTTTCAATATCAGATGTTTACTTCACCAACAATTGAAGGACATCTTACAAATCATGAAGTAAGCATGTACAGGTTGAAAAACACAATGTGTATTTCAACCTGTACATATGTAGTCCATAATTTGTAAGATTTCTTTCAAATTTTTGACCTTATTAGGTGATTCATATTTTATTATTTTTTAGATGTTGAGATTTATATATTAACATATTTGTTCAAGGGGGTGCGCGTGTTGATGGCATTCCTACTGGACGAGATGGGGCTCCAGAGAATGCAGTGAAAAAAGATGTGAATAGTGTGTAGGTGGAAGTTGGCGTTCCCTCTGCGGTTCCTTCTATGAACGTGAATATTGGTGCGAACTGTGTGCACGCTGAGGCAGGGACTTGTGCATCTATTCCTGGGTGGTGTGCTCCTGGTGGCCCTCGGCGAACATTTATGGCAGTGACTTGTTCGGGTGCTCATCATTCTTCCCAGGGGGTGTCCGTCCAATCCGTTATGCCCATTCTTCTCATGTTGTGGTGTGTGGCCCTGAGGTCACAAAAAATGAAGAGTTTTACCGCAATAGAGGAGTGATATGTAGGTTCAATGGATTATGGCCCTCTCTGCCCGATCTTCACAATTGGGTCATGGAGTCATGGAAGTCGTTTGTTGCTGGTAAGATTGAGCTTTTTCCCTATGCACAAGGATTCTTCATCATGACTTTTGCTTCTTCTGAGCAATGAGATTTAGTGCTTCATGGTAGGGTTTGGATGTGGGGGGAAGACTCCCTTTCCATTAAACCTTGGACTCTTTCTTTCAATCCCCTTAGCAAGCCGCTTAATATCAAGCCAATTTGGGTGCGTCTCCTGAACCTCCCCTCTAGTTTTGAGAGGATTCTTGCTACAAGGGCATTGGCAACACCATCGATCATTTTTTGAAGGTAGATTCTACTACCTCCTTCATGGGGCACTCCACAGTTGCCCGAATTTTGGTAGATATTGACATCTCCAAACCCCTTTTTGGAGATGTTGCTTTGATGGTAGGGGAACGACCTTGGAAACAATTGTTGGACTATGAGGGTATCCCCTTCAAATGCCAGTGCTATTTCATTATTTGTCATGTGGCTTCTGGTTGTCCTCTATTGTGCTACAAAGGCACTGCAACTTGGGGAAAGGATGCTCTTTTGGATCACTTGAATATCAATGCTTCCCAGGAGGTTGATTCTTCCATTGGGGATGATTCCTCTCAGGAGGATGAGCTCCCTCTTGAGACTGTTTCTGAGGGGGTGGTGGCAGCTGTTGTGAACCCCTTGACTTTGTTGGATTCTTCTGATCATATTCTGGCTCCAACATTGGCTCCTTCTACTCCAGGCTAGATCACTATTGCTTCAACTATTGTTCTTCCTTCAGTTTTGCCTAGTTCAGACTTGGCAATTCTGTGCATGGAGGCTTCAGGCCAGGCTGCTTCTTCCTCTACTTCGGTCACTCTTTCAGCTGTGCCTGCTTTTGGGTTGGCCTCTTTGTTTGTGCCTTCCTTGGTTGTTGCTGCTCGAGAGGATCCCCCCTCTTGCCTCGCTTTGAGGATTTTGACTCAAAGGTTTCTTGGACTGTGGTTCAATGTAGAAAGAAAGGGCTCCCCAAATCTGTTGCGGAGCAGCATCCTAGGGGTAAGGGTGTTAGGTTTGCTTGTTTGGGATCTACTGTTGTTTAGATCCTCTGTTTGGTTTTTCTATTGTCAATGTGCATCTGGTGCACTGTTTGGGTTGCCTTTTGGGTTGTTGGCTTCTTTCAGCTTCGTTGTTGTTCTGTTGTGCCCTGCTTTTTTGCCCTTAGGGCCTGGTTGTAAAGGGTTCAGCCCCTATAAGCTGCTTACCTTAATCAAAAACATATTAAATATTCTCTAATAGAATGTTGATGAAAAAAAATTACAAATTGAGACACACACTGTGTATTTCAACATGCATGTGCATAGTTTATCATTTCTAAGATGTCTTCCAAATTTCTAACCTTCTTAGTTAATTCATGACATGAATCTCTATTTTAGATATACAGTCATTCCTATTTGCATGCAATAAAAGTGGTCTTATGGAAGCTACAAGTTTGTGGGTCTAAAGCTTTTTATCTTCTAAAGAGGGTGGTTACTTGTTGATTAAAAAAGGTGTAAAATGAGTGATTCTCTTTCTGGAAATCATGCTAATTATATTATTTTTTACTTTATCGAGACATTGTGGGAGCAGAAATCTGATTAAAAGGGTATTAACATTTTAGCTAGGCTAACATAGCATCACTTACACTAGTAACTCATGTATTTTAGTCTAGATCTATCAAGTTAAACGACTAATAATAAAAGCTCTTCTTTGGAATAGTAGTATGATTTAATTGTATCTTTCTCATCAACCTAACAATGAGGTGTTTGAATTATTTGATAGTCTCTACTTGATCCCTAGAGCAAACAATGTATGCTTTGAAAAGGCATCTCAAGAATGTGAGATACGGTTTCTTAGCTAGATGCTAGGTTGGTATATTTAAAATTTACTTTAGAAGAAATTAATAATGGTTTTAGATATAATTGCTTGAAAGTTTTTTACACAAACAGTTCAGATCATACTCCATAGTTCATCATGAGGATGTAGAAAATATATGGTAGATTACAAACTAATTTAGTTCTATATGATTGAATAAGAATCCAAACACAAGCCTAGGCATAGGTGAATGAATAAAGTTACAAAAAGCTAGATGTAAACAAGTAGTTTTGTAGAATGCAAATATCAACTATAACCTTTGATATTGAGAATATGGAGAGATTAAAATGAAATTGATTACAAAGCATTAGATACGATTATATAGGTCTCTAGGATGAATGGATCAAAGAGATGATGTCCCGATGTCGTGAGTTTATCTACCAATTAGTGGATTAGTTAATTCAGTCTAACTATGAGTTCAAGGGTTCAATTATCAATAAGTGGATTAATTCACTCAATTTGGCTATTCAAAGGTGCACTATCAACTTAAGAAAGAGAATTATCCCAAATGAAAGGTGCACTATCAACTTAAGAAAGAGACTTATCCCAAATGAAGAAAATATACCACCAACAATTCACTAATACAAGGGGATAAAAATTGGTTGAGAAGATACTTAGCAAAAAAGGAAGAAAAAATAAAAAATGAATAACAAAAAATATATAGTGATTGATATTAAAAAATGTTATAATATTCAAATTTATTACTATCTATAGCTAATACTAAAAAACAATTCCTTTAGTATTGTAATAAAATTATTTTGTAGTTGAGAGAAAATAACTCTATTGAATCCTACAATGAATGATCAAACAAACAAATCATGTAATAAAATATCATTATAAAGGGTTGAGTCTGACAAAATTCAGAAAGGGTAAGAATTTATAGCCTTTTCAAAAGGTTGAGTTGATATTGAAGTTTTGATATTGGTTTGTTGATATATTATAATTGATGAAAAAAATTATAGATTGAGACACACACTGTGTATTTCAACATGCACGTGCATAGTTTATCATTTCTAAGATATCTTCCAAATTTCTAACCTTTTAGTTAAATCATAACATGAATCTTTATTTTAGATATACAGTCATTCCTATTTGCATGCAATAACAGTGGTCTTATGGAAGCTACAAGCTTGTGGGTCTAAAGCTTTTTATCTTCTAAAGAGGGTGGTTACTTGTTGATTAAAACAAGTGTAAAATGAGTGATTCTCTTTCTAGAAACCATGCTAATTATATTGGTTTTTACTTTATCGAGACATGTGGGAGGAGAAATCTGATTCAAAGGGCATTAACATTTTAGCTAGGCTAACATGGCATCACTTACACTAGCAACTCATGCATTTTAGTCTAGATCTATCGAGTTAAACGACTAATAATAAAAGCTCTTCTTTGGAATAGTAGTATGATTTAATCATATCTTTCTCATCAACCTAACAATGAGGTGTTTGAATTGTTTGATAGTCTCTACTTGCTCCCTGGAGCAAACAATGTATGCTTCAAAAAGGCATCTCAAGAATGTGAGATAAGGTTTCTTAGCTAGATGCTAGGTTGGTATATTTAACAATCTAGCAACCAAAAAACTACTTGCCATTAGCAAACTAGCAACTAATTTGCTTCTATTGAAAAGCATCTTGGGAACTGAAGCATATAACCAATCAAAACAAGAGTTGCGCAGCAGCAGGAGTCCTACCAAATGCTGCCAGCATAAAGTAAGAGAAGAACAAGGGGAAAAACAGATGTGTACAAGTTAATCAGATTTGAAAAATCCAAGGAATTGTGTGAAAAGCACTGTTTGGAGAGAATTAAACATTCAAGATCAACAGGAAGAGAGAGTAGACATCATGATTCTTGTAAATTAGAGTGCAGAAACACTTCAATGGTGGGCTTTGCACCAAGTTTATATACATGCACTTTTTATGAGCACTCCTTGGGGATGGGTGATTTAAGTTGTGGAAAGCAGGACCAGACAAGAGCAACAGTTATGGTGTCAGCAGATGCAAATGGTTTTCCAGTAGCGAAATCAACCTTATAATGCTTGGAATACAATAATAACTACTTAAAAGGAGACACAGAAGGAGTTTTTTTTATAGCATCAGCGTTCATTGAAGAAGCAGTTGTCCAAACCTATTTAACAACACAAAAGGGTAATGCTCTAACAACTAAAGTGTGTATTGAAGTGAACAGTGTTCTACAATAACATCTCATGGTTAGTTACATAGCCATACATGCAACTGCAGTGTTAAATTGTAGGTGTTTGAATTTCTTGTTGAGATTATGCACATCTGATTAATGATGCTGATCTTATCATTTGTTCTTAATTTGTGATGTTCACTCTGAGTAGGTTATATCAGATATAAGGAAAATGCATAGAGGAGGTTTAACAATACTAAAGGGCAAATCAAGAATAAAGATAGATATCTGAACACAATTTGCATTTATGTAAATTTTTAATATTAATTTTTGAGAGATCAAGAATAACTGATTAGTAATACCGTGATGTCACTTTCTATGGTGCAAGAATCATCGTCTCTTATTTAAAGGAACAGACTAATTGACAAATGAACTATAATTGTCTGCAAACAAAATTGATGAAATATGGATTGAAGAAGCAGCATTGCATAATGATTAGTAATATCATGATGTCAGTTTTAACAGACTAACCCTTATGACTATAAAGATATGTCATGTCCTCGTTTCTGGATTGATCATCAAGTGAAGAATGGATTAGCCTATTGCTCATTCCCGGAGGCTAATTCAGAATGATAAGGGAATGAATTGGTTTTTGACTAACTACGTTTTATTGTTTTGCAGGAACAAAGTCAGAAACTTGAAATTTGGCTAAGTCTGGAAGCCAAATTAATAGGAAGTTGACTCTTGAAGTTTGGGCGCCAATTTCACATCAGACTTCCTAGATGAGCGCCTAAGGACTTAAGGTTTGCTATCAGGGTTTGGAAGTGCAATATGACAATCACATCATCATTAAAGGCTTTCTCTTTCCTCCAACTTCAAGTGGCGCCTAGCTCAGAAGCAAGTTAGGGAGCACATCCAACAGGGCGCCTTGATGGAAAAGATTGATAAGTCTCCAAACTGAAGTTATCTAAGTGAATTGGATGTTGAAGAGGGCCTACTCACTTTGGGTGCTAATATCAAGTTGTATCATCCAAAATAAGCGCCTAAGAACTGCAGGGTGCCAATACATGTTTCCAGGAATCCTCCAGATAAGCGCCTAGCATGAATAAGTGGTAGATTGGAAGTTTTGAAGATAAGTGGAGTCATTTGAGTAAGATCCTAGCATGGGCGCATATGTTGATCAAAACTTCTCAACTCTAGCGCCTGGGATTGAAAGCTATGAAGGAACCTTAGTGTGCGCCTAAGGGTAGTTACTGAGATTTGCGCCTAACATGAGGAATAGCCTCTAAAACAAGGCGCCCACTTGGTTTGATGTTCTAAGATCAAGGATGATCATTCAAGTCTAAGGCGCCAATTCCCTCTTGTGCAAGCCAGAATGAGCGCCTAGTCTATCTAGGGCGCTAGGTTAAGACTCCAGTTGATGAATGATTCCCAAACTCCTCAAGAAGCCAGGGCGCTTGATAAGACAAGTGTTTGGTTTTGTTTCAAGGACTTCAAGTAGGAGTGCTCTTCAGGGTGATTGGGCAATTCAAGATTAGGCGCCAAATCCATGATGCGCCTCATTGATAAGTGGATCTCCAAATTCTCTAGTGAGCCAAGGTGCTAGTAGGGGTAATGTTCTGAGTTTACTTCAATACCCTTGGAAGAAGACACTTGCATGCAAAATGATCCATTCATGGTGAAAGGCGCTGGATTGAAGATAGTCATCTTGGTTCAGATATGACTTGAGTTAAAGGTTTTAGCAAGGCAAATCCATTTTCTTCTTAAGGCGCCCATCTAGACCCTTTTTTATCAATAGGTGCGCCTGAGTGGAGTTGAACTCCTCAAGATCAGTGTTGGTGCAAGGCGCTCAAGATGATAATCATTGGAAGTCATGTTTCACAGTTCTTTGAGAAGTTGATAAGCTACTACCAAGGCGCCAGAACTATTATAAACTCTCCAAAGTTGGCGCCCAGTTAGAAGAACACCAGAATTGCGCCAGAATTGAGGTGGTTGAGGTTGTAGGAAGTTTAGAACTCTAGGCGCACTCTAGAGTCTCTGTCAACCTTCAATTGGCGCCTAGTGATGGTGAGGCGCAGTTGCATGAAGGAACTATATCAAATAGGCGCCAAGACATGAAAATAGCTTTAAACGCTGTCGGAGA
Organism: Cunninghamia lanceolata; assembly: GCA_027924645.1. NCBI lineage: Eukaryota > Viridiplantae > Streptophyta > Pinopsida > Cupressales > Cupressaceae > Cunninghamia > Cunninghamia lanceolata. The sequence continues at coordinate 2,561,885 of BSBN01000062.1, forward strand.
ACCCTCAACGAACATTCCTACAAGATATCATGCATGTTAAGTCACCAGAAAAGGTTGGGCGCATTTCCATGCCATTTCTACCTCAGTTGGGCGCCTAAGACTCATTGGGCACCATTCCATGTTTAAACTGTTTCCACTTGGCGCCTGATCAGAAGATGAGCTCTCATTGGTCGATGGTATGTTTTGGGGGATCCGTGTCAAGGTCTCTAGATGAGCATTGCCAACTCAGAATGAGTCATCAGTTGGAATATTCCCTTGGATATACTTCTTGGGAAACGTGCCTTGGTTCCTCTTTGTGCCTATAAAAGGAGGAGCTCTCTCATTCATTTGGGATCGATGCATTTGACAAACTTCTCTCTGCAAAGCTGTTGAGCTTGTAATCTTGAGGCCTGCGAGTTTCAAGTGTTGGGGTGATGCTCCCTCAACTGACAAGGTGATGCTCCCTTGTTGTACTGTGAGGTGTTGACATTCAGTTAACATCATTGGGTTCAATTTGAGTTGATCAAGTATAGGCGCCCATTGTAATCATCAAGGCTCCAAGGCCTGCTTTGTAATTCCATTTGAAATAAAGTGTAACTTCATGCCATTGAAAGCATTACTCATGTAATAAGACATTGTGAGTTGATTGAATCAAGTAATAAAACAAGTACCCAGCTAAAGGTTGATTCATTCAAATAGTTATCTTTGATGTATATCTTTGTGTTGTTGAAATAGTTGATAAGTTGATAGCAAGTAAAATTGTCTTAAGTAAGGAAAAATTTTGGTAGAATTAGTTGGGTATCTTACAGTGGTATCAGAGCTTGGATCCTGCCAGCCTTTGGGAGTTTTCATGCAAGAAGGTGATCAACAAAGTGATAGAACCAGGAGATACATTGCGCGTGAACAAAGAAGGCAGTTCCAGTGGACTCATCCTTACCCACAACAGGATACTCTTTCAGAAGCAATTGTAGCTAGACAGGCTAACATGGCGGAGGAAAGAAGAAGTAGAAGTCCACCTGCAGATGGTGAACGTGCAGCTAGGGAGATGTTTAGGAACATTGCCGCTGAACAACAACAAACCGCTCAAATATTGCAACATGTCCTACAATCCCTTCAAAATATGAATCAAGGTGAAGTAGCAGGACAAGGTCGTCAAGATGCAGCTAGACATGAGAGACAAGAACGACATGTTGATGATGATGCTGGTAGTGCAGTCGGTAGAAGAGTTCGCACACGAACTCCTACAGTTGATAGGCCTTTAAGACCAACCTTCCTTCCACCACCACCTGAACAGGACAATGAAGCTGATGAAGAGTTTGATGAAGGAGATCAGAATAACTTCGAAGATGAGATAGCTCTCTTTGCAGATCTTTATGCTAGACTTCCGGAACGTGTTCGGGATATGATGACCTTCAATGAATATTGCCGACAGAAGAGGGAAGATAGAGACAGGCGAGGTAGAACTAGAGGCTTTCGTCCTAGAAGGGATGATGATACAAAGGAGTATAAAGAAGCCTTGAATCGAGTTCCCATTCCTACCTTTGATGGAAGTGGTAAGCTCAGTGCTAGAGCTTGGGTAAACAAGCTGGATACATACCTTTCACTTAAGCCATTGACGGAGAAGAAGGCAATTCAATTTGCTACAATGCATCTTGAAGGTTTGGCTTATGAATGGTGGCATCATGGCCTAGTTTCTCAACATCATGATAGGATAAATTCCTATGATGAGTTTGTAACCAAGTTGATTCAGAGGTTTGACAGAAAAGATACTGAAGTGTACTATCGCGAACTTGCTCAACTCAAGCAAGAAGGAAGAGTTGTGCAGTATGTTAATGACTTCCAGAAGATCGCAGTAATGGTACCTGATATGACTGACCGAAGAATCACTATGCTGTTCATTGAGGGACTGAACAATCAAATCAAGCCATTGGTAAAGGTACAAAGGCCGGCAAATTTGGAAGAAGCAATTGATTTTGCTCTAGATCTTGATACTGCTCCTGTATATCAGCCTAAGAAAAAGTTCTATAAAGGAGTTAGCTCTACCCAAAGGAGACCCTCTTTTCCTCTAAAGATGACTCAAGGTCCATCTGCAGCCGAAAGAGACGAGCTAAGAAGGAAGAAACTCTGCTTTTCTTGCAAGCAACCTTGGGAACCAGGACACAGATGTCTTGGTAAAGGTAAAGCACATTTGATTGAAGTTGTATCTGATGATGGAAGTGAAGAAGAGTCACTGAGTGAAGAAGAATCAATCCAAGGTGAAGAGGAGGTACAACCAACTCTTAATGTTGTCTCAGAAGAAACATCTGACAAAATAACATTAGCAACTATCTCAGGAGTACCTAAGTATCATGCCTTCCGCATTAGAGGAGTTGTAAAGGGTCAAAGAGTCACCTGTCTAATTGACAGTGGTGCTACTCACAACTTCATAGATGAAGGTTTGGTAGCAAGGCGGGGTCTAACAGTTGAAGACTTCGAAGGATTTCAAATAGCGGTTGCTGATGGATTCCTAATGAGTTGTACCAGAAAAGTATCCCAACTGCAAATTCAAATGGGAGATTATTCTTTACAGGATGATTTCTATGTGATTGGACTTGGGCATATCGATGTAGTACTTGGAGTACAATGGTTGCATTCGCTTGGAAGAATTGTCCAGGACTTTCAAAAGATGGAGTTAGAATTCATGCATGAAGGAAAGAAGATCAAACTAAAGTCAGTGTCTGATGGAAACCCCAAAGTTGTTTCAGCAAAACGAATGGAAGCATTATTCAGGCATAATGACATCGAATGGGCAGCTCAGGTTTGCATCAAGGACAACCAAATCCTCTCTGCTGAAGAAATGTATCCTGCAGATATTCAGGCAATGTTGGATAAGCATGGTAAGGTGTTTAGGGACATACCTCCAGGAATACCTCCTGATAGAGGTTTTGAACATGTAATTGAATTGGAGGATGGGGCTAAACCTGTTAGCATTGCACCCTATCGGCATCCTCGGCATTTCAAGATTGAAATTGAGAAGACGATCAAGGAATTGATCGATATGGGGCACATAAGGCCCTCATCAAGTCCATTTGCATCATCTGTGGTGCTAGTGAAGAAGGATGGAACAATGCGGATGTGTGTTGACTATCGCGCATTGAACAAGAAGACCATCAAGAATAGGTATCCAATACCTAGGATTGATGAACTCCTTGATGAACTGCATGGAGCAGTCTATTTCTCAAAGATAGATCTTCGATCAGGTTACCATCAAATTCGTGTCAGAGAAGAGGACATTCCAAAGACAGCATTCAGATGCCATTATGGGCATTATGAATTTATGGTGATGCCGTTTGGGCTAACAAATGCACCGGCCACTTTCCAGTCCTGTATGAATCATGTGTTCAACAAGCAGTTGAGAAAGTACCTGTTGGTTTTCTTTGACGACATCTTGATCTACAGCAAGACATGGGAAGAACATCTCCAACACTTAGATGAAGTATTGAATGTTATGGAGAATCAATCTTTGTATACAAAGATGTCTAAGTGTGATTTTGGCCTAAAAGAGATTCTGTACCTGGGTCATGTGATAGGAGCAAATGGTGTGAAAGTTCAAGAAGAAAAGATTGAAGCCATACGCAATTGGCCAGTTCCCAGGAATGTGACAGAACTAAGAGGTTTCCTAGGCCTCTGCAGCTACTATAGAAGATTTGTTAGAGGATTCTCACAGCTTGCTGCACCCTTGACAAATCTAACAAAGAAAGGAGCTTTCATTTGGTCAATAGAAGCTCAAGCTGCATTTGATAGACTGAAGGAAGTGATGAGTACAACACCAGTACTGGCTTTGCCAGATTTTACTAAATCCTTTGTTCTAGAATGTGATGCTTCGGGAGAAGGCATTGGAGCTGTTTTGATGCAAGATCGACATCCCATTGCATTCGAGAGTAGGAAGTTGAAGGATACAGAAAGGTTGTACTCAACTTATGACAAAGAGATGCTGGCAATCATGCATGCTTTGGCTAAGTTCCGCCAGTATCTAGTTGGATCTAAGTTTGTGGTCAGAACTGATCATAACAGTTTGAAATACTTTCTAGGGCAGAAAGACTTGAATGAAAGACAGCAGAAGTGGGTTGTGAAGATACAGGCATATGATTTCGACATCGAATATGTGAAAGGCAAGAAGAATGTAGTTGCCGATGCCCTGTCTAGAAGACCTGTTGTTTGTGCCCTGAGTAAAGTTTCAGTGGATTGGAAGGCTCAGCTTCTAGTTGAGTATTCCAAATCTAAATTTGCTTGTGAGGTCATGGATGGAATCATCCAGGATGACAGGTACAAGGTGATTGATGATATCATCTATTACAAAGATAGAATCTATCTGACTCCTGAATCGGAGCTGAAGCGACAGATTTTGCAGACATACCATGATGCTCCACTTGCAGGACACCCTGGTTACTTCAAGACATACAAACAGATCAGGGAAAGATTCACTTGGAAGGGTCTGAAGGAAGAAGTACTGCAGTTTGTCAGGGAGTGTCTGACGTGTCAACAGAATAAGTCAGAACATACATTTCCAGCAGGATTACTCCAACCACTGCCAATTCCTGAACATAAGTGGGAGAGTATCTCTATGGACTTTATCACAGGTCTTCCGAAGGTGAATGGAAGAGACTGCATATATGTAGTTGTAGACAGATTAACTAAGTTTGCTCACTTCTTTGCAATACCAGTTGAGTCATCAGCATTGCAAGTAGCTGAGTTATTCTTTCGTGAAGTCTTTCGACTACATGGCCTGCCCAAAACCATAGTCAGTGATCGAGATAGCCGATTCATCAATGTGTTTTGGAGAGAGCTATTTCGACTAGCTGGAACTGACTTAACACCGAGCACTAGTTATCATCCTCAAACCGATGGACAAACTGAAATTGTAAACAAATGGCTTGAGGGATACCTGAGAAACTATGTGTCTGACCATCAGCGTGCTTGGATTAAGTGGCTTCATCTGGGTGAATACTGCTACAACACTACTTTTCATATGTCAATTGGCATGACTCGAGCTTTGTATGGATATGAAGCTGTTTCATTTGTTGATCTCGCATTGGATGACAGTCGAGCTCCCAGGGCTAGTGAATTGATGAAAGATACTCAAGATATTTTGAGAGTCCTGAAGGACAATTTGCTAAGAGCTCAAAATCAACAAAAGTTGTATGCCGACAAACACCGAGTTGAGCGACACTTTGAAGTAGGTGACATGGTGTTTCTGCGCCTTCAGCCGTATAGACAGAGTACTTTGAAGAGGTCAGGAGCAGAGAAATTGAAACCAAGGTTCTATGGACCCTACAAGGTGTTGAGAAGAGTAGGAGAAGTGGCATATGAACTTGATTTGCCAGCAGGAAGCCGCATTCACAATGTGTTTCATGTGTCATGTCTCAAGAAGGCACTAGGTCAACATGTGGTTTCAACTGATGAACTACCACCACTCGATGAAGAAGGAATGCTTGCACTAGAACCTGAAAGTGTGGTGGACATAAGGGAAAAGAAACTGCGCAACCGGAGCATAAGAGAATATCTGGTGAAGTGGAAAGGGTTGCCAATGGAGGATGCTACTTGGGAAGGCGGAAAGATTCTGGAGCATCCTAACCTTCAATTGCTTGAGGACAAGCAATCCCGGGAAGGGGAGACTGTCATGTCCCCGTTTCTGGATTGATCATCAAGTGAAGAATGGATTAGCCTATTGCTCATTCCCGGAGGCTAATTCAGAATGATAAGGGAATGAATTGGTTTTTGACTAACTACGTTTTATTGTTTTGCAGGAACAAAGTCAGAAACTTGAAATTTGGCTAAGTCTGGAAGCCAAATTAATAGGAAGTTGACTCTTGAAGTCTGGGCGCCAATTTCACATCAGACTTCCTAGATGAGCGCCTAAGGACTTAAGGTTTGCTATCAGGGTTTGGAAGTGCAATATGACAATCACATCATCATTAAAGGCTTTCTCTTTCCTCCAACTTCAAGTGGCGCCTAGCTCAGAAGCAAGTTAGGGAGCACATCCAACAGGGCGCCTTGATGGAAAAGATTGATAAGTCTCCAAACTGAAGTTATCTAAGTGAATTGGATGTTGAAGAGGGCCTACTCACTTTGGGCGCTAATATCAAGTTGTATCATCCAAAATAAGCGCCTAAGAACTGCAGGGTGCCAATACATGTTTCCAGGAATCCTCCAGATAAGCGCCTAGCATGAATAAGTGGTAGATTGGAAGTTTTGAAGATAAGTGGAGTCATTTGAGTAAGATCCTAGCATGGGCGCATATGTTGATCAAAACTTCTCAACTCTAGCGCCTGGGATTGAAAGCTATGAAGGAACCTTAGTGTGCGCCTAAGGGTAGTTACTGAGATTTGCGCCTAACATGAGGAATAGCCTCTAAAACAAGGCGCCCACTTGGTTTGATGTTCTAAGATCAAGGATGATCATTCAAGTCTAAGGCGCCAATTCCCTCTTGTGCAAGCCAGAATGAGCGCCTAGTCTATCTAGGGCGCTAGGTTAAGACTCCAGTTGATGAATGATTCCCAAACTCCTCAAGAAGCCAGGGCGCTTGGTAAGACAAGTGTTTGGTTTTGTTTCAAGGACTTCAAGTAGGAGTGCTCTTCAGGGTGATTGGGCAATTCAAGATTAGGCGCCAAATCCATGATGCGCCTCATTGATAAGTGGATCTCCAAATTCTCTAGTGAGCCAAGGTGCTAGTAGGGGTAATGTTCTGAGTTTACTTCAATACCCTTGGAAGAAGACACTTGCATGCAAAATGATCCATTCATGGTGAAAGGCGCTGGATTGAAGATAGTCATCTTGGTTCAGATATGACTTGAGTTAAAGGTTTTAGCAAGGCAAATCCATTTTCTTCTTAAGGCGCCCATCTAGACCCTTTTTTATCAATAGGTGCGCCTGAGTGGAGTTGAACTCCTCAAGATCAGTGTTGGTGCAAGGCGCTCAAGATGATAATCATTGGAAGTCATGTTTCACAGTTCTTTGAGAAGTTGATAAGCTACTACCAAGGCGCCAGAACTATTAATAACTCTCCAAAGTTGGCGCCCAGTTAGAAGAACACCAAAATTGCGCCAGAATTGAGGTGGTTGAGGTTGTAGGAAGTTTAGAACTCTAGGCGCACTCTAGAGTCTCTGTCAACCTTCAATTGGCGCCTAGTGATGGTGAGGCGCAGTTGCATGAAGGAACTATATCAAATAGGCGCCAAGACATGAAAATAGCTTTAAACGCTGTCGGAGAACCCTCAACGAACATTCCTACAAGATATCATGCATGTTAAGTCACCAGAAAAGGTTGGGCGCATTTCCATGCCATTTCTACCTCAGTTGGGCGCCTAAGACTCATTGGGCACCATTCCATGTTTAAACTGTTTCCACTTGGCGCCTGATCAGAAGATGAGCTCTCATTGGTCGATGGTATGTTTTGGGGGATCCGTCAAGGTCTCTAGATGAGCATTGCCAACTCAGAATGAGTCATCAGTTGGAATATTCCCTTGGATATACTTCTTGGGAAACGTGCCTTGGTTCCTCTTTGTGCCTATAAAAGGAGGAGCTCTCTCATTCATTTGGGATCGATGCATTTGACAAACTTCTCTCTGCAAAGCTGTTGAGCTTGTAATCTTGAGGCCTGCGAGTTTCAAGTGTTGGGGTGATGCTCCCTCAACTGACAAGGTGATGCTCCCTTGTTGTACTGTGAGGTGTTGACATTCAGTTAACATCATTGGGTTCAATTTGAGTTGATCAAGTATAGGCGCCCATTGTAATCATCAAGGCTCCAAGGCCTGCTTTGTAATTCCATTTGAAATAAAGTGTAACTTCATGCCATTGAAAGCATTACTCATGTAATAAGACATTGTGAGTTGATTGAATCAAGTAATAAAACAAGTACCCAGCGAAAGGTTGATTCATTCAAATAGTTATCTTTGATGTATATCTTTGTGTTGTTGAAATAGTTGATAAGTTGATAGCAAGTAAAATTGTCTAAGTAAGGAAAAATTTTGGTAGAATTAGTTGGGTATCTTACAAGATATTAACAACAGCTCTTATTAAATGTAGCATATGCTTATTGCAAGAAATTGTATCCATCAGCAGGTATAGTGTTACATAGTAGTAACCAGTCCCAGTTTGAGAGGGCAGGGAATATCTACCTCGTAACAATTTATCAAGACAGTAAATCTATCTCTAATTTTGGATTTCGCGACAGTGAAGCACAGCATTGTGCACCCCATGGAAAATGGTGTCTGTGCAACACTTTTTCAAATTGTACAAGTGTTGCAAAAAGCATTTTCTTTGGCCTGTGTAATGTAAATGATATTGGAATTCATTTTTATATGGTGTTGAATAGTTACATCACTTGGACTAAGGCTCATCACAGTTACAGATTAGCTCCCCATTCAGAGTATCAACATCTTGAAATTCCTCTCCACCGTCACTTCTCTTATTAGCCCACAAGAAGTTAACAATCACAGGTCTTTTTGGCGGGATTTTGACCCGAAGCAATTACCGTAGGTTTGGTCTCAAAGGGCTTGGTGTACACTGCATCCACCTCCACCGCTTTGAGGTGGTGACTTGCCACATCGAAGAAGAGTTCCTCATTCAGGGCAGCGTTGACTATTCTCAGCATGTAAGTTTTGCCCTGCTCAACTGGAAGCACAAAGGTATCTGCAATACAGGGGGATTGCAATCCTTTGTTATAAACTTTCATCATTCATAACACATACTATCTAGTAAGAATTGTGAGATAAGGACAACTTATATTATAGATTGCAGTAAGAGCCTAATAAGAACTTAAACAGATTACCAAGAACCTAAGCAGTATGCACATTCCAATTTCAATCTTACTTGACATTATATGTTAAAAATTTTCAAGAGGTAAATATGTTAAAAAAAATTAAGTAAAAAGAGTCCAGAGGGTGAAAGTTTTGAACATTATTTATTTCAAAATGGTTGGCAATGAAAAAGAATTAAGTAGATAACAATCTTACAGTAGTGCCTAAATCATAAACTACTTTCATTATTCAACTTTATTAACATGATTCCACTATATTAACAAATCAAGTGTTGTATAATCTTTGACCAGGTGAAAGAATCTGAAGAGTGAGAAGTCTAAATCCTTGAAACGAATCTCATGTCAGCTGTTTATCTGTTGCAATCATTTCACCAGATCCAAAAGTTGATAAAGGTTATCTTTCACAAAGAAAAGGAATATAAAAGTGGCTGAGTCAGTATTATAAGATCTGTTGTTTTGGCCTTCACCTGTAAACATTAAAATCAATATAAAAAATTGCAAGAATGTGACCAATAGAAAGCTTGATGAGCAAGCATCTGTAACTATGGTTGAGAAAGCCGTTAAAGCAGGTAGCGGTTACATGTTGGCACTTGTGAATACTAGGGTGAAGTGACTGGGAATGGTGGGTCTCACACTCTAACCTTGGTTTCAATGGCAAAACAAATACGAATCTCCACCACTTGTTTTGTCCCTTATGGGCTTTATAACCCACCCTATTCCTAGAAGCTGCTTTGCACATGAATTTCCCCATCCTTTCATTTCAATCCTTTTACAGAAAGAAAACTGGCTCTGTCATCATTAGAGCAGGTCTAGCTAGCAAACTCCACACATACATAGTGAAAAAACTGGCTAAAGAGACTCACACGAAAGCTTGTCTTTTCAAAACTAAAAGAAAGCAAGAACTCATGGTATGTATGTTGGTTTGTCTTTTGCACAGCTCCTCTGCAAATTTAAATTATCAGTGCCCATGGCACTGTATAGAATTTCATGTTTGCTTAACAATGGTGGGTGGGTTTTTATTTGTTCTTGATTTAGTTTACATGGGAAAGGGATTCGAGATAGTATAGAGTGGATATGTAGGAGAGTGTATTAGCATTGATGGCATTGTATTGGTTTGTGTTTGTTTTGTATAATATGCATTTGAGGTGGATTATTGTTTTTGCTGATAACAATTCGTTCATACTTGATATGGGTAATCAAATTTTGTTTATACTTGATTTGGGTGTGCAGGTACGAAGGATGTTGACTTTAGAGGAGAATGAAATTGGGCCTCCATGGTTGAAGCCATTGTTGCAGACAAGCTTCTTCATTCCTTGCAAAATTCATGGAGATTCCAACCAAAGCGAATGCAACATGTATTGCCTTGATTGTATGGCAGGTGGATTATGCACCTATTGCCTTGAACATCACAGTGATCACCACATTGTTCAGGTATAGCAGTCTCTGTGAAAAGCATTAAAGCTTTGAGAGCTTACATAGCCTGCTTGTTACTAGAGGACATAGCCTGCTTGTTACTAGAGGACCTTTTCAACATTGTATGATTGTCTGCTTGAGAGTTGAAACAATAGCAGTGAAGGATTATGTTTGAAATGGTTTTAGCTCCTTCGTTAGTATAACAAAGGTCAAAGACTTATCAAGCTCAGTGCTTAAGCCAATCTTCAAGGATTCACAGTGCTTACCTTTGATAGGACATGTGAAGGTGCCTAGTGGAAGAATATGCTTTGGAACAAATTATTGATAGAGTTCTACCACATTAGAAACAAAATGAAATATCGTGCACAAGAATAGGGAGTATAAAAACAAAAAATGTCAAGAACTATATGTTCATTTCTATAAATGCAGACCCAGTACATAGGCAGAGCATGTAAAGTTACAGTTTAGAGTAAGGAAATGTATGCTATCACAGATATATTGTGAGGCAGAACAGATGTAACAAGAAGTGAGAGGTCTGCAGGCATCCATGGAACTACAAGATACCATGTAAACCAACGTTAAGTGGAGAAGTATGAGAAAAGTTGTGCTACTCAGGAGAGGCATATATAATCCCCATATGTATGAGCAGGTTGCAACTGTGTACATGTAGTGCTGAGACATATAGAATCCTGACCCTATTTATCATCAAAGGTGAGAATGGAATAACTAATGTTCAGAAGGAAAGAATTAAAAATGAAATATTTATGGGCCATCTCAAACATAATGCAAAAGAAGAGAGTTAATGTTTTATGGGAGAAATTTTGGCTTGGATTTAAATTTTATTGCAGGCCCATAAATATTAAAGTGCAGAGGGTAAATATTGAATGAAATGGATTTATACATTTAAATAAAAGGCCATTGCACAACATAGAGTAGTTCTCTTCCCACTGGAATGACTCTATGATGGGCTCTTTCTAATTGATGGGATATAAAAAAAGAATTTATTTCATTTTGTTTTAAATGGATAGAAGTGGGCCCATTTCCAAAGTCTCATTCCAAGCTTCTTGTGTTGTGAGTGCTTGCATAGCATTTACAAGCCTGTGTAGAGGTTGCAAACAACATGACCAATAAATTTGGTGTGGCATTTTTAAACATTCAAACAGATTTGGATTGGCTACCATGCAAACATTGCATGTGCTAGCTGCTAATGGAAGAGAATATGCTTCATCCATAGGATTTCGTTGGAAATTACCCATTTGGACAAGGGTGTGCAAAATAAAAAAAACAATGCTGAAGATATTAAACACATTGAGAAAGTAGGAAAGATTTGAGGAAATCTCACATGGAAAACATGCTTGCATGGCATCTTGTATACCTGTGTAATAGTTACAAGCTTAGCATAGGAACTGAGGGCTATGAAATATTATAAAGAAAAATGAGCAGCTAGGTGTAGGTACTAATTAGTCCAGCACAAGCATTTGTATGGTGTACACAAGAGTGTTCATAGGCTACACCATCATATCAAATTTCCTTCCAAAATATATTCCATTAGAAATATCATACACGGGCACTGTACTTTGTAATGTTGTGGCATGCAAAGAATTTACAGTGGAGATGAACTTGTGTGCAGCTAAGCTTCTTGGCATGTCTCATTTCATTGCAGAGTTTTTTCAAATTGGATTCAAGTTTGTACAAATGAAAGCATGGTTTTTGAAGGGGTGAGACACATCAATGAAAATGGGACACTCTCCATGAAGATCACATTCCATTTGAATGAATATGCAATTCAGTTGAGGGTGTTCTGGTTTCCATTGTATTATTTGAATCTTCAGATTCTCTATATAAAAGATCCCTGGATGCAATTGGGTTTAAGGGCATAAAATGGTACATGCTTTTTGTGTCTGAGACAGATCACATCCGTAGACAAAGGAGATCTATGCAAGGTTGGATAAATTTTCCAGATTCAAGATATCTACTTAATGTTGTGCAAGAATAGGAAAAGGAATTATTTCTCTGCCACCATGGTGAAAATTAGCAATTGTATTTGGTTTGTTAAACATACCCCATGGAACAACTATTAGAGTTGTTAAGAACCTTCGAGTATGTGCTGACTGCCACACGGCAACAAAATTTATCTCCAAGATTGTCACAAGAGAAAGTGTTGTGAGATGTGAACCGTTCCCATCGTTTTAACAGGGACAATGTTCTTGTGGAGATTATTGGTGATGCTAAATGAAGTAATCTGAAAAAAATAGGCTTGCACTATAATAATACGCACTGTGTCAGCTTTCCAGAAATAATGAGGGAACATCCCTGAAAGCATAACGGAAGGGGAATTCTTGTCAGATGTTGTAATTGCAAGAGCCGTGGTAGACATGCATGCAAAATGTAAACGCATAGACAAGGCACGTGAACCCGTTTCACAAAATGCCTAAAACAAATGTAGTCTCATGGAATGCCATGATTGCATGGTATGATCATATGGGTTTTGTTGAGAAGTCCTTAGAATCTTTTAAGCAAACGCAACTGGTCTGTTCCATATGTATTGCCTCACAGAAACTGAAAATACAAGCAATGACAAGAATGATAATTCTCTATGATATATGATATTACAAGCATACTGGTTGTACAAAGGCACCCGCTAAAATGCAGGCATTTAACTTCTAAACATTTGAAAATTAAACGACAACTAGCAACAGCCCCGCACATCAGGGGCTTCACTACTTCCAAATGATGTTCAAGACTAAACCCAAACAGCTGTGAAAGTGCCAAAAGGCATGACAAATATGGGAATGTATTTGCAATTTTCAATTACGAGGGAAAACCAAAACAAAGTTTGCATGGTAGATGTGCTCTATTATATGCATGCACAGGATAGTTGATAACCCTATAAGTCGACAAGGCACAGAGTTTTCCAAACATTAATGTTATTAAGTAAACTATTTGATATGAAATCATTCCTACTATTATATGATTATCACTAAAGCTGAAGAGTCTCCATAATGTCTAACAACACTGTTCCATTAGGAATCTTTCAAGTAAAACGAATTCTACCTGAAACCTACAATGTTTGTCTTCTAAGTATCATATTCACACCCAATAGGGTTTCTATCTCAACATACTTCCCGGAATGTAATATTCTGAGTAAAATGAAAACCTATATTTCTACCCTGTCTCGACTGAGAAAGTCTAATAGATTTGTTCAACAAACAATCATACACCAAAAGAGTCTATTATCAACTCAACAAGTATAATATCTTGTTCTACAAGGTTCTAGGTTGACTCAGTTTATACACTACAGAACCCTCAAAAATCTGATAGGCCCAAATATCCAAATACTCAAATACAGAACCAAAGATACCAAGAAGATCACTGAACCAAGCTAACACCACACCATCTTAAAGGCAACCCATAACCTCCCCCAAGATCTGTGAGAAAATATAACACCTATATTACCAGTCCAGTTGTTTCAGTGAAAGATAAATTTACCTAGGCATATGTGGCCATTGCTGTATATATGCGGATGCAGAGGAGCTGGCGAGAGAAAAACGACCTGCAATTTCAAAAAAATCAAATGATGCATGCATGTATATGAATCAAAATCAAACTTTAAAACAATGTAAGAATCCACAGCTGGGGGGATTCCATGGGATAATGCTCAAGAAAATCAACTTGGAGTTGGTACAATTCATTCGCATACAAAGCACCCGATGCACAGTTACTTCAATAATCCACCTACACATAAACATACATAAAATCTTCAACAATACAAAAGAAAAAGTAAAAAATATCTGCAGACATTTGCATTAATAAAAAGCCCGGGCTTCCTCTTCCATGGGTCTTTCACATGCACTTCCTGTCTATTTTTGTTAATATAGTTTTGTGAATACGTCTGTTTTTTGTGAATTGAAGTCATGATCACCTGTTTGGGAAAAACAAAAAACGTAGAAAAGCCTAGCAGGCCCTAAAAGATATAATTTTAGGGGCAAAAAAATCCAAAAACACTCATCTATTACACGCTTTCAAACATCTCCTTTATACATATACTGGGCATTTTTTGTTTGACAGATTTAAACTAACGAGAGCAACGTATAAAGCCTCAGTGCTTGTAACAAATTGCACAGATGTTTTTTCAATTTTGACCTGTGAAATATGCTTGCTGGCTGCAAAGGCAATGGGCAAGAAAGAGAGCCAACCCTAGAAATTAAACCTGCAAACACCTGCCTTGAAAACCTCTGCAACCCAACACGTATTTCCCACCAAACACAACACCTGTCCTTCTCCAGGCCACATGCCGTTGCGTGAACCCTCCATTGCCATGCAAAACAAGAAAACGCCAACAATCAGCGGCATCACAATAAAATATTTGAACCATCAAACATGTTGTGACTTATTCGCAACATCGCCCCATTTGAAATGGGGACCCCCCTCATTTTGAGTTTTTGGTTTGAGTTCGTTCTGTCTGGGTTGTTGGTCCCACTTGAAATTCCCATCCGAATAAAGAGTTTGCAAATAACGCGAGAAGTTCCTAAATCCCTGCCCAAGGCACACTTCCATTGTGACATTGCAATGTGTATTCATTTTTTTTTTTTAACTTGCAAACAAGACCCAGATTGTCCGCTTTAGACTCACAAACATGGTCATTGTTCTCCTAAATCATGCTAGGCGTATTTAAAAGTCTGCTTGCTATTCTCATTTTTCATGCACAGGTATATTAAAGATCTGCTCGGTGATATCTATCTCACTTTTGCAAAGTCTAAAATTCAAACTATGCATTGAGCGTTCAAATGTCCGCTCATGGGTGCTCATCATGTCATCGCCACGTCACTTAGTATTATAAGTTGAGCGTCCAAAATATCCGCCTCAAGTGGACTTTCATAGTCCTTCTGCAATTCATAGTCTCCAAGTATCATGCTCGTTGGTTTGAATAATCCGCTCGTTTCCTAAACACTTGCATATCACGTATTGAATGTGGAACATTCAGAAAATTCCACCAGCATATCTTTCATAAGATTTTACAATCTGCAAGCAAATTCAGTGTTCCCGCCCAAGCGGACTTTCAAAAGCTCTTTGTTAATCGCATTCATTAACTCGTGAATAATGTTTAATAAGGTTCGCCTAAGCGCTCGGTTGAGGTTGGATTGTATTTTAAAGTATGTAAAGCACATCCAAGAATCCGCTCGATTGTTCTATGGGCTTTCGTTGTATTATAAACATCATTTAAAGAGCATTATGTGGGCCATGCCAATCCATTTCTCATTCATGATTAATTAAAAACGTCCGCTTAGATGATATCCTACAAATTTCCATCACTATCCTTACACTTAGCAAATTAGAAGTCTGTTTGAGCGCAGGGTAATAACTGATTGGCTAAAAAAATGAATTTCAAATTATACATAAAGATCTGCCAAAACACAAGATAGGAGAGATAAGACAAATTTAGCCTTGTGCATTGCATGTTGACATCCCACACAGGCGCACATCGAGAATATCTCTGTCTTTTTCTAAGTTTAGAATCATGTGAATGGTACCTGACGCATAAGATTCCCCACTCATCCTACAGGCACATGATATATCTTTTATGTTTTTGAGTAGAAGAATGAAGAATTCGCTAGGTGCGTTATTATAAGCTCATGGTAGCATCTTCGATTGACCACTAAAGCACTCTCCCGTTTTTGCCTTGTGATCTGCACTCATAATCAGTAATTTGAGAGGATCGCTCCATACGTAGCATGCTGAATAGTTTGTTTATCTTCCTGAGTCTGGCACAGATGTAATATTTGCATGGTTTTATCTAGAAGTGATGCCAGGTTTTAAGCATAGTGAAGTCCCACTCTAAGTCTGATTCCATACGCATTTTTGGTGGAGACTCGCATTTCTCAAGCTTTGCCTGATAAGTAGAAATATAAATGTTCGCTTGGGATCTCACGTGGGTGGTCACGATTCGCATTCTGGTTGGTTCGCTAAAAGAAGAAATCATTGAAAGATTACGAGTCATTCTCACATATTTTGAAGACATTATCTCTCAGCACATGCAAATTTGACAACAGGGTCTTCGCAAGTTTGCTGAGGTAAAACAAGCATTTGAATGGTGTAATTGTTTGACCCTCAGTGAATATATATATGCATAATTTTATTTTCTTATTCGAGGCATTCGCGGTGAAAACAATGTTCGGAGCAGATTTCGGCAACTAAAAAGGCGAGTTGGAGCTAGATTTATTGATATTATTAAGAAGTCAGTCAGAGTTTTATTTTTCACAAAAAGCTCGCACTGTTGATTTTTTTTATTGTAATAGGGCAAGGTAATTTAAAATTACATATTCGATTTATCCCGCATGCACTAGGTGGTGTAATTTGTCCTATTTGCTTGTCTATTAGGCATTATTCTACTATGTTGACGTCATGATGTTTATGCGGGTGAACGATGAATGCAAAGGAAAGGCAGGCAATGATAAGAAGCGATATGAAGGGAACATGGCCTGAGACAGATTACATCAAAATGGCGAAATCTTGGCGATACCCATCTAGGGAGAACCAACATGGCTGAAATTCGGCAAAATTTATATAAACCCAATCCTTCATATTTGATCAAGCGAATGTTGAGAAAAGGGATTGTGCAGGCTGCTTGATTTCCTTCTACGATGCTGAGTCTGGAATTGATGCTGGAGTGCGCTAAGCACTATGATCCTTCAAGAAGATGTATCGTGACGGGTGATGGGAAGGTACTGGCTCACCTAAAAAAAGCAATCGCAGAATTCCTTCGATATTCCCTCACATAAAACCACTACATTCTATACCAAGGAGTCTGTTTTGCAGCTTTATCTAGTTGGACCCAAAAAATGAATGGAAGTAATAAACAGCAACTGGTTGGTACAACCGAGGCCGCATGTGAGCAGAGTGCCTAAGAAACTCCACAAATATGATTTTTATTAGGAGATTTGCTATATGGTTATATTTCTGAGCCGCATTATGAGCTGCCCACAATCAGCAAATTTCGAGTCTTGGATGTTCTTCTTCATCAAAGAGATTATAAGTGGAAAGAGGATGATTGATTGGGTTGAAATGATCAGCAGCAATATTGATGATCAGCTCAAGAATTTGCAAGAGACTAAAACATTTTACATGAGCTCGTATGTAATATACATGTTCGCTAGGAACGAGAGATACCCAGGACTGAATTGCAAAGGGAGAGTTGGAAACAGTGACGGGCAATTTAAAGTTTATGACTGCTATCCTCAGCTGCACTTACAAGCTATATCTCATTATAGGAGGTTTAATGATGCTTTCTCCATGTACATTGTCAGATTATTACAAGGCAACACATGCAGGAGATTGTCGAAAGAGGCTATGAATTTTGTGGAAAAGTACGGAAAGTGGTTTATTCAATTTCCCAGATTCACATACCTCCGTGTTGAAGGATATTCATCATTGCCTTGCCGGTTGCCAAGATATCCTACAAACAGAATGGTGTTGTTAGAAGTGACAAGGCAATTGGTAGCCTTCGACAAAATTCAAAGGAAGAGAAAGAAAACTACGACTAAGTTTCCAATTAGCATTGGAAGGTTGGAAACTTGCTTGTCATTATAGGCAGCTAAAAATTCGGAGATAGAACTGCAAGATTATAATCTAGTGCGCCATAGTGATGCACGCAGCAATTTTGATCCATTCAATACAGTCAGGCAGAAATTTGGGATTAAATATGAGCACAGACCACAGCTTGAGGATCATTGGGATGGTGCACATGATGACATGGAAATAAGGAAGAAAAGATGCTACAGATTGTCTTTGGACCTGGTTAGAGCAACAGGGGTAATTAACATTCCAGATCAGCTGGGGGAAGATCACCGAAGATTGTCACAACGTTCATATGATCAGGAGAAGAACAGACCTTTCACCATCAATTGGTCAGAACAAGAGGTTATGCGCAATGATGATTGATGATACCAATCATGGCACATACAAGAAAATATATGGACTTCCAAGTTCGAAGGCTTCAGGAGAAAAATGTTCAATTCACCTATAATTTGATGGGAGGAGTTAGTGCGCATCAGTCCAGTGATACTTCAAGTAGTGAGTCAAGCAATGACTCTAGTGATTCTAGTGATTTAGAAAGTGCAAGTGTTGATTCGCAAGAGGATATTCAGCCAAATAAGAAGATGAAAAACAATGATCAAAAGGCAGCCAACACTTCTTCAAGGCAAGAAGACAATAGTATAATAGATATTGAGGGAGATGAAGAAAGACCTGATGAACAGATGGCCTTCAATGTACAGGTTGGGAATGATAAGAATGAATCTTTGGAATCCAATATGCAAGGGAATCAGATTGATGAAGTCCTGTCAAATCCACCAAAGGAGCAAAGTCAAGTCCTGATTGAAATAGATGCAAAAAATCAAGATAATAGGGAGTTATATGAATTTGATGAAGAAGCTCTTCCTACTATTCAACAGAAGAAGATTCCAGAGGAAAATCAAGAGGATTTGTCTGACTTGCCGGAGTGGCTAAGGGAGAGAATCAAAGAAAAATCTATTGTTGAAAGAGAGCCCATCTTAAGCTTGGAGGATTTGCTAAGTAGAGCCAAACCAGATAAAGGAAAGCGAAAGGTCACTAAATTTTCAAAGATTATGAGAGACAGCTCTGGGTCAAGAAAAGGTGCATGTTGTTGTCCCAAGAATGAATGTAGAGGCAAGTGATGGTGTTCCAGGAGGCTATGACATTCGTACTGTTGATTTGGGTCCAACCACGGTGGAATAGCAAATGGAAGAATTAGAAGATTCAGTGACATCCATCAAAAGAAGATTGAAGAAGGACCGGGAAAAGAGGATCCAGTTGGAAAAGAATAATCTAGCATTTCAGCACTATATCCAACAAATGATGATGCCAGTGAACCAAGCAGAAGGGATACCTGCACCACTTGCCTTGCTTTGGCAGGAATCCATCGCACACTTGGAAGGAATGAGATCTTCATCTCAAGCATTGCAAGAGTGGACAGCAAGGTTTAGGGTCAAGGCTAATGGGTTCATTAATGAAGTTGTGAAGTTATATAAGGAGGCTTCCTCTCTTTTGGATCAAGTTCAGGCTATTCTGGTGCCTTGTGCAGAATTCAGAGTTGTCAGAGAAGAAGTTATGCCTCAATTAAAAAGGTTGATATATACTCCGAATGCCACCTTAATAGATGAAGGAGTGATTGAACAGGGTCAGCATATGATTTTCCTTCCTGGTATTGCACTCTAAACATAAAGGAGCAGATTCTTGGGAAGATTGAGAGTTAAAGCCTCCGAACAAAAGAAACACTAGAAGAAATTCGAGGCAAAATACTTGTTTCAATAAACAAGATATTTGATCTTGATGGAGAAATTGATGAATATTTGTTAAAGGATAAAATGCATACGATGTATTTCCAGCATGCACAAGTTGTTTCCAAAGAGTTATTGGATGATGTTTGCGCATTTTCCACCTTCATGGGCATGTTTCAGGCATCCATGGCTGGATGGGAAATGACACTTGTCAAGTGCACGGAGGAGCTGCAAATCATAGAGGGCACCATTTAGGGGCTGCCGAGTGTCCCTATGGAGGAAATTACACGTGTCATACTAGAATTGTGGAATTTGTCACAAAAAAGGAGGGTCATAAAGGAGGGCACTCCACTTAGTGGGTGCATCATAAATGCATTGTCTAGTAATAGTAAATTTTTGTAATCGCCTGCCTGTGTGGTGCAATAAGGGCCCTTGATTCCTAGATCTAATCTTGGCCATTCAATATATTTTGAGAGCTATATAAGCCTCACTTTGCTCTCATTTGAAGGGGGGAATACTCTGAGAAGTTGTTGCAAAAGACTCTGCTGAAATAAATGCAAATTCATTGTTGAATTCTCCATGGTGATTTTGTGTTGTTTCAAATGGATGCATGATTTCTAGGTGTTCACTCATAGAATAAGATTAACTTAGTTTGTTTCCAGCAATTTCATTTTATGTTCAATGGAAGTTGTTACTGTTGATTCATGTTTGGAGTCCTTATAGTTCATACCATTTATGATTTGTCGATGGTAAATTGTAGTGCATGGTTAGTCTAAACTTCATTCGAGATTAACTTCAATTATCTTATGGTCATTTACCTTCATGTTTGTGAGGATTTATGCGCATAAGTAATCTGAAAATCTTACATTTTCCTTAGAAGATTGCATCATCTTTGTGTAGTTGTTATCCTATGGCGAAGCAAAGTGTGGTTAGGATTCCAGTGAATTAATGGTAATTGCTTACATTTAGATTAGAGTTCTCTAAACCCATTCCTTTTGCATTTTCTTTTAGAATCCTGTTAGAATTAGATTTGAAAGTTTTCACTGCGATATCTTAAGAAGACATATTGTTGAACCTTTTGAAAAGCTATGTTGCCTATTATCCAAGAGAAACAAGTTTCCTATTGTTGAACATTTATGTAAGTCTCTTTGTGTTAAACAGCAAGTCACATCTCATTACTAGGCTATCCCAAGTCACGAAACCAAAGTAATTAATGGAGAACCTTAGAATCTACTCATTTGATCACTTGGTTTAGCATTTGAGTGATTTTGTTCAAAAGAGGATAGAATACGCAGGTATTTTATTCTATGTTGTGTGTGTAAGGAAAACACATCAACAGAATTGACACTAGAAGGAGGGCCTCTCTTGGAAATACTAGGAAGTTGAGTATACAAAAGGTTTTCTTACAAGGATAGTTGAAAGGACACACCAAAGTGCATTGTTTCTTTCTCACCTAAAAGGCATCAGAGACTTTTAAGGTCTACACCACAAGCTTCAAAGGAGTTTGTCGAATTGGAATTCAATTCCAAATCCAAGCGCAATAAGAAGACAAATCTATCAAGTGAAAGATCACCTAGTGGAGAGGATATCTCAAATTTATTCCAAACTTCTCCACCACGAAATACAGGGATTGCTCAACCAAGTAATACGCAAGGAGTTACTCAACCAGTTCCGGTGCAACAAGCAAATATTCCAATGGCTTGGCTTCCGGAAAATGCTTCTCCTCTTGCTGCTTTTGCGAATTACCATGACATGCCGAAGACTCCCGAACAGTTTTGCTCCAAATTTCATATCAATGATGTAAATCGGACAGTAGAGAAGCATATCAAAATTTTTTAAGATACTCTGCGAAACAAGAGAATTGTTCATGAAGATGTAGCTTGCAGATTATTTCCTTATTCACTCGAGGGAGATGCATTCTATTGGTATATCAATCTGCCTGCTAATTCTATAACTAACAAGGATTGAAAGATGCTTTCTTGGCTAAGTTCAAAATTCCTATTACTCCAGCAGAATTGTATAAGCAATTTGTCGAAGTTAGGAGAGAAGAACATGAACCTATCAGTGCTTTCAATAACAGGTTTCATAAAGCTTATTCAAGATTGCAAGCTCCATACAATATTAATGATGCAATGGCTAGAGAAGTATATTATGCAGCACTGGACCGCCTTACTTCCATGTTTGTGAAAAGAGCAACTGCACCTCCAACCAGTTTGACTGAAGCATATGCGGACGCTGTTAAGGTGAACATAGATTTGGGGTTGAACACTCAAGGTCCACTCAATCACATTGGGTATCCAGCTATGCCAAATCAAATTCAAGGAATAAATCAAGCACTAGCACATCACAATCCTGTGATGAATCCTATTCCTACTCCTAATAATCAGTTGGTGTTGCATCCATCCACACCCATTTCATAGGCATTGCTAGCACACCCTGTGTATTTACAAGGATCATCATCATCTACAAAGACTCAAGAAGAGAATGATGAAATGAAGGAGTTGATCGTGAAGAGGTTATCTACTGAAGTTACTCACTTGAGAAATCAAAATAATCAATTACAAAATATGCAAAGGAGTTTCCAAGGAAATCAAAGGGATCAAGGAAATTATCAGGTATATAATCAGGTATTTCGAGGGACAAACCAAGGATTCCAAAGGCAAAACAAGACATGGAGTACATCTCCAAATAATGGAATGTCCCTTCGCCTTTGGAAAATACTTCAAATCCAGATTCCAGACCAACAAACAAGGTATTCTCAGCTGAAGAAGCACTATCAAGTTGGTGTCGATTACATAACACAAATCAGCATTCTGAGTTGCAATATACGGAGTTCAAAATAGCTATTGATATATTTCAAAAGAAGATGCAAAGCACGCAAGATCAAGAGGGTCCTTAATCAACAACAGGATATGAGATTGTTCCCACGACAAGGTATGATCAAGCCTTGATTATTGAAGATTTTACATTCCCGGCTGTGATGGAGTACGATACAGTGGAGTATAATGGAAGGTTCCCTCCAGCATCTACAAATGGACCAGTCAAAGATTCAGATTATTACCCTCCATTCAATAATAATTTTCAAGCTAAGGCAACAGGGGAAGTACAAGCATTTCAACAATCAGTTGGAAGTCCAACCCTAAAAAGCTATCAAAGAAATCATTGAGTACAAGATCCATTGACCACATCAGTTCCCCCAAACAACTTTCAAACTCCACCAAATCCAAATGCTAGTAACAATCCAATTTATCCAAAGGATTCACTAGAGTATAGACAAAGGGATGCTACTCAAAGAGTTACTCCAACACGAGAAGTTTAGCCACAAGACATTCCACAAAGAGCCAATCCTTCGTGAGATGCTGCTGCAACAAATGAAGAATTGAAGCGTTTAATCTTGATTGTCACAGAAGAATTCAAGAAAGTGAAGGTGAGTATGCCTTTGGTCGAACTAATGAGAATCCCTGAGATCAGAAACACAGTGTTAAGTAGCTTAAGTGATACATCTACTTCAAGGAATGCTACGACAGGCTCTTCAAATTCACCCAATGTTCAAAATGTGCATGTTGTAGAGAGTATGCCATCTTGTTCTCAGAATGCATCAGAAGGTGTTACTCAGTCTCTGAACTCAGTATGTGTAGCCCAAGAACCCACAAAAGATACAACAGAAGGAAGTATTGTTAAGAATGAAAAGATTGTTAAAAATGGTAATGCATCAAAAGAACAAATCCCATCAACAAGTGATATGGTGAAGAATGCACATCCAAAAGCACCAAAAGAAAAGTCCGTAGTCTTCTATCAAGGAAGAGATGAACCTGCCCCTTTCCTATTATTAGTCCGTATTTTTAGAAAGATACTACACAATTGTTTAATGGATTCAAGAGCATCAAGCAATATAATGCCACTTTCAATATGTAAAAGGCTAGGTTTGATCCCTACCCAAACCACAAAGAAAGTTACGCAGTTGGATAAAACATAAGTTCCTGTGGTTGGAGAATTAAATAATATACACATGCAGTTGTCATATGACCCAAGAATCCAGAGCTACATCGACATCTCAGTTGTTGACATCCCATGTGGATATGGCACGCTCCTGAGTCGAGATTGGTCGAGGAGATTGAATGGGTATGTGGCTACTGATTTCTCGCACATGTGGCTGCCCTGGAAGGGAATTCCAAACCAAATCAGAATTGATAGCACCCCAAAGTTGAAACTAATGATCACAGAATATGGCGAAGATAATGAGGTTTTGTTCTTAGAAACTGATCTGGGAAACTACAGGCCTAGTATGGGAGAAGTCCTCATGCTACAAGGATCAGGGATAAAAGGAGATGAATGTCAAATGACTTTGAATGAAACTGAAATTCTGATAGAAAGTGATCACGGGTCTTCTTCTGATGAAGGAGATGGTACGTTTCAAAAATTTTGAAATTTTGTGCTCAAGAATGTTGGACAAGCAATAGAGTTGGGTTAGCATGCAAATGTCAGGGACCTATTATTACCTAAGTGGTGTCGGATACACAATGCTTTGCATTCCGAGTTTTCTTGTGCTATGTGTAAAGTCGCATTAGAACAAGTATACAAGAGAGTCCCGCAGGCTGCAAGTCAAGATATTTTAGAAGTAAAGAAAGTAGATAATCCTGTAGAGTCATCCACTAAAACTGAAATGATTGAAAAGGTTGAAAAAAGTGAAGACCAACTAGAGAAGAATCCAACTTCACACAAGGTTCCCAAGAAGGGTAGAAGAAAAGAAAGTCCAAGTAAAGTTTCAGTAGATCAGGAAGGGAATCAAGTATGGACTTTGCATTTTGATGGGTCCAAGTCAAACCGAGGAGCTGGTGTTGGATTCGAGTTGATCAGTCCATCAGGTGAATCATTCTTGGCTACACATAGACTGTAATTTCCATGTACAAATAATGTTGCAGAATATGAATCATTAGTTCATGGATTATTGATGGCTATCAAAAAAGATGCTAAGATCCTGCATGTTTATGGAGATTCGGAAGTAATTATCAAACAAATAAGAAAGAAATATGTTTGTCATGATAAGAGATCAAAGAGATATAGAAACCATGTTTGGGATTTGATTGAGAGTTTTGATGCATTCAACATCAAATCAGTTTACAGATCAAAAAATCAAGTTGCTAATTCCCTGGCACAAGCCGCAAGTTCACTTACACCACTTGCCATGAATGGGTTAAAAAAATTTACAGTAGAGTTGGTTTCAGTAGCATCAGTGCCGGATAATATTACAAATTTTCAAGTATTCAATGATGACAAACATATATTGGATTTCATCACAAACTCTGGGATTTTTGAGGCTCAAATCATAGATGAAGAAGATTTGGAACAGGCATAATTTGATCTAGATGGTATCTTGAACTTGAAGAATAACACAATACCACGACGAATGATTGAACTGGAAAGACTATTCGACCCAGATAAATTAAGTGCATTAAGAGATCATAAGATTGAAGGAGATAAATGTGAAGCTATTAATATAGGAACAGATGGTGAAGAGAAAAATGTATTAATTGGAAAGGTGTGCAAGCCTGAAGAGAAAGAGGGTATACTCAATTGTTTGAAAGAATTCTCAGACATTATAGCTTGGAGCTATGATGATTTGAAGACCTATGATACTTCAATCATTACACACACCATTCCTCTTAAACCCAACAGCAAGTCATTCAAACAAAGGCAGAGCCCTGTCAATCCACTTTTAGAACCACTGATATACAAAGAGGTAAAGAAGTTGAGCGTGAGAATAATATTCCCAGTAAGACACTCAATGTGGGTCGCCAATCTTGTTCCTGTCCGCAAGAAAAATGGAGAGATAAGACTATGCGTGGATTTCAGGAATTTGAACAGAGCATCTGAAAAGGACAATTATCCATTGCCGTCATTAGATGAAGTTTTGCAAATTGTAAATGGTTCCCAGATGATGTTTTTCTTAGATGGATATTCAGGATACAACCAAGTAATGGTGGAACGAGAGGACAGATTGAAGACTACTTTCACTACCAAATGGGGAACCTATGCATATCGGAGAATGCCATCTCGACTAATCAATGCTGGAGCTACATTTCAGAGAGCTATGGACATAGCCTTTCATGATCTAATTGGAAAATGTACAATCATATACATGGACGATCTTACAGTATTTTCCAAGAAAAGAGAAAACCATATAGAAGATCTCAGGAAAGTATTTCAAAGGTGTAGAAAACATGGAATCTCGCTGAATCCAAAGAAGTGCATGTTTGGAGTAACAGAAGGTAAATTATTGGGACATGTGATTTCTGAGAAGAGAATTTCAATAGATCCAAGCATAGTAGAGGCCATTTCAAAAATTGATATGCCTGCAAGTAAGAAGGAACTGAAGTCATTCTTTGGACAGATAAACTTCGTCAGAAAGTTCATTACAGGATTTGTAGAGATTGTCAAACCATTAAATGACATGTTAAAGAAAGATGCGGAGATAGAGTGGACAATTCCAGTAAGAAAGGCATTTAAAGAAATCAAACAAGTTATTGCTAATGCTCCTGTTTTGATAGGCCCAGATTACACAAGGCTGTTTTATTTGTATTCTTTTGCTTCTTAACATACATGTGTGGCAACTCTCACGCAGAGAAATGAAGAAAAAGATGAACACCCAATAGCATTCATGAGCACACCATTGAAAGATGATGAGTTAAGATATCCTAATGTGGAGAAACAAGCTTACGCACTGGTCAAAGCAATCAAGAAATTCAGACATTATATACTGAGTAAAATATATGCCATTGTTCCAAATGTAGCAGTCAAGACCCTTCTTATGCAGAATGAATTGGGAGAAAGAAGAGGCAAGTGGGTCGCCACTATTCAAGAATATGATATTGAAATTCAACCAATGAAGCTTATTCGTGGACAAGGATTGACTCAAATAATGGCAATTGAAGGGCCAAGGTTGGTACAAGTGTATACTCTTGAAGATGTATCACCTGATGAGTGGTACAATGACATCATGTATTACCTGCTAAATCAGAAATGTTCGGCCCAGATGAATTCAACCCAGAAGAGAGCTTTGAGAATAAAAAGTCAGTGTTTTATGCTCCAAGGATCAGTCTTGTTTCGAAAGAATCACGAAGGGATATATTTGAGATGCATAGGAAAGGATGAAGCAAGTCAGATAATGGAGCATTTTCATAGCAAATTTGGAACATGTCATGGAGGTGGTTTAGCCACAGCACACCAGATTATGAGGGTAGGCTATTATTGGCCTACTTTGTTTCAAGATGCATATGATCATGTCAAGAAATGCCACACATGTCAAGTAGCTGCTTCAAGGGAAAGAAATCCAGCCATGCCACTTCATCCGGTGATCGAAGTAAGACCTTTTGCTCAATGGGGTTTGGACTTTATTGGTATGATTAACCCTCCTTCCTCGGCACACCACATGTATATTCTGACCATTACTGATTACTACACCAAGTGGTCTAAAGCTCATGCTTTAAAATTTTGTACTTCTGATGTCGTGATTAAATTTCTTGAAGAAAATATTATCGCTAGGTTTTGATGTCCACATGCACTTGTTTGTGATAATGGTCCTACTTTTACTTTATTGAAATTTTCTAATTGGGCTTTTGAATACGGCATCACATTAAAATTTTCATCAAACTATTACCCACAGGGGAATGGCCTAGCAGAATCCACCAACAAGAATTTACTAGGTGCAATTAAGAAACTTTTGGACAAAAACCCAAGGGATTGGCATACACAACTTAGGTTTGCTCTTTGGGCAAATAGAACAAGAATAAAGAGTTCACTGGGTACATCTCCTTATCATCTGGTTTATGGCCAAGATCCTGTATTCCCAATTCAACTGAGAATTCCCACATTGCAATTTATGTAGGATTACATGGAAGAAAATGATAAGGTCCAAGCTAGGTTGTCTCAATTGCTCCACTTGGAAGAAAAACGAGACATGGCATTAGAGAATTTTGTAAAACATTAGGAAACTGTGAAGAGGTGGTTCGATAGACAAGCTAAGATCAAGTCCTTTCATATATCTGATTTGGTTCTATACTGGGAAAAAGCTAAAGAGAGAAAGGGAGAACACAACAAATTTGATAATCTCTAGAAAGGCCCTTACCAGATTGCTGAAATTTTGGGAGAGAATGCTTTCAAACTAAAGACACTCACTGGAGAATCTGTTCCATTGCCCGTTAATGGGCAATTCTTGAAGCATTATTTCCAGCCCTAAGTTCCTTCAAGGACTTATTTGTAAATAGTTAGGGTAGTTGTTTCCTACTTTTGTAGGTTAGTTTTAGGTTAGATTTGCTGGTTTTGGTTTGATTGCTCTGGTTTTGAGTTTTGGTTTTTCCTAGGGTCCCATTCTGTCAGTGGCGATTGACTTTCAAACACATTCTGGTTGACTCTATGAGGTAATGTTAAGTTTATGTTAGGAATAAATTTTCATGAAATTCTTTGAGTCAGAAGGTAATTTTCTTTAGTTTGTCTGTTTGTTAAGATCTGTACTTGACTCGAGAATGGAATCATACATTGTATTTTGACATGGAAGTCTTTGATTATATGTTTAAAATGTTTAATCTTAAAATGAATGCTTCTTGTTTTCTTTTGATAAACTTGTATCAGATGGATGGATCCATTGTGGACTCCATTGTTAGTGTTCGATAGCATGTTGCTTGCTCTTGGAGGATAAATTGACTGTTTAGAGTGACTTGAATTATTTTGAGATCTTATATCTTTTCACACTTTTAAAATCTAGAGGTACCTAAGTGAATCTTTGTGATCTCGTATTAAGTGAAAAATCTAAGGTCCACCTTTACCACTATCAGAATTCCACACCCAACTAGATGAGTTATCAATGTAACCTGTGCCTTCAAAAAGCATGTGTTGCAAGGGTAGCAATACTGCATTGTCCTTTGCCAAATATAAGCCTGTTGAAAATCATAAGGAACAAAAAGAAAAGAAATACAATGAAAATCACAATCACACACTAACTCAGTTAGATGGACAATCGAATAATCTTTACCGGGGCTATGGACGCCTGACCGGCAATAAGGCTCTGCTCGAGTGAAATTACGAGACAAACCTATCGGGGCTATAGACGCTCGCTGGTAGCGGGGCCATGTCCAGGTAGTTCATGAGGTGTGTACTAACCACGTAGCTTAATGCGAAGGAACTGAGATGATCTTAGGTGCTGATAGATGGGAATGAACTCAACTGCACACACTTGGATCCTCAGGATGTGAATGGTTGTTCTAAGCTTTTGATTTTGACTCTTTGAGCAAGTTTTCATGTTTATTTGGCCTAATATGTGGGTGTACGCAGGGATTTTGAAGTTTTGATTCTTGTTTATCTCTAGAATACTTGAACTTTAAATGAAATGTTTATCTTATGAAACAACAGAGATGAAATGTCGTGATACAATTTATGACTCTTTTCTCCTTTTGAGCGCATTTCTTAGCTAATGGATGGGCTTGAGGAGGTTATCTGATGATTTCGGGTTTTGAATGAGTTTGTATCCCTAAAATGTTCAGGAACATTTCTCTCGTGGTGTCGCCAGATGTTGTGACTTATTCGCATCATCGCCCCATTTGAAATGGGGACCCCCCCTCATTTTGAGTTTTTGGTTTGAGTTCGTTCTGTCTGGGTTGTGGTCCCACTTGAAATTCCCATCTGAATAAAGAGTTTGCAAATAACGCGAGAAGTTCCTAAATCCCTGCCCAAGGCGCACTTCTGTCATGACATTGCAATGCGTATTCATTTTTTTTTTAACTTGCAAACATGACCAAGATTGTCCGCTTTAGACTCACAAACATGGTCATTGTTCTCCTAAATCATGCTAGGTGCATTTAAAAGTCCGCTTCCTATTCTCATTTTTCATGCACGAGTATATTAAAGGTCCGCTCGGTGATATCTATCTCTCACTTTTGCAGAGTCTAAAATTCAAACTATGCATTGAGCGTTCAAAAGTCCGCTCATGGGTGCTCATCATGTCATCTCCACGTTACTTAGTATTATACGTTGAGGATCCAAAATATCCACCTCAAACGGACTTTCATAGTCCTTCTACAATTCATAGTCTACAAGTATCATGCTCGTTGGTTTGAATAATCCGCTCGTTTCCTAAACACTTGCATATCACGTATTGAATGTGGAACATTCAGAAAATTCTGTCGGCATATCTTTCATAAGATTTTACAATCTGCAAGCAAATTCAGTGTTCCCACCCCAAGCAGACTTTCAGGAGCTCTTTGTTAATCGTATTCTTTAACTCATGCATAATTTTTAATAAGGTTCACCTAAGCGCTCGGTTGAGGTTGGATTGTATTTTAAAGTATGTAAAGCACATCCAAGAATCTGCTCAATCGTTCTATGGGCTTTCGTAGTATTATAAACATCATTTAAAGAGCCTTATGTGGGTCATGCCAATCCATTTCTCATTCATGATTAATTCAAAATGTGCGCTTAGATGATATCCTGCAAATTTCCATCACTATCCTTACACGTAGCAAATTAGAAGTCTGTTTGAGCGCAAGGTAATAATTGATTGGATAAAAAAAATGAATTTAAAATGATACATAAAGATCCTCCAAAACACACGATAGGAGAGATGAGACAAATTTAGCCTTGTGCATCGAATGTTGACATCCCACTCAGGCGCATGTCGAGAATATCTCTGTCTTTTTCTAAGTTTAGAATCATGTGAATGGTAACTGACGCATAGGATTCCCCACTCATCCTACAGGCACGTGATATATGTTTTCTGTTTTTGAGTAGAAGAATGAAGAATTCGCTAGGTGCGTTATTATCAACTCACGGTAGCATCTTCGATTGACCACTAAAGCACTCTCCCATTTTTGCCTTGTGATCTGAACTCATAATTGAGAATTTGAGAGGATCGCTCCATACGTAGCATGCTGAATAGTTTGTTTATCTTCCTGAGTCTGGCACGGATGTAATATTTGCATGGTTTTATCTAGAAGTGACGCTAGGTTTTAAGCATAGTGAAGTCAAACTCTAAGTCTGATTCCATACACATTTTTGGTGGAGACTCTCATTTCTCTAGCTTTGCCTAATAAGTAGAAATATAAATGTTCGCTTGGGATCTCACATGGGTGGTCACAATTCGCATTCTGGTTGTTCACTAAAAGAAGTCGTCGTTGAAGGATTACGAGTCATTCTCACATATTTTGAAGACATTATCTCTCAGCACATATGCAAATTTGAGAACAGGGTCTTCGCAAGTTGGCTGAGGTAAAACAAGCATTTGAATGGCGTAATCGTTTGACCCTTAGTGAATATATATATATGCATAATTTTATTTTCTTATTCGAGGCATTTGCAGTGAAAACAATGTAAGGAGCAGATTTCAGCAACTAAAAAGGTGAGTTGGAGCTAGATTTATTGATATTATTTAGAAGTCAGTCAGAGTTCTATTTTTCATAAAAGCTCGCACTATTGATTTTTTTTTATTGTAATAGGACAAGGTAATTTAAAATTACATATTCGATTTATCCCGCATGCACTAGGCGGTGTAACTTGTCCTATTTGCTTGTCTATTAGGCATTATTCTACTATGCTGATGTCATGAAGTTTATGCAGGTGAACGATGAATGCAAAGGAAAGGCAGGCAATGATAAGAAGCGATATGAAGGGAACGTGGCCAGAGATAAAGATTACATCAAAATCGCAAAATCTTGACGATACCAATCTACGAAGAACCAACATGGATGAAATTTGGCAAAATTTATATAAACCCAATCCTTCAAATTTGATCAAGCGAATGTTGAGAAATGGGATTGTGCAGGCTGCTTGCTTTCCTCCTACGATGCTGAGTTCGGAATTGATGCTGGAGTTCGCTAAGCACTATGATCCTGCAAGAAGATGTATTATGACGGGTGATGGGAAGGTACTAGCTCACCTGAGAAAAGAAGCAATCATAGAAGCCTTCGATATTCCCTCACATAAAACCACTACATTCTGTACCAAGGAGTCTGCTCTGCAGCTTTATCTGGTTGGACCCGAAAAATGCATGGAAGTAATAAATAGCAACTGGTTGGTACAACCGAGGCCGCATGTGAGTAGAGTGCCTAAAAAACTGAGCCACAAATCTGATTTTCATCAGGAGATTGGCTATATGGTTATATTTCTGAGCTGCATTATGGGCTGTCCACAATCAACAAATTTCAAGTCTTGGATGTTCTTCATCGAAGAGATTATAAGTGGAAAGAGGATGATTGATTGGGCTGAAATGATCACCAGCAATATTGATGATCAGCTCAAGAATTTGGAAGAGACTAAAACATTTTACATGAGCTCGTATGAATATACATGCTCGCCAGGAACAAGAGATACCCAGGACTGAATTGCAAAGGGAGAGTTGGAAACGGTGAGGGGCAATTTAAAGTTTATGACTGCTATCCTCAGCTGCACTTACAAGCTATATCTCATTACAGGAGGTTTAATGATGCTTTCTCCATGTACATTGTCAGATTATTACAAGGCAACAAATGCAGGAGATTGTCGAAAGAGGCTATGAATTTTGTGGAAAAGTACAGAAAGTGGTTTATTCAATTTCCCAGATTCACATACCTCCATGTTAAAGGATATTCATCATTGCCCTACCAGTTGCCAAGATATCCTACAGACAAAATGGTGTTGTTAGAAGTGACAAGGCAGCTGGTAGCCTTCGACAAAATTCAAAGGAAGAGAGAAAACTATGACTAAGTTTCCAATTAGCATTGGGAGGCTGGACACTTGCTTGTCATTGCAGGCAGCTGAAAATTCAGAGATAGAACTGCAAGCTTATAATCTAGTGCGCCATAATGATGCACGCAACAATTTTGATCCATTCAATATAGTCAGGCAGAAATTTGGGAGTAAATATGAGCACAGACCACAGCTTGAGGATCATTGGGATGGTGCATGTGATGACATGGAAATAAGGAAGAAAAGATGCTACAAATTGTCTTTGGACCTGGTTAGAGAAACATGGGTAATTAACATTCCAGATCAGCTAGAGGAAGATCACCGAAGATTGTCACAAAGTTCATATGATCAGGAGAAGAACAAACCTTTCACCATCAATTGGTCACAACAAGAGGTTACGCGCAATGATGATTTGATGATACAATCGTGGCACATACAAGAAAATATGTAGACTTCCAAGTTCGAATGCTTCAGGAGAAAAATATTCAGTTCACCTATAATTTGATGGGAGGAGTTAGTGCGCATTAGTCCAAGAATACTTCAAGTAGTGAGTCAAGTAGTGACTCTAGTGATTCTAGTGATTCAGAAAGTGCAAGTGCTGATTCGCAAGAGGATATTCAGCCAAATAAGAAGATGAAAAACAATGATCAAAAGGCAGCCAACACTTCTTCAAGACAAGAAGACACTAGTATAATAGATATTGAGGGAGATGAAGCAAGCCCTGATGAACAGATGGCCTTGAATGTACAGGCTGGGAATGATAAGCATGAATCTATTGAATCCAATATGCAAGGGAATCAGATTGACGAAGTCCTGTCAAATCCACCAAAGGAGCAAGGTCAAGTCCTGATTGAAATAGATGTAGAAAATCAAGATAATAGGGAGTTATATGAATTTTATGAAGAAGCTCTTCCTACTATTCAACATAAGAAGATTCCAAAGGAAAATCAAGAGGATTTGTCTGACTTGCCAGAGTGGCTAAGGGAGCGAGTCAAAGAAAAATCTATTGTTGAAAGAGAGCCCATCTTAAGCTTGGAGGATTTACTAAGTACAACCAAACCAAACAAAGGAAAGCGAAAGGTCACTAAATTTTCAAAGATTATGAGAGATAGCTTTGGGTCAAGATAGGTGCATGTTCTCCTAAATCATGCTAGGCGCATTTAAAAGTCCGCTAGCTATTCTCATTTTTCATGCACGGGTATATTAAAGGTCCACTCGGTGATATCTATCTCTCACTTTTGCAAAGTCTAAAATTCAAACTATGCATTGAGCGTTCAAATGTCTGCTCATGGGTGCTCATCATGTCATCTCCATGTCACTTAGTATTATACGTTGAGCGTCCAAAATATCTGCCTCAAGCGAACTTTCATAGTCCTTCTGCAATTCATAGTCTCCAAGTATCATGGACGTTGGTTTGAATAATCCGCTCATTTCCTAAACACTTGCATATCACGTATTGAATGTGGAACATTCAGAAAATTATGCCAGCGTATCTTTCATAAGATTTTACAATCTGCAAGCAAATTCAGTGTTCCCGCCCAAGCAGACTTTTAGGAGCTCTTTGTTAATCGTATTCTTTAACTCATGCATAATGTTTAATAAGGTTCGCCTAAGCGCTCGGTTGAGGTTGGATTGTATTTTAAAGTATGTAAAGCACATCCAAGAATCCGCTCGATCGTTCTATGGGCTTTCGTTGTATTATAAACATCATTTAAAGAGCCTTATGTGGGCCCTACCAATCCATTTCTCATTCATGATTAATTCAAAACGTCCGCTCAGATGATATCTTGCAAATTTCCGTCACTATCCTTACATGTAGCAAATTAGAAGTCTGTTTGAGCGCAGGGTAATAATTGATTGGCCAAAAAAATGAATTCAAATGATACATAAAGATCTGCCAAAACACACGATAGGAGAGATAAGACAAATTTAGCCTTATGCATCGAATGTTGACATCCCACTCAGGCGCACATCGAGAATATCTCTGTCTTTTTCTAAGTTTAAAATCATGTGAATGGTACCTGACACACAAGATTCCCCACTCATCCTACAAGCACACGATATATCTTTTATGTTTTTGAGTAGAAGAATAAATAATTCGCTAGGTGCGTTATTATCAGCTCACGGTAGCATCTTCGATTGACCACTAAAGCACTCTCCCATTTTTGCCTTGTCAGCTGTACTCATAATCAATAATTTGAGAGGATTGCTCCATGCGTAGCATGCTGAATAGTTTGTTTATCTTCCTGAGTCTAGCACGGATGTAATATTTGCATGGTTTTATCTAGAAGTGATGCCAAGTTTTAAGCATAGTGAAGTCGCACTCTAAGTCTGATTCCATACGCATTTTTGGTGGAGACTCGCATTTCTAAAGATTTGCCTGATAAGTAGAAATATAAATGTTCGCTTCGGATCTCACCTGGGTGGTCACAATTCGCATTCTGGTTGTTCGCTAAAAGAAGTCGTTGAAGGATTACAAGTCATTCTCACATATTTTGAAGGCATTGTCTCTCAGCACATATGGAAATTTAAGAACAGGGTCTTCGCAAGTTCGCTGAGGTAAAACAAGCATTTGAATGGCATAATCGTTTGACCCTCAGTGAATATATATATGGATAATTTTATTTTCTTATTCAAGGCATTCGCAGTGAAAACAATGTTAGGAGCAGATTTCGGCAACTAAAAAGGCAAGTTGGAGCTAGATTTATCAATATTATTAAGACGTCAGTCAGAGTTTTATTTTTCGCAAAAAGCTCGCACTATTTATTTATTTTTAATTGTAATAGGACAAAGTAATTTAAAATTACATATTCGATTTATCCCACATGCACTAGGCAGTGTAATTTGTCCTATTTTCTTGTCTATTAGGCATTATTCTACTATGCTGACGTCATGAAGTTTATGTAGGTGAATGACGAATGCAAAGGAAAAGCAGGCAATGATAAGAAGCGATATGAAGGGAACATGGCCGAAGACAAAGATTACATCGAAATGGTGAAATCTTGGCGCTACCAATCTAGGGAGAACCAACATGGATGAAATTCGGCAAAATTTATATAAACCCAATCCTTCAGATTTGATCAAGTGACTGTTGAGAAATGGGATTGTGCAAGCTGCTTGCTTTCCTCCTACGATGCTGAGTCCAGAATTGATGTTGGAGTGCGCCAAGCACTATGATCCTGCAAGAAGATGTATTGTGACGAGTGATGGGAAGGTACTGGCTTGCCTGAGAAAAGAAGAAATCACAGAAGCCTTCGATATTCCCTCACATAAAACCACTACATTCTGTACCAAGGAGTCTGCTCTGCAGCTTTATCTGGCTGGACCTGAAAAATGCATGGAAGTAATAAATAGCAACTGGTTGGTACAACCGAGGCCGCATGTCAACAGAGTGCCTAAGAAACTCCACAAATCTGACTTTCATCAGGAGATTGGCTATATGGTTATATTTCTAAGCCGCATTATGGGCTACCCACAATCAGCAAATTTTGAGTCCTGGATGTTCTTCTTCATCGAAGAGATTATAAGTGGAAAGAGGATGATTGATTGGGCTGAAATGATTAGCAGCAATATTGATGATCAGCTCAAGAATTTGCAAGAGACTAAAACATTTTACATGAGCTCGTATGTAATATACATGCTCGCTAGGAACAAGAGATACCCAAGACTGAATTGCAAAGGGAGAGTTGGAAACGATGACGGGCAATTTAAAGTTTTTGACTGCTATCCTCAGCTACACTTACAAGCTATATCTCATTACAGGAGGTTTAATGATGCTTTCTCCATGTACATTGTCAGATTATTACAAGGCAACACATGCAGGAGATTGTCGAAAGAGGCTATGAATTTTGTGGCAAAGTACGGAAAGTGGTTTATAACTTTATTCAATTTCCCAGATTCACATACCTCTGTGTTGAAGGATATTCATCATTGCCCTACCGGTTGACAAGATATCCTACAGACAAAATGGTATTGTTAGAAGTGACAAGGCAGCTGGTAGCCTTCAACAAAATTCAAAGGAAGAGAAAGAAAACTACGACTAAGTTTCTAATTAGCATTGGGAGGCTGGAAACTTGCTTA
Organism: Cunninghamia lanceolata; assembly: GCA_027924645.1. NCBI lineage: Eukaryota > Viridiplantae > Streptophyta > Pinopsida > Cupressales > Cupressaceae > Cunninghamia > Cunninghamia lanceolata. Next base: position 2,598,160 of record BSBN01000062.1, read on the forward strand.
TCATTGCAGGCAGCTAAAAATTTGGAGATAGAACTGCAAGCTTATAATCTAGTGCGCCATAATGATGCAAACATGGCCATTGATGTCCCAAGAATCAATGTAGAGGCAGGTGATGGTGTTCCAGAAGGGTATGACATTAGTACTGTTCATTTGGGTCCAACCATGGTGGAATAAGAAATGGAAGAATTAGAAGATTCAGTTACAGCCATCAAAAGAAGATTGAAGAAGGAACGAGAAAAGAGGATCCAGTTGGAAAAGAATAATCTAGCATTTCAGCACTATATCCAACAATTGATGATGCCAGTGAACCAAGAAGAAGGGATACCTGCACCACCTGCCTTGCTTTTGCAGGAATCCATCGCACACTTGGAAGGAATGAGATCTTCATCTCAAGCATTGCAAGAGTGGACAGCAAGCTTCAGGGTCAAGGCTGATGGGTTCGTTAATGAAGTTGTGAAGTTATATAAGGAGGCTTCCTCTCTTTTGGATCAAGTTCAGGCTATTCTGGTGCCTTGTGCAGAATTCAGAGTTGTCAGAGAAGAAGTTATGCCTCAATTAAAAAGGTTGATATATACTCCGAATGCCACCTTAATAGATGGAGTGATTGAACAAGGTTCAGCATATGATTTTCCTTCCTGGTATTGCACTCGAAACATAAAGGAGCAGATTCTTGGGAAGATTGAGAGTGAAGGCCTCCGAACAAAAGAAACACTACAAGAAATTCGAGGCAAAATACTTGTTTCAATAAACAAGATATTTGATTTTGATGGAGAAATTGATGAATATTTGTTAAAGGATAAAATGCATACGATGTATTTCCAGCATACATAGGTTGTTTCCAAAGAGCTATTGGATGATGTTTGCGTGTTTTCCACCTTCATGGGCATGTTTCAGGTATCCATGGCTGGATGGGAAATGACACTTGTCAAGTGCACGGAGGAGTTGCAAATCATAGAGGGCACCATTCAGGGGCTACCAAGTGTCCCTATGGAGGAAATTACATGTCATATGTAGATTTGTGGAATTTGTCACAATAAAGGAGGGTCATAAAGGAGGGCACTCCACTTAGTGGGTGCATCATAAATGCATTGTCTAGTAATAGTAAATTTTTGTAATCGCCTGCCTATGTGGTGCAATAAGGGCCCTTGATTCCTAGATCTAATCTTGGCCATTCAATGTATTTTGAGGGCCAAATAAGCCTCACTTTTCTCTCATTTGAAGGGGGGAATACTCTGAGAAGTTGTTGCAAAAGACTCTGCTGAAATAAATGCAAATTCATTGTTGAATTCTCCATGGTGATTTTGTGTTGTTTCAAATGGATGCATGATTTCTAGATGTTCACTCATAGAATAAGATTAACTTAGTTTGTTTTCAGCAATTTCATTTTATGTTCAATGGAAGTTGTTACTGCTGATTCATGTTTGGAGTCCTTATAGTTCATACCATTTATGATTTGTCGATGGTAAATTGTAGTGCATGGTTAGTCTGAACTTCATTAGAGCTTAACTTCAATTATCTTATGGTCATTTACCTTCATGTTTGTGAGGATTTATGCACATAAGTAATCTGAAAATCTTACATTTTCCTTAGAAGATTGCATCATCTTTGTGTAGTTGTTATCCTATGGTGAAGCAAAGTGTAGTTAGGATTCCAGTGAATTAATGGTAATTGCTTACATTTAAATTAGAGTTCTCTAAACCCATTCCTTTTGCATTTTCTTTTAGAATCCTGTTAGAATTAGATTTGAAAGTTTTCACTGCCATATCTTAAGAAGACATATTGTTGAACCTTTTGAAAAGCTATGTTGCCTGTTATCCAAGAGAAACAAGTCTCCTATTGTTGAACATTTATGTAAGTCTCTTTGTGTTAAACAGCAAGTCACATCTCATTACTAGGCTATCCCAAGTCACGAAACCAAAGTAATTAATGGAGAACCTTGGAATCTACTCATTTGATCCCCTGGTTTAGCATTTGAGTGATTTTGTTCAAGAGAGGATAGAATATGTAGGTATTTTATTATGTGTTGTGTGTGCAAGGAAAACACATCAACAAAACAGGGAAGATTAAAATACTAGGGGTATAATAAAGCCCCAATAGAAAAATGGCATCTGTCAGGGCAACAAAAATAAAAAAAATCCAGACCTTAGCTTAGCGCTTAATATTTCCCAGATTGCACGCAACCCAAAACAAACTAATGTGATTTTTGTTAGGCAAAAACAATAGTCCTCTGCTAAGGCAGGGACTAATAAATCTAGTAATGCTTCCGCTAGTAATGTTGTTAACAATCCCTTCAAAAGAAAATATCTAAATAATGTTTTACTGTTAAAAATCCTTTAAAATAAAAATATCTAATAACGTTGTAACCTTGCACTGTAGAAATTCTAATTATTTAAGAATTATGCCTGTCTTTCCAAACAAGCAGGTAACCCTACTTCTACTCATATCAAGCCCTGCATCAAAAGAATTATAATTGCTGTTAGATATGCAGAAAACAGGCTTGTTGAAAAAAGGCTTGGATATTTTAATACAAATCAATTAATCTAAATTTGAACTCTACAGCATTTGCAATCTATAGTTTATGTTAGCATCCTGCAAATATGAAATCTTTCGAGTTACTTGTATTTATGTGTGTCAAAAAATTATGAGCCCCCCGCATCCCCAATCATTAGTGTCAGAAAGGATCTTCCTACCGTATAAAGGGCTTTACAATGAAAATATGAAGACGAGTCCCTTGGAGGGCCATGTGAGCAAGAAAGATTGTGCAGCCTAATGTTTAAGGCTACTGATGATAATTTTGCTTGCCCAGTTTGTTCTACAACAAGGCAAAGTCTATTTTTTTTTCAACACACCATTGCTTTTGGCCTTGAAATGATCCAAAATATGGTTATATACGAAAACTGGAAAAAGTAAACATAAAATAAGTAGATTTTGAGATTATTTTCACTGGTTTGCAATTTCTATACATATATCTGGAAACAACTGTACTATATCCACTTGTATTTTATAATATACTTGTGTATAGGAGCATGGTTTGTGGCTCGAAACAAACTAGGTAAATAAAGGACTGTCTATAGCTTGCTAGGAAGATGGTTATCCCTTTAAGAACCAAATATCCAATATACAAGAAATACTGTAGAATATAATCATAATCCCATGCACACAAGATGCATGGTGGGAAAATGTGCCCTGACTGTCAATACTAAGAGTAGAAATAAAAGTACCCTTAAAAGGTAAGTGTTACCCCATATACGACATTCCTTAAAAGAAGATATGACACAAAGAAATTTGCCACAAATAGATCCAAAGACAATATATTTCATTAGATTTACTAAAGAGAAATGGCCATAATCCATGATTTGCAATGATTACAATGATGAGAGATGCCTCCATATATAGCCTTTTATCTAATAATCTTAAGAGTTAGCCTCTTATCTAATGATCCTAGCCTTTTATCTAACAGTAAACCTGCTTCTTTGCCATAAACTAATGCATATGGTGAAATTCATATCACTTCCTTGGGGTGTAATTCTGTCTTCCCATAGAGCCTTATCCAACTGTTAATGCCAATCTTTCTGAGAATCCAATATGGTCCTCTTCAACATTCTAATCAAGTTCTTGTTCGCACACTAGTCGCCCATTATAGAGTAGGGCCTTGTGGGTACCAATTTGATGATGTTTTCATTTAGCCTCTTATCTAATTATCCTCAATATGGTCCTCTTCAACATTTTGATCAAGTTTGTGTTGGTGCACTCTGCCAATCGCCCATTATAGAGTAGGGCCTTGTGGGTAATAATTTGATGATGTTTTTATTTAGCCTCTTATCTAACAATCCTACAGTTAGGGCAAACCCCTAATCTACCTAATACTTATTGGGTAGGGACTGATGACCAAGTATAACTTATCTCACAAGTTAACCATTTCACCCATTACAAAAGCAACACATTTGGCCCATACCAAATAAACTTGAGTTCTATGAACAACAAGTCAGCTACTCCATAACCTCGTATACATCATAATAGCATGGTCTTAAACGTATATCATTCCCTATTATATCCTACCATTCAATGCACTTAAGATTTTCACCTTTAACATTTTCACCCCTAAAACATGATAAGGCAACAAATTGACCCATTACAAATGTTAGTGTAATGTTGCAGCCCAATCCTCAGTCTATGTAACGATTCTGACAGCCCCACTACTCCCTTTCTTTGCATCGACCTCTGCATGCTTTTTACTCCCACGATGAGGTTATTAATAGTGTCCTTCAGAGGTTATTGAAATTGGCTATTGTTAGTCATTGAGAGAGTAGAGTGTATTTGTTGTAGGATGAATATATATTACCGTATATGCTGTAACAGACATGCTTCATTCTGGATTTAATACAGAGAGCTATCCCCTGCTCAAAGTGGATGTAGCCATTTGGTGAACCACGTTAAAAACTTTGTTGTTCTATTTTGCATCAGTTCTGTGTTTTGCTTATGTATTTGATTTAATCTTTTGCTTTTGTCTGTATTGTTTTTCTTCGCTCAACAACAAAAGCCCATGCCAACTAAACCTGAGTTCCATGCACCAAGTCAGCTACTCCATGATCTCATACATCACAATACCGTGGCCCTAGGCATATAAAACTCCACCCCCATTGTATCCTAGTATTTTGGCCCATCTTAACATCTTTCACCCTTGAAGCATGAGAAGGTAACAAACCTAGTAGTAAGACTTCCACATACTGTCATGTCCCCATATTAAGGCATTGTTTAAATTAAAGATTTAAACGTCACGATAAACACGAAGAAGTCGTTTCCGTCAAATATGGTGTTGTCATCGTCAATTGTGTATATAATAATATTCAATAAACATATATAATTAATATATAATAATGTTAAATAATATTATTTTATAAATATTTTTATACAATTAAAATATAATATATTTATTGTATTTATAAATAATAAATATGAATACAATATAAATATTATCAATTTAAATATTATTGTAATTGTAATAATTATAATATAATATATTATTAAATATAATAAATATAATATAGAAATATAAATATAATATAGAAATATAAAATAATATATAAATGTAACATATAAATATAATTATTAAAAAATAAATATAAGTCATACTTTTGAAATACTTATAGCAGCGAATATCTCTTATAAGAATATAAGTATAAAGTAGTTTAAATAAAGACTTAGAGAAAGTCTTTTAATAGTAATCATTATATTGCAAACTACGATGAAATTAAAGTACTAACAAATTAAGGATATTTAAAAGACTGCGATTGTGATATTAAAGGCAGCGGATAACTTTGGAAAGGTAACCGTTGTGACCTTTGGGGTCAATGCATCCCTTCAGCCACTTTAAATAGGATCGATCCCTCTTCAAAAAAAAAGGAGGAATATATCAGCGAGACATATATATCTTAGCAGAGATAGATCTGCAAGGAACATACAGTGGTAATATACATATATATAAGCAACAGTTACTTACAGCAGGAATAATATATATAGCAGCATGGAATCTATAAAACAGCAATGCATCAGCGATCCCATCTAGATTCATCAATCATTCTAATCAATACAAGAGCATCTCAAATATCCTCTAATAAAGATCGAATAAACAGTGGAAGGAAGAGCCTCAGCAAATATTCAAATCCATCAATACAATCAATCATACACAATACACAATCGATGAAAAAATACATATATCTTTCCTACAGATCAAAGCGGCAAGAAATAAGGATATTAGTCTCCTTTATCAGCACTTTGAATGTCAATTTAGCCACAGCAAAAGCACTTACAACAGCAAGCATTCATTAAGGACAAATATATATGTATCAGATCCAGCGAACCCACTACACTAAGGTACGTCACTTGCCTCTAAATAATATGTTTCATAACGATGAATATTATATGAGTATGGCAAGTATGATGCCAAAATAAATAGAAGATACATGAGATAGTATGGAATGGTACTATCTCGTGATCCATGAGGATCACAAGGTAGTAATAACAAGAGAATATGGTAATGATAAGAATAAACAGTTATGAAAATAGATCCTTGATATACTCGGAGCTGACAATCAGACTTGTCCTTTAACCCATCTATTACCATTCGAGTAGGTTGTAAGTTAAGGAAGGGCGGTATATTGAACCTAGGCGACCCTCAACTGGGTGAGGAACGTCAGATGTGGATGAAGTCCCTTGAGCCAAGAGACAAGGAACACTGGGTGTGTGTGAATCTCTTGGGCCTAAGGCTATAACATGTATAATGTGCCCTATGGTAGGTGACCCTCGACTGGATGAGGAATGCCGGGTGTGCATGAAGTCCCTCGAGCCAAATGGTGAGGAACACCGGGTGTGTGTGAAGCCTTTGGGCCCTCATATGGGATGGTTAAACTAGCGCCTTAACAAAGTCATACTCACATAGGGTGGTGACGTAGAGCTGGTTAACGTTGAAGTCTAGGTGATGTCCCTCCCGAGATATATCATGGACAAGCTATATGAGAAAGAAATGTGAATGTGAAAAGCATTAAGAAAGGGAAATTGTTATAGTTTATGATCATGAGACTACTAACCTTAATGGCAAAGTGAAAGCATATGAATTTTTGATAATAATATTGTTCAATAATCTTAATATATTGAAATATAAGGAGAATTGAATACTAATGTTCTCTTTTACTAAGTTGAAATTGTGCAAGGTTGTGAAAATTTTTGGCTTACTAGAAGGGGACATTACACGTACCTAGTAGTAAGACTTCCACATACCTATGTATACTTAATACCATGTTTGATAATTCATCGATCAATGTGTGATCTTCACAATTGATAATCATTGATGATGCCATACTTGCCCTTAATCAAATTCCCAATCTTTAATTTGGAGTTAAAAGTTGAACCTTAAATCTCAAACCTGGACAAGAGTCTTAAAATAAATAAGCATTTGCCAATAATAGTTATGATCACATATAAGCAAAACAACAAAATATGGTGCAAAAGATCATAATGTTGGCCCAAAAATGATGAAAGCATTATATATGTGGTCATTTATAGGACTATAAAACAACATTATATTTATATATTATATATCTTGTTGTTTATGTGTGAAAGAGAGAGAAGGGAGGAAAGGGGGGAAGAGTTGTGTGTATAGAACTATAGAACTAAGTGACTCGATGGTCTACAAAAGGGTTTGCGTGAAAACAATTTGTATCTACAATGCCTAAATGATAACCTTTAACAAAATTTGTGGATTTAATTGTAATGTTACAGAATTGCATGCAAACACGGTCACAAGAAGTCAAACATCTAAACCCAATCTTGGTAATCCCATTTCTACGTGGTTTTGTTTTTGTTCTTTTCAAAATCATTAATTTTATAATTTGAATTTTGATACCTGCATGGCATAAATAATAAGTGAGAATATGAAGCATTTGTTTGAATAATGACAAAGTGACTTAAAATTATCCTCACCTGCAACTCAGGCATTTGTACAAATTCAAACCATTGTTTGTAGATTTTCTTCTCTACAGCAGATGACGGAGAAAACAAAAAGTTGATGGAATTGAAAAGAAAATAAACCTCGATTTGACTCTCAAAAGATTACCAAAAGGGACTCCCGGAATGAAAGATTATAGTTGAAAAAAAAAACATAATAAATTGAAGTTATACAACCGCAAGCAACATTCACCTAACAAGCATCGTTAGTTGTCCTCTAGAACATTCTTCAAGGCCATTTGTAAAGATCGTGCTTTGAATTACCTACAGGAAATGCAGAATCAATAATCACGCCATGTTGCAAATGCAAGAAAGAAAAAATGCCATGCCATGAGATACTACTAAAACTACAAGGTTCTTTGAGATTTCTTTTTATTGCAAATCTATCGAGTTTGGAAGACTGTAAAACCCCTCCAGTTAACTTGGTTGGCATATTAATCCATCCAATCCTCTCCTTGGGGGAAAAAGGGCTAAACACATATACCCCAAACTGGTCATAGAGAGCTTAAATCTAGAACATGGTAAATGCCCAGAATAGACCTTGCATTTCCCTTCACATGTGTTAAAGCAGACATCAAAGTTCTAGCACCAGCGATGTTGGAACTAAAGATGGAGAATGCAACTACAAGCATTGTGAAAAGCACCGTTCGATGCAATGATCGAAAGTACACAAGCATACATACTCTTTACTGTATATAGAGCAATTAATTCGACAACAAACCAACATGTATGCAATCTAATGTGATTGTTGGACCAAATTTCTTCAAAATATGAAGGTACTTGTAATGTCCCCTTCTAGCAAATCAAAATTTTCTCAACCTTGCACAGAATTTCAACTTGTAAAAGAGAACATTAGTAACCAATTTATCTTATGATATCAACATATTGCAATTAGGGTTAATAACCACTTATTAATATCAATATCAAGTTCATATACTATCCATATTTCTATTTGAGGTTAGTAACCTCATAATCATAATCCAATATCTATTATGTATGTTCCATGGTTTACCTCAGGAGAGACATTCGCGAGCCCAAACGTTAATCAGACCACTCACCCAATATGAGAGGGCGCGTTGGGACATCACAAGACTCACGTCCATAGGCCCAAGGGCTTCACGCTACTATCGGCGATACTTCACCCTTGGCTCAGAGGGGCTTATTGCCAGCTCAAGGGTCACCTACCGTTAAGCCATTTCTAATATCTAGGTCTTATGCAACCATAGGTTCAAGGGCTTCATGCTACTTCCGGCAATACTTCACCCTTGCCCTAGGTCTAAAGGCTTCATGCTACTGCCGGCAATACTTCACCCTTAGCTCAGAGGGGCAATACTTCGCCATCTCGAGTGCTAGACTCTAGCCACTTCCCTAACCACCAGTCTCATATTTATAGAGTGTGTAGGTGGATTAATGATGAGGCTTCTATTCTCATCCCGGGTATTCCATGGTTATGAATTACACTCATTAGAATTACCTTTACTATCACATGATTGCCTTTCCTATCATTTGGCAATATTCAATATGCCTTCTTATAGGAATAGCATTCATTATTTTATGCCTTAATAGCTATGAATATAAGCATTCTTCATGATACTAGGATTTTACATCCTTACTTTATATTTCAGTTTATTCTATTATCATGGATATTCTACATTCATAGATTTGATCATTCTTTAAAATCATTGAAGCGTATGTTAATTTATCCTACATTTCATGTTATAGGCATAAACATGCTTAACATTTATGATGGCTTTCATTCTATGATGACATTTCCTTATGTTATAAGTATTCTTATTTATCATAACAATTACTCTTATGTTATTTCATCATCATGACTGTAACATATTAATTTAAAGATAGTTCACATACCTATTAATCGATTCTCCGGTCTGCTGTCCCTGAATGCTGCTAATATGATGTTCACTGCACTTTATAAGGGATTATTGTTATTCTTCTGTTGATCGTGGATGCTGAAGATTATGATCGATTGCTAGAATTAGAGTTATTGAATGTTGCACTGATGAAGATGTGTTCTGATTGTTTTGTTTGATCCAAATGATTCAATGGACACTTATATGATGATTTTGGAAATACTTATATCCTTGCTGCAGAATATATATATATAACTCAGTCTTTATTCTCCTTCGATATATTTCTTGTTGTCTTCTTCCTCTTCAATGATGAGATGATTGATGGGTAAGATGATATCAAATGTGAGATCTGATCCCCCTTAGAGCGATGTTTCCGATCCCTTTTATATCTTTGTATCAACGTCTTTAACCCAAGAGTTGCCACTCAAAATGTTACCTCATCATAAGCGCTAGTCTTCCTTAATCGGTGCTGCCTAACAAACAGGGATCGTTGATTAGTATTGATCGCTATTTGTCTTTGTCACTTGATCGCTGGTTACCTTATTTCCACAATTACACCTTATATGCTTATACTTTTATTGATCGGCGGTGCTTTATATTATTTGGAATCGCTGATGTTTAACATATTTTCGGTGCTGACTTCCATTCAACCCCACTTCATATTAAAGGATTGCTGACTATGTTTTAGATTTCTTGTCTATTTATTTATGTTTGTTGTTCCTTGTGGAAGTTGCCGCCAATTTGGACAATCACTTATTCTTTTAGTATAAGCATTTGTCATATGATATTCATTATATGTAATAATAATGATATTAATATTTATTATTTATATTGATAATTATACTATTATAATAATAATAATATATAATATTTGTATTGATAATTATATTATGATAATAATATTTTGTAATGATATAATATATATATTATATTTAATAGTATATTATTTTATTATATATTTATGATGATATATTTATAGTATATATATATTATTATTTATAATATAATAATAATATATCTTGTTAATCGATTTAAATAAAAATTATAAATATATTCGATTTATAATAAGGATAATCGATTTAATTAATGCGGGGATATGACAGGCCTCCCCTCTCAAGATTGCTTGTCCTCAAGCAATTTCAGGTGATCAATAATTCCAACTCCTTCGATATATTATTGACCCTAAAGCTTGAGAAGAGTCATGTTCAGATGAGGAGTAACTGATTATGTGATGTAATGGAGAGAAAATAAGAAGATTTGGTAAACTCTTTTCGGTTTTGAATAGCAATGTGATGGAGTTAATTTCAATGTTCAAGAATATTATAATCACTGAATGAGGATAAGATACAATGGAGAATGATTCTGGGCTTTGGGGGTTATGGTCCCACAATATAATTTAGCATAGGTTTTTGTCATAGCTTGAATTTGTCTACTTTAATTAATGTTTTCTTTTGAGGTATCGTTCATTGTCCATGCATACTATCATGTTAAGATAAAATCTGCATGGGAAAATTGGTGGTGATTTTGTATTCCTACATGGTGAACTTTGAATATGAGTGTGAAATAGAAACATAGTGACATTGTAGAATGCTAGAGTTATTGATATAGCTTAACACTTGTAAATCAAGGTTATGCGTAATAAGACTACGGGTAAATACATTACCATAGACTGATTGAACATAGTCGATTATAAGCATAGCATAGTGCTAGCTCTCTACCTAATAGTTATGTTTTGCATGATGGGCAGACTGGTGTGTGATGACTAAGCTCTTTCAGTTATAGGTGATTGAAAAAAAAATCTATCCAATTGTGTATTGCTCATAAAGAGAAATAATATCCAATCATGGATACTAGTACTTTCTAGTACATTCTCAACTTTAATAACTATTGAGTTTTTATTGACATTTATAAGGGTATAGTTATTGATACTTTACTTTGTGTTAGTGGTGGATGTCCTTGAATTATTATGATCATATTAAATTGTGGTCACCGCATTGTATCAGTCCAAATAAAAGATGGAAGTAATAGCAGAAGGCAAAGTTGTATGACAACCCTATTGAAAAGTGAACCTAGCACTTATATTTCGAAGTCGAGGCATATTGTTTTGTTCATTAGATTTGCAAGAACTAAATTTGTGGTGATAACAATTAAACTATCTCAGCTATTTATAGTGTAACTATATATAGTGTTGTAAACACTTGAGAATGTGAACCATGATTGTGTTAATTGCATTTGTCTATATCATGTTGAGTAAGGCTCTCTAGGAAGCACCGTCGGAGAGAAGATCCATGTTGAAGTATATGCGGACAATTATATATGAAACACAGAGCATAAATACACTTAGTACACAAAAGTATATGAAGCATGAACATTGTATGTAATACGCATGTAACATATAGCACACACTTGATACCCAGAGCATGAAGCATACATGTAACATGCAAGTATACGCACGAGAAGTATACATGAGTACAAGTCATGAAGTGTGCATTATACATAAGTCATGGAATACACACATAAATCATGTAGTATACTTTTAAGCTCTTTTGGCTTTCCCTAAAGCAATCGTATACATTGTTCGTTGCAAACCTAATCACACAGTTATTACTTTTACAATTGTGAAGCCCCTTCTTGAAATAGGGGAATACCTTCAAGTGTTAAAGCCTAGTTGTGAGATAATTTTATATTTTTTTGAAGAAGGTGATAGTCTTGAATTTATCATTAGAAACAATATTTGTCCATGCCTTGTTTAGCTTCTCTTTCATGAATCTCCTCATATACTACTTTTAGTTATGGAAACTATGGCCAACATTGTAGAGTATGGGAATTATAAAGAGATTGTGAATGACGGAGTACTATTACGTATTGTGGCAATCATTTCAAGTGCTGACAAGACAGATTTGAACATAATGAGGTAGCTTCATATGGAAACCTAATGGGATTGGCAAGGGCAGCTAGGGTGGGTAAACGATAGATCTCTCAACAAAGCACAAAACTGTAAAAGAAATATCTTTCTCGAGGCGCCTATTTTACCTATATGTGGTAAATTGATTAAAAAAATATCTCTCGGCGTACTTTAGATGTTTTTTTTAGACATTCCAAAATTTACTTTTCACACACACACATGCACTTCAAACAAAGTGAATGCCAAATTTAACTTTTCTCACACACATCCACTTTAAACAAAGTGAATGCCAAAATTAATTTTCACACACACATACACACACACACACATGTGCATGCACATAGAGTGTTTGGCGACATTCATTTACACACACAATGAATGCCAAAATTACATACACAATGAATGCCAAAGTTAAATTTCAAACCCACGCACACACAATGAAAGTCAAAGTTAGTTAAAACACACAAAGTGAACATCACACAAAGTGAACATCATTGAAGTTTGAAATTATTTTTGTACATATCCTTCACATACAGTGAATGTCAAAGTATTGTTTGTTAGAGTTAGGGTTTAAACACACGCACGCACATGCACTTTAAACAAAGTGAATGCCAAAATCAACTTTTCACACACACACACACACACACACATCCACTGTAGACAAAGTGAATGCCAAAATTAACTTTTCACACACACACATGTGCATGCACATAGAGTGAATGCCAACATTGATTCACACACATAGTGAATGCTAAAATTAACTTCCACACACACAGAGTGAACATAAAAGTTAGTTCAAACACACACACATGCACTTCAAACAAAGTGAATGCCAAAATTAACTTTCCACACACACACACATCCACATTAGACGAAGTGTGCAAAAATTAACTTTTCACACACACAAACATGCATGCACATATAGAGTGAATGCCAACATTCATTCACACATTCATTAAGATTATTGTTAGGGTTAGGGTTAGCATTAGGATCACAGTCAATGTTAGATTTATAGTTAGGGTTAGTGTTAGAATTAAGGTTAGGGTTAGGGTTAGGTTAGTTAAAATTAGGCCTAGGGTTAAGGTTAGGGTAAGAATTAGGGTCATAACTATGTTGGGTTAGAATTATGGTTAGGGTTAGAATAAGAATATCTCAAATTTTGTGGGATGCAAGAATGGTATCATAAATTACATTGTAGAGTTCAAACATTCATCAAACATATATTTTTAAGGCAAGCTTCAAAAAGTATTATTTTAATAAGAGAGTTGAATTGCAAGTATTTTTTCCATCCTTTTAAAATTATGCTTTATAATTAAAAGAATCAACTAATCAAATCATAATGATACATTACAAAGAATAATTAGATTGTGCATATCAAAATGGCCAAAACATAAAAAGAACAGTGCATATCAAAATATAAATATATACTATTTGATGATAGGCCTATAAGTATTTGTACCTATCGGCCATTTGATAGCACATTTGATGCTTTTACGAGTATATTTTCGGTGCTGACTTCCATTCAACCCCGCTTCATAGTAAAGGATTGCTGACTATGTTTTAGATGTCTCGTCTATTTATTTATGTTCGCTGTTCCTTATGGAAGTTGCCGCTAATTTGGACAATCACTTATTCTTTTAGTATAAGCGCTTGTCATATGATATTTATTATATGTAATAATAATGATATTAATATTTATTATTTATATTGATAATTATACTATTATAATAATAATATATAATATTTGTATTGATAATTATATTATGATAATGACATATTGTAATGATATATATATATATATATATATTTAATAGTATATTATTTTATTATATATTTATAGTATATATTATTATTATTTATAATATAATAATAATATATCTTGTTAATCAATTTAAATAAAAACTATAGATATATTCGATTTATAATAAGGATAATCAATTTAATTAATGCGGGGATATGACAGTACTTGGAACAATTTTCTTCAGAAGGTAAAGGAACCTGCAAAATACAATGCGGGTGTAAGGATCAACCCACAATGTGAGTAATTTTAACACATCAAAGTTCTAGTAACAGAGATGCTAGAACTAAAGATGAGGAATGCAGCTGCAAGCATTGTGAAAAGGAGGGCCATTCAATCCAATGGTCCAAAGTATACAAGTATACATAATCTATCCTATATGGTACAGAAATTAATTTGACAACAAACCAAGATGTATGCAATCCAATGCAATAGCAGGACCAAATTTCTTCAAAAGACGAAAGTAATTGGAACATTTTTCTTCAGAAGGTAAAGGAACTAGCAAAATACAACGATGGTGTAAGGCTCAACCCACATTATGGGTAATTCAATACAGTAGCTGAACCAATTTTCTTCATAAAATAAGGTACCTAGGCCAATTTTCTTCATAAGGTAAAGTGACCTGCAAATACCAAGCTTCCTTCCAGAAAACCATTCAATGCACAATTCAAATGAAGCATTCAATTCTTGCAGAGAAACTAACTCTTCACAAGAAAAAGAAAATAGACGATGGACATTCATTATGTATGAATATTTCAACAGAATTTTATCAATGATCAATGTGCATGAATATCAATAGATCTCAGTAAGTTAGCACCGCCATGCCTACTTCATACCATCATGCAATAGGAAACTACAAAGAACTTCAAATCTCATCCACAAAAAATAAGCTATAATGCAAATTAATCACATTTAGAAATCATTAAATACTTGGTGGAGTCCGACAACAGATTTGTACGAGTGCAACATAAACTAAACTGCAAGAAAACCCACTGATAGCACATGCACAAAAACCAATAACTAGGGGCTATAAGTGGACATTTTCACTCTTTGTTGCACGCACGAGAGAGAGTGTACACTTATTCATATAATTACATCACACTGATGACATGTACATACAATTCTGTTTTACAGGAACAGAGGGCTTGGGCTCCATCAAAGCATGTTGCAAGGTTGATTACAGGTGCACTGTGGGCCACATTGGTTATAGGAAGATTTAGCTTTCTTTAGTATCTCAGGGGCTTATAAAATCAATATGAATGTACTCCATGATGCAATGTGACTTAAAAAAGGGCTTCAGCTCTTCACATGCCTGAAGTAAAGAGTAAGTTTAGAAGAAAATGTATTTGTTCATATGTTGTTGAACATTTAAAAGAGAAATTATTAGTGCCTATATTGAAGTTTTTGTTAAGTTTGTGGTGATTGGAAGTGGCAAATGGCTGACAGATGCTGGGTAGGAATCAGTTCATTCACCAAATAGATCAAATCAAGTGCTATTGCAATGCATTAAAGACATGTACAAAGTGGCATAAAATGAAGATGTAACATTGCAGGGTACACACTTTTATCCCTTAGCAATGGTTATCCATTCAAAATTTAAATTGCACTTCAAATGCTAAGGAATACCATGGTTAAAGAAGGAAACATCATACACTAGTTATATTTACACATAATATTTTGGAATATTTTAGAGTGTGCCCAAATTTTCCCTTTCATGTGATATGGTCTTCCTAAATTTTTTATTTATTTTAGGGCAAAACTGCATAAATACAACAGCCATCAAATTTAGCCCATGTATCTATACACAAGAAAACTTGTCATGTGTATCTATGCACGTGTTTGTATCTATATGCATTCATGTGTGGCATGTGTAGGACACACATGCACATGTACCCACAATCGCACCAACATGCATGTACACCCTTGTGTGAAATCACAGTGCATCAGCTATGCAAGAGCCTTAATTTGATAGCTCCGTAAGTAAATTTTTACCTTTTGTTTGTACACACTAGCATGAACACCCACATTGCGACAGGTGTGTATAAAAATGTCTGTACAGACACATGTACACCCACACTTTATAGCTGTTTGATATTTAAGTTTTTTAATTGTACAATACAATCAAAGTTTTTAGAACAGTATATTAGATAAATGATGAAATTTTAGGTGGACTATCACCCTTCTGAACAATCAACCATCATACAAGATTTAATAGACAAGTGGGGTCAAACATCAAATTTATCCCCTGGGTGCCCACCGTGCATGTGTATATGCATATGTATGGGCATTCACTAAAGGTACTCAAATATGAAATAAGCAGACATGTAAGGTGCAGATTCATTCCAGAGAGGTTGGACTGCATGTACACCATCCCATACAATATGCTTGACAAGAAACTTGAGCCTCTTTAGGCAATTCTATATGTTTATACACAGATGCATGGGCAATACACCCATTCCTGCATACAAGTGTAAAGGCAAGTTAATTAAATTTGATGGTTGTATGGCCATATTTTTATTTTTTTTGTTTGCTGTAAAATACAATCAAATGTTCAATTTATAAGTGTCCAAAAAGAATTACATGACAAGTACAACGGGGTTAACCATTAAATTTAGCTCCAGGTGGAAACACACATACATACAGCTGTGTCTCTATGGATAAATATTAAATGTGTGTGTGTGTCTCAATTCATTGAGTGCATTGAGCAAATTGGCTTTCTGCTTTAAATATCATAGGACTGGGGGAAGAAGTTCAAATTCCCAGATGTGTAAGGTGAGGATTCATTCCAAGGAGTGTGGGGTGCATTCCAAAGAGCTTGGAGTGCATGCACACCATCCTGTACAAAAGAACTAACAAGAAATTTGAGCCTCTTTAGGCAATTCTGATTTTTTTTGTTCCATGCAGGATGACAGTCTCTTTGGATTTGGAGGGGATGCTGGGTAGAACAAGCAATGGATGGTCAAGTGAAGACAATGCATTGTCAGGATCATTCAGCATCTGCAGAAGCAACAATGTGGAGAATGATGAAGAGGCTCTCAAATGGACTAGTCATGAAAAGCTGCCAACTTATGACTGCCTCAGGAAGTCCATTCTTGGCGAAGTTGTCATAACTGGAAGTTTCTAATTACCAATGCTCTTCAGTCAAAAGCAGAAGAAGTTCATTTGGAGAACTCTGCAGGTATCTAAATCGGACAACCAGCACTTTCATTCAAAGTTCAGGCAAAGAATTGAGAGGTAAAGAAAAATACAACTTTTTTTCCAGTAATGATATTGAAACAAGAGTAGAGTCCCTGCTGGTAGTAGATGGCTTATCTTAACAAGAATGCTAACACTTTTTTGTGTCCCTTGTGGTAGCGCCCCCCACCAGTCCACATCATCCTCCTGCCCATCTCTATTTCACATTTCTCGAAAATTCCAGAGCTGTCCCATTGCAGTCACCCATCACACAAACTACTGCTTCATTTTGTCGCTAGCCACAAATTGTCAATGTTACAATCACGTCGAATTTTGCACTGACCACCATTTATGAACATGCAAAAGCACTTATCCCATCCATGCATCCCAATGAATAAATTTTTCATTGTGTTGTGAAAAACATTTACAAACCGATTGTGCAAAGTAGAGGAGGCAGTTTGTGGGTTAGCAAAAAAGGAAGAAGCAGAGGAAATCGCATAGGAAGAAGCAGCTATGAATCTAGAAAATACATTTAATCTTCTCTTGTCTATTTTCTGTTATAGTTTAGTAGTGTCATTGTGCCTAGGAATGGGGATTAGGTTTATAAACAATTTGCACATATATAAAAGGCAAGTAAAATAAATTTGCTAAACTTTCACTATGCCTTTTAAGTGTTTCAAACTTTCAACAGTAATGTACCATAAAAGACAGGTTCTGACCTGCAAGCAAAGAATTATGATGACAACACCACAAAAGTGACTCCACTCCTTAGTTCTCACAACTTATTGTTGGGATCTTTCAATGAACACATAGCAATGGTTGTACAAACAGAACAATGTAAATGCCCAAGGAATTCATTTAACAGGGTAAATTTCACAACAAAACCCTAAATGAAAAGCAGGGGTTTTTTCACAAAAACAAGTATCAACTGTGGGTTTTTTGCTTGGTTCATTGTTTTTAATTTTATATGTTGACTTCCCTCGTTATCAATTTGGGATAAAACATAAGACCCATTTTACTGTTGGAGAACCTTCTGTGATGTTTTAGTTTTTCTCTACAATTTTAGAAAAACAATATTGGCGGGTATATAAGACCACGCAAATTACTGTTGAATGATGTAGAAAATACAGCCATCTGAGGCATTGGACTAGTTTTTAAGATTATGAATATGCTTTTGATGTATGTAGGATTCTTGATAATTGCAATCAAAATAAAAGAGCCAATCAAACCATTGGAAAACTTAGATGGGGTAGTGCTAAAATTTTTAGAGACAGATTAATCTGGCTTTCTGAGGCCAAGTATGCCATAAGTTGTGATCCTTGCCTTTCTCTGATTTATGTGCCAAGTATTACAAATTCGAATGCAACATCCTTACCAACTGGATCAATCAGCGTTGATTGCAAATTACATGTTCTCATTTTACTCGTAGCCACAATGTCACCATTTATGAACATTTGTTTAATAGTCTTACAGTTGTAATAATCTATTTTGGTGCTTGAATGCCTTGATTGTGAATGTCCCATTGTGACAAGGCCTCATTGTCATTGTTAAAAGTGTGAGAAGGCCTCACTGTTGTGTCACAAAAACATTCTACTCAAATCCAATTTTGATAGCATGGTCACGCAACCCCTTCCCTTGTTTCAAAGCTCTAAAACCAGAACAGCTAGAAAACATATTACATGTTGTAACCAAACTGAGTTTAGGCCGTGCATAACAATCCTGCCAAAATATAATGCTGGATGCAACCACTAAAGACCGTTGCACAACCAAAGTCTTTAGTTGCTGCGCAGCAGTCTTGCCAAAGTATAACTCCCACACACAAGCTATGCACACAACTAAATGTTTGCCAAATACTATAATGGCCTACCAACATGGCAGAAGGATTCAGCACTAGAATATGACAAGTAACTGCCACCAGCAAGACTTCAGTTGCTGTGCAACAAGTCTTTAGTTAGGCATGCGAAACTTTGCTTTTTTAGATGCCCAAACCATTTTTGTGGACTTTCCCATCGACAATTTAGCAGAAATGTTTTCTTCGAGTCAGACTAAGTCTATAATTGGCTAACTTTGCACAAGATCTAATGATTTTTGTTCTTATTCTTTCTAACCCTAATCCCATTCCTAGGCACAATGACACAACTAAACCCTAAAGGAAAATAGATAGGATACGATTAAATGTACTTACTAGATTCATAGAAGTTTCTTCCTCTCCTCTTTGCTTCTTTCTCTACAATTTCCTCCTTTGCTAACCCACAAACTTCCTCGTCTACTTTGCACAATCAGTTCGTAAACATCTTTCACAACACAATGCATAAAAATGTTATTTTTGGTGGGATGCATGGGCAGGATAAATGCTTTAGCAGGCTCAAATTTCATGTGTTCATAAATGGTGCTCATATAATGCTTATTGCTGGCAACTATCGATGTGACTATAAGCCAAGTGTCACATGTAAGCTGCTCAATGTGAAATTTGATATGAAGTTGCACCATGGTTGAGGGTATAGTTGACAGTAACCAGTTAAAGGAATAGCAATATTTATACCGCCAAGATTGTAAGAAAGATACAAATAGATAATTTTAATAAAGTTTAAATGCCTTACTAGAAGTATTATTGTTCGGAAAAATGAAGTCCAAATGTCTCATTAGTAGTATAATTGATTTGAAAATATAAGCCCCCATAAACTAATGGAGGGAGCACATGAAAAACTTAAAAGGTGTCTTATTGATTTAAGTACTTCCAACCTACAATTAAAAAAACAACCTAATTGAAATTACACTGCTTGAGTTGTACTTACTATAATGGCACTTTCCTAAGGTACATATTGAAACATTTAAGAATAGAATTGCCTAAAGTGGCACAAATTTCCTGTCAAAATATTGTACAGGATAGTGTACATGCACTCCAAGCTCTATTGAATTCAATCCAAGCCTCTTGGAATGAATTTGCACCTAACATGTTTGGAAATTTATGACACTTTAATGAACGAATTCTAAGGATCTTGAATGGACCAAAAAAGGCATATGAAAGGAGAGTGAGATACGACATTCTTCTATCTTCTCCACATCATTAGATTCAAAAGTGACACATGCACAAACATTAAAAGCTATACAATGAAAGTCTTCGATGGTGGCATGTGAATGTCCTCTCAAATTTAGGGTTATAAGAATTAGCCACAAATGGACTAGTGAACGTGCTAGTGTATTTAATGGTATCACAACCATGCACTAACATTACCCACATGAAGGCCCTAAATTTGATGGTCTTATGACCGTATTTAGGCATTTTTACCTTAAAATACAAACAAAATTTTAGGGAGATTTGGATTAATGATCAACATTTCTATAGAATTATTCTTTATATGTATTTAGTTTATTCTATTTTTTTTTCAGAATAAATTATGACTTAGTATTTGAAAAGCAGCTTTGAATGGATAACTGTAATGAAAAATTTAAAATTTTCTTCACAAGCAAGTTCCACCATCAAATTTAGGCAGTAACTTTGAATGGATAATCATTACAAAAAATTTGCTTCACAAGCAAGTTCGACCATCAAATTTAGGCTCTGCCCACACATAATGAACATCACTGTTCACGTATTAGTATATAAAACAAAACTTATATGCACAAAAGTGACCAATACATCACTAAAATAAATCTCTAATGACCACATTGCATATTTGAGTATAATACATTATAATTGAAGTTATGATTGGCAAACTTCTATTGTTAAAATTAAACCTCACTTGTTTCCACTATATATATTGATTGACAAGTAGCAATAATACTAGGATGTTGGTAGCCCTTTCCTTTTTACTTCTCAATGCATATATTCCCGATGAGGCTACATGTTTTGCATCCTGCTTTTGGCAAGAGACATACTTTTTTAACGGAAACAACTGGATTATGTAGATATCGGCATCCCTACCTTTATATGGTGGATTAAAACATTATGAGGGAGCATAAATCTAAACCAGAAGTTGTCCTTTGGCTAACTACCATGAGTATGGGGATCGAACTTGGCCCAATCGCACCTTTGAGGGATTTGAAGGTAAGGGTTATAGCTCAGTTGGTTAAGCTCAAGATACAAATTTTTCAAACAAGAAGCACATAATTCAAGGAGGATATTGGAGGAGATAACTTGATGCTGGTAGAGCACATGATCAATAGTCTCTATTTGGAATCCTATTTTTCAAGAAGATATGGTTTGAGCAAAGAAGAGGCTGCAAAAGATGCTTAAAAATAGAAGATATAGCATTTTTTGCTACAAATGACCATGCTAGTAGATACCAAATCTAGATGGTAGCTCTTTCGTTCAACTTTTTGTGAAGGAAGCAACAAACTAATGTTTGATACCTTATGCAAGGACCAATTGTTTTTGATCTATCAAGAGAAGGGGATTTAATGATGAATCTTTGGCCACCAAGCTCTTAAGGCCATTAGAAGAGCTTGGAATTCTTATACCAAAAGATGCTTCAGAAACCTAAGTTTTGGTTTGAAGGCTACCCATGTTGCAAAATGAGTCTTGATGAGTCTTCAAAAAAAATTAGCAAATTTGGTACTTTAAGCCTTTAATGTTTTATTGATGGAGTGAACCTTCAAGGTTTTAATGAAGAAAGGCTGGAGCCCGAGGTTCTTGAGGTTATGTCCATATTTTCATCTGTTTTACGAGGGTGTACAGTGACATCCTTGATCTTTCATTGAAACCATTAGGAGAGAAGTGAGGCTCTTGAGGTGTCCATATTTGCATCTATTATAAAAGGGTGTATACTGAGATCCTTGAATCTTTCATTGAATAATTTCGTCCTTTAAGCCTTTAAGGTTTTATTGATGGAGTGAACCTTCAAGGTTTTAATGAAAAAAGACTGGAGCCTGAGGCTCTTGAGGTTATGTCCATATTTTCATCTGTTTTAAAAGGGTGTATAGTGAGATCCTTGATCTTTCATTGAAACTGTTAGAAGAGAAGTGAGGCTCTTGAGGTTATGTCCACATTTTCATCTATTTTAAAAGGGTGTACGCTGAGATCCTTGAATCTTTCATTGAATCCATTAGGAGACAAGGGCATCCAAGCTTTTGGACCACTCTTGAAATCTCAGAAAACGATAGAAGAATTGTATTTCATCAATTGTGACATTTCCGAAGAAGCTGCTATCGCCATTTGTGAGCTTTTTCCATCCATTGAAAGGATTAAGACTTTGCATTTCCATGACAATATGACAAGAGAAAATGGAGCAGTGGCTGTTTCACAACTTGTTAAGAAATGCATTGCTCTAGTGGATTTCTTATTCTCATCAATGACAATGAAAAGATTTCATGGTTGGAGTTCGACAAGGTTATAAGCTGTTTGTGGGGCAATGCAATAGAACAGGAGCTTTTGCTTATGGTGAAGGTAGGAGACATTAATGGTGATGATCTTCTTGAATTTTCAAAATTCATGGATTTGAATACCAAGGACATCAATCTTGAGATTCTTGACAAGTGCCTACTAGACAATAAATGGTCAAAATCGATAAATGATCTAGTTAGTTGCAATAATATTGAAGTTGGAATAGACTGAAATAAGAACTTAATGTCATGTCAGAGTAATATTAAGCACAACTTTAGAGAAAGATAAAACTTTAAGTAAAAAGTTTAGGAAATTATAAGTTGAGGCATAGACTAATAATAGCTACACATGGACACAAAATTTTAACTTTATTTAAAAAGCTATTTTATTTTGAACATTATTTACTTTATTATGATGTTTTTGTTGAGCTGCTGCTTATATGGACCAGCTAGGACTCGAACCTAGGACCTGCCATTTGCTGTTGGAGTGCTCTACCAACTGAGCTACTAGCCCCTTGTGGCCAGTCCATCATCTATCCAAGTGTGGTTTTCTTCCAACACCCCCCTTAAGCCACACTACAAGTGCTTGGGGCTCCTATCTTGCCTCTGATACCAATTTGTTGAGCTACAGCTCATATGGACCAGCTAGGACTTGAACCTAGGACCTTCCATTTGCTGCTAGAGTGCTCTACCAACTGAGCTACTGGCCCCTTATGGCCAGTCCATTGTTAGTCCGGGTGTGGCTTACTTCCAACACCCCCCCTTAAGCCACACTACGAGTGCTTGGGGCTCTTAGCCTCTCTCTGATACCAATTGTTGAGCTACAACTCATATGGACCAACTAGGACTCAAACCTAGGACCTTCCATTTGCTACTGAAGTGCTATACCATCTGATCTACTGGCCCCTTGTGGCCAGTCCATCACCGGTCCGGGTGTGGCTTACTTCCAACAGTTTTATGCATAATAACATTTTAGATATTATTTACTTCATTATGATATTTTATCAAGATTCAACTGGATAGTTTAATCAAATTCATTAATGCATATTTCATTAGTAGTGCTTTCTCTCATGAAAGCATGGTGCACATAGCACTCATTGCATCTAGGTTTATGTGGATCATTCATGCTCATTGCATCTAGGTTTGTGTGGAATATTCATGCTCA
The DNA here is from genome assembly GCA_027924645.1 of Cunninghamia lanceolata. Taxonomy (NCBI): domain Eukaryota; kingdom Viridiplantae; phylum Streptophyta; class Pinopsida; order Cupressales; family Cupressaceae; genus Cunninghamia; species Cunninghamia lanceolata. Next base: position 2,621,898 of record BSBN01000062.1, read on the forward strand.
TGAGAGAGGGGTTTGTAGGTGTTGTGACGTTTTCACACATCGCCCCATTGCAAATGGGGACCCCCTTTTTTCTCGCTTTCACCGTCGTTTTTGCTTTGATCTTGCAATTTCTTGCCCTGATCCATGAACCTAGGAAAGAATGTCTGAGCAATTAGCTCATTGGGAATATTAGGAATGCTTGAAGTAGTGAATTTTCCTGAGGATAAGTGAAACCCTGACTATCATTCCTCAATCAAAACTGACCAATCCATGGCATAAGTCCATCATTCCATAAGGAAGGGTCTAAATCCTTCACTCATTCCATAGTTCCAATCCCTGTTTCAAACTTCAGAGTCTGGAGGTCCTCGTTCACGATTCCACCCCGGTGGTCTTTGTCCTAAGTTCCTATCTAGGGTCCTGCTCCAAAACCCACCATGATTTCTGTTCCAGACTTCTAAATCCAAAGTCTGGGGTGCACTGAGGGCTTGTCATTCCTTGGCAAAACTCGTCGATCCCTGACTTGAAGTAATGGAAAGTTCCAAAGATGACTTCAGGGATTCCATGATAAATGAGGCAGTTCCTCGTTCCAAGGTATAAATCCTCGTTCAAATGTCAAGAAGCTTCATCAAGAGTGAATAGAAATTCCACAGTTTAAGGCAGCAAAACCTAAGGCCCAGTCCAACTTGAGACTAGGAAGATCCTCAGGAAGGAATTCCTGAACTGGATTTTCCGTAACAGGAACATTCCTGAAATGGACATTCCTTGACCCACTCCAAAATGCACTTCTGGACAGGAAAATTCCTTCACTTAGTGAAATTTGCAAACAAGGAATTCAAGGATCATTCCATTCCAAGATCCACCCTGAAAACTGCGACTTTTTGCCTCGAAGGAATTTCAATCAATAAGGTTTTTAGGGACTTAGAACAATTTCGAAACGACAAATATTCAATCCCCCTCCGGAAGACTTAGAAACTATGCACAGGAATATTCCTGGGCGCATATTCCAGTACCAACTGGAATATGCGCCCAGGGAAGAAATTCCTTCTTGGTCGCATAATCCAATAGGTACTGGATTATGCGCCCAAGGATGATTTTTGTCCTAGTCGCATAATCCAGTACCTACTGGATTATGCGCCCCAGGATCAAGATTGTCCTGTTCCACATTCCTGTCCAGTCTGGACTATGCAACTCATCAGGAAATCATTCCTGGACTAGTCTGCGAGTGCCTGAATGAAGAATTCACCGTCTGTTAGGAAAATTTCACCATGGAGATTGAAATTCCCTGAGGGGATAGAGTGAACACCTCGCTTTGGATCCCATGTTAATAATTGAACCTCTGATGAAGCAAACTAAAGCTCACCCTTTCCCAAAAATTGAAACAGGAGGACAAATCCTTAGTCAAAATCAGGCTCAAAAGTCCAAGTCCCATTATCCAATTCAGGGTGAAATCTGCACCGAGGAGAGCTTTTTGTCCAAATCACAAAATCCACTTCCCCATGGAATTTGCGCTCCTGGAGGTTTTTTGTCCACGTCGCACATTCCTTACCCAGATGGAATTTGCGCTCCTAGACAACAGGATTCCAGTTCCCTTTGAAAAATGCAAAATAAGATAATTCCTATCCAGAATGAAAGAAGCAACCTTCCGTCTGAGTGAGATTCCACAGGAGAAAATTTCCAAGACTTAGCAAAATTTTGACAAAAAGACTTGAAAGAAAGTCTGAGAGAGAAGAAGTCCAGACTCAGGAAGAAGTTATCCATGGTCGCATAATCCAGTCACTCAAGGAATCCCCGACCAGAAGGAATCCCAAAAACCTCAAGGAATCCCCGACCAAGTGGAATATGCGCTCCAAGATAGGTGGATTCCCTAACCAGGTGGATTCCCCGACCGACTGAAATCCCCGACCACCGACCCTGGGAGAAAAAGACAACAGAACTAAGTCGGCTAGGTGATGGAGTATGGCGGCTAGGCTTTTTTTATTCCACCAACCTAGGTCGGCCAAGTGGCAGGGAAGAGTCCAAATGCCTATATAAGGGGGCCGCCCAAGTCATTTCATTCATTCAAACTCAAATTCAAGATAGAAAAAATAGATTTCATGTTCAAACCAAGGGCAGAAGTAAGTATTCAAAGGAAGATTTTAGCATTCAAAGAACAGATTTCACCCCTAGGATGACAAATTTCATCAAGACCTGGAATTCCTAGCTAAGGAATTCCAGTCCAAGGAATCTGACTCCCTCCTTCCAATTGCTCCCTGACGTGGAAATTCCTCCTGTCCATGCCTGGTAACCCTGGAATGAAGGAAAAATGTGAAGAATGTCGAAGAATGAAGGAAATCCTTTGTTTGGTCAGGAATTTATAAGTGAAATTGATCAAAACTTGCAAAATCATTCATGTTTCATTTCATATTGCATTGCATTTATAGATTTTGTGCATCATGCCTATTCGAGGTTTCCCTTGTTTTGTAGGAATCCAAGACGAGGATAAGTTCCATGAGGAGGATGAACAAGGATGATTCGGGGCAAGCAGGATGGATGCAGAGAGTTCAAGCACCAGAAATGTTGACCATTTCAAGGATCCAGGAGTTCCGACAATAAGAAGACTACACATGCATACCGAGGGAAGGGAAGGCAACATCAAAGATTCCAATTCGGCGATAGGGAGACTTCACACAAAGGGATAAGGAAGATCAAGATGTCCTTCCAAAGATTTCAAATGACACAGAGAATGCCTGCATCAAGGATGGCAGAATGGGAGAGATCACTCCAAGTCCAATATCAGGGATTCCAGTTCCGGACAAGAGGATCAATCCTTGGAAAACCAAGAAGGATACACTTCAAGTTCACATCCATCGAGAAGAACGAGAATCCACGCCAAGAGCAAGGATCCATGTCGATGCGGGAATCCAAAGGGAAATACAGCAAGGATGGAATTTCAATTCCAAAGTATACAACATAGAGACAAAATTCCAAGGATCACTCCAAGAATTCCATTAGGATTGACTTGATTACCAGCCTGGAAGGAATTCCACAGCAAAGTTCCTTGACCCCCTAGATTATGCGCCCAGTAAGAAAATCATTCTAGGTCGCAAAATCCTGTTCCAGGTGGAATTTGCGACCAGGACAAGTGGATTCCAGAACACCATGAAATTTGCGACCAAGGAGCAGGTCGAGCTGGGCAGTTGACTGGTCTCACCTACCTACCAGGCAGCTTAGTCAGCCTGATGCCTAGGACATGTGGCAGCCTTCTACTTGTCTTATGACGTATTTCCACCTACCTTTTAGGGTTTGCACGTTGATAGAGGAAATCTGATCTTTTTTCACCTCCTTGTTTGCTGGCTAGCCTATAAATAGGCTGAGGGCGCCTCATTTAGAGATCCCTCCATCCCTCGCTCTCTTTTTTCCATCATTCTGCTGCTCCTAGAGCACCCTAGTAGCTAGTTTTTATTTCTGCACTATTTTTCTGAGCTGAAACTCCAAGGATCAGTTGGATTGTTGTAATACAGACTTCTGAAGCAATAATATATGCATTGAAGAATGGTGTTCATATATTTCTTTGGATTTTGGCATGGTCTTATTGATTTCTTGGAGCAAATATGAAAGATATTGAAGTTATTTCTTGTATTTTCATGCTTTTGTTAGATAGATGTGATGGAAATGTTCTTGTTGAAAGATTGAAGTTGATTTGTTCATACCATTTGTGATCTGTGGCTTGCAAATCACTTTGTATGGTTAGTCTAAACGTAATCCATGCTTAACTTCGACTGTTTCTGTATGATCAGTTCCATGTTCCATGACAGGACAGTGTGAAAATCTCTGCCTCTACCCCAGAAGATTGCACCATCTCTGCCTAGTTGTTGTCGCATGACGAAGCAGAGGACTGGTTCCAGTTTCCATCCTCAACAATAGTCATTTCCATCGATTAGATACCTAAACCCTTACCTCATCTTTTGCATTTTCTTTTAGATCTTCGTTAGGAATAGTCCGTAAGGAACCTCACTGAGAAATCATTCCCTATCCGGAAGTGGAACTAAGAGCCTACGCCATGTTTTCCTTGGAAGAGATAGTGAAATCCAAGCCTTTCTGTGGAAGAAACAGTGAAATCCTAGTCTCTCTGTTGGAGGAAGCAGTAGGTTCCAGGTGTCCATTTGCGAAGGAGTTTCATTCACCCACCAATCTGAGTCCCAAAAGTGAATTCCATGTCCATGAAGGAGTAATCCCACGTAAGTCCCCCTCGTGATTACCAGCAAATCACATCATTCCACTGAGTCTATCCCTATGCACGTCAAGACCTGACACAAAAGGAACCTTGGAGCAGTCTCATTTGATCACATAGTTTAGTGTCTGAGAAGCTTTATTCAAGAGAGGATAGGATACTCAGTATTTTATTCTATTGTTGTGGTGTCACAAAAACATCATCAACATAAATTGGCGCTAGAAGGAGGGCAAAACAAAGGCATTGTTCCATTCAAAGACATTGATTTCATCAGCACGCCCCTCTTCCAACGCTCAACATAAATTGGCGCTAGAAGGAGGGTCGTTCAAGGAATTACTCCATTCATTCCGGGTATGAACTACAAATTACTCCATTCATTCCAGGCTGGAAGAAGGATTGCCTTATCCATTTCGAGTCATTTCTCCATCAAATGTCCAACAGAAGAGAGAAGGAACGCTGAATGAATTCCGGATTGTGAATGTGGAACCAAAGTGAGCTTTCAAGGAAGAATTTGAGATTTGCTAGATCTCATCATATGTGGAAAATACAAAAAAAGTAAAAAAATTTAGAAAATAGAAAAAAGACATGGATTTCTCAGGACCTTCAAGGCAATTCAATGCAGATCATCCTCAAGTTAACCTTCTCCAGCTTTGGTGGAGTTTGAGTGCACAACTTCACCCTAAGAGTTTGAAAGACTTTGCGTCACGGAGGGGATGTAGAATCCATGAGACCAATGGACACAATGAAATGCATTGTCTAACATTTTTGTCCAGGATGGATTTAGCTTTGCAGGAGAAAATTTCCTTTTCACAAGTGCATGAGCCAGTTGTTCCTACAAAGGAGGTGCCCGACGCCCTATTTGATGAAAGGGAGTTCTTCACGAGTTTCAAGGAAATGATCAAGAAGAGATTGAGCATTGAGAAGGATTTGCCTGCAGAAGACTTCTTGATTCCAAAAGGATGGTGCAGGATTCATAACACGGCTCATTCCGAACTCACCTGTTCATCTTGTGCTGAAGCTATTCATCAAGTCAAGGAACAATTGAGGTTGGAAGAAGCATCCAAGACACGATCAAGATTGGACATCTTGTGGAGCAAGCGTCTTCAAGAAATCAACTGTACATCCAAAGGAAAAGACTTTCCCATTTCATCCAATAGTGTAGACAGTACTAATGGCTCTGATAATCAAAACACTATTGAGGAGAACAAGTTTGCATATCTTCTTCCAAGAAAGAAAAGGCCTGCTGAAGAAGAAGTTGGAAAGGTAATGGAAGATGTCCAAAGGAATGCAAGTGATGCACAAGATGTTGAACAAGATGTTCATCCCTCAGGCGAAGAAGGAAATGATTTAAGTCCATTGCAAGAGGAGGAAGTCCTTGATGAACACCCTTCCATGCTACAAGAGGAGGTCATCGAGAATGAATCACAAGAAATTTCAAGCGTCCTTGGAGAGGAAGACAACCTTATGGATATGCTGAATGAAAAAGTACAAGCTATTGAGTCCAAGGAAGAAGAACAATTCAAAGGGGCGCTGGAAGATCCAAGGAAGGAAGCACATGAAGAGCTTTTGCCAAAGTTATTCCAAGATGAACGAGTTGCTGCAAGAGGAATGATCCATTATCAACTTCGACCTCCCAATGCGCTAATGGAAATTGAACAATTTTCACTGGAAGACGAAGTATCCCAGGTTGTTTCTTTCCCTGCCTTTAGTTGTGAAAATTATGAATTTGATTATGGAAACTTAGGAAAAAGGACTTGTGTTTGGATTAATCATGGTCCTTTTGAATTGCCGCAATTGATAATCCTGCATTTAATTTTGCTTGAATATGAGAAATATAGTGTGTAAGATATTTTCTCTGAATTCAAGGATGAATTCGCTAGATTTTGAACTGTCACCTGTGCATTATTGCTCCTATTCATTCTGAGAAACCATGCTAGATCATGTATATATTTAAGCCTTTTAAGTCTTGTTCACTCTTTGCTTGTGGTTAGATAGATTTCTTTTAAGTTTGCTTTAGCTTAGGTTTGCTTTCCATAGTTCGTTTGCTTTCCTTAGTCTAAGTTTGCTTTCCCTAGAGAGGATGTCTCTAGGTTTAGTGTATAGCTCACTTCAGTTAGTTGTTTTCTGGGGTTCCCGATTTTTGCAAGGTGTTGAACTTCTAAAAATCTGGCACTTCCACCGTGAGACTCATCCCTTGGATAAATTGCTCATGAAATTGTTTGAGTCTTCAGGATAACTTTTCTTTGGCTTATCATTTGTTAAGATTGGTACTTGACTCGAGTGTGGAATCATATATTACATCTCGACATGGATATCTTTGATTATATGTTTAAAATGCTTAAATCTTTAAATGAACACTTCTAGTTTTCCTTTGAGAAACTTGTGTCAAACGGATAGATTCATTGTGAGCTCCATTGTTAATGTTTGGATAACATACTGCTTGCTCTTGGAAGATAAATCGACTGTTTAGGATGGTTGGAAGTATGTTGAGATCTTAAACTTTACACACTAAAGAAATTTGGAAGTCACTAGGAGAGACTTTGTGATCTTACATTAAGTGAAAAATCCATGGTCCACCTTTGCCGCCATCGGAATTCCACACCCAACTATCTGAGTTATCAACATAACCTATGCTGTCAAAAAGCATATGTTGCAAGGGTAGCAATACTGCATTGTACTCTGCCGAATTCTAGTTTAATTGATAATTAAAAAGGAAAAAAGAACGAAGCACTCAATCACACACTATAACTCAGTTAGATGGACAATCGAGCAATCTCTACCAGGGCTATGGACGCTCACTGGCAATGGGGCTCTGCTCGAGTGGAATTACGAAGACAAACCCGTCGGCGCTATAAACGCTCACTAGCAGCAAGGCAATGTCCAGGTAGTTCAGGAGGTGCGTACTAATCACGTAGCTTAATGTAAAGGAACTTTGATGACCCTAGTTGCTTACAGATTGGAATGAACGCAATCGCACATATTGGATCTTCAGGATATGAATGGTTGTACTAACCCTTTGATTTTGAAGCCTCGATCAAGTATTCATGTTCATCTGACTTAACGTGTGGGTGTGCACAGGGATGTTTGAAGTTGTGACTCTTGTTTATCATTAGAACACTTGAACTTTAAAAGGAAAACGTTTATTTAATAGAACAGCAAAGATAGATGTCTTGATATAATCTATGGCTCTTTTCTCCTTTTAAGTATATTTCTTAACTGATTGATTGTCTTGAGGAAGTTATATTGTCGATCTCGAGTTCTGAGTGGACCATTTATCCTTGGAATGTTCAGGAACATTTGTTCAAAGGTGTCGCTAGATGTTGTGACGTTTTCACACATTGCCCCATTGCAAATGGGGACCCCCTTTTTTCTCGCTTTCGCCATCATTTTTGCTTTGATCTTGTAGTTTCTTACCCTGATCCATGAAGCTAGGAAAGAATGTCCGAGCAGTTAGCTCACTGGGAATATTAGGAATGCTTGAAGTAGTGAATTTTCCTGAGGATAAGTGAAACCCTGACTATCATTCCTCGATCAAAACTAACCAATCCATGGCATAAGTCCATCATTCCATAAGGAAGGGTCTAAATCCTTCACTCATTCCACAATTCCAATCCCTGTTTCAAACTTCAAAGTCTAGAGGTCCTCGTTCACGATTCCATCCCGGTGGTCTTTGTCCTAAGTTCCTGTCTAGGGTCTTGCTCCAAAACCCACCATGACTTCTGTTCCAGAGTTCTAAATCCAGAGTCCGAGGTGGACTGAGGGCTTGTCATTCCTTGGCAAAACTCATCGATCCCTGACTTGAAGTAATGGAAAGTTCCAAAGATGACTTCAGGGATTCCATGATAAATGAGGCAGTTCCTCGTTCCAAGGTATAAATCCTCGTTCAAATGTCAAGAAGCTTCATCAAGAGTGAATAGAAATTCCACAGTTCAAGGCAGGAAAACCCAAGGCCCACTCCAACTTGAGACTTGGAAGATCCTCAAGAAGGAATTCCTGAACTGGATTTTCCTTCATGGGAACATTCCTGAACTGGACATTCCTTGACCCACTCCAAAATGCGCCTCTAGATAGGAAAATTCCTTCACTTAGTGAAATTTGCAAACAAGGAATTCAAGGATCATTCCATTCCAAGATCCACCCTGAAAACTGCGACTTTTTGCCTCGAAGGAATTTCAATCAATAAGGTTTTGAGGGGCTGGAATATGCGACCTGGAATATTCCTGTGGATAGTTTCTAAGTCTTCCAGAGGGGGATTGAATATTCGTCGTTTTGAAATTGTTCTTAATATGCGCCCAGGGAAGAAATTTCTTCCTGGTCACATAATCCAGTAGGTGCTGGATTAGGCACCCAGGGATGATTTTTGTCCTGGTCGCATAATCCAGTACCTATTGGATTATGCGCCCCAGGATCAGGACTGTCCTGTTCCACATTCCTGTCCAGTCTGGACTATGCAACTCACTAGGAAATCATTCCTGGACTAGTCTGCAAGTGCCTGAATGAAGAATTCACCATCTGTTAGGAAAATTTCACCATGGAGATTGAAATTCCTTGAGGGGATAGAGTGAACACCTCGCTTTGGATCCCATGTTAATAATTGAACCTCTGATGAAGCAAACTAAAGTTCACCCTTTGCCAAAAATTGAAATAGGAGGACAAATCCTTAGTAAAAATCAGGCTCAAAAGTCCAAGTCACATTATCCAGTTGGGGGTGAAATCTGCGCCCAGGAGAGCTTTTTGTCCAAATCACAAAATCCACTTCCCCTTGGAATTTGCCCTCCTGGAGGTTTTTTGTCCTCGTCGCACATTCCTGACCCAAATGGAATTTGCGCTCCTGGACAACAGGATTCCAGTTCCCTTTGAAAAATGCAAAATAAGATAATTCCTATCCAAAATGAAAGAAGCAACCTCCCGTCTGAGTGAGATTCCACAGGAGAAAATTTCCAAGACTTAGCAAAATTTTGACAAAAAGACTTGAAAGAAAGTCTGAGAGAGAAGAAGTCCAGACTCAGGAAGAAGTTATCCATGGTCGCATAATCCAATCACTCAAGGAATCCCCAACCTTAAGGAATCATCGACCAGAAGGAATCCCCGACCTCAAGGAATCCCCGACCAAGTGGAATATGCGCTCAGGGACAGGTGGATTCCCTGACCAGATGGATTCCCCGTCCGACTGAAATCCCCGACCACCGACCCTGGGAGAAAAAGACAAAAGAACTAAGTCGGCTAGGTGATGGAGTATGGCAGTTAGGTTTTTTTTATTCCACCAACCTAGGTCGGCCAAGTGGCAGGGGGGAGTCCAAACACCTATATAAGGAGGCTGCCCAAGTCATTTCATTCATTCAAACTCAAATCCAAGATAGAAAAAGTAGATTTCATGTTCAAACCAAGCGCAGAAGTAAGTATTCCAAGGAAGATTTTAGCATTCAAAGAACAGATTTCACCCCTAGGAGGACAAATTTCATCAAGACCTGGAATTCCTAGCTAAGGAATTCCAGTCCAAGGAATCCTACTCCCTCCTTCCAATTGCTCCTTGACCTGGAAATTCCTCCTGTCCATGCCTGGTAACCCTGGAATGAAGGAAAAATGTGAAGAATGTCGAAGAATGAGGGAAATCCTTTGTTTGTTCAGGAATTTATAAGTGAAATTGATCAAAACTTGCAAAATCATTCATGTTTCATTGCATATTGCATTGCATTTATGGATTTTGTGCATCATGCCTATTCGAGGTTTCCCTTGTTTTGTAGGATTCCAAGATGAGGATAAGTTCCATGAGGAGGATGAACAAGGATGATTCGGGGCAAGCATGATGGATGCAGAGAGTTCAAGCGCTGGAAATGATGACCATTTCAAGGATCCAGGAGTTCCGACAATAAGAAGACTACACATGCATACCGAGGGAAGGGAAGGCAACATCAAAGATTCCAGTTCGGCAAAGATTCCAGTTCGGCGACAGGGAGACTTCGCACAAAGGGATAAGGAAGATCAAGATGTCCTTCCAAAGATTTCAAATGACACAGAGAATGCCTGCATCAAGGATGGTGGAATGGGAGACATCACTCCAAGTCCAGTATCAGGGATTACAGTTCCGGGCAAGAGGATCAATCCTTGGAAAACCAAGAGGATACACTTCAAGTTCACATCCATCGAGAAGAACGAGAATCCACGCCAAGAGCAAGGATCCGTGTCGGTGCGGGAATCCAAAGGGAAATACAGCAGGGATGGAATTTCAATTCCAAAGTATACAACACAGAGACAAAATTCCAAGGATCACTCCAAGAATTCCATCAGGATTGACTTGATTTCCAGCCTGGAAGGAATTCCACAGCAAAGTTCCTTGACCCCCTGGATTATGCACCCAGGAAGAAAATCATTCCAAGTCGCAAAATCCTGTTCCAGGTGGAATTTGCGACCAGGACAAGTGGATTCCACGACACCATGAAATTTGCGACCAAGGAGCAGGTCAAGCCGGGCAGTTGACTAGTCTCACCTACCTACCAGACAGCTTAGTCAGCTTGACGCCTAGGACATGTGGTAGCCTTCTACTTGTCTTATGACGTATTTCCACCTACCTTTTAGGGTTTGCACGTTGATAGAGGAAATCTGATCTTTTTTCACCTCCTTGTTTGCTGGCTAGCCTATAAATAGGCTGAGGGTGCCTCATTTAGAGATCCCTCCATCCCTCTCTTTCTCTCTTTTTTCCATCATTCCGCTGCTCCTAGAGCACCCTAGTAGCTAGTTTTTATTTCTGCACTATTTTTCTGAGCTGAAACTCCAAGGATCAGTTGGATTGTTGTAATACAGACTTCTGAAGCAATAATATATGCATTGAAGAATGGTGTTCATATATTTCTTTGGATTTTTGGCATGGTCTTATTGATTTCTTGGAGCAAATATGAAAGATATTGAAGTTATTTCTTGTATTTTCATGCTTTTGTTAGATAGATGTGATGGAAATGTTCTTGTTGAATGATTGAAGTTGATTTGTTCATACCATTTGTGATCTGTGGCTTGCAAATCACTTTGTATGGTTAGTCTAAAAGTAATCCATGCTTAACTTCGACTGTTTCTGTATGATCAGTTCCATGTTCCATGACAGGACTGTGTGAAAATCTATGCCTCTACCCCAGAAGATTGCACCATCTCTACCTAGTTGTTGTCGCATGACGAAGCAGAGGACTGGTTCCAGTTTCCATCCTCAACAGTAGTCATTTCCATCGATTAGATTCCTGAACCCTTACCTCATCTTTTGCATTTTCTTTTAGATCTTCGTTAGGAATAGTCCATAAGGAACCTCACTAAGAAATCATTCCCTATCCGGAAGTGGAACTAAAAGCCTACGCCTTGTTTTCCTTGGAAGAGATAGTGAGATCCAGGCCTTTCCGTGCAAGAAACAGTGAAATCCCAGTCTCTCTGTTGGAGGAAGTAGTAGGTTCCAGGTTGTCCATTTGCGAAGGAGTTTCATTCACCCACCAATCCGAGTCCCAAGAGTGAATTCCATGTCCATGAAGGAGTAATCCCACATAAGTCCCCCTCGTGATTACCAGCAAATCACATCATTCCATTGAGTCTATCCCTATGCATGTCAAGACCTGACACAAAAGGAACCTTGGAGCAGTCTCATTCGATCACATAGTTCAGCGTCTGAGAAGCTTTATTCAAGAGAGGATAGGATACTCAGTATTTTATTCTATTGTTGTGGTGTCACAAAAACATCATCGACAGTAGGTTTAACTCAAAACTACACAATTAAATCCTAATAAAACATCGTGCAAGGAAAAAACTCCTACTTGTCATTATTTACTTTATCTTTTACTTGAAGAACTTTTTTGTATGTTAATGCTTGTCGTGTCCTAAATCAGTACTTTGGTTCAATTCAGCATGGTTCAATACATGGAAATAAAACTTAACAGTTATTTTATTTTAGACATTATTTGCTTTATCTTTTGCTTGAGAAGGACATGGGAAAGCTAGGGAGTGAGTCCAGGGCCTAAATTTGATAGTCGTATGGCCATGTTTAAGCAAGATTGTATCACATGAAAGGGGAGATTTCGGACAGAATTAAAATTTCTATAAGATTATTATTTATATATGTATTTTTTTAAAATAAGGTATGTTTTAGTACTTGAAAGACAATTTCAAATGGATAACCATCAAAAAAAAACATTGCTTGACAGGTAATGTCGAGCGTCAAATTTGGGCCCTATGGGGTGCATAAATTAATTAAGATTTTGATTTTAATTTGATTGTATGTTACGCATTATTTTCCACTAGTTAAAAGAAATATATAATTTATCCAGGCATTAATGTGCTTTTAACTTATTCTGAAATCAAGAGCATACATAAAATGCAATCCTCCTTACAGTCATGATATGTATGAAAAATATGAATTATGACAGACGCATGGCATGAAAAATGAATGGCAAAGTGGATGATTTTGTTTTAGACACTGACAAAGCTTTATTGCCTAAGCAAGGATTCATAAATATCCTTACCAGCCACTCAGGTGCGCTATGCCAGCCATGCTCCTTCAGAGTTCCTGCTGTTTAACACCACCATAAATTTGTTGAAATTGTGGCCCATTCTATGTTGGGTTCTGTAGAGAAAAACAAAAACCCAAAATTGAAATAAAAACATAAACTAATTCAATTTTAATTATTAGGAAAAAATGATAAATTCCCAAAAAAACTTAAATAAGAAATAAACACTAGTGACACAAAAAATAATTTAATCTCTCAGAACATTAATTATAGTTCAAAAACAAGATCCTCAAGAGTGGGTCTATTTGAAAATAGACTGGTAAATGAGATTTCAAGTGTAAACGAGATTTACTTGAAACGCAAAATTTCCCCAACGCCACCAGTAAAATCAATGGAGGGTTAAGAGGCATTGCTTTGCTGAAACAACAACAAAAATTTGAAGAAAAATAAGAAGGGATAAATTAATTTTCAAGAGTTTAAATGTAGTAATTGGTTGGAAAGAGCTGCCGCACCTTGCGATTATTTTGGATGGCATTTCTTCTGGTAACGGCGTGCCCAAAATATGCCTCAAAACGAAGACAGACTCGGAATTGACAGATTTAGAAGTGATAAGCAAAACGAGCAATCCACGGCGTAGATCAGCCCCAGGGTGTGAATTGAAGCCCGTTAAAATGCTCTGCTTATAAAGCAAGACATTTTCTTTTCTTTGTAGGGTTGTGTCATAATGAAAGTTTGCTTTAAAACAGAGGACAATGTCCAGGGAAGCAGCATGAAAAAGAATAAAATGATGAAAAAGCACGTAGCATACTTGCTGAGAGACGTGGTAGGAAGTTATTTGAGGGCTCGTCTTCCATTGAGTATTAAATGTCTTCCCTTCCCCTTCTGTACCGGTGTCTCCCTCTGTGCCGCTGTGTCTGCCCTTGCCCTGTTGTGACCCCTGTCGCTTGTCCTGCTTATAAATTGAACCGCATGGGCTAATACTGTAGTTGTCAGCTCTTACTCCTTTGAATGAATGAATTTTAATGACGTCCACAAGGCCAATTAGTCTAAGGGACCAAGAGCCGTAGCCCTAAGACACTTTCAAAATCTTCTACTATGGATTGGTTGATCCTTTGCACGGTTGGGGTTCATGGTTCGCGGTGAGGGCCCTGGATATTATATACACATTATTAGTCCCGTGGCGGGTTGTGCCTTCCTTGGCGGATGCTACGCCTTAGGTTGATATGGTTGCCTTGGTTGACCTTGCAGCGATGCTTACTCATCTTTGTAGTGCATCCCCCTCTGTCATGGCCCATCTTTAGTTGATAACAATCTTGTGGATGCATGGTGGTCAATGTAGCTCATGGTTTCTCATGTTCTAGCCATAGTTATCAAAAATTTTGTGCCTCTGCGATAGATTTGTAGTCTTTTGTGGTAACATGGTAATAATGGCTTCACAATGCCTTAGTTTATGTTCATCTAATGTAATTGTTCATCTTGGTATGTCTGACATGTCACCCCATCTTGTCTATCATTTGATGTGTCATCTTCCACATGTATATAGCTCGTATTCAAACAAAGTTCAAAGTGTTTAGCTACCTTGTCATTCACTATTCATTCCCACCTATCCTGACCAAGTACTATGAGTTTATGGGTTATTCAAATGCATAGCTCTTGTGGTTGACTCAACTGGGGGTTGGATGTATCTTCACCATTTATTGGCTCGACCCTATTTTCCTTATGGTTGTTGTGTAGGTATGCCATGATAGGGCACAATCCAAATGTTCATCATGAGGCCTTGTGTGTAGCCATGGTAGGTTTTACTCATTTCAATTTTTTTTCCATGACTTAACCGAGGGTTTAATGCTAATCTAATATGTGGGTGATCTTGGAGCAATTTTCCATATGATTTTGTGGTTCTCATTGCCTTTGGGTGTCCTTGCATCTTGTAGTTATGGGGTCGTGGCCCCATATCTTCATGAGTTGATCTTGTATGATGCCACGCAATCTCTTGGCAGGGTGTGGCCTATATCCTATTGGTGATTAGGTGGCAGAAATTTAAATTTCCTCCCAACTCCTTTGAATCCAAATGCTACATATTCATGAGTTAAGGAGGGGAAAGTGTTGGATCATGTTGACTAGCATGCTTGTAGAATGGAACAGAGAAAGGAATGTTGTAGAGTTTGCCTTGTATTTTGTATTGTGCTAAGTGTGATATTGAATATACATGTCTATCTTTCATTTTGTCATTGTTCCATTGCTTTTGTAATCCACAAAGGGAATGAATATAAAAGTGCAATCTTCAAGCACTTAAATGTCTCTATGAGTATTTTGCATACTTTGATAGTCTAGTTAACTATCTTAATCACATTTGTTGATTTAAGCATTACCCATAGAGGCTGTAAAACCCCTTACAAACATTTTTGTGAGGTATCATTTCAAAATAGTATAGAAAGTGTATGAATTTGTTGTTAGATAATTAAGAATATGTTCATGTGATTAAATTGTAGTATCATTTATTGTGTAATCTCTAAATATAGATCCTAGCTTGTGTGTAGTATCATAAAACATTGTCCTCTTTGTATCTTATATAAGGTGTCATATTGTGGTTTTGTTCTAGTAATGCCTTATGGTTAATGAATATTTGACTCTAGTACCCTTATGAATTACAAATTGTTTCAACCAATTGCTACCATAGTGCAAATACAAAAAATAAACCTTTCAATAATTGAAGTAAAATTAGTTGATCCACTACATTGCTTGATTTCACTACCTTGCTATTGTAAAGTGCTTGAGAACCTCATGAAGGTCATTCATAATGAGATCTGCATTGTTGTTATCACCACATTTGTGTGCAAGTGATACAATGCACCACAAACCTTAAGGGGTTAAAAAGAATGCATTCTAGTCTCTACATGTCTATTGCATCTACTAATAAAAGTGTTGCATCATTGGTTCAAGGTAAACCAACACATTGGTGCTTAGTGACAATCCAATAAGAGTTTCATGTGTTTCGAATATGTTTTATCTCAAGGTCAGTTTCATCATTGTTAATCCTTAGTCTATTCAAGAAATACACCTCAAGGAACACACCCCTTGGTCTAACAAAACCTAAAGAAGAAGAAAGAGATATCCATCCTTATTAATTGGTCATTTCATGCAACTATTTGATCATAATTCTTGCCTTCCACCTTTGATGACATACACTTGGCCTTAGGTGTTAATTGAAATCTTTAGGATAAGTGAAGCTACATATCTGGTCACCAACAAATTGGCATCATTGCCAAGGATATGGTATAGCATATATTTTGAAGACTCTACAATTTGGTGAAGTAAGTTGTTTGTAGTAACGTCATTCTGCTTGTGTATAGTGTTTACATCCCATCAACTTACACCAACAAATTGGCCTAGGGAGGTAGAAAATTTGAAGATTCCAAATTGGTTGAAGTGTGATCTTGGGTTTACTATTGTTCATTCTACCCTAGTATCTACAACAATAATTATTTTTTGTTCCAAGTGAAGAGTAGTGATTCTATTGAAGGAAAACCCGATCTAAAGATCAAGATAATATCTTGAGAATGGAAAGGAGGAGACATCCTAAATATTTCTAGGAAAAAGAAGATATTGTAGGTCATTCAAAAAAGAAGCAAGCTACATGGAGAGCAAAAAAATATAGGTAAGTTCACTTAATCTTCTTTGCAAGAGCATGAGGTTGGCACATCTATAAGAAATAACGCATTTATTGATTTGAGAGACCGGTATCAATACACTTCTAATGATTCTATTGACAACCAACTTAGAACTCAAAGGAGACCTCATAAGCATGAGTACAATGTTCAAAGAAATATTGTGCTTATTGGTAGACAAAGTAGGGATAGATCTAATGACTCACATGTTCAGAAATTAGGAATGTCCGATCCTAGTGTGAGAGCTCAACACATTGGATCACATCATATATCTCCTACTTTTTCACATAGAAATAACAAACTTGAGGATGATACTACTTCTCATGATGTTAGTGAACCCGAGTAGTCAGAAGGTGATCACTATGAAAGAGAGATTGATTAGGAGTTGGATCTATTGGAACATCTTAAACAATGACATCAAGAATTATAAGATTAGATTGAACATCAACAAGTTCGGTTGGCTCAACAAGCTCATCTCTGGACCCAAACAACTAATTAGAAAAATCAAAACCATGGCGATTATGCCCAGCATCATCTAGCATAGAACTAGCAACATCATTTGTAGTTTAACAACCCTTTAAATGTGAGAGCTCAATTCTAGAGGCAGGCTTAGATATTTCCACTTGTAAGAGAAACATTGGGAATGAAAAGATACTGATAGTTGGATTTCTTGGGAATCCTTAATTATCCTAACATAATTGCAAATGAGATCAGAGGAAAGATCTTGAAAATTTCAAGGTAATAATGTGGTTGCAAGAGAAGAAAATTTGAGGTGTTTCATTAACATGATCGATAAGTACGAGATTGATCATAAAGATGTGATGATGAAGTTGTTTGTACAATCCTTGGAGGAGAGTGTAAAGGAGTGGTACAAGAGTCTACCTAACAAAAGTAGACTCGTGGGAAGAATTCATGTGGGTGTTCAAAATACAATATGGAGACCAAATTGATCCAAAATTTGTTAATCATAAATAACTACAACAAATAATTGAGTAAATAAGGTGGTAGTGGATTTCAACAACAAATTCATCATGACCAAGATGAATGTTCTACGCAATTTAAGACCAAATGAATCACTGTGCTTGGTCTTGTATTGCGATGAATTTGATGCTAAAATTGGATATTGTCTTAGGGGCAAGAATCCACAAACTTTGAGATAAGCTTGTGCCACCACGATCAACATTAAAAGCAATATGGAAGCATCAGGTATTATAGGGCTATATATTAGTTATATGCACTAGGATTTATGTTTGTTGGGTGTCTATCTACAACCATTTAACACCATGTGCAAGCCTTACCATGGTCGTTTTGCTTAATGCATTATAATTCATCATTGTACTAGACCCTTGCACCATACTAAATGGAGGTTGCATCATGTATTCTATGAATATCCAATGCCTAATCGAGCCATCCCAATCTTGCAAGTTGATATTAGAAAATACTAAAATGTTATACAAAGCCAACATAGGCACCATTATTCTCACATGGTACATTTTCTTAGTACTGCCACCACATAGTCCACCCAGCTTGTGTAATGGACAAAGTTTTTAGTTACATCCTCATTTTTGTGCCCCATGGGTGTCAATTTAATTTCTCATGATATTTTATGAGAAAAATAATGCTTGCAAGCCCTTAAGGTGATATGCTTGACCCCTTTTATTACCTAAGCATAAATCAAAACCCTTGTAATGTTGCATTTAAAATAATAGTCTACATAGTGTTTTAGGTTGGGGCACAATTCCAAACATGAATTTAAACTTAGCAATCAACAAAGTTTTTTTTAGCTTAAGGAAGGTCACACTATGCCTCTTCTATTAGACTTAACCTATGCGCAAAGCCATAATATGCTAACCTTCCTATGCCTACATAGTTCCATTTGATTTCCATGCTAAAATCATTTGAATAACCAAGTAGCAATCAATACCATGCAACCTATTCTTTGTATTACTTGTCTTCTTATTAGCATGTGCTATGTTGACATAGTGGTTCTTTGATATCTCCATTAGACATTAGATATGATCTTTCTAGTTATAATATTCCAAAGCCTGTATCATTTCACACATTCATTATAGTTGATCAAGATACACTTATTAGATTTATAGTCCAACTTAAACATTTTTGGGGGAACATGAACATATGCCTCACAACTATACACATAGATATGCTAAAATGAGGACTTTTTCCCCATCCAAATCTCCTATGGATTTTTGTCAATAAGCAATAATGTAGGAGACCTATTAATTAGGTAACATGCATTGCTAACCACTTCTACCTAGAACTACTAATCTAGAAAATAACACCACTCAACATATTCCTAGCCCTCTCCATTAATGCATTATTCATTCTATTTGCAAATCCATTCTACTGAGGGGTGTATGGTGTTTTCTTATGTCACATGATTTAATTCATCTTAGAAAAGGCATTAAACTCTCCCAAACAATACTCTCCACCAATACCCATTCTTAATATATTGGTCTCTTTTCCTATTTGGGTCTACACAAGAGCCTTAAACTCTTTGATCAAATGGAAGACCTCAAATTTTCACTTCAAAAAATAGACAAAAGTTTTCTTGGAGGAATCATGAATGAAAGTAACATAATACAAGCACTTTCTAAGTGAAGGTACATCTATAAGACCAAAAACATCACTATGGATCAAATCTAAAAAACCATTAGATCTAAAAGATTTTGAATAAAATTCAACATAATTTTGTTTCCCATATATGCAATGTTCATAAAAACTAAACTCTACATTACAATTAGTTAATCCATCAACAAGATTTTTTTCAGGGTCTTTCTCATTAATGTGGCCCATGAACTCATGCCACAACTATTAGGGTTAGCTGACAAAAGATATCAATTAAATGCAGATAAAGATTAAACAGAGGAATGGAAATACACAGAAATAATAACGAGAGACAAGTTTTAACGTGGTCACCCAAACTCAGGCTACATCCACCAACATAGAGTCCAATATTATTATCCAGTAAATCAAACCGATTACAACCAACAATCCTTGCAACTCAATACCGCTGCAAATGCTACAATACATCAACAGAAACCCTAACCCTTAGCCGCTTTTATCAAGCCTTATGCCAGTTACAAAAATAGGGTTTTTTATGTCAGACAATAGAAAAATAACTCCCGACGCCTTAATAAAATAATAAAAAAATGTTGGAGGTTTCGGGGGCGTTGCCCCTCGACCCTGCCCTGTATCGCGACAGGGAGCACGTAAGGGGTGTTGCCCCTTGACCCCATTAAATAATTTGGGGGGAAATCGCACTGATAAAAGTGGGGTAAATTTGACCTCCGAGTCTAATTACGCTCAATATAACAACAACAACACGGTCTTCTCAATAATTATTTTGATATTAAGTTACAAAGAGATAAGGTTGGAGAAAACAAAACCTTAATACAAAGGAAGCAACCCAAGAAGAAGAACAATAAGAAAACACACTGCAAGATACCAAAAACACCTGAGAAACAAAAGAAACAAACAATGTCCAGACTCACCAATTAAGTTGCCAATATTCAGAAAAGACACTGCAAAGGCAACAAAACATGTCTTTGTTCTAAAATGTATTTGGAATAGGAAAAATGTAACAAGAGATCAAACTAAACTTTTTGATTTCATGGGAACACTAAGAAATGATGCATTGAAATGGTATAGGAAGACATGCCTTGAACACAACAAATCATGGGATGATATTAAGAATGATTTTTTAGACAGCTTTTAGTCTCCAAAGATCCCCACAGAAGGAGTAAGCAAACTAAGGGATTTATCTTAAAAGGAAGGGGACTCTATAAAAGATTTTGATAAAATATTTAAAGAGGTATCCCACAAATTGGAAGAGCCCTTAATTAGAAACAAAGGATCGAATGGTTTGTATCATGGTTTAGCCCTAACATCAGAAGATCTTTGGATGAAAAGATTTTTGAAACTTATTCCGAAGCAATGACGATGGCCTGCCACATAGAATCACAAACTTGGTGCAGACATGATAAGACCAAGGAAAACATGGACATGGAGAAGCTTAAGCTTGAATTGGAGCAACTTAAACTAAAACAAGAAATTTTGGCAAGAAAAGAGGACAGCTCACAAAGCAAAGACCTAACATATGGTGTTCATACTGCACAAAAAGGACATTTGTGGAACAAGTGTTTGGTGATAAAAGGGGAAAAAAAGGCTGTTGTGATGAAGGTAGACATAAAAAAATTACCAAAAAGAAACAATAATATTTACTGCAGATTACGTGGCGAGTGGGATGACCATGAAATAGAAGATTGTCCATCACAATGCTTCAGGCTAAGAGAGGAAGATGATCATGAACTTTGGTGTAATGCGCATCACAAAAATAGAACAGATAATGAAAACATGGCATATGTGAAAGGACTAGCAGAAAGATCCTGGTACAACAAGATCATGGCTATAAACATCCTAATTGGACTAATCAAATAAATCTTAACTCTTTACAAAACATAAATCCTAATCCTAAACCTTACATGAATAATTATAATAATGAAGAAAGAGGTCAGTATAATGGATATAGAGGAGGAAGAACCTGCAGTAGAGGAAGGAGAAGAAGATAGGATGCAACATGCTTCAAATGCGGTAAACTAGGTCACTTCGCTAATGAATGTTGGGGTGAAACAAGGAAACAATGCACATTTTGTAGTAGTGTAGATCATGACCTATTTTCATGTGATAAGGCACAACAATAAAAAAGGGATGAATTATAGGGGTTTAACTCACAAAAAGGTGCCCATAAAATTAGAATGTCGCAACCCTTTATTTCGTAATATTTAATTATGATATTAAATAATATTATTACAAAATTAATTGATTGATTTAATGTGAAATTGCAAGACGACACTCTCTTGATGGAGAGAGAGTCCCATTGAGGAGGGGGTATCTAATCGATTGACGGCAACCTTTGATGAAGTGAATCTATGCACACACCACTTAGTCAAATGTGTCTTTGCATAAAAATATATTGCATTTTAGAATAATTATTTGAATGATAGACATAAGTAATTATTAGTCACAAATAAATTATTTGTACAAATTATAAAATTAGAATATCTACATTTTCAACTAATATGTTTTGAAAGGATTCCTTTGATACTATTTTGGTCCCAAGAGTGAAATCGCAGTTTCTTCTCATAAAGGTATTTAACTTTTAAAGGAATCTTGGGATTCAATGCTTTATGGTAAACTAAAATTAGAAAATAGAAGGTGAAATAGGAATTGGATAGTAATGTTTAAATGTTTTTAGTGAGGTGGAGTTATATGAATTAAATACTTTTACCATTTTATTTCTTATGGAAATTAATTGAAAGCATTCAATCTATGGAGTGTATGTTTTCTATATATTCTTGTATACTCTTTAAAAAACAAAGAAAGAGAAATAGGAGAAAAGAGGTACAGATAGCTCTGGAGATAATAAGCATTTGCATGAGGGCCATGAACTTCACCCTTCTTCGGTTTATAGATTTTGATGATGTGAATGGTATCAGGTACATCTAGGTAAGACCTTCCTTAACCTTGTTTCATTTAAATTTAAATTTCATAATGGTTGTTGGTGTGTGTTACTTCTTGATTTTATTGCCTTGATTTTGATGGATGGTGAGGATGATCTGGTTTGGTAGTTTTGGCATTTTGTTGTACTTTCTACTTATGGTGAAAAATTGGGTTTGCCCTATACAAATCTGTGTTTGAATGCCCTTCATCATGTCACATGGTCTGGCTTGCTATTGTCATGATTTTCCTCAGACCATACTAGAATTGCTTGTTCTAAACAAAGAAATTAATCAAATCTAACCTTCAGACACGAGATGTGTCTTATTGTTCTCCTTGCCTGAGAAGCCATTAGTACAAACTTTTTCTTTATATATACTTAGCTAGTCTAGCGTTTAGATTCTTTCCTTCAGGAGACAATTATAAATAATATAAACGTGATTATCAATTCCTGTAACAGTCTTCTCAGTCTTCTTCTGCGGCAAAGTTATTATCTAAATTTATTGTTAGTTTTATAATCAGATTTAAAACAATCAGAAAATGCAACACAATGAACAATGAACACAACAAGATACCCTGGGAAAACCCTCCAACTTGAGGGGAAAAACCCAGCAACAATATATCTCTTATATATTGAATGATAAGAACAGCAATCTGCTTTACAATGGCCAAATCCAAGGCCTATAGGTATGGCTTCACTTCTTGAAACACAATGAATAAGTCCACACTTGAGAAATAACTTGATCTGCTCCTTAGAAATCTGCTCTGCTTTAGAAGTCTACTCTGCCTTAGAAATCTGCTCTGCTTTCTGTATTAAGCTTGTAATTGAATTGTCATGTTTTGAGAGAGCAAAGACCTTGTATATATATATATGTATATATGAGGACGCACCCTTTCACAAGTGGTCGGCCTCATTGCAATGTTCATTGGTTGGCCTGTAGAAGGATCCGACAGAAGCTAAAACATCAACACTCCCTCTTAGCTAGGGAGGATACTTCCAGCTGCATGAGACATATCACCTCATCGTGATGTCAACCACAATGGATGACATTCACTATGGCTTTCCCAGAGGGTGGAATCAAGGGATTTCACCTCGAACTTCTCTCACAGAGAAGAACTCGTTATCAAGGGATTTCACCTCGAACTTCTCTCACAGAGAAGAACTCGTTATCAAGGGATTTCACCTCGATCTTCTCTCATAGAGAAGAACTCATTATCAAGGGATTTCACCTCGATCTTCTCTCACAGAGAAGAACTCGTTATCAAGGGATTTCACCTCGAACTTCTCTCACAGAGAAGAACTCGTTATCAAGGGATTTCACCTCGAACTTCTCTCACAGAGAAGAACTCGTTATCAAGGGATTTCACCTCGAACTTCTCTCACAGAGAAGAACTCATTATCAAGGGATCACTGATACTGAGACTCTTTCTCAGTTAAGGCTGTATTCTCCACTATACCAAGCTTATCTCGAAAGTACACAAACTTTAACTTGGAGAGAGGCTTGGTGAGAATGTCTGTCGTCTGCTCATCAGTACTGATATACCTCAACTCTATAGCTTTCCTCACTACCATATCTCTGATATAATGGTATTTGATCTCAACATGCTTGGTTCTATCATGAAACATTGGATTGACAGAAAGCTTCACACAGCTCTGGTTATCACAATGAATGATAGTAGGCTCCATTGATTGTCCAAACAATCCTACAAGGAGCTTACGAAGCCATACTGCTTCTCGAGCTGCCATACAAGCTGCAATATACTCTGCCTTTGTTGTACTCAATGCTACAGATGACTGCTTCCTGCTGCACCAGGAAATCATAGCAGATCCTAAACTAAAGCAACATCCAGAGGTGCTCTTCCGATCAGTGACACAACCTGCCCAATCAGAATCAGTATATCCATGCAGCTTCAAGTCTACACCAGAAGAATATCTCAAGCCATACCCAACTGTGCCACGCAAGTATCTTAGGATATGCTTCACTGCGACTAGATGTATTTGCCTTGGTTCACACATGAATTGACTAAGTGCACTCACTGCATAGCAAATATCTGGTCTAGTATTAACTAGATACATCAATGATCCAATCATTTGTCTATACATGCTAGGATCCACCAGATCTGAACTAGTTGCAGCCTCTTTTAACTTCAACAAATTTGTCTCCATCGGTGTAGACATCGGTTTGCAATCCATCATACCAAATCTCTTCAAGATGTCAATAGTATACTTCCCTTGACTTAGAATGATCTCATCTGGTTTCTGCCATACTTCTAAACCAAGGAAGTAATGTAAGAGACCAAGATCCTTCATTTCAAATTCTGAAGCTAACTCCTCCTTACATTTGAAAATGAGGTGATCTTCTCCAGTAATAAGTAGATCATCAACATAGAGAACCAAGATTAATGTTTCGCCATCAATTACCTTGAAGTATAGGTTTGAATCAGCATCATTCTTGGAGAAACCCAAGCTCATCATGTATCGATCAATTCTTTCGTACCAAGCACGAGGAGCCTGCTTAAGGCCGTACAAAGCTTTCTTCAGCTTGCAAACATGAGACTCCTTCCCATGAACCTCAAAGCCATCAGGTTGCTCAATATATACTTCTTCCTCGATCACACCATTTAGAAATGCTATCTTCACATCCATTTGGTGTATTTTCCATCCTTTAAATGCTGCAATAGCAATGATGGTTCTGACAGATGTATAATGAGCAACTGGAGCAAAGGTTTCCTCGTAATCTACTCCCTCTTTCTGAGAGAATCCTCTAGCCACAAATCTAGCCTTGTACTTCTCAATGCTTCCATCAGCCGCATGCTTGATCTTGAAAAGCCACTTAGAAGAAACAACAGATTTTCCTTCAGGTCTAGGTACGATATCCCAAACATCATTCTTGAGGATGGATTGATACTCTTCAGCCATAGCATCTCTCCATACTTGCTGACTAGTAGCTTCCTCAACACTAGAAGGCTCAAACTCAATAATTTGACTCATTAATAACACATAATCTGAGAACTTATGAGGTCTCTTGTTTTCTCTAAGAGATCTTCGGGGAGCTGCATATTTTCCCGCCTCTTGCATGATTTCTTGAGTCCACCGAGGCCTTTTTCGTACTACAACAATATCACTAGGTCCATCAGTTGGTTCCAAAGGCTCAACTGGATCATCATCTTCTTTTGAATCAAAAACCCCCCTCTGAATCTCAGGAGTATGGGCAACTTCCATATCCTGAGGAGACTCTTGGTCTTCATTATCTATCTCCATATGAATGCTCTTAGATCTTTTGAATGCAACATCCTCTTCAAATGTAACATCCCTGCTGGTCTCAATCAACTTCTGACCTGGAATGTAAATTCTATAGGCTTTTGAAGTCTCACTGTAGCCTACAAATATTCCCTTCTTGCCAGATGGATCCAACTTTGTCCTTTTATCTTTTGGTATATGAACATACACTGGACAACCAAAGATCCTCAAATGACTTACTTCCGGCTTCATCCCTGTGAAAGCTTCTTCAGGAGTCATGTTCTCTAAAATGCGGTGAGGGCTTCTATTCTGAACATAAACAGCTGTCCTAGATGCTTCAGCCCAAAGCAAGGTTTGTAGATCTTGGTCATGAATCATAGCTTTGGCGGCTTCCACAATAGATCTATCCTTCCTTTCTACAACACCATTCTGTTGAGGGTTGTAAGGGACACAAAACTCCCTCTTAATCCCTGCTTCAATGCAAAAGTTACGAAATTCTTCAGAGGTGTACTCCCCTCCGTTGTCGGATCTCAAAACTTTGATCCTCTTCCCGGATAAGTTCTCTACCTGAGCTTTAAACTCTTTGAACCTCTCAAGTACTTCTTTAGATTCTTTAGATTTCAAGAAATAAATCCAAGTCTTTCTAGAGTGGTCATCAATAAAAATAATGTAATACAAGAAACCACTCAAGGAAGCAATAGACATTGGACCACATAAATCAGAATGAATGAGATCTAGAATACATTTAGATCTACTTTCTCTACTATGAAATGGACTTTTAGTATTCTTACCCATGGCACAACCTTTGCAGGTACCTTCATGCTCCTGATTGAATTTTGGAAGACCCGTGACCATCTTCTCCATGAAAGGTAGAGCCCGAAAGTGTAGGTGAGCCAATCTTCGATGCCAAAGGTCACACAAGCTTGAGGAATCATGTACTAATGCTTGAAGTGGACAAGTGAGAAGCCTATAGAGGCTCTCATGTCTAACTCCAATTACTCGAGCAGTCTTGAAGTTGGAATTCTTTACCCACACAAGAACTTTGCCTTCAGAGAAGGCAACTTGGTATCCCTTGTCTTCCAAGGCAGAAATAGAAACCAGATTTCGTTTGATGCCTGGAACATAGAGAATGTCACTTAACTTTAGGGTAATGCCAGAATCCAAGTGGAGAGTAGAGATCCCAATCCCTTTCACTGAATAGCTAGCATCATCTCCAATGATGACTTGTTCACTAGAATTTCCCTCCACCAAGTTTGATAAATGCTCCTTAAAACCAGTGATGTGCCGAGATGCACCACTATCAATTAGCCAAGTGTTAGTGTCGGTAGGTACATTGCTTGACAATGCTGAATAGAACAAGTATTCACTTGAGTCCTTCTGAAGAGAGGCATCATCAACATCTACAATGGTGGCCTGATGCTTAGGCCTGGATGGACAATACTTGGCAATGTGACCATACTTGTCACACCTAAAGCATTGGATTTTGGAGAGGTCCCTCTTCTTCTTGAATGCAGGAGCATCATCAGTTCCATTATCTCTATTCCTCTTGAAGAATCCTTTCTTCCCATTGTTGCCTTTCTTCTTAGATGCTTGAGAGGCAAGGACATGAATGTCTTCATTTGTAGAGCTTTGAGCAATTCCTCTAGAAGCCAATCTAGACTCCTCTTGAATGCAATCTATCCTCAATCGATCAAACTTGGGAAGCTTCGATCTTGCACTGATTCCTTGAATGTAGGATTCCCATGATGAAGGAAGACCATTGAGAGCAAGCATGGTCAAGTCTTTGTCATCAACCACATGACCAATTGAAGAGAGCTGATTTCTCAATTCTGAAATCCTCATGAAGTAAGAAATAACCATTTCTCCTTTCGACATTTTCACATGATGTAGTTGTTGCTTTAGTGCAAGAGCCCGGCTGGTGTTGTTGATTTCGTACATCTCCTCCAAGGTTTTGAACATGTCCCTTGCTGTCTTCAACTTGGAGACAATCGGAACAATATGATCTTTAACGGAGTCAACCAAAATCTTCTTCGCCTTGATGTCTTTCTTTTTCCATTGCAACTTCTCTTCTTCCTCCGAAGGTTCGGGAACTTGGGTTTCCACAAATTCAGCCAAGTCATTTTCTTCCAAGGTGAGCATGATTCTAAATCTCCATGCTGTGAAGTTGGATGCTCCTTCGAGTCTATCCTCAATTTTAAGACCGTTCACCATCTTGACTAAAATAGGGATAAATAGAGAGTATTGCTGTAGTGACAAATCTGATCACGATCTTCTTCAAACCCGCTCTGATACCATGTTAGTTTTATAATCAGATTTAAAACAATCAGAAAATGCAACACAATGAACAATGAACACAACAAGATACCCTGGGAAAACCCTCCAACTTGAGGGGAAAAACCCAGCAACAATATATCTCTTATATATTGAATGATAAGAACAGCAATCTGCTTTACAATGGCCAAATCCAAGGCCTATAGGTATGGCTTCACTTCTTGAAGCACAATGAATAAGTCCACACTTGAGAAATAACTTGATCTGCTCCTTAGAAATCTGCTCTGCTTTAGAAGTCTGCTCTGCCTTAGAAATCTGCTCTGCTTTCTGAATTAAGCTTGTAATTGAATTGTCATGTTTTGAGAGAGTAAAGACCTTGTATATATATATGTATATGTGAGGACGCACCCTTTCACAAGTGGTCGGCCTCATTGCAATGTTCATTGGTCGGCCTGTAGAAGGATCCGACAGAAGCTAAAACATCAACATTTATGTGGTACATTTATGTACTCCTTATTTGGCAATAGAATCATGTGTCCTATGAAAACATAAGTTGCCATTCAATGGCCATCATTCTATATGTTGAGGAATGATTGTGAGTTAAGATTCCCTTATAGGTTTAGACTTATCGTAATAAGATTAAACATAATTGGTTGTGGGATTCCTTATACTAGAAATGATTGTGTATTGTGGCCTCTCATCATTTGTATTTACTTGAAATTCAAAAGCATATTCACTTGTCTTGCATTCCGCTATGTTAACCAAATTTCTTTTTAACCGACTGTGCAGAACATGTATTTCTATCATATTCCTGAGTGTCCATCCTTTATAGAAGGTCACTATGTCGATATTATTGTGTTTATCCTTTAACTAAAATGACGCTAGTGAGCTTTTCTTGGACACAGAATGAGTATGTTCCTCATGCATAGGGAAAAACCAGATAGGACTTGAGTTTAAAATTAAAATAGAATGTGGAGCGCCGATGAATGTTTATTTGAAATATTACATAACCTCATTTCAAAAAGTTTTATTTACTCATAGGTTTTGGTGCGCATATTCCTTTCCATTCTAAACATCATGTATATTGTGGACTTGATATTGTTTGCCCAGGATTTAATTTGGTTTTTAATCAGTTTTCTTATATATATATATATATATATATATATATATATATATATATATATATATATATATATATATATATATGATGTCTAATCTTTGACTTCTCAAAATCTTGGAAGTCTTATTCTCTTTAATCTATTAGGAATTTTAGCTCCTTATATAATTAAATTTTGAGGTTGCTTAGGTCTTAATAAAAAACTTTAGCATCTTTGGCTATAATGTATATAGTGTCCTTTCAAATGTTGATAAGGTTTTGGTATTTCAATAGGAGTAGAATAATTTTGTAGACTTTTTCTTTTTGGAAGCATAGTTTATCAATTAAAGTTAATAACATTGTATTAATAATGTCTTTTGGAACAAAATAAGATGTATATTAGTATGATGAATAGTTAGAAGAAAAGTATAATTAGAGATGGTAGAACTAATACAAACATTGATGTCAATGTCAAGTAAAAAGATTTTTTTTTAAAGGGATATAATCATAATGCATAAGTGTAACATAATAGGAGGATTATGGAATAAGAAATTAAATGAATAGAGCCAACTAAATAAATAAGATTGATTTAAGAGTATTTTGGAATAAATTAATATAGCAGCTAGGCCTTTTTCTTATCTTAGATGTTGAAATAGTAATGAGGATCATTAGCTCCAAGTGTTGACTCGGGAGGAGACTTATTCAGGTAAGAATATTATATGTTCTCGGGTAATAGGCTAGTATTTGATCGAGTCTAAATTTGAATTATTCTATAATACAATGGGATGTAATATAAAAACCTTTTTAATCCTGTTAAGGTAGCAAATCAAATCTTTTTGATATGATGAATTCATGTTGTAGGAACATATAAAAATAATGTTTTAACTATTTATTGATAACTTTAGTTATGTCTATAATAACATGATTAGTGTTGGGTCAAGATCAAAATTAGGTATATGATATGGAATTAGGGTCAACTTTTTTGGCTTAGTGAAATGTCATGACTATCTTGTGAAACTTAGTAGACACACCTTAAACAAAATTAAGGGAAACTATCATTCTATAACTTGAATGTTAGAATGTCATTTACTCTTGTATGCATTTTGAATGTGGAACCATTGTAAGTTTATAACTACATGATGTTGTAATCAAATGAATGAATACTTCCTTGAGTAGTTGGATGATATTTACCTTCATTAAGAACTTGTATGCATTGATGTATGTTATGAGTGCATTCTTTCTTTTTTGTATGATGAGATGAAAAAGAGCATGGATGGGTTCCGAATATGGAGCAACAGAGAAGGGTTGATTCCCATAGCAATTCATCTACTGTGTGTAGCTTAAAAGATGCTTTGGCCAAAGTTTTTCAGTAAGACCTCATAATAGTTATTATATGACACTTTATTTCTCTTTGTCATATCACGATTTAGATCAGTATATGCATTCAACACATGCTATAGGGATGATAGATAAATCATGTTGCATCAAATTTCTTCATGCATGTTATCTTTAGTTTGTTAGAACCCCTAGTGAAGAGTTGGGCTTCTCCCGTTAGGAGAAAGACCGGGGAGGCGTGAGCCTCGTGGTTGGGCAGAAAATCACCTTGATAATGCTCTCTCTCAGCCAGGCTTAGTGGAGCAGATGCAGATTGGTATTAAAGACATTGTATGATGTGATATGCTTTGGTATGAGCCTACATGGCTAAATATTATACATGCATAATCCCATTTTATTATGCTTATTGATTCGCTAATGTATGGAATCTTATTTGAATATATTGATGAAATTTATTTTTGGGAAAATTTTAATTCTTTCGTACTATTTTAGAAAGATTCCAAAGGAACAATTGCAGGTAGCTAGAAGATGTCAAAAGGAAGCTAACTATGAGACTAACACCTCTTACACTAAAAATTTAGAGGAGGATGATTATTATAACAAAGTAAATGACAAACAAACAAAAAAAAAAAAAAAAACAAAGGAAAGACAAAAGCAGTGATAATTACTAGACAAGGCATGAATACCGCAAACCCCCAAAAAATTGGAAGTGAAGAAAAAGATAGTGAAGAGGAAGAAACTATCTTCCCTAATAAAACCCAAAATGATGCAATTGTAGAGAAATCTAAACAAACTATAAGCAAGGAACAAAACAAAAAAAACAACACTTAAACAATTGACAAATCTAATGTAGCAACATAACCTAATTGATAAATAGAACAAACAATAAGAAAATAAACTGCAAATCTAGAAAATGGGTAAAACAAATAGGCAGTGGAAGACTAAACCCTTAATGATTGATGCATATATAAACCACAAGAAAATAAAAAATGTTATGGTGGATTTGGGTGTAGATGTGAATATGTTACCTAAGAGAGTGTGGGAATAGTTAGGAAGACATAGGTTGAGTGAAACCCCTTATAACATTAGTCTAGCAGATGGATCACACATGGGAATAATGGGAACCTAGAAAGAAGTTGAAGTCAACATAATAGGCATTAAATAAATAATAGACTTTGAAGTAGTGGTGATGAAAGAGCCCTTTGATTCATTCAACACACTACTAGGATTACAGTGGTTTGTAAATACAAATGGTATTGTAGATTCACACAAAGAGGAAATATCTTTTATTGACAACAACAAAATAATACATATACCATTAGGAGTGGACATGGAAGAAGCTTACATCAAAGAAACCAACTGTAGAGAATGGAGTGATGAGGATCCTAAAAACCTTTATTCAATAACTAATTTTCCCCGAGATGACACATCAGATGAACCAAATTTGAAAGGAGAACTAGGAATAGAAGATGACAACTATAGTACTAATAGTGAGGAGATACTGGAAGCATGGTTAAATAATGAATTGGAACTAAAAACCCTGAGGATGACATGCTTCGATAGAATATTCATGGTACAAACCAAGAAGGAAAACACATCATAGATCACCACATCAGATAACAACACACCACATAATACATGAGATAAATCAGTGACCGAAATAAGGATATATATCCAAAATCTTAAAAATTAAATCACATTACAAAAGGTATTTCGTATATCAAATTACCAAAATTTTCAGGAGTAAAAGACCTGCATACATACTTGATAGAAATGGAGAAAAATTTCACAGATGAACATACAAAACTAGAGGCCATACAACATACACTAATATGTAATGCCACAAATTGGTGGAATACATATAAAGACATAATTAAACATTGACCGATATTCAAAATCCTCATAAAGACTAGATACTTATTGGAAGAAGGGGAGTATGAAAATATACCTCAGTACCTAGTCCAGATTCCATCGCAAGTGTTAGGGTTCAGGCAGATCGGAGCAATAAACACTAACAATTATATGCAAATTAAATAACCCAAATATAACAATGAAGAATAACACCAAAGAGATCAACACAAAATTTTAACGTGGTTCACCCAAAATGGGCTACATCCACAGAAACTCAACTATCCAATGAGTTTATTATCCAGTGTAAAACATATTACAATCTCGTGAATTCCACACCGCAACATACATCCCAACTGCTTATAACAAGCTTTTTGGAAGATTCTAGAATTAGGGTTTTACAAAGTCATTTTTCATTTGTCAGTTAACAAAAATTAACAACTGACCCCAAACGTGCAAAAAAGGGGAAAACAATTGTTAGTCACCACATACCAACAATCTACCACTTGGAGACTGATTAGACTCCACACCAAACAATCTTCCACTTGGAGACTGATCCTGGATGACACCGCTACACTTGCAGCTCCCACTGGATTATAGGCCTGGCTGGTTTCTTATGTCGACCATTATCAGTCGTGAAGGCCAACAGAAACTGATGAGGAATTTAGTTTCTCTTGTGTAATTGCCTTTGTGAACATATCTGTAGGATTCTTACTTGTGTGAATTTTCTCCAACTTCAACTGTCCATCCTCCAAAATTAACTGGATGAAGTGGTATCTGAGTTGTATGTGCTTAATTTTTGAATGCAGAGTTGAATTCTTAGCAAGATGAATGAAACTCTGGCTATCAGTGTACAAAGGGATATCTTCTTGTCATTGCCCCAATTCCTCTAGAAAAAGTTGTAACCAAATTATCTCCTTCCCAGCTTTTGTAGTAGCAACATACTCAACTTTAGTGGTTGAAAGTGCAACAACCTTTTGCAGCCTTGAAATACAACTGACTGTAGCACCTCCTATAGTAAAAACATACCCTGTAGTACTCCTCTTGCTATCAATATCACCCACTAGATCAGAGTCAACATATCCTTTTAGAGCAGAATTTGTTCCTCCAAAATATAGTTTCTTTGAAGCAGTACCTCTCAAATATTAGAGAATCCATTTTACCGCATTCCAATGTTCCATTCCCAGATTGCTCATAAACCTGCTCACAACTCCCACTGCATGTGTAATATTTGGCCTTGTGCATACCATTACATACATCAAGCTGCCAACTGCTGATGCATATGGTATCTTAGACATTTTGTCTTCCTCCTCTTGTGCCTTTGGACACATCTCCTTAGTCAACTTAAAATGACTAGGCAAAGGTGTATTGACTACTTTTGCATTCTGCATGTTAAACCTTTTCAACACCTTCTCTACATACTCACTTTGAGAAAAAAATAATTTTCTATTTGTCCAAACCTATGTGATCATCATACCAAGGATTTGTTTTGCTGTACCCAAATCCTTCATAGCAAATAAATTTGCTAATTTCTGCTTAAGTTCATTAATATGCTGCATGTTAGACCTGGCAACAAGCATGTCATCAACATAAAGCAACAGGATAATATAGCTGCCATTACCCAATTTCTTAAAATAAACATAATAATCATAATGACATCTTTTGTAACCTTGTTCAGCCATAAAACTATCAAATTTCAAATACCATTGCCGAGGTGCTTGCTTCAGGCCATACAAACTCTTCTTTAACCTACACACAAATTCCTCCTTACCCTTGACCTCATATCCCTATGGTTGCTTCGTGTATATTTACTCTTCCAAATTCCCATGGAGAAATTTTGTTTTCACATCTAGCTGTTTAAGATGCAAGTCTTCTGCAGCCATAAGACTTAGAATAGTTCTAATAGAAGTCATCTTTACAACTGGAGAAAATATTTCATCAAAATCTATACCTCTTTTTTTTATAAAACTGTTTACCACGAGTCTAGCCTTATATCTTTTCTTGCCTCCATCTTCTTCCTTCAACCTATAAACCCATTTATTTGGCAATACTCTTTTACTTGTAGGCAATTGGACTAAGTCCCAAGCCTGATTCTACAGTAAGGAACTCTTTCATGCCTAGCTCCCACTGCTTTTTGGTATCAACCTGCATTACTTCTTCATAACCTTCTGGTTCACCAGAATCGGTTAATAATATACAATATAATGATGGAGAAAATATTTCTGGAGGTCTAGTTATCCTTGTAAAATGTCTAACACTTGTAGGAGTTTGTGGGATAACTTGTTGTTGTTGAGCATCAGGTACCACTGGAATTTTATTGTTTAGAATCTCATCCAGCACCACATATTCCTTTTTGGCCTATTCATGCTTCTTTTTCTGCAGCTGATCCTTATACATAACCTTCTCATTGAATATATCATCCCTGCTCCTAATGATTTTATGATTTTCATAACCCATAACTGATAACCAAATTCATCTGCTCCATATCCAATGAATGTACATTTTTTAGACTTAGCCTCAAGCTTGGTTCTATTTTCAATATCAACATGGACAAAATCTTCACATCCAAAGGTTTTTAGAAATGAATAGTTTACCTTTTTACCCATCCATGCCTCCTCTGGAATGCCACCATCCAAAGGATTTGAAGGCCCCCTGTTTATTAAATAAACAACGGTATGTACAACATCTGTCCAAAAGTGTAAGGGTAGTCCAACATGCAATCTCATGTTCCTTACATGCTCCATAATGGTCCTATTCATCCTCTCAAACACACCATTTTCTTGTGGGGTTCCAAAAACCATTTTCTGCCTATGGATTCCATATATGAATAGTAATTTTCAAATTATCTGCTGCAATACTCACCTCCATTATCAGATCTGAGACACTTCAACTTTTTTCTTGTCTCATTCTCAACCACAACTTTCCACCTTTTAAAAGTTTTAAATACTTCTGATTTTTGTTTTAGGAAATACACCCATGTTTTCCTAGTTGCATCATCAATAAAAGTAACATAATAGCAAGAGCCACCAAGAGAAGATACCTGAGCTAGTCCCCATACATCTGAATGCACAAGCTCTAATTTCTCACTCTTCTTCTCTTCCCAATTTTGAGAAATCAAACTCTTTTCTATTTTCCATAAACACAATTTTCGTAGAACTCCAATTCAATCTGCTTCAGACCTGGTAGCAACTTTTTGGAGTGAAGGATCTTCATCCCTTTCTCACTCATGTGCCCAAGTCTATGGTGCCACAATTCTATTTATATCCTGGTAGCAAGTGCTATAACCATCTCAGTAGCAACTATTTTTGTAGCAGCTAAGGTAGAATAAGTATTACCAGTACACAAATACAATATGCCTACCTTTTCACCTTTAGCTACTACTAATGCACCTTTAGTGACCTTCCAGACTTTGTCTGAAAAGGTAACTATGTAGCCTTCACTACCCAATTGTCCTATAGAAATTAAATTCCTTCTCAAATTTGGAACATGCCTTACCTCCTGTAGCAACCATTCATTTCCATTCTGCAACTTAATTTTTATCTTTCCTTTTCTAATGATCTGACAGGGTTCATCATCACCCAAATATACCTGTCCAAAGTCACCTTGAACATAATCTACAAAATATTTCCTATGGGGTGTGGCAGGAAATGAAGCCCCTGAATCTGTTACCTAGGAATCATTAGCATTATCTAAAGACAGAACTAAATCATCATGTAATTTATTACTTGGAACATTAGCTTCCTTACTGTCAGATCATGTTGTTTGTCTCCTTGTTTTCCCTTTCGAGACCAACAATCCTTCTTCAAGTGTCCTGGCTTTCCACAGTGCCAACAATCCATTCTTCCTCTAGATTTAGATCTGCCTTTCTTCGACTTGCCTTGTGACTTCCCACGATTTGTTGGTCTTTTTCCTCTCTCCTTTGTTCTTCCCCTATTCTCTACAATCAAAGCATTACCTGATGTTGAACTCTCACCTATGCTTTTCCATCGCATTTCCTCACTAAGGATAACACCAACAACATCATCAAATTTCAAAGTATTTGAACCAAAGATAGAGTTACTTATAGCCATTACCAAGCTATTCCAACTTTCTGGCAAAGAACATAAAACCAAGAGAGTCCTCACCTCTTCATCAAATTTCACTTTTATAGAAGTTAATTGACTGGTAATCATATTAAGCTCATTAAAATGATCTGTCATAGATCCACCTTCAATCATTTTCAGATAAAACAAATGCTTCATGAGAAATACCTTATTTGAGGCTGAGGGTTTTCCATATAATTTAGCCAAAGCTTTCATCGGTTCATATGTTGTCTTCACTTCTATTATATTGAATGCTATAGATGGTGCCAAGCACAAATGAATGCATCCTAGTGCCTTTATGTCCAGAAGTTCCCAATCCTCATTAGTCATTGCTTTCGATTTCTTAGCTTTTTCTTTTAATGGCCTCCATAAATCCTTCTGATAGAGATAATCCTCCATCTGCATCTTCCATAACTAATAGTTATCCCCATTGAATTTTTCTACCTTCAATTTACCACATCCGCCATTGCTCCCACTTAACCGTGAGACTCCCACTCAACCGTGAGACCTTCCTACAGACGCTAATGAAATACAACTCACTCCGATACCAGTTGTTAGGGTTTAGGCAGATCGGAGCAATAAACACTAACAATTATATGTAGATTAAATAACCCAAATATAACAATGAAGAATAACACAAAAGAGATCAACACAGAATTTTAATGTGGTTCACCTAAAATGGGCTACATCCACAAAAACTCAGCCATCCAATGATTTTATTATCCAATGCAAAATAGATTACAATCTTGCAAATTCCACATGACAACATACATCCTAGCCGCTTATAACAAACTTTTTGGAAGCTTCTAGAATTAGGATTTTACAAAGTCATTTTTCATTTGTCGGTTAACAAAAATTAACAACTGACCCCAAACATGCAAAAAGAGGGAAAAAATTTGTCAGTCGCCACATACCAACAATCTCCTACTTGGAGACTAATCATGCTCCACACCAAACAACAGGACCACTTAGACATATGCGTAATGGCATGGAAAGGCACAAATGAGTATGAAACTAGATTATATTTTCATCTATTCTATTAGACATTATCATCGGCAGTGCAGACTTGGTATATAAATTAGGAAATAAGAAGAGAAACAAGAGACTGGGATGAAATACAACAAGATTTTCTATATACATTTTCATTCTACAATTTAGATAGACACGTCCACACCACACTACTAAAAATGAAACAAACCTCAGAGAAAGAACAAGAAATACTGGAGCAAATCTCACCTCCACCTAGAACAAATGGGATATGGAAACTAATAGAGTGGATGGATAAAGAGGTAAATCACAAATTCTTTACAACAATACACTTGGAGATGAGGAAGATATAAATGACCTAGAAATTTAAGTCCAAGAAGGAGAAAGAGAACTAGAATTACCAACATAACCAAAGGAGAAATACTACAATAAACCTATAAAACTTGAGGAGAACATAACAAAACAAGGTGACCCTAAGATTGGAAAAATAATTGATTATTGGGATGAAAAAGTGGTAGCGCAAATACCTGAGACAGTGTCATAATTTAAAGACCTATTTCCCAGGATATTTATAAACATGAAAGGCATTAAGGGAGAAGTAGGAGCAATGAAGATCAACTGAAGGAAGGAGCTAAGCCTATAAAGAAGAGACCATATATATTGAGCCCAAACATGAAGAAGAAAGTGAAAATTGAAATAGATGAGATGCTACTTCTAGGTATAATCAAACCTATTGAAGATGCAGATTGGATTAGTTTGATGGTAGTGCAAAACAAAAAGACTAGTGAAGTGAGAATATGTGTTGATTTTAGGGAGCTAAATAAAGCCTACATACATGAACCATTTCCTACACCATTCACTGAGGAAATAATAGAATCAATTATAGGGAGATAAATCTATTCATTTTGGTGGCACCCTCAAATTTTACAAATTTGATGTGCCAATATTCTTTCGAGGTGTCGACAAAGGCTAGGTTGACATGCTACTCAATCTACCCCAGAGGCCACCTTCAACGATTAAAATTTTTCAACTCAGAAATCATCTTGAAAATCCAATTGGTGGAAGGTTTTTTGGCATATATGGTAACACACCTACTCAATTTCATGCTTCCAGGACAAGTTTTGATGGGCCTTTTAATTATTTTTTGACTGCGACCGAGCTAGATTTGGCATTCTGAAAAGTTTCAAATTTTGCAATTCTGAGGTTGACCCAATTGTCAATTTGGTCTCAAACATCTGCAGTTCCAATTTATCAAAATTAGAGATCATTTGATGCATTATTTTAATTCATTCTAGTTGCGATGAACTCATCCAGCAAGTTAGTTTACAAAGCAGGTGCCTAAATTTGGTCAGCAAAATGGATTATGAACAAATGGGTTTTCTTGAAATAATTGATTATGTTCTTGTACAAATTTTCATGGTCGTCCGACATCCCGTTTGCCCGCAGTGGAAATGTGCCAAACGCCTGGAGGAGGAAATTCAAATTTTACTTAAGTCTTAAGTTTTAAAAATGCAAATGTTGAAATTAAATATTAAAAGTGGCATTTTAAAAAAGGGAGAAAAGGTTTCAACATGACTTGGAAAAGTCAAATATTAAAAAGAGAGTTTATTTAAACTTTAGTTTAAGCTTATTCCTTCATTCTTTTGGCGATTTCGAGGGATTTTGAGCTGCTTCAAACGAATTATTGGCTGATTGGGTTGCTGAATCATGTTTTTGAGCTTCAGGCACTTTTTTGAGGGCATTTTTTGGCCCAAAATTGCTATCCCAGGCTGCAAAATCTTCCCATGACCATTCCTCACGCATTGGTTAGGGTTTTTTGCCCCGTTTGTTTTGATTTTTGACTGCAAGATGAGTGGAAAACGCCTTTGTTTCTCTGAAAATGACCCAAAGGTAATTGGCTGAGTGAAAACTTTGATTGAATGCTATTGTAATGTTCCTCAGAGGTTGAGTGAAATTGTAGAGTTGAAGAAGAAGTCTCAGAAGTCACATATTGCAAGGAATTTGGAATTCTTAGCTGCTGTTGTGCAAAAAATTGAAAAATTAAAAAATGTAAAGTTAAAAGGGGAATATTAAAATATGTTTTACTCATTTATTCCTCTCCTCTTTTAATGTAAATTATTTTATTCCTAATGTATTTTGAAGACGAAATGAAATGAAATATTTCTCACCTACCTCCAGAATGAGTTAATTTTAGGGCAACATGCTCTTGTTTCTATAAGAGCATGTTGTTCCTCATTTTGTAAGGAGACTGGATTCTGAATACAAGGTATTTACACTTCTGGGAGATAGCATTCTATAGGAGCAGGTAGCTGGATTTTGGGTTGCAGAGGCATATTTTTTTGTGTAAGTGAACATTTCTGAATGATAACTCTCTTTCCAGATTGAGTCATATGAGTAACACATTTTGTGTGGGTTGTTTTTGACTGTCTCCTTGGGTGTTTGCATTTTTCTCTTGAACAAAGTTGCCAAGGGTTTATGAGTTCTTCAATATACATTTGTTATGTTGCATGTTTGATTTTCTACGTCTATTCAAGGAGTAGATTAAAACTTTTTTTAGATTAAACATGGAGGAAAGCGTGCAATATCAAAGGATTATTGAAGCATATGGTCATAAATAATTCTCTTTCTTGGGCAAACTACTGTTAGGTAGTAATTTTATCACCTTCAGTCCTCTAGTTATGAGTTTCTGATATCAAAATTGCTATCCCAGGCTGCAAAATCTTCCCATGACCATTCCTCACGCATTGGTTAGGGTTTTTTGCCCCGTTTGTTTTGATTTTTGACTGCAAGATGAGTGGAAAACGCCTTTGTTTCTCTGAAAATGACCCAGAGGTAATTGGCTGAGTGAAAACTTTGATTGAATGCTATTGTAATGTTCCTCAGAGGTTGAGTGAAATTGTAGAGTTGAAGAAGAAGTCTCAGAAGTCACATATTGCAAGGAATTTGGAATTCTTAGCTGCTGTTGTGCAAAAAATTGAAAAATTAAAAAATGTAAAGTTAAAAG
Organism: Cunninghamia lanceolata; assembly: GCA_027924645.1. NCBI lineage: Eukaryota > Viridiplantae > Streptophyta > Pinopsida > Cupressales > Cupressaceae > Cunninghamia > Cunninghamia lanceolata. The sequence continues at coordinate 2,661,610 of BSBN01000062.1, forward strand.
GGGAATATTAAAATATGTTTTACTCATTTATTCCTCTCCTCTTTTAATGTAAATTATTTTATTCCTAATGTATTTTGAAGACGAAATGAAATGAAATATTTCTCACCTACCTCCAGAATGAGTTAATTTTAGGGCAACATGCTCTTGTTTCTATAAGAGCATGTTGTTCCTCATTTTGTAAGGAGACTGGATTCTGAATACAAGGTATTTACACTTCTGGGAGATAGCATTCTATAGGAGCAGGTAGCTGGATTTTGGGTTGCAGAGGCATATTTTTTTGTGTAAGTGAACATTTCTGAATGATAACTCTCTTTCCAGATTGAGTCATATGAGTAACACATTTTGTGTGGGTTGTTTTTGACTGTCTCCTTGGGTGTTTGCATTTTTCTCTTGAACAAAGTTGCCAAGGGTTTATGAGTTCTTCAATATACATTTGTTATGTTGCATGTTTGATTTTCTACGTCTATTCAAGGAGTAGATTAAAACTTTTTTTAGATTAAACATGGAGGAAAGCGTGCAATATCAAAGGATTATTGAAGCATATGGTCATAAATAATTCTCTTTCTTGGGCAAACTACTGTTAGGTAGTAATTTTATCACCTTCAGTCCTCTAGTTATGAGTTTCTGATATCATGAAGAAGCATTTATACTGCTGGGTTTGACTCTGTTACCCAGATAAGGCACCGATCTAGAGTTTTATCTACCCAAAGGTCCAAGAAACCCAACAATTTTAAACAAATCATTTTATTCACACCATTTTATGATTTGTTTATTTTTAGGTTAGGATCTTGCATGTTCTCAGATTTAACCAGTTAGATAATCCAAGACCATTGCCAATCTAGGGTTAATCTCATAAATCTTGGTGCATACATGAGAACATTCTGCCTAGTGTTGAAAAGCTATATTTATGTGTTGTGAATGAGGGATACCCCCTAGGTGCGGCAGAACCTGAAGTGAAGGGGAGACAAGTGCAAATAATCTCCCGTCTTTGTTGGCCAAATCTCCATTAAACTTGAGCAGAAAAAGTGGCAAATCTTTAGAGTTTGATGTCTGCTGATTTGGGAACTAACACATTCACTAATGGGTTCTCTGGGTACCATTAGGTAAAGATAAGACAAGAGGACTAGCCTAAGACTACCTTTACGTTAGTGTTTGGATCATTTATGTATACAATGATGCCTTTTGGCTTGAAAAATGCATCTGCAACATTCTGTAGGATAATGGTAAATGCATTTAAAGAGTCCATACATGATTTCCTAGAAGTATACCTAGATGATTGGGCTATGTATGGGTTGGTAAAAGATCATGTACATACCCTAAGAATGATACTAAACAGGTGTAGAAGCCTGCAGATATCACTAAATTTGAAGAAATGTATGTTTTTAGTACCCTTTGGGACCCTACTAGGTCATATTATTTGTAAAGAAGTCTTAATGGTAGATTCTCTTAAAGTGACATTAATTCTCACACTACTAGCACCTAAGACTGTTGCAAAAGTGAAAAATTTCTTGGGGTATACTGGATATCACCGCAAGTTTATTAGAGGATATGTGGAAATGGTAGCACCTCTAGAAGAACTCTTAAAGAAGAAAAGCAATAAAAACATTGAATGAATAGTCCAATGCCAAACTTCTTTTGACACTCTAAAATAAAAAATTGCAGAAGCATGGATATTTATATTTCCTGATTGGAGTATCCCATTCCATGTACATGTAGATGGATTGGGCATAGCAATAGGTGTGGTATTAGCTCAACCAAAGGATCAAAAGACCACTCTATAGCATTTTCTAGTAGGGAATTATCATTTAAGATGGAAATAACTACACTACAACAAAGAGAGAAGCCCTAAAAATGGTCTGTACATTAAAGAAATTTAGACATTATCTGTTATCAACACCATTCATATTCTATATAGATCATGTTCTATTAAAATATCTACTAAACAAACCAGTCACTCATGTGGAAGGATCTACCATAATTTGACTTTAAGATAATAGTAAAACGAGGAAAGCACAATCAGGGACTGGACTACTTATCTATGATTGAAATAGGAGATGAACCTGAGAGTCAGGAGGAAGACCTCCCTAGTTTAGAATAACTGCAAAATCAGAAGAACTACATGACATATTAAGATTACTTTCCACAAGTGAATTTCTAGAAAATATGACACCACAAAAGAAGCAAACATTAATGTGGAAAGCTTTACCTTACACATTGATAGGAGAGTTATCATAGGAAAGGATGATGTAATAACAAGGGTAGTATATGAACATGAAATAGAATCTATATTGATTGAAGCACATGAAGGAGTAGCAAGAGGACATAATTCAGGAGAAATCACTGCATGAAAAATTAAACTAGCTGGACTCTGGTGGCCTACATAATACAAGGATGCAATAGGGTATGCCAAATACTATGGCATATGCTAGCGCATAGGAAAACCAACTGCAAGGGATGAGATGCCATTGAAAATAGTACTAGCTCAACTTCCATTTGAGAAATGGGAAATTGACTTTATTGGACCTATAGACCCCCTGGTAAACATTTTAAAACCATATTTACCATTACAGGGATTGAGTACCTAACCAAATTGGTAGAGCTCAAACCAACTAAAGACTGCACTGCAAAAACTATTACAAATTTTCTATATGAGATTTGGATGTCCTTTAAGTATAACAAGTGACCAGGGAAAGCACTTTGTCAATAACACAATTGTGGAACTATTACACACTTTTATGATAGTACACAATAAGAGCTCACCCTATCTTCCGCAATAAAATAGAGTGAGTGAAGCCTTAAACAAGATAATAGGGATAGAATTGACCAAAATGTGTGATAGTAATAGAGAAGACTGGGACCTAAAAGTATCTATAGTGCTTTGGGCCTATCGCACAACATATAAAAGGACAACACAGTTCACACCCTTTGAACTAGTGTATGGAATAGATGCTACAATATACTTCCAAATTTTTGTACTGCACTAACTTTACAATTAACAGAGGATTAGTCTTTAGTTGAAAGGATTGAAGAGTTAGAAAAATTAGAGGAAAAGAGATTGATTGCAGCCTATAATTTGAACCTGGAAAGGAAACGCTAGAAAGCATGGCATGGCAGGAATTTGCGGTTGAAATTTTTTAAAGAAGGTGACCTAGTACTTTTATATGATAGAAATTTAAGAAACAAGGGAAACTGAAAGTAAGATGGTGAGCACCCTACTATATAGAGGAAATTGCAAAATCTGGAGTAATAAGGTTAAGGGATATGAATAGAAAATTGTTAGCAGGGTTTGTCAATGGAGCAAGGTTGAATCATTACCACCAATCTCTAAAGTGAAAGAGGATAATGTAGTAGATTCACAACAATGTATCATAAGTAATGTATTATACTATAACATAGTGTACATAAAGTAACTATTAATAGTTTATGAGCAGCTAACACTTAACTAGAAAAGCCCATGAAAAGGATAGATAGATATAATAAATACAAAATGATGCCATTAGGGATATAAAAACCCTAACCCTTCAGTAAAATCATCACATTTGCATCCAAAACTTAGTTAAAAATTGAGCTCCGATGAGGAAAGAGAAGAAAATTAGAAAAACCTAATAATAGATACGGAAAAAGAAAAATGGTCACAACTACACTAATTGATGTAACATAGAGTCCAAGGCCAAATTATAAGAAATGCCCTTACATCGTGATGGAAGTGGATAAAGATGACATTTTCTTAAAAGTACTAGCAGATGTTATATACATAGAAGATGTGAGGAAGTATATCCATGTGCTAATATCAAAAATTGACCATACAAAATTTGGGGAGCTATGGATCATACTCCTCCTACTAGACACAACAGGATATTTGCCACCATATCATAACATTGCAGTGAAGCAATTAGACATATGGGAGGATTACCCTAATTTTTGTGGGGAGCATGATTGGGTACAAATTGTTTAAACTGCATACATGATGAATTTATGTATTTAGACACAACTAACAAGATTATAAAACAAATTATACTATCAGTTATGGGTTTGTACGGTAGGAGAGGTGGTGAAAATTAAATAAATAAAAAATGAGAAGGTGATAGAGTTGACCGGGGCCACATTGGATGGACGAAGATTGAACATGAATGAGATCAAAAACCTCGTAGTTAGGTATTCCACTATGGGAATTGTGTATAAAATCTACTATGCCAACTGTGAAGGGTCAGCTACCAAAATGGCTATACACACAACCTATCAGATGGTTGTAGATGGAAAAGACTAACCTATGTGAAGTCCTGAGAGAGCAGCTGCTAAAGAATTTGTAAAAGACAAAGACCTCTAATTACAATTTTAGGTATGGAACCCTAATTGTATGCCTCACTTTCTATTTTATGAATGCTCTGCCAAATTACGATGGTAAAATATGGCAAGAAGATAGTACAATAGTAGCACAAATCAAACAATTTATGCAACAATTGTCAAAGACAAACCCTCATACATTGCTGCACACTAGGGGTTCTTTAACTCCCTACAAGATAAAATGCAAGCAAGAGAGTGAATACCATATGAATTAGTAAAGTAATACACAAACCATATTACATCCATGGTAGATAAGGATTACACATATATGGAGGCAGTAGAGCCTAGAACATCATGGATTCTGAGGCTACCATATGAAATAACAACATAAAAAATTGATGCATCTACAAAGACTCTCTTAAGAAAGCCAAAAGATCCAAATGCAGAGAGGTTTGGGACATACAGGGAATTCATGGACAAAGTACATAAGAAATACACAAAGGAATATGTGGAAAAACATAAGGAGAAATTGCATTCACAGTCGGGGATACCGAAGCAAGACACTCAACCTAGATCTTCAGCTCTATAAACTATTGTGGAACTTCCGTAAGTCACCGCACAAGCTACACAAGTTAGAATGACAATAGAAACCCCTACACCAAGGAGATTGAGAAGAATACACTCTGTCACTTCCAACTCATAATCTACAACTGAGCCAGAGTCATCCACATAAACAGTGTCAATTCTGCAACATAAAGAGAAGGGACCTGCAATACAAGAAGTATCAGAAATACTTCTACAAATGAGCAGAGGGAAAAGGGTCACAAGGAAGAAACAAAGACTCAAAAGGTCATGGGTACAATCATCCATAGTAGAAGAAAGTGAAGAAGAAGTGATAGAAACAAGCAAGCCACCACCAAAGTAAAAGATAAAATCAACAACAATAGTGATAGGAGGAAAAGAGCAACTAGAACAGGAAGAGGAGCCAATAATGGATTTAAGTGCATTGGTGAATGCAATTCAACATCATAGTATGCTAAAAAAATAATAGATATGTATAATGATGTTGGCCCGAAAAACAAAGAAATTATACAAATGGAACTCATTGTTTATATGTAGAAGAGTGAACAAACACTAGAAGACATCACGGAGGAGTTCTCGCAAGAATTAATAGAGGCAATGAGAAAAATAAGGGAAAGAGATAAGGGCAAATGGAGGAAGAAATGAGATAGAAAGCAGTAGAGGAGATAGAACCATCCCTCTCTACCACAGAAAAGATAAACTGATAGAATTACAAGCAAAGGAGCTAAGGACAAAGCAAAGAGTTGACACTCTAATGAGCCTCACAGTAGAGGAAAAGAAGAAAATACAAAAAGAAACATAAGATACCATAAAAAGAGGATATGATGCAACGAGGGAGGAGACTAGAAATGAGTAAGAAAAATAAATAAATTCCCCTCACAATGCACAAGCAGAACAAGAGGAAGAGCGACATGAGGAGAAGACACAAACATATAATATATATGATTCTTCCTCTACCTCCCCCATCCAATCCATTAAGGAGTTTTTGGTTGGTTACACCATAGCTCATACAACTCCCTCTAATTGGATCATAAGTTAATCTATCTAGGATATTACCCCTCCAAAAGCTACAGCTAGGGGATATATTGCATGTTGCCGCAAGAGAGGAAATACTACAACAACATGTAGATAGTACTGAGCATTTATAAGAAGTGGTGGATGTGATACAAAACCAGTTTCCAAATGCTCAGAGGGATAACACATTGCCAATAACACAACAACTGAAGCAGTTGGTAAATATCCTACAAGAAGAAATGAAATATCAAGAGGAAAAGGTGAAGAAATAGGTTAATGATTAAATAAACAAGAGAAGAATGATAGAAGCATCCAGGAAATGTGCATCAGGAACTACACAACTGGAAACACACATCAACAACTTACAACAAGAAATATGGGAAGCTTTTGTATTATATCAATTTTTTTGCAATGACCTACTACAATGAAAGCATTAAAAGATAAAATGGATGGCTTAGAAGCACAAATAGCACAAACTACCACAACATATGACCCCTTAAAAGATATGAATGGATAAATAAGGATGCATATTGAGACAGCCCATATATAGCTGTAACAACTCGAGCATGAGAGGAAACATATTAAAGGACATGTAAAGCAGCTGAGAGAGGTAATCAACCTCCATGTAGCCCACTTAATAGGCATACTATCTGAGGCCAGACAACATGCACAAAATCTATGATTCCTAGCCAATATGAGAGATGTAGAGAAAACATACATAGAGATGGAGGCCCAGATCCACGTGCTACAACAGACTAAGAGATAGTGGGATAAGTTACCCTGACCTCTTTGAAAGTGATCTATAAAATATCATTCCTGGGAATTAGCATCTCATGTCTTGAGGACAAGACATGCTTCTAAAAAGGGGGGTGATGTTGGCAGGGTATGTATAGAAGCAATGCACACAACAAATCCTACCACAACTCACCACAAGGGGAATGCAAAGGACAAGGCCGACATAGATAGTGTCATTTTGTAAGGGACACGCCCCTAATATAACATATAGATATGTATTAGACAATATGTAAAATGTAAGAGCAATGTCAGAGTGAGTATGTAAGAAGAGATATATACGCAGAGCAGCGAATCCGATCTACCATTTTGTATATAAGTCTATAATGAATGTATAATGGAGATATAAGGATTTGATCTAATCTATATATGTGTATATGAATGTATGTGATGTGTATGAATGATGTATTCTTATCTCACGTTATAATTCCTTACTATTCTTTATGATTATCTCACTATATCTTCTGGGGTATAAACTGAATTTAGAGATTTGACTGAGGCTTAGATCTCTAGACTGAGTCCTCCCCATTTTTTACCAATAGTCTCCAAAATATAGTGAAAATAAAAGAAAACCAAAAATAGAGGAATTCTAAAAAGGAGGTAGAAGAATATAATGAGTCGATCGATTGCACTAAAGAGAGAAGACATACAAATAGATAGCGAAGCAATTGATATGAATGAAGAAGAATACATGATTCTGGCACTAGCTTTCTCTTTCACTAAGGGTCATGTAAAGCAAGATACCTTCATCCAAATCATGGGCTAGAAAGATACGTTATGCTAGGTGACCATGAGTTTAAAAAGATTAGGTCATATGAAGCACATAGGCTAGAAAGTTGTGTAATGCTAGGTGGTGAATAGACTATACAGATCACAGGCTAGGAATCTGCATTATGCTAGGTGATCGTATACTACCAATGCCTTAGGGGAGCATAAAAATAAACAACACCTTAGGGAGAGTAAAATAAATAATGCCTCAAGGAGCATATTGATAACCACGTCTCAAGGGGTGAAATGTAAAATACCGTCGTAGGGGGGCACATCAATAAGCCAAAGCTTAGGAGGTGTGAATGAATAAGGGTGCATGTATTGGATGTACATATGAATAGGGAATATATGTCCCCCTAAAAATATTTTCATGTATGATATGAATATGTTTTAAGGTAAAGAAGAGGGGAGATCCTTAGAAAGAATGCCTACCCCTTGAACAAGTTATCCCCCTACCCTCCAGAGTACGAGTGAGAACAACCATGAAAATGAAAATCATGTTGCTATTAAAAAGTGGCAGAGTCTATCGCAATGTGATGACAAAGGTGGCTCGATGTCATAACAATGGAGACTTAATCATAATGATGTAGAGAAAAGAATGTCTATTATGAAAAATGAGCTCGACAGGGGTGATTCTCACCATCACTTGTTATCTGAAGAAAGAAGAGGTACTACAACAGAAGGGGAAGTGCAAGCACATGTGTCATGAAAGTGTTAAATTTTGTCACACAAGGCTTTGCATTCACTAGTGGAATGGCCCAACACTCGATGATATGCACAGAAAGGAAGAGTTGATTGACTATTTTGTGGAAAAATTTTGCATGTTGGAGGAGGAAGAGTGATCAAGCAGTCCTTGAGCAGACTTGGTAAAATACACTCTTGTTGAGATAGAAGAGAAGAAGCAAGTGGAGTAGGAAGCAACCCTTTCCATTATGGAGAGAAGTTTGATTTTTGAAAAGAGGGAGCCATAGAGACCTTATACAATGGTGAAGGGGATGTAGATAGAGGGGAAGGCTAGAAACCTAAACCTACTTTAGAAAAGTGCAGTGTTGGTTTCATAGGAACCTTAACTCTTTGTTCCATGCACCCTAAACCATTTCCATTATATCCATGTTTATAAAGAATTTTGAATCCAATACCGTAATCTATCTCCAAATCAGACACAGGAGGAGCGATTGCATTACTAATATTGTCTAAATGAGAAGCGTGATCACATGTTGAAGAAGTAGTAGCAAAACTGATATGAGAAGGATTGATCCTTTTTCCAAAATTCAGATCCTTGTGAAATGTGGGAAAGTTAGGATGAGAAAGGTCAACTTTATATTCACTAGGTCCATGAGGGGTGAGATCTAAAGAGCCCCAATCATCACCAAGACATGCGTTAGAAAAAGAAGGTACATCATCATGAGAGTTTGTTGAAGTGGAAGAAGTTTGAGTGGTGAGTTTAGAAGAAACAGATTGTGCAAATGAAATGAAAGCCACCTTCAGGATCTAAAGTTTAGATTGTGAGATTTTGTACTCTCCAATTAAGGAGGGTGTAAAATCTAGTGAGCCCTAATCATCACCGAAATATGCACTCGAAGGCAAAGAACTATTTTGATCATCACTATTGTTAGAAGCAGAGAATAGTGGGTCAGATTTTGTTGAAGAGGGAATTAAATTATTGAGAGATTTTAAAATAGGAGGTTGATGCTCAACTTCTACTTGTAGGATTTTTTTTGGATTCTAATCAACCTCAATTGTATAAAGTTCATTGTTATAAATGAACTTTGATTTATGATGAAGAGTAGACGGGACTACCCCATGGAATGAATCCATAGTCTACTAAGAATAATATCATATGAAAGAGAATCAGGCATGACATGGATAAGCATAAGCAAGGTCACAGGTCCAACCTCAACTAGTAGTGTGATTGTACCTAGTGACTATCTACTAACATTATCAAAGCCATGAATAGAAAGAGTATCAGGTTTAATGAGAGACGTACCTACACCAATTTTGCGGAAGTGGTCTATGCTACAAGCATTAAGACCTGATATGTTATCGATTAGAATACGTTTTATTCCATTTTTATTAATGATGACCAAAATCATGAGAGGATTATGTTATTTTTGAATTTTGAGAGGAGGCAACTCATATTTCTGAAAGATGATATCCAAACTTTGAAAGTAAGCAAGGTATGTGGAAACAACTTCCTACACTGATCTACTGAGGAAAGATTTATGAAAATTATAATCTTTACCAGTTACAGGTTATTAGATGCATATTAACAGAAAGATAATAAAAACATTCAAATGTAAATACAAAACTCATAATACAATATATACGTGGGGAAAACCCTTTCAGTTAAAAAACCCCACAATCCAAAACCTGCACAATGTATTATCAAATCAAAATATGATTACAAGACACTTGCAATGTAAGTTCTTTTAGGAGTACATAATGTCGATTCTCATTCACATCCCATGACCTTTCACATTCTCCAGCTGTTTATTTATCAAGCCTCTTTGTCGGTTATCCAATGTTGATTTATCCATGTTGGCTAATAACAAAATAACTGCTGACGCCTTTATTAAATATAGGGCATTTTTTACTTCAGGGGCACTACCCCCAGCAACCCCCACTGGGGGCATTGCCCCTAGACCCCTACCGTGGGCTCCGCCCCTGGGCCCCCATTGGGGGACGATTCCCCCCAAGCCCCACAAGAAGGGCTCTGCCCCCCTGAACTTCCCTGTTAATTATTCTAGGGGAAACCGTGGTTGACAAAGTCACCAAAATTTATCTTACTGCATGTACACAAGGTGTTGACTATGGGATCCTATAACAGAGTGTTGAATCATTCAATCTAATAGAAGGTGGGATGGCTACCTTCTGTAGAGTCTCCTAGACCATCTTGTGGTATGCAGGTGAGGTTTATATTAATTCCTAGAGTGAGATCTTAGCCAGAGTAACGTGAAGTAGCTTGACAATATCATATTCTTTGTTAACATGTTGAGAAAGAAAAGGAGATGGAGGAAGAAAAGGTTGAGAAGGTGGAAAAGAAGTAGCAACAATCGGTTCTTGTTTATTTTGTTTGTTTTTACGAGTTTTGTATGTGTGAGCAATGACATGGTAATGAGGTTGTTGTGACACATTTTGAACAAACTGGTTGTTTTGAGTAAGTTGTTGCGCAAAGTTGAGAATGTAACCAGGAGGTCGAGGTGGGTTTAGAACACCTCGAACAATGATATAGGGTTAGAACGAAGATGTACAACATTTTTTGGTTTGACAAGTTCCTTTTGGGAACTAGAAATAGAAATTTTATTGATTTGTTTTTGATAAACATCTATCCGTGGGGGATCTAATGTGAGTTTTTACTCTTCATCCACCAATGCCACATAGCCATAAAGAAGGGCATTGGAATGAATAGGATGCAATGTGATATTAATAAAATTGTTGATGGTTGTATCTTTAGTGATGTTCAAGGGTCTTGAACATGCAACCAAAGGAGGAAGAAAAGATAAAGAGGTCTATGCATCGTTAGTGATATCCAAGGGATTTGAACATGCGACCAGAGGAGGAATAAAATAAGTCTTCACATCCTTAGTGCTATCCAAGGGACAAGTGAACATGCGACCAAAGGAGGAAGAAAAGTGGTCTTCACATCCTTAATGATATCCAAGGGACTTGAATATGAAACCAAAGGAGGAAGATCAATAGGATGAGTCGTGGAATCATCATGGACTACAGAAGATGTGGTAGAAGTAGAAGTGATATGCTCAACATCTACTATTGTCTCATCTCTAGAAGAGAGAGCATCAAAATGAAGAGAAGATAAAGTAATGTTGAGAAATGTGCCATTGATTTCATCCTCTTGCACCAAAGTATCCTCATAAGAAGGAGGAATTTTAGGAGAGGGTTTAAAGGAATAAAATGATGTTAGAAAATAAGAGAACATGTTGATTTAGAAAAATACAAGGAGAATTTATTTATTTTTCTAAGTACACAAGATAAAACAATATATGCAATAGAAGTGTTGATGTCTTTCTTTTTAAACTAAACATATAAAACTAAGATGTGTAATAGAAGTGTCTAATCAATTAATCAACTAATTAAGTTCACAACAGAGAAGGTTGTACAAGTGTAGGATACGTCAGGTTCACCAAAATGTAAGATGGGAAATGAGATCTAATCAATTATGAACTAACTAGGTCAATCTTTCCTATCAAACATTATAACATAAGTTGATGAAGACTTTACAATTGGCTACAGTCCTCAAGGGAGAGCCAAGTTGTCTAGGCTCTGTTCTTTTGTTGTAATAGTGGAGATTAATTTTAATAATAGAAAGATCTAGGGTTTTAAGTGACCTAATTGACAAAACGAACATCATATAGGTGTTACAGATAATTGTACAGAAACAAAAGGCAGATTGGAAATGTGTAGGGCAGACAGAGCCTATAGCCAAAAATAGGGGCATATCTAGTAGGAATTGGGAATTGGGTGCCCTAGTCCTAGGGTTTTGGGCTTACGAAGTCTCTGTGTGATGATCTATGTTGTTCCCATCTTCCTGTTGCATGTTGGTGCCTAAAACTTTCAATTCAGATCTGCACACATAAAAGAAGGAAAAATGATTGTGTTGTATAGGGGCTTGCCTCAGTCAAACCATGTGTTGGTGTTCCCACCTCCACAACAACAATGATAAGAGTGATAGAGAGTGTGTTCTCATGATGAGCAAAGGTAAAACATATGATAAAGATTACAGTAATCAAATGTAATGAAATCGAGTTACCATGAGCATGAAACCCTAGTGGATTGATGTCGCAACATGAACCATCCCCAAGGAGTTGAAGGAGAAAGGAGCTTCCTCAAATACCTACAAGAAGGTTTAGTGCATACAATAGTAATAATCAGAAATAGAGATCTTGTAGAGAGATAGTGAGAGAGAGAGAGAGCTTGATAGAGAGAATCACCATAGAGAGAATGTGTCTAAATGAGTGAGAGAGGGTTGTTTATATATTAATCCCAGTTACTTTTTGAGGGCCCAATTGAGTTGAGGCCAACAAGGTGCATCACATAAGACAAAAGACCGACATTCAAATAAGATCTTTCAAGGCCAAGTTGACAAGACACTAGCACCATCGCTAGTGTCCTAGTGGATTTTTTTCCTGAAGTGCCAAATGCCAAAGGACATAGCCTTGTTTCTCATAAAAGTAGTGGAATATGTATATTGTAAGTAGAGATGGACATACAAGCTAAAACATGTGCCAAACCTGGTGCAAAATTGTAAGTAGTAACAATTTTTGATATTAGACTAATCAAAAGGGAGTGGTAGTTAATCTTCTTGAAGAACTTGGTTAATGAACCACATTGTGAATATTAGATTTGGATAATATATCAAGATCTCTTAATTAAATCATGACACAATGTTAACTAGGTGTCACTTGACAATCAAACTTGATTCAAGAAATAAGGAAACACAAAGAAATTAGTAAATACCAAAAATAGGTCTTGACAAAAACTCAAATGTGACAAGACTCAATTTATCGAGCTAAAAAACTATAAACATAGAAATACATAAAATATCTAGAACAATTATATATATATATATATATATATATATATATATGAGTTTTGACAAGTTTTTCAAAGGTCTAAGTCAACTCTTAACTCTAGCTCACCCAAGTTTTTGAGTTTCAAGTCATACGAATACAAATGGTGAAGAGAATGACAAGCTAAGGAATTAGTTCAATAGTCAACGACATTTGAGTGGAGAATTCTATGACGTCATAGGAGCACATCTCAATATATAATTTTAATTAACAATTGAACTTTAATCTTAAGTCCAAAGGAAAATGAAAACATGATTTCACCAATAATGGAGACAAGAGATTTTTCTTTGAGGAACAATCAAGATGTCTTGTTTGTGGAAGAATCAATATGCCAATATTATGGTAAACAAGCAAAATGTTGAAAGTTTATTAATGACTTGATTTAAGTCATATTATGTTTAGTATTAGCCTTCACATGATCATTTAAATTGTCTAATTCTAGAAATACAAGAGCCTTGCACTAATGAAACCCACATCCAATAGGGAAAACCAAAAGGTGCACAGGGAATTTAAACAACCATCAATAGTTGGGAGACCTAGGGGTTTTAGAATGTTTAATGAACCTTGGACACAAGAACCAAATTGCGTGGCCAATAATTTTAAATAATCATAGTAGCTACTCTCATAGGTTGGAAATCAAACCACTTTCTAATTTTATATTTCAAATTCCTATGTAGTCCCTATCCAAATTCGCACAGTTGCTTAACACTCACTAGACAAAATATTCATGCTTAATGAATATAATAAAATCACTAGCTTTCTTTAGACCAGGGTAGTAATAGTATAGAATTCATCTCCATTGGAGCATTTAGCAACATGTTTTATGATGATTAAATTCTTAGAGTTGATTTTGGTAAATATGGTTAAACCCAAATGTGCATTAAAATTTACAACAATAGTTTTACAAAATGCAAAACATTTAATAGAAAATGAACTTTTTGCAGAACTCTCAAACAAAATTTTGTTGACTATAACAAGGATGAATATTCTATAACAACTATATCAATAATGAATAATATATAAATGCCAATACTACCATGTTAAACTCGTTTTTCCACCAGAAATTAGGTAACAATGGTGCTTGGATGGGATTGATCACTGTTTACATATAATGCCCAAACATTTAAACAACTTTCAAAGTGGCAGATATTGATTTTCTTTCATAACAATCTACAAATATTATAAAACTCCAAGAATGGGAAAAAGACATAAAATTTCTTCTTGCTGAAAATAAAATCCCACAACAAAACAAGAAATATAATACACTAATAGGTGACTAGTTACCCATGGCTACAAAAAATAACATATTAAAAAACACAAACCCTTACACAAAATGTGTTCCATTCAATAGATCCAACATTGCAGAATGTGCTCATTGATTCATGTTGTTAATGGTTATATGACTACCACATTTTGGGAAGCACATAGTGCAACAAACTAGGACACGTGCACAAACTGAACCCTAGATAAATGACAGGTGTATCCACACTTGTCTTGCAAAAAACCCTTGAGCATTCACATTTGCCCTCCAATAAACCCTTGAAACCACAAGCGCACCACATTGACAACCATGCATAACATTTGGAACAAGATAAAAAATTTCCACCACTTAATTTTGATTGGGCAAAATAACCTACCCTTTCCTACAAATTAAAAACCCAACAAAAAATTGGATTCCAATCAAAAACACCAAAATACCTACAAAAAAATAAAGATGTTTCAAACACTTGTAGATCAATGAAATATTTCTTCTATCATTGTTTTTGAGGGGCAATTAATAGAACTTTCAATGAGTTGAAGACATTAGTCCCCTGCTCTATAGGTACAGATTGATTAAAAAAGTCTTCACCTCTAGCTTTATTTTATTTTATCTTTACAATTTACAATGTACAATTAATGAGTAAGAATTTTGAAAGAAATTATGAGGAATCTTAACTTAATAATTGTGTCTTTTTTTTTTCGAAAAAAATATTTGTACACTCAAGAATTTTTTATTTTAGTATAAAAAATCTAATACTTGTATTGTCTTTTCTCGTTCTCTCAAAAACATTTCTTATGGGCTCAGATTTTTTTATTTGGTATGAAAAATCTAACTTAGTAATTTTGCTTTTTTGGTTCTCTCTAAAATTTTTCCCTTATACACTCATAACTTAAGACTTTTACATTTGATAACAAAAAATCTAACTTAATAATTGTCTTTTTAAGACTCCTTGTGGGTTCAAAACTTTTTGTTTGGTATGAAAAATCTAACTTAATAATTTTTATTTTTTGGTTCTCTCCAAAAAATTTCCATTATACACTCATGACTCAAGACTTCTACATTTTATAACAAAAAATGTAACTTAATAATCGTATTTTTCATTCTTTCCCACTTTTTTTTTTCTTTCCACATTCAAGACTCCTTGTAGGCTCAAAACTCTTTTGTTTGGTATGAAATATCTAACTTAATAATTTTGCTTTTTTAGTTCTCTCAAAAAAAAATCCCTTATACACTCATGACTCAAGACTTCTAAATTTGATAACCAAAAATGTAACTTAATAATTGTCTTTTTAAGACTCCTTGTAGGCTCAAAACTTTTTGTTTCATATGAAAAATCTAAATATTTTTTCTTTTTTGGTTCTCTCCAAAAAATTTCCATTATACACTCATGACTCAAGACTTCTACATTTTATAACAAAAAATGTAACTTAATAAATGTCTTTTTCATTCTTTCCCACTTTCTTTTTTTCTTTCCATGTTCAAGACTCCTTGTAGGCTCAAAATTGTTTTGTTTGGTATGAAAAGTCAAACTTAATAATTTTTCTTTTTTGGTTCTCTCCAAAAAAGAAAAAAATCCCTTATACACTCATGACTCAAGACTTCTACATTTGATAAGGAAAAATGTAACTTAATAATTGTCTTTTTCATTCTTTCCCACTTTCTTTTTTTCTTTCCACTCCTTGTAGGCTCAAAATTATTTTGTTTGGTATGAAAAAATTAACTTAATAATTTTTGCTTTTATGGTTCTCTCCAAAAAAAAAAATCCCTTATACACTCATGACTTAAGACTTCTACATTTGATAAAGAAAAATGTAACTTAATAATTGTCTTTTTCATTTTTTCCCACTTTCTTTTTTTCTTTCCACCTTCAAGACTTTTGTATTTGGATTGACTTTATCTAATTATTACTCTCTATTAGTACCTTTTCACACCAATTAAAAAAACAACCTTTTAATTTTCTCTATTAATACTCTTTTTATGCCAATTGAAAAATTAACCTTTCCTAAACTTCACATATAGCCCGGGAAGCGTAACCCTGCACGAGACCTGAGAGATCCATAACTTGCACGAGATAGTAATCCACCAAAATAACACGAGCAAGAGGCCAAGTGAGAGCGTTGTAGAGAGGTCAAAGTCAATATTTGTTGTTGAGTGAAGCAACAACAACTCACTTGATTGGTGTGACAATTAAACGTAATGAATGATGGTAGTCCAATCTGCACTTCTTCATTCAACATCTCTAGACTTTCCACACTTTGAAAAATATCATTTAACATCTCTAAACTTTCCACACTTTGGAAACTATCATTCAACATCTCTAAACTCTTCACGCTTTGAAAATTATCATTCACAACTATGCCCTATTTTCCATTCATGAGCAAGACTTAAAAAAATATTACTTTTACAAGTTTCTCTACATCTTCCACATGCAAGACTTTGGCTGCCACTTAAAAGTACAATAATTCTATCGACAAGGTTTGTGGGTCTTGTAAAGACTCATAAATTTCCAACCAATTCCATGCAAAGAAAGGATCATTTGGGAATTTGAATTATATTGTGGGTGTTGTGAGAATTCGATTTGAGAGGATTTGCTTGGTGTGTTTGTCTCAACATCACATCATTTGACGATGGGCAAAGGGATACTTTTGGTGGTTCTTTTATTGGTCATGGTGGGGGCCTGTTGTTGTTGGGGAATGTTCTCACGAGGGAAAAAGTGCCCTTATCTAGTTCAAACAAGCCTTGGATGATCCATACCAAGTGTTGGCATCATGGAATGGTTTATCTTGTGGCTCATGGAGGGTAATCACCTACCACAAGAACATTGGCCATGTGGTTCGCATAAATCTAACATGCATGATAGCCATTTTTAGCTTGGTAGTTATTTGACAAATTCAAGCAACCAAATTTTCCTTGCTTATTCCAATTGTAACATTAGAGTACCTTGACCTAAGTTTCATTGACTTGTACCCTCTTTCTGTCCCTTTAGATCTTGGGAGGCTTGCTAGATTGATGCATTTTAGCTTGATAAATTGTTGGCTTACCAATCAAATCCCAAGTGAGCTTGGCAACATGTCTAGCTTAAAACATCTAGATGTCTCTCGCAATTTGGATTTGCAGATAAGGCATTTGAGCTCATGGCTATAGAATTTGCAAGGGTTTGAGCACCTTGGATTGGGTGATGTGAATCTAATAATGGGAAGTGATGGTCTAGTAGAGAATGTTGCCTCCCTCACCAATCTCACAACACTTGACTAGATGTTGGCTATCTAGTAGAATTCTCTCTTCTCTTGTAAACCTCACATCCCTCTACCATCTCTACCTTCATAGCAATGCCTTCTCTTAGTAACAATCTCCTATCGAGATTTCAAATCTTACATCTTCTATTTCCCTCTCACTTTGGGGATGTGCAATCTGTAAGGTTCCATCCCTTCCACTGTGTTAAGCCTTTCACACTTGAACAACCTTATATTGTCTAGTAACCCTAATCTCAAAGTAAATCTCTCCTTTATTATGCACTAGGCTTCCCACCTTAGTAGCCTTTAGATTGAAGTGTTAAATGTGGGAGGAGTGATTCCAAATTCTATTGGGAATATGTCCTCATTGACCTACTTAGATTTGTATGGTAACAACATTGAAGGAATTCTTCCAAATTCTATTGGGACTATGTCCTTATTGACCTAATTAAATTTTTATGGTAATAACATTAAAGGTGTCCTCCCTCCCATTATAAATTACATACCCTTGCAATTTCACACTTTGTTTTACCTACTTTAGCATCCATTCCCCTAGTGTGTTTTTAGGCTCATTTTATCTCATATCCTATTCTTTTCCACCATGGTGCCAAGTACATGTTTGTGTTGTGCCTCATGTGGTCATTTTTGTGCAATTTTATTTTAATGCTTTCTTATCCTAGTTGATTCTTGGTGATTGGAACTTTCAGAAGTTGAAGCTACTTAAATGTGAGTGTGACACGTGGACGTCCATGTGGTGCACTAGTATCTTGCAATAGTCAGTCATACAACAACTATTTTTTAGTGGAACTGCCACCTTTCTTTCATGTTTAGCCTTTCAGAACATATTTATTGCAAATCCAAATCACTCTCTAGACCCTTGGACTTTCTATTTCCCTCTCATTCTCTAATTTTGAATATATCTTTAGTTATCACTAGCTATCTTTTTATCTCTAAAATCTAAAGCTATCTGGCAATCTTTTGAGCAAGTTACAACACTATTGGGCATTCAACAATTATTTCTCTATTTGTATATGAATTTGTAACTCTTTTAAGAACTCTTCATAAGACATTGGACACACTACATTCGATTATGGGTTCTCCTTGGATCTTGGTTTTGTGGGTTTCATCACTTCTTGTTAGAGGTGATAGTGTTCTTGTCTTCTTTCTATTTCTATTATTGTGATACAATCCTTTATAGTGTTCTTGACATTCTTTGTTTCTCATATCATCTTGGTTCTCTATTTCATTAACATTCTTTGTTTCTCATATCATCTTTGTCATTCTATGTAGACCTTATATTTGGCATTCATAGATTATTATTGTTGTTCTTAATTCCTAGATGCACTTAAGATAAGAGCACACACAAATTTTTAATCTCTTTATCATTCACTGTTTGTATAGGTTAAAAGACCAATATGGGGCCTTGACCATTCTTGGCAAGCTCCCATTCAGTCCCAACCCTTTTTTTGTCCTTCGACTACAGGTTTTCTGGGAGAAACTCAGTTGCACGAGGGTTTGAGAGTATCTTATTATTATTATTATTATCATTTTTATCTATTTTCTCAAAATATATAGAATAAATCTACTCATTTGATATCTATTATCACTTGGAGAGCTACTCGTTTGTTTCTTTTTTCTCTATTGTGTAGAATGAGCATATTTTTTGACGAAAAGACATTTTTTATAGTTTTTGGTACACTATTTGTACAAATGATAGCATGTTGTGTAGACATCCATGCATCATGCAAGCATCCTTAGCAATGAGCTCTATATTTCTTTACCATGTTCCTCTTTTCCTATTATTTGTAGTTCTGTGTTTATTTTCTTAAATTTACTTTATGGAATCTATAAATCAACATCATTTTAATTTCATTTGTGTTTAACCTTGTTAGAAAACACTACTTTGCAAGAATAAAACATGTTAGGATCTTGTGGGTTAATTTGTTCATTCTCTTTAGAATAGTAGCAAGTTAATCTTTCTAAAAAGAGCTAGTTGTTCCTAGCATAGTGCCTAAGAGAACATTTATCTTAGAAAAATAAACTTTTCTTTGTTGAATCAATTTTCTTTCACTACAACCTCTATGGTTGGATACAATGGTGGAAAAGAGAAAAAGAGAGTATGGGATGACTACAAATGAATTCAAAGTGATGGTGGATAGTTTCAAAGCAACACCCCACAAATCCCAAAAGAGAAAGCACTCTCACCATCACCATAGATGCCCAAGGAGCATGGGTTGTAGAGATAGCCACCTCATTGTGTGATAACAAGGAACAAGACATACAAGTGGGGGACTAAAAAATAACTAAGATCAATCTCAAGTTCTAGACAAGGGAAGGGGAAAACAATCAGTATAAGAATAGTCTCTACAATCTTGGGGATAATGAATAAGGATGGACAAACAAAAGAGGAGATAAAAGCCTAAGTTGATGAGCTTACAACATATGTGCAATACCTTGTTTGTCCTGTAGATTTAGTAGTGGTCACTCCTACTCTCTTGGTAGCAATCAATAAGGGCCTACAAATGAAGAGTGAAAAGGGAGGAGTGGTCTAAGAAATAGGTGCATCGCAAGATTCACTATTGGTCTAAGGGAAGAAAGTAATAAAGAGATTGGTAAGATATTACCATAAAATTGGTGATGATCTTAGTGCCTTAATTGAATCAAAATAAAATTTTGATGATTTGGTACTACTAGAAGATAATTTGTCTCGTCTCAAAAAATAGCTAAGATCTAATTCACAACATCGACATTGAGAGGCATAATTGAAGATAAAAATCTAGAACTCTTATTTCTATGGATGAAAGCCACCAAGTGGAAATTGAAATTTTTAATGAGTGAAAGAAGAAGGCTTTGAAGAAGAAGAACTAGGGAGAAAATATAATGGTAGATATATAGGCCTTCATTGAAGCCATTCCTTTCTCATTTTGGAAAAACTATTGATGGTCTTTTGTGCTTAGTGAATTTACCCCGCAAGTACATTACATAGGAATGGGTGCCAACCAAACCAAACTATCACTCTTTGGATTAGGCTCAGCTCCCTTCCTATCAGACTTATGATGATTTCTATATGAAAAGGGAAAAGGAGGAGTGCATGAATTTAAACTATTAAAATTAAAAGGCCATAAGCCAAATGGAAGATCCTTGTATACCTAGAAAACAAGAAAATGACTCATTATAACATAGTCGATGAGGATTGATAGATATTGTATATGCCTAAAAATGACACGATTCGGTCTAAATAAATATTCTTAATATTTATTCCATCTTTATTCCTCTATCAATAAATAAATAAACAAATTTATTTATTTGATTCATATTCTTCCAACAATTAAATAAAATCCTTTATTTAATTTAATTCTTCCAAACAATTAAATAATTCTTAATTATTTAATTAAATCAAATTCATTCTTCCAAATTTGAATAAATCAAATCAAATTTATTTAAATCTTCTCAATCTATAAAAATAAAATACAATCAAATATTTTATTTATTCTTCCAAATCATGCACAACAATTAAATAAATTTATTTATTTAATTTGTTTTCTAATCTTCTAAATTAAATAATACCAATTATTTAATTGTTTTCTTCCAATAATATCTTCTCTAAATTTAAATAAATCAAATATTTATTTAAGTTGTCTTTTTCTTCTAAATTGAGTTATCTCTAAATATAATTCAAGCTTTGTTCACAGCAATTAAATATTCCTAATATTTAATAAAGAAAAAATATCTTCTTATTCTCATGCAAATCTATTTTTCTTGTTTTAAATCACTTAATTGATTATTATATTCTTTTAATTGCTTTAACTCATTCTTCTATTCTTAACAAATCCTCTCATGCAAAAGAAAGTAAGACACATGTCTTTTTCTTATTCGTTGCACGTTCTCAACCGTTGATCTTCTCATTCTTTCTATACCGTTGATCTCTTCTTTCCCAAATCTATAAGTACAACCTTCTTCTTCCATTTCAATCATCCAGGGTTTAAGTATTGTTACTCTGCAAGAATTACAGTGTGCCTTTGGCACCAATTCCTTCATTGCTTGATATCACACTCGTTACTACGCACTACTATTATCGTTGTGAAGCTCATCCTCATGGCGAAACTATCATAGCCATTCCCATTTGACATCTTGGAATCATAGCAAGGAAGTGCACCTTCTGAGGGCCATATTCATATACAAGATCATTTGTGATAGGTGATCAATGGAAGCTTCGAATTAAAGGAGGTTTGCTTTGTATTGTTCATTGCTTTATTTGATTGATCTTCTTTGTTCACTATTCATTGAAGTTTTGGGTATTTGATATTGATTATTATTGCATATTCATTGTTGATCCAATTTTTCCTTAACATTTTTGGCACCCACCATGCAATTTTATGTTTTTTGCAATTTTTTGTAGTAAAAATTTATGTTTCTCTAAACTCCTTTAGCAAGTTTTGCAAGGATCTATCAAAAGGTGACCTCCTGGGCTAAAACTAACATCACCAACGTGTTCAAAAGGGTCAAAAACCTTAGAATCACCTGTTAATTGACAAAAATCAGAGACTGAAAAAAAATCTTTGTGATTTTTTTGAGGGTGCATCCTTTTATCCAGCAGTCCAAAGGGTGCTTCCGCAGGGTGCATCGCTTTATCCAGTAGTCCAAAGGGTGTTTCTGTAGGGTGCATCCCTTTATCAAGCGGTCTGAAGGGTGTTTCTGTGTCCTTTTATCCAACTGTCCGAAGAGCTTTTTTGCAGGGTGCATCCTTTTATCCAGTGGTCCGAAGAGTGCTTCCGTAGGGTGCATCCTTTTATCCAGTGGTCCAAAGGGTGCTTCCATGTCTTTTTATCCAACTGTCCGAAGAGCTCTTTCCCAGGGTGCATCCTTTTATCCAGTGGTCTGAAGGGTGCTCCCGCAAGGTGCATCATTTTATCCAGCAGTTCGAAGGGTGCTTTCGTGTCCTTTTATCCAGCAGTCCGAAGGGTGCTTCCATAGGGTGCATTGTTTTATCCAACAATCCTCCATCCTACCTTCTTCTGCATGCCATAAGGGTGGTATCTTTTTCTTTTTGCCATAATAGGAGTAGACGAACTCGTAATCGCGCAAATAAACACTCGTTGGAAAGGTAATTTCGTGAACTTCACAATGGAGTAGGTTTGATCAAGTGATTTTATCATTTTAGTAGCTATTTTTATAGTCAAAGTTAAGCTATCTTTCTAAGCTTAAATCTAGTGTTTTTCTTGGAAACTAATGATTTATCTGTGCAGCTTGACTTAAACGCTTGTCAAAGAAAGGTGAAAAGAAATTTATGATATATCTTTTATAGGTTTAAGTGGTCAAAGAATAATCATTTATCACTAAATTAGGCACACTTTTGTTTTGAGCTTTAAAATAAATCTTTGTGTTTAGTTAGGCAAACATTTCATTTGGACTTCAAATTGAACCATTGCTATCTTGTTATCACTTCAAAGTTAACAAATCATTGCTATCTGGGTAAAAATTGAACACATCATTGCTATCTTGGTTAAAACTGAACCATTGCTATCTCGATTGACCATCACTTCAAAGTTAACAACTCGTGCTATGTGGATAAAACTGAACTCATCATTGCTTAATTAAAATTGAACCATTGCTATCTCGATTGACCATCACTTCAAAGTTAACAATTCATGCTACGTGGATAAAATTGAACTCATCATTGCTATCTTGGTTAAAATTGGACCATTGCTATCTTGCTAAATCACTTCAAAGTTCTGTGCTTGGCCAAGTAGATAGCTCATCTAGTTTTTCTCATTTTAACTAGGGGAAAAGAACCACTATATTCTATGTTTTGGGAATGATACCAGGCCTATGCTCTCCCCTATCTTGGGTGATCAAAATACTAGACATATCATTTTTGCATGTGTTTTTCCTTTAGAGGGGTCTGCTCTTGGATACCGTTCATCCAAGTAGGAAAGACCCTAAGTGGTAACAAGCTAGATGCCAAGCCCTTCCAAGCCACTATAAATAAATTGTGTTTGGAGTGAAAGCTTCAAACAACGAGTGAAGTTGTGTTATACCAATAGCCAACCTCCCCCAAAACCCTCCAAGGCGCAACCCTTGCAGGCTGGGAGACTCCATAACGGAGAGTAGTGCTGCCGCATGTATAACCACTCAAATGGTTGCCTTCATTAAACACCTTTGTTCTAGTGGCCAAAAACCCTTGTAATCCATTTGAAACCTAGGATTTGTACTTGTTTTTCCTTTTTAGTCCAAAAAGAGTCAAAAAAAATATCACAGAAAAAATAAAAAACTATAAAAACATTCTTTGTGTTTGCTGTGTCTTCTTGCCATAATTTCAGAAAATCAGATCAGAAAGACCTTGCAACCGAAAGAAACCAAAAACATCAGAAAAATTGCCAAAAACTTGCAAAAACACTAAAAAAACCAGAGCTGCGCTTTTATCACTTTCTGTTGCACATTTGTTCCGACTGGCTGCGCATTTGTACTGACTTGCTGCGCTTATATCACCTATTACTGCGCATCTACTTTTTACCAGTACTGTGCATTTGTGTTGACTTTCTGTGCTTGTATCCTCTACTGCTGCGCATATGGTTTTGTGCATGCGTAACGGTGAGTACTTCCACATCTTTTCAAAGAAATTTTTTAGGTTTTCTACGTACCCATTTTAGTCTTGTGTCAGTTTCTTTTGAAATAAAAAACCAATTAGAAGTAATTGCTCAAGAACTCCAATACCTATGAGAGCAATTAGACTTCGATGCCTCGCGCCAAGATTGTATAGCAATTGCTCAAGAACTCCAAGTCATACAACAAGAACTAGCAATCTTATAAGCTGAACGTGTCAGTACTAGCTACGCCTCGCCCCAAACTCATACATCTGTTTCATGTCTTAAAGATGCTCATGACAAGGCAAGCACCACCTCAAGTTGGAAATCGTATAGCACTCTGTCTACTAGTCCTCCTTCACCATCTTCTAAGACACATATCCCAAAGCATACCAATCCTACACCAACACCGCCATCGAGTTCCCTGAGCTCTAAATAGACAACCAAAAAAGCCTCAGATGATTTTTGGGAAACATGTTTTCCAGATTTACACAACAAAAGAAAAGTTAGGGAGAACTCCAAATCCACTCATCCATTACCTCATTCATCTACCCATACACCTACATAGGATGTGATCCAAGGGCTACTAGTAGAGAGTCAACCATGTCCCCAAATTCTGGTCCTTGACCTTATCAAAGAGTCTCCAAACATGTCAAATCCTACAACCCCTTCATGTAACCTACAACTCCTTGAGCATATTGAAGAACC
Organism: Cunninghamia lanceolata; assembly: GCA_027924645.1. Lineage (NCBI taxonomy): Eukaryota > Viridiplantae > Streptophyta > Pinopsida > Cupressales > Cupressaceae > Cunninghamia > Cunninghamia lanceolata. The sequence goes on from BSBN01000062.1 coordinate 2,686,424, forward strand.
TCCTACCATGAACCAAAGTCAAGGTCCGTTGCACCTTCATGTTGTTGACCAAGAGCCTATCCAAGAGTCTTCTACCTCAACTTCAATTCAAACAACCCAAGAGTTATGTCAAGAGCACACTTTAGAATATGTGGAAACATCAACCCCTTGTCTAAATCAAGATCAAAGCACTCCCATCCGACCCTTACATAACCTTTATCTTTTCGATGATCCTATACCTATACATGAGCAAGATGTCCAAATTCAAACCATTCATAACCTATATCTTTTCCATGATTAAGATACTACCTTTGATGAAGAAGCTATCCATGAGCAACTTGATCATGTACATGAACAAGAGATCAAATTCCAACCTCTCCATGGTATATATCCTTTCCATGATCAGGATATTATCATTGACGACGAACCTATACAAGAGCACCTTAATTCTATCATGCTAAATCTTATCTATGATCAAGATCCCATCTACGATCACGAACCTATCTATGATCAAGCAGACCATGATGATCCTCTTAGTCCACTTTATGCGTTCCATGGTCCTGAGCTTATAACCCCATCTAGTCCTATCCGAGATTCAACAACTTCCTCTTCCTTTGATGAGACACTTGCCTCCCAAGCAAGCGTAGAAGATTGAACCAATAATACTCCTCCGCCATCCATTATCGACCATGCTGCAAATTATTTGAGTATATCCTTGGTCTTACTGCCTTCGTTCATGCGTGCTCCTCCTTAGAACACCAGCCACCATTATCCTCTATCCTGCCTTCTTCATCCAATAAGGAACTTGTGTCTAGTGTTCCACCTATACACAATCCCATTGTCCACCACATACTCCAACATATGAACTATCATGGTAAAGGCTTAGGCCTTCACGAACAAGGTATTTTGGAGCCCGTCCATGTCAATGTTCATCCTCATTCATACGGCCTTGGATACATACCCCAAGGTGAACAATCTCAACATGTTGGTACTTCCTCCACTCCTCCTAAATCCACCACTTTCCATCGTACATCCTCTCATATCCCCAAAACGTATGTCGCCATTCCTCCTCCATCATCCTACAATTGCCAAAAGCATGTGACCATACACCTTCCACCATCCAATCTACCTCCGCTACTTCCAACTCCTAATATCCTCCATGCACTTTACCACCACTTCTCCCAACACCTTATCCATCCATCTATGAATCTTCTAACAATCCCAATCATAACTAACAAATGCACATGTTGTCTAAACAAAGAACTTCCTCCAACCCTACTTCCACCATCCCAAAGGATTTTAACAGCAAACATCTGGATGCCTCTACCTATAAAGTCAAAAATCCTAAGAGTCCTCATGACCTAGGATACAAAAACCAAGAATCAAAGAAACATCCGTCTCAAGAGCTGCATACACCCACACACCTATACACCAAGTTGAAAAAGGTGTGGGTCCGCATCCAACAAATGATTACTCCAAAAGCTGCACAAAAGCTGCATACACCCAATCCCATACCTTCACAGGTACTATCTAAAAACAAAATGGTTTGGGTACCTAAGCAAAAAGCCCTCAAGTTAAATGAGGCATCTACCTCTCAAGAATCTCAACCATCCATTTCCTCCCTTTCCATCCAAAAGTCTTAAATTCTTCCATCCCATATGGCAAGCAAAAATCAGAAAAATACTTAGTCTATGTGGATCCCTACATGCCTAAGTCATTCATCCACAAGAAAAAATCTTCGTTGCTTCCTACACTACTTTCCCATCACCAGCTTTAATGTTTATTACGGTATGTGCAACCGTTGTTCATGATTCCCTTCCATCCCACAAACATTTTCATATACCTCCATTCTCCCCTTCCTTCCACTATTATCCTACAAATCTTCCTCATCCTATTCCTATGGTCCATGCTTTTGCATAAGCCTTCCCTTCGTATTTCGCATCATCATCCACTATTGCACCTTCCGCAATCTGCTATCTACCTTCTCCATCTCACTTTCATGCAATCTCCTACCAACATCTATGAGAGCACTCGACATGGTCCATGCAATGACATCTTTCTAGTGGGACTATCACCTTTCATGGAATTAGGCACTTGAGTCTCTCCCTTCCATATCCACCTTCTCCTATCCAAATGTTAAAAAAAAAAAAATCCCTTCATCCAATGGTGAAAATCTGGCAAACAGGCGCCTTGGATAAGTACCATGATGAAAACCTGACAAACAGGCATCATGTGTAAGTTGATCTTCTACGTCACCCACACTTGGGGGCACCGTGTCTCATTGGCATATCACTCTTCTCCTATCATTTTTCTTCCATGCCATTTCCTATCCTATTCCTCTATCCATTACATACCTATACTGTCGATCCATCCATCCTAAATTTTCCATTCCTCTACTTTCTTTGGTCTTGATAAAGATTGGGGGCACAATGTTGACAAATGTTTTAGGTGTCTCTTGACATACCTTATCCCTCCAAACCATGCAAATCCTTCATTACCCTCTCATCCTCCTATCATCATAAGCATTGCCATGAAAAATCCTAAGTATTCTACCTACAATGGGGCATGCTATTCTTATGTGACATAGTCCTTGGAGATCACATCATTGTTTCCTTCTATCCACTATTGCCCATCCTCATACATACCCATTCCATTCTCTATCACCCATACATCTACCTATCCGTGGTGTTTCCTTGTCATTGGTATCATCTGTTCCATATTGTGTCTTATCTGATCCATATCTGTTCCATATCGTGTCTCATCCGACCCATATCTTAGGTCTAGGTCCATGAACTACATTGCCTCTGTGTTGTCACATAGGCAAGGCCATTTCTCAAATGCGCCCCCGAGGTTCCCATGGTCCCATCCGTCCCATTTCTTGTCGTCTTTCTTCTAGTCCATCCATGGTCCATTAGGGTTTACCCCGAACTACATTGCCTCTGCATCGTCATGTAGGCAAGGCCATTTAGTAATGAGCCCCCGAGGCACTAGGTCAGTCCCTTAGGGTCTGTCTCACCAATAAAGATTGTGGAATCTTCTCACCAGGCAAGCAAACGCAAGCAAAACCCACTTTCAAGCAGAAATCCTGATGCAAGACATTAACCTATCCAAAGCAAAGCAAACAAACTCCTAAGGCCTTCTAAATGATTTTACCCAAATTATTTCAAGAAACAAACACATCTAAATGCAAAAATGTTTTGTGGATTGGAAACATGGTTAAAATACAAAGTCTAGATTTTTGCTATCATGCGTTTCTATGCTACTCGATGATGCCAAAAGCTAGAGATGCTATGATGGGGGCATGATTATTTTCTTTGTTTTTTGATTGTGGATTAAACTTTAGTAATGTGAAACCTTGTTTAAAGATATGATCGGCAAAAGATCATCGAGGACATCAAAGGTCTAAACATGAATAGGGGAAATCCTTGACTGTTGATATGCAAGAAATACTCAGGTCATCTTGGTTCAATTATACCTAGATGCTTGTATTAACTTGCTAAATCAAAATCCATGTAAGCAATACTCAGGTCATCTCGGTTCAATTATACCTAGATGCTTGTATTAACTTACAACATTTTGGAAAAGTACCAAAAAAAGCCCAATGATGAAATATGCACTTCAAAATACTTGCACCATCAAGATGTCAAAAAACCATTCACATCCACAAAGCATCCACAAAGCATCCACAAAGCATCCATACCATTCATAACCGCAAAAGCATCCAGACCATATCCCATGCATATAAAGATCCAAACAATGCAGAGTATCAATACAAATAAAAGCTTGTGAGTTCTTCTATCAATCAGTATTCTATCTATCATTGTTGTCCATTCTTCTCAATTCGGTCAACCCGAGCAATGATCCAAATGCAAGTTCATCCTTAGTCCATACCAATCAAGTCAGGTCAATCTTGTCAAATGATCCAATCACAATCAGTGGTCTTGATCCTTATCTGGTCATAAACTAACTCGATCAGTTAATCAATCAATTGTCTTATACAGGATGTAACATTGTCGAAATCAGACCAACACATGCGTCTTACACGACATGATTCATTTCCTGAAACCAGACATTATCCTTCATGTTGCTCTAGGGATCTATTATTCCCTGCCATGACAACATGCCTACCGTGTTGGTCTAGGGATATATCGTTCCTCACCATCACAACACTGTCGTATATCGTTGGTTTACCGCTTGATAGGGGCAATACCTTGTTTGTTTTTGTATCATTTGTGCATACTTGCTTACTTGCTTGTGTGTGTTATCATTCTATCTTGCATCATGTATCATTCAGCTCTTTCTTTATCCTAACTTATTTTTCCCATCGTCTTCATGAGATTGTTCGTCTCACGCCTTCAGCCTTCTTCCCGTTCAATCTCCCGAGGGGGCATCCTATCATCATAACTTGTACCGGGGGCAAACTAGGGCATGTATCATTGTCAGACTATCTATTCTTTGAGGCAACGCCGTAAACTACATTGCATCAAAGAGGGGCAAAATGTATACACCTAAAAATGGCACGATTCGGTCTAGGTAAATATTCTTAATATTTATTCCTTTCTAATTCCTCTATCAATAAATAAATAACCAAATTTATTTATTTGATTCATATTCTTCCAACAATTAAATAAAATCCTTTATTTAATTAAATTCTTCCAAACAATTAAATAATTCCCAATTATTTAATAAAGTCAAAATCATTCTTCCAAATTTGAATAAATCAAATCAAATTTATTTAAATCCTTTCAATCTCTAAAAATAAAATACAATCAAATATTTTATTTATTCTTCCAAAATCATGCACCACACTTAAATAAATTTATTTATTTAATTTGCTTTCTTATCTTCTAAATTAAATAATTTCAATTATTTAATTGTCTTCTTCCAATAATATCTTCTCTAAATTTAAATAAATCAATTATTTATTTAAGTTGCTTTTTCTTCTAAATTGAGTTATCTCTAAATATAATTCAATCTTCTTGCACATGCAATTAAATATTCCTAATATTTAATAAAGCAAAATATCTTCTTATTCTCATGCAAATCCCTTCTTCTTGTTTTAAATCACTTAACTGATTGTTATATTCTTTTAATTGCTTTAACTCATTCTTCTATTCTTAGCAAATCCTCTCATGCAAAAGAAATTAAGACACATGTCTTCTTCTTATTTGTTGCACGTTCCTCAACTATTCTCAACCGTTGATCTTCTCATTCTCTCTATACCGTTGATCTCTTCTTTCCCAAGTCTATAAGTACAACCTCATTCTTCTATTTTAATCATCCAAGCTTTAAGTATCGTTACTCTGCAAGAATTACAGCACACCTTTGGCACCAATTCCTTCATTGCTTGTGATCACATTCGCTACTATGCACTACGCACTACTATCATCGTTGTGAAGCTCCTCTTCATGGCGGTATTATCATAGCCATTCTTAATTGACATTCTTGAAGCATAAAAAAGAAGTGCACTCTCCGAGGGCCCTATTTCATACATGCAAGAACGATTGTGATAGGCGATCAACGGAAGCTTCGAATTAAGGAGGTTTGCTTTGTTGTTGTTCATTGTTTATTTGAATCTCTTTTGTTCACCATTTCATTGAGTTTTGGGTAACTTGATATTGATTATTATTGTTTATTTATTTGATCCAATTTTCCCTTAACAGTAAGGTTTTAAAACACTTTGTGAAAGGTCTAAAGATAAAATTGGCCCTCTTGACCTATCTAAATACAAAAACAAAGGTATTTTGTGATTTTTTTATAAAACATCTTCTAAGACTTTCAAAAGACCTAAGACCGAGACATCACCTCTTGATACCATATTTTACATTAGAGAAAAAAAAAAGTTAACAATACTAAGATATAAGATCCATGTAAGTCTTCATTAGGCTTATAGTCTTTCTATCTAGATAGTGTTATGTCAGAAATTGTATAACCTGTATAATTTCACACTGCATTTGGCACCCTTTTTGACTTGAATGATCATCCCTAGTTACACTATGCAATTTCAAGTACTTCTTTGATAAAAAAGGAATAATCCTTTGTCATCTGGCATTTGGATAGCCCAAATTACTGTGAATAGGGTGCCTAGTGCTAGAGTCCTAGCAATTTGGCCCTAATAAATTATATTTTATTATCAACCTTATGACTTAAGTGATGCACCTTGCCATCCTCAATTCAATTGGGCCCTTGAAAGTAATCAAGAATCATATATAAAAAAGTCTCTCTCATTCATTTATACCTAATGGAAAAATGACTCTAGACGCTCTCTATGAAGATTATCTCTAACAAGCTCTTATCTACAAGATCTCTATTTCTATATATTACTACTATGTGTACTAACCCTTGTTGTAGATCTTTAAGGAAGTTCCTTCCTCCATCTTTCTATCCTTGTGGTGATTTGATAGTGACATCATCCCATCAAGGGTTTCATGTTCATGGTAACATCTTTCCTTCATGTTTGTTTACATTTCTCTTTGATTATTCAGATCTACCTTTGCCTACCTAGGGCATGCACTCTTGATCTAATCCTTATTGTTGCGAAAGTGGGAACACTTACATGGATATTTGACTAAGGCAAGCCTCTATACAACACCACCATTTTCCCTCTCTTATGTGTACATGTCAAAAATAGAAAATCTAACAAAAATGGGAGATAAAAATATGAAGATATAGGTGTCAAAAGTGCCCTAGACTTCAGACAACCCCAAACCCAAGGACACTAGTGCCTGGGCACCCTAGTCCTGATCTACTTCTGATTCTTGTACAATCAGTCTGTGACACCTATGAGTTGTTTGGTTTGTCAATTAGGTCACTTAAAACCCTAGATCTAGCTATTATTAAATCAATCTCCACTATTACAATAGAAAAGAACCAAGCCCCAAACCATTTGGCTCTCCTTTGAGGACTGTAGCCAAGCGTACAAGTCTTGTTCGATCTATGCTCTAATGTTGTATAGGAAAGGCTGATCTAGTTAGTGTATAATTGACTAGGCTCTATTTTCCTATGTAACATTTCGGTGAACCCAACATATCCTACACTTGAACTTACTGATTTCATTTCTTAGATCTATATTTATGTGTTTAATTAGATGATAAATCTGATCAAACATTTATATTGCATATCTTCTTTTCTCTCATACATTTAATGTAGAAAACAACACAATTGTAGATCTTTGTTGTTGTGGTTACCAAAACTCTATATTTTGGTGACTCCAACGCATCTTATATTTGTAATTTATGGTATTCTATATCAGATATGATTAGTATTGAAGTGATTAAACATTTCCTATTAACACATCTTGAATTTGTACTTCTTCATTGGTGTGGTTACCAAAAACCACACCATTTTGGTAAACCCGCTAGTCTTGCACTTAATGATCATGATTGCAATCTTATTTCAGATATTTTCTATGCTAATTAGTTGTTAAATCTGATTACACATTGTTGTAGCATATCATACTTTTCACATGTGCTTAATTTAGAAAGCAAGAACATTCATACATCTACCTTTCTTTAAGATTTGAAAGCAAAAATATAAACAAAACTTTCTAAATGTAAACATGTCCTCTTCTATTCTTTCATCACTATCCACTTTGCTTCAAAGAGTTGTTCCATCCACATCTACCTCTACTTCTATGGCATCTTCCATAGTCCATCATAATTCTATAACTCATCCTATTGGTCTTCATCCATTTGCCTCATACTCAAGTCTCTTGGATATCACTAAGGATGTGAAGACCACTTTTCTTCCGCCCTTAGTTTCATGTTCAAGTTCCTTGGGTATCACAAAGGATGTGAAGACCTCTTTCTTGACTCCTTTAGTTGCATGTTCAAGTTCCTTGGGTATCAAAAAGGATGTAAAGACTTCCTCTCTTTCTCCTTTGGTTGCATGTTCAAGTTCCTTGGGTATCACAAAGGATGTAAAGGCTTCTTCTCTTCCTCCTTTGGTTGCATGTTCAAGTACCTTGGATATCACTAAAGATGTGAATACCTCTTCTTCTCTTCCTCCTTTGGTTGCATGTTCAAGTACCTTGGATATCACGAAGGATGTAAATATCTCTTCTCTTCTTCTTTTGGTTGCATGTTCAAGTCCCTTGGATATCACTAAGGATGTGAAGATCTCTTCTCTTCCTACTTTGGTTGCATGTTCCAGTACCCTGGGTATCACTAAGGATGTAATCATAGATACTTATCTCAACATATCTTTACCTACTCTTTACTTCGATGTTCTCCATGGTAGTGATGAAGCTTCTATGAAGGAAGACTCAAAGTTCACATCGAACTCCACACAAATACATGATTACAACAAGAAAGACAACACAATTTATCTTTTTGGTTCCTAAAAGGAGCCTGTAAAACCAAAAATTGTTGTGCATCTTCATCCAAACAACCAAATTGTTCAAAATGTGTTGTAGCAACTTAGTCACCACACAGTTGCTCACACATACAATACTCTCAACAACAAACAAAATAAACAATCACCGATTGTTCCTACTTCTCTTCCACCTTCTCAACCTTTTCTTCCTCCACCACCTCATCTTTCTCAATAGACTAAAACAAAATATGATCTTGTTGAGCAGCTTTGTGCTACATCGACTAAGATCTCACTCTGAGATTTAATACAAACCTCTCCTACATACCATAGGATGCTCCAGGAGGCTCTACAAAAGGTGACTGTTCCACCTTCTGATAGATTGAATGATGTAGCAGCTCTTTTTTATTGTATGCATGTGATGAGTTTGGATATTGTCTTTCATCAACATGAGTTAGCTCCTATTGAAGTTCAAAATCAATATGATGCACTCATGATTTTGGTCATCATTAACAAAAATGAAATAAAGTGTACTCTAATCGTTGGCAGATTACGTCTTAATATTTGTAGCATAGACTTGTTATGAAATTTTAGTGTAGATATGTCTCTCATCAAACCTAATACTCTTTATATTCATGGATTTGATAATGTTAGTAGATGGTCACTAGGGACAATCACACTACCAGTTGAGGTCAGATTTGTGACCTTGCCTACTTTTATCCATGTCATGCCTAATTCTCTTTCATATAATTTTCTTCTTGGTAGACCATGGATCCATGCCATGGGGGTAGTCTCCCTGACCCTTCATCGTAAATTGAAGTTCGTCTATAATAACCTACTCTACATAGTTGAGGGTGATCTAAATCTGAAAAGTTTCTTGCAAGAAAAAGTTGGGTATCAACTTCTTGTTTTAAAATCTCTCAATAATTTGATTTCCTCTTCAACAAAAGTTGACCCACTATTCTCCACTGCTAACAATAGTGATGATCATAATAGTGCTTCACCTTTGAGTGCATTTTCAGTGACGATTAGGGTTCACTAGATTTTACACCTTCTTTCATTGGAAAGTACAAAATCCCCCAATCTAAACTTGAGATCTCGAAGGTGGATTCGGTTTGCTCTACACAATCTATTCCTCTTAAATTGACCACTCAAACTTCTTCTACTTCAACAATTCTCAACATTCTATTCATGATGATAAATCTTCTTCTTCTAATTCATGTCTTGGTGATGATTGGGGCCCTTTAGATTTTGACCAACATGGGCCTATTAAATATAAGATCAACTCTCTTCACCTTGACATCTAAACACTCAACAAAGATCCATATCCTTGCAAAAGGATCAATCCCCCTCTTCATATCAATTCTACTACTACTTCTTCAACATGTGATCATGATTCTCATTTCAACAAAGCTCATAATGTCACCTCTCCTCCTCTACCTAATTTGGAGACACGTTATGGGCTTGGATTCAAAATTCTTTCTAAACATGGATACAATGGAAATGGTTTAGGGTGTATAGAACAAAGAGTTAAGGTTCCTACGAAACCAACACCACACTTTTCTAAAGTAGGTTTAGGTTTCCAGTCTTCTCCTATGTCTACATCCCCTCCATCATTTTATAATGTCTCTATGGTTCCTTCTATTCAAAACTCAAACTCCTCTCCACAATGGAAAAGGTTACTTCCTACTTCACCCACTTCTTCTCGTCTATCTCAAAAAGAATGTATTTTTTTGAGTCTACTCAAAGATTGCTTGATCACTCTTCTTCCTCTAGAATTTAAAAGTTTCCATTAGTGAATTTTGAGCCTTGTGTGACAAAATTCAATATTTACATGACACATGTGCTCACACCTCCCTTTATGTGGTAGTACCTCTTCTTTCTTAAAATAAAATTCTTCTCTCTTCATCATCATGATTGAGTCTCATTTGTTATGGCATCATGCACATCTGCCATCACATTGTGACAGACTCCACCACTATTCATTAGTACAAACATAATTCTCTTCTTCATGATTCTTTCATACTTCTCCCTTATTTATGGTTAGAGGTTGTTTTCATCCACTAATGGTGGCCCTACTATAACTTTTATGCTTCAAATCTACCCTTGGAGATCTCTCTTCTTCTCCTTATGATGTAGACCTCATTAATCACTTCACTATTGACATGGCAATTGTAACTTTTCCTTATTATCTGATTTCTATGCATGGTGAAGCAATCTCATTTCTTCCTTACTAATAACACAAGTTTTCTCTTCTGTGGTTGTTCTCACCCATACTCTAGGGGGAAGAAGAACAACCTGTTAAAGGGTAAGGCATTCTTTCTAAAGGATCTCCCCTCCTTTCAAACTTTCCCCTCTTCTTTACCATAAAATATTTGCATATTATACATGCAAGCATTTTAAGGGGGGCATATATATTCCCTATTCACTTGTGCATCCCTAAATGCACCCTTATTAATTCCTCTTGAGCTTTAGCTTATTGATGTGTCCCCCATGGCGGTGTTTTTCATATAATCCCTTGAGGCATGGTTATCAATATGATCCTTAACCTACGTTTATTAATTCTCCCTGAGGCATTGGTTGTATATGGTCACCTATCATAACACAACTTTCCAGGATGTGATCTGAATAGTCTATGAGCCACCTATCATAACACAACTTGCTAGCATGTGTGCTTCATATGACCTAAACTCATGGTCACCTAGCATAACACACCTTGCTATCCCATGATCCATGAGGTTATCTTGATTTACATGAACCCTAGCAACAGAGCAAGCTAGTGCTAGAGTCATGTACTCCTCTTCATTTGATTTCTCCCCATATATTTGTTCTTCTTCTCTCCTTGTAGCAATTGACTGACTCATTACATTCTTCTATCTCTTTTTTTGAATTCCTCTATTTTGGTTTTATCTTGGGGATGACACAAAGTATCAAGACATCCTTTCAACCTAGGTCTCCTTACTTTAATTGACTCAAAGTTTTTTATTTTATTTTTCATTTGCTTAGGTGCTTTCTCACTTCATGATTACATGCTCTTGTTTTCCATGTATACTATATGCTCTATGTATGCTTCATCTATGCTCTATGCTCTATGTATGCTTCATGTTTTCATGTATTTTTTGTATGATTTGTGCCTTCCATGTATGCTTTGTGTCTTCCATGTCTAATTCATGTTTTTCGTGTGTTTGCCTCATGTTTTCCATGTGTTTACATTGTGTTTTCTTTGTGCATTCCACATGTATGCCTTGTCTTTTCCATGAATACTTTGTGTATGCTCCATGTGTGTTCTAATGTGATCTATGTTGTGTACTTTGTGTATGTATAACCTCTTTGTCTAAGTGTTGTGGACTTGTAGAATCCTAAGCTTGGGGGCTAGTTCAACTCTCAACTTAGTGAAATTCTATGGTTTCAACGTCTTGGTAAAGAGATTTTGTCTTCTCCATAATTTAATGAGAGTATGAGTGTAAGTTCATACCCTCACTAAAGTGGGGCTAAATGTACTATTATAAATTTTATACCTTGTATAATTTCACACTATATTTGGCACCCTTTTTGACTTGAATGATCATCCCTAGTTACACTATGTAATTTCCAGTACTTCTATGATAAACAAGACATAATCCTCTATCATCTAGCATTTGGATAGCCCAAATTACCAGGACTAGGGTGTCCAGTGCTAGAGTCTTGGAAATTTGGCCCTGACAAATTATATTTTATTGTCAGCCTTATGACTTAAATGATGCACCTTGTCGACCTCAACTCAATTGGGCCCTCAGAAAGTAATCAGGAATCATATATAAACAAGTCTCTCCCATTCATTTACACTTAATGGACAAATGACTCTAGATGCTATTTATGAATATTCTCTCTAACAAGATCTTATATACAAGATCTCTATTTCTATAGATTACTACTATGTGTACTAACCCTTGTTGCAGATCTTCAAGGAAGTTCCTCCCTCCTTCATTATCTCCTTGTGGTGATTTGATAGTGACATCATCCCATCAATGGTTTCATGTTCACGGTAACATCTTTCATTCATGTTTGTTTACATTTATCTTTGATTATTCAAATATACCTCTTCCTACCTAGGGCACACACTCTTGATCTAATCCTTGCTATTGTAGAAGTGGGAACACTTATACAAAGGTTTTATTGAGGCAAGCCTCTATACAACACCACCATTTTCCCTCTCTTATGTGTGCAAGTCAAAGACAGAAGATCCAATAGAAACGAGTGACATAAAGATGAAGATATAGGTGTTGGAAGTGGCCCAAACTTCAGACAACCCCAAACCCTAGGACACTAGCACTTGGGCACCCTAGTCCTCTAGATCTAGCCCCTATTTCTAGATGTGGGCCTTGACAACTCTGTGTAGTCCTGATCTTCTTTTGGTTCCTACACAGTTAGTCTACAACACCTGTGAGTTGTTTGTTTTGTGAATTAGATCACTTAAAACCCTAGATCTAGCTATTATAAAACCAATCTCCACTATTACAATAGAAAAGAACAAATCCCTAGACCATTTGGCTCTCCTTTGAGGACTGTAGCCAAGTGTACAAGTCTTGGTTGATTTATTCTCTAATGTTGTATAGGAAAGCTTGATCTAGTTAGTGTACAATTGACTAGGCTCTCTTTTCCTATGTAACAGATAGATAACAATTTTAGGATTTCAAGGCTTATTTATTTTTCATCCAAAGATGCTTTTAGTGTTGAACCTATACCTTTTGACACTCAATGCATAGGATTGATTGAAAATGTTTGTGATTCTAGTGATTAGGCATTAATGTGTTCTAATTCCTTGCCCTCATATTAATGTGTGCTATATGCCTTGAGGGAGGTGCGCCAGGACTAATTCTTTTAGAAGAAAACAATGTGAATCCATAATAGATGATGGGTTTGACACACTTATTAACTAGTTTGATTTTGGACTTTCTAATGAATGTAATGACACCATGAATAGGGATGTAGTAGTTTGATATGATTCTAATGTGATATAGGTTGATGTCCTTATTAGTGAGTTCAATTACACATGTGACTCGAATGACTATCAATATGGTATCTTTGTGAAGAGGATAATCTTAAATTTCCAAGTTTATCAAAGCATAATGTGAGCTTTATTGAATATGAGGATTTTCCTTTAAAAAAATTCTAATTTTGGTTGTTGAGGATGGTAGTTCTACATTTGAATATAAATGCTTTCATTGAGTCAAATATAAATCTAGACAAGAATGGGTTTCCCTGCTTAAGTGACTTGGAGATGTAGCATGATATAACTTATTCTAGTTGTGTGCTCAAGCTTCATGATTCCTAGTAGGAATTTCCTAATGAGACTATGCATCTATAAAAACCATACAATTGCATATGATCTTGAATCTCTTGAGTATGAGGAGTTCAATTTTAATCCCAACCTACTTGAAGAGGTTTGCATTCCCATTGATAATTACTCAAAAAATTATGGAAATTTTTTTACTATCAATTTCGATGATCTAATGAGCCCATGCATTTACACACCATATAGAATCAACATGTGTGATGAGTATAGGTAGGGTGGTGTGAGATCTAGTCATCCTTATTACAGCTATGCATTGAGTTATCTGATATAGATGGAGGTTACATGACTCAATTTAATTTTCTTTTCTTCAACAACTATGGGCTCCTACTTATGCGTAGGCATGTGAACATATTTATATTATATCTAGGTAGAAATTATATCATCATCACCAGATGAAACTACTCATCTAAGAATGTTATATATGATAGATGCAAGCAAAGGTTCTCAATTTGTTTTCTATGGCCTTGTGCCATCTTATCTCCAAAAGTTAGCCTACAATTTGCAAGTGGTTCTTGTACATCAACTTCATATAAGTTTTTGGGTTTTCCCCAAGTTGTCCTTTCATGTATGGAGTTGTGTGTAAATTTTGTTGGCCAAGTGTATGTGTATTGGATTTCTATTTTCCTTGTATCGGTGTGTCTTTCCTATATCTATTTATTTGTCTTATTTTTCCCTATGGTTCCCTCCCTCCCCCATTTCATCCTACCAATTTTGTATTCCCAAAGTTTTCTTTTGGCTTCTTGTTATGCTCACAAGAGGCACACATCTTCAACTAGAGATAATGTTTCTTGTGTCCTAATATTATAAATTTCATGGCCTCTTGTTTTCCCTATGATAATAATCAATCCCAAGAAACTTTTCAATGTGTCTCATTAAAATAGAGGGCTCTTTGTCACGCCTATATGTCTATGTCCTAGTGTTTGTATCAAGATTCATAATTTGTCTACATGGTAGGTTTTTTAGCATCCATAATACTCTCATGTTTTTTAGTAAGTATTTTTTTCTCATGGTGTGGTCATGTGCCTATGTATTCAATACCCAAGCCTCTTATATTTTAAAATTTACTCATGGCCTCATCTTTGGTGTTTTACAGTCTTTGCACTTTAATTAAATTGTGATATGCATTGTAGATGAGTGGATGCTTTAGAGTCTAGAGGTTAGCTTGAACTCTAGTGGTGCCCATTTTTGGTGGACCTAAGCTTTCTTCATTGTCATAGTATAAAGAAGATTTTGGTTTCAGTTTGTTGATTGCATGTTATTGGGTAGAGACAAGCTATTATTTATATTTTGGATCCTTGATAATTTCATGTTTGAAATAATTAGATTTATGATCATGATGCCCATTTCTAGTAGACCTACATATTCCTTAAACATTTGGATGAAGGTTTATGAAATTTAAATTTTTTAAGGTTCTCATTGAAAATTAAAATAACCAAAATATGAAGATAAGGATAAATAATGGTTGGAAATATGTTAACAATTAATTTAAAATACATGGTATATGGAGGGAAAATTTCAATAGATATACTCAACAAATTGGAGAGGAAAACTATAACTATGTTTTAAGGTACATAATTCAATTAAAGATTTTACCATTATCTCCTTGCACGAAATAAATAACAATAACACATTTAAAATAAGTCTCCTAAAATATGTTTAGATAATATTAGCCCTAAAGAAGCATGGAGTGGAACGAAGCCTAGTGTAAAATACTTTAGTGTTTGGATGTGAAGCATAAATTTGATGGAAAAAGTATCATGGATCCTTTTGGTTATGACAATGAAAATAAAACATACATGTTATATAATCCCCTTGCTACTTGATGTTTTCATTAACAAAGATGTGATGTCTAATGAAGGAATTCAAGAAAATAATTCATGTCATCCTCCCCAAATTATATTTGAAGATAATAACCTAAGTGACATGCTACATAACACTTTTTGAAGTCCAATGTACACTCTCTATAATGTGAAGAAAGTCCTCCAAATAAAATGAAAAGCCTTGGAGAAGACTATAAAAAGGGTGCCATTCTATTGAATTAGATTTTCTCTCTCTTCCACTCCTCTAACTTCTTACCATTTAAAAGGTTTGTTTAATATGAATGTTTCCCATATAAAAAATAAAAATCATGTATTAATGGTTTAGATAATGTATAGAGTTCTAAATTTTTCATTAATTTCTCTAGTTCCAAGGCTGTGAAGTAGGTTGTGTTGTTGAGACTATTACAAATTTATAGGGCCTTTTAGCAAAGATAAGGCTAAATGGAGGGATAACAAAAATATGAAATTATAAGAGAACCTAATTTTCATTTATGCTAATTGTAGGGCTCTTCTTTTAATGATAATATATACAAGAAGCACTCTAAGTCGAGATGTATCTCAGTTATACTTATAAAGCAAAAGGGGTTATGTTGAAATCTAGGCTGACATGGATAAAGTTGGGAGATAACTTGGTACTAGCTATTATTTTTGATTTTTGAAATCCAATCATTCTAGGGAGAAGATATTCTGATTGATGTGGGGGGTGTTTGGGTTAAGGAACATTCCTAAATTAAATTTTACTTTCAATGTCGTTGATGGGTGTATTGGCACACTCAACAACTTAGGTGAAATATTGGATGTATCTCACCTCTCTTGAAAGGAAATCAACCTCACAAATGGATATTAACAACCCTAAGGTATTTATATCTAGGTCTTGGTTATGTAGGATAACTCAATGACTATTATTTTGTTGTTCCAATTCAAGGGGCCTATTTTGGTTCACTTTCAATTCAATCAATAACTTTACTTAAATAAATTGTTAGATCAGTCATTTTTAGATTTAATCGCATATACCCATAAATTAACTCAACATATACATTACATACATATCTTGTTTCATATTTGTAACTTAGAAATAAGTTACTCACTTGTAAATTTTAATATTTTCAATTTCACATTGAGCATTTTCAAGTTTTAAATTTCAAAAGTTAATCCTAATCTATCCAACATGTGAAAGAAAAAACAAAAGATGATAATATTTTTAGAGATAATGAGTTTGTTACATGAACCAATTTCTCGCTATGTTGGAATGATGAACACCCAAAGAAACTAACTTTGCTTGATTAGTATTTCATTAATATAGAGTAGTGTAATCATCTGAGGAAATAAAAAAATGAAAGAAAATATACATCACTATATTTCATGCATAAATCTCATATACAACCTTCCATAATCTCCATTTTGTAGGATTCAACATTGAACACGTGCTGACTCTCTTCAATTCTAGACATACATTACAAAAAATTAACTCAAAACAACATACACATTGACTAAATACTCAAAGAAATAAAAGGAAAAGTGAATGAAATTTAAAATTTTATTGAGATAATAGAGTTTCCAACCCCTATTTCATACAAGAGCTTCCTATTTATAGATAGAGCAGCCTCAAGGTATAGCTATGCATGTCCCAACAACCTAGGCACCAATATTAAATTACAATTACATCTATGGTTGATATTTATCACATTATGTGGTTATAATTCTTTGAGCATTAAATTTTGGTGGTAATAAATCTCCACCCTTGAAATCTACCTACCCTTTACATCCCATGCATATATCTCATTTGCAAAGTTTTCAATGATATTAATTTTTCCCCCATCTTTATGACATAAATTTACATAAGAAAATAATGATTTATTATTCATCACATTACCCCAAAACTAGGTGTTCACTTTTTGGCATGAAAATATTTATTTAGAGGTTTATAAAAGCAAAGTTTACAAAGTTGATATTTTAATGTTACAATTTAGGTAAAATTTGATAGTCATATGGAGCTATCATTCATTTCTCTACCATTTTCCTAAAGTATTACTTTCTTCTTCGGGATCATCCTTCTATATTTTCAAGTGATATCCTTGTAGGTGTTCTTGTAAATTATCTAGAGTATCCTTTACCAAATTAAAATTTGGATCATGAGAGTACTGGTAGTGGACCTTTTTGGAAAAGATAGCCTTTCAAATCTACTTAGAAACCCTCTTTATCTTAGGTAAGTGAGCTTCAAAAGTGTTAAATAGGTTCCTTAGCCTCACCATGTCATCGATCACCTCTTCAATCAATTTTTTCTTGATTAATTCTAAGAATTTCTTTATGATTGTGCTAGAAACATTCACTTTACTTAATTTTGTAGTGGATTTTCCACTACAGGTGACTGATATATGTATTACAACATTTATTTGTTTAAATCTATGCTATAGACATCTAATGGTTTAATTATGCTTATTCTTTTTTGAGCTTTCCTTTTGTAGATATTGCAATTTTCTTTGTTATCTATCAATAGTTTTCTTTTCTTGTAGGCGATGCCTAAGATATTATCTTTGGTTTGATCTAGTCTCTTCAACCATCTAATCAATCAGCTTGATTGCATCCTAAAGTTCACGAGGTTCATAGTGTACAAAGATGGAGGAAAGAGCGTCAGGGTCATGCCATTGGTACAAACCAATGTATTGGAATGATTAGCAGTGAGATTAAGGAAGTAAGGATTATTGAGGTGGGATCACCATAAATCTAAAAAGGAAAGACAAAGAGCTACATGACATCATCATGGGCATTCACAAAGAAAAAATAGGAATTAGCTTCCAACACTCTTGTTGGTCGTATGATTTACCAATTCACCAACTGCATCCTACAATTTGTTGGTTCCTATGAAAGAGAATATATGTGTCCCACTATTGATTGACCAAGGACAAATAGATGAGAGTATTGTCAAATATGTTACAAGTATCTACCCAAGAAAATACTAAAAATATAGATAATTAAATGATCAAATCTGATAGAATTCATCATCCTGGCTACTAGAGATCACATCCATTACTATTAGGCGATGTAGAATTCCTATGGCACCTGAAATCTATGAAAGGATCACTATTAACAAGGCAATTAATGAGGACAAAATATTTTCAAAGATTGTGTGTGCTTTCATTATTTTCTTTTAAAATTAAAGGACAAACATTTTATGACGATGACGGGTCACCTCTTTCTTCTCTATATATTGAAAGATTCATTATAAGCAACAGTGGTGTTTTTTATATAGCTAAGCCAACATTCAACCTAATACATTAGCTTCCAACTTTATGTATTTAGAAGTAAGAAACTTCTATAATTGTGTCTTTGGACTAAATGTTTTATACTTCCAATCAAAATTAATATCATAATCTTCAGTTAATGAAGTTGTTATTCTAAAAAAATTGAATCATTGTTGTTGCCTATGAAATATTGCTTAAAAATTTAGATAATATCTGTTAAGGGAAAATTGGATCAACAATGAATATGCAATAATAATCAATATCAAATACCCAAAACTTCAATGAAATAGTGAACAAAGAAGATCAATCAAATAAAGCAATGAACAATACAAAGAAAACCTCCTTTAATTCGAAGCTTCCATTGATCGCCTATCACAAATGATCTTGTATATGAATATGGCCCTCAGAAGGTGCACTTCCTTGCTATGATTCCAAGATGTCAAATGGGAATGGCTATGATAGTTTCACCATGAAGATGAGCTTCAGAATGATGATAGTAGTGCGTAGTAACGAGTGTGATCAGAAGAAATGAAGAAATTTGTGCCAAAGGCGTGCTGTAATTCCTGCAGAGTAACAATACTTAAAGCTTGGATGATTGAAATGGAAGAAGAAGGTTGTACTTATAGACTTGGGAAAGAAGAGATCAACGGTATAGAAAGAATGAGAAGATCAACAGTTGAAAACAGTTGAGGAACGTGCAACGAATAAGAAAAAGACATGTGTCTTGCTTTCTTTTGTATGAGAGGATTTGCTAAGAATAGAAGAATGAGTTAAAGCAATTAAAAGAATATAATAATCAGTTAAGTGATTTAAAACAAGAAGAATAGATTTGCATGAGAATAAGAAGATATTTTTACTTTATTAAATATTAGGAATATTTAATTGCATGTGAACAAAGCTTGAATTATATTTAGAGATAACTCAATTTAGAAGAAAAAAATAACTTAAATAAATATTTGATTTATTTAAATTTAGAGAAGATATTATTGGAAGAAAACAATTAAATAATTGGTATTATTTAATTTAGAAGATTATAAAGCAAATTAAATAAATAAATTTATTTAATTGTTGTGCATGATTTGGAAGAATAAATAAAATATTTGATTGTATTTTATTTTTAGAGATTGAGAGGATTTAAATAAATTTGATTTGATTTATTCAAATTTGGAAGAATGAATTTGATTTAATTAAATAATTAAGAATTATTTAATTGTTTGGAAGAATTAAATTAAATAAAGGATTTTATTTAATGTTGGAAGACTATGAATCAAATAAATAAATTTGTTTATTTATTTATTGATAGAGGAATAAAGATGGAATAAATATTAAGAATATTTATTTAGACCGAATCGTGTCATTTTTAGGCGTATACATTTTGCCCATCTTTGATGCAATGCAGTTTACGGCGTTGCCTCAAAGAATAAATAGTCTAACAATGATACATGCCCTAGTTTGCCCCTGGTATAGGTTATGACGATAGGATGCCCCTTTGGGAGATTGGATGGGAAGAAGGCAAAAGGCGTGAGACGGACAATCTCATGAAGATGAAGGATGAAGAAAGAGCTGAATGATATGCTATGCAAGATAGAATGATAACACACACAAGCAAGTAAGCAAGTATGCACAAATGATACAATAACAAACAAGGTATTGCCCCTGTCCAGTGGTAAACCAACGAAATACTAATAATGATATACAACAGTGTTGTCATGGCGGGGAACGATATATCCCTAGAGCAACACAAAGGACAGTGTCTGGTTTTAGGAAATGAAGCATGCCGTGTAAGACGCGTGTGTTGGTCTGATTTCAACAATGCAACATCCTGCATAAGACAATTGATTGATTAATTGATCGAGTTGGTTTACGACCAAACAAGGATCAAGACCACTGATTGTGATTGGATCATTTGATAAGATTGACTTGACTTGATTGATATGGATTAAGGATGGATTTGCATTTGGATCATTGCTTAGAAGATACGACGATAGATAGAAATTTGACTGATAGAAGAATGACATGAGAGAAGGACTCACAAGCTTTTGTAAACATTGATACTCTGCGTAGAATTTTTATTGCATGGGATATGGATATGGATACAGATATGAGATGTAATTGGATACGTTATGGATATGGATAAGGAATGCTTTCTGGATATGTTATGGATATGGATATTTGCCATCTTGATATTGCAAGTATTTTGAAGTGCTTATTTCATCATCGGGCGTTTATTATGTTGTAAGAAAATACAAGCATCTAGGTATAATTAAACTAAGATGACCTGAGTATTACTTACATGGATTTTGATATAGCAAGTTAATACAAGCATCTAGTCAAAATTGAATCTAGATGACCTGAGTATTTCTTGCGTTTCAACAGTCAAGGATTGCCCCCATTCATGTTAGACCTTTGATGTCCTCGATGATCTTTTGTCGATCATGTCTTTAGACAAGGTTTCACATTACTAGAGTTTAATCCACAAACAACAAACAAAGAAAATAATCATGCCCCCATCATAGCATCTCTAGCTTTTGGCATCCTTGAGTAGCATAGAAAGGAATGATAGCAAAAATCAAGACGCTGTATTTTTAACTATGTTTCCAATCCACAAAATTTTTTTGCATTATAGACGTGTTTGTTTCTTGCCATAATTTGAGTAAAATAATTTAGAAGGCCTTAGGAGTTTGCTTTGCTTTGGATAGGTTAATGTCTTGCGTCAAGATTTTTGCTTGAAAGTGGGCTTTGCTTGCGGTTGCTTTCTTGGTGAGAAGATTCCACAATCTTTATTGGTGAGATGGACCCTATGGGACTGACCTAGTGCCCCGGGGGCTCATTGCTAAATGGCCTTGCCTATGTGACGACGCAGAGGCAACGTAGTTCAGGGTAAACCCTAACGGACCTAAGATATGGATCAGATGAGACATGATATGAAACAGATATGGATCAGATATGAAACGGATATGACATGATATGGAACATATATGAATCAGATGAGACACGATATGGAACAGATATGGAACACATATGGATCGGATGATACTAATGACAAGGAAACACCACGGATAGGTAGATGTATGGGTGATAAGGAATGGAATGGGTGGTTAGGTAGAAGGAATCAAGGATGCGATCTCCAAGGACCATGTTGTATAAGAATAACATGCCCCATTGTAGGTAGAATACTTAGGATTTTTCATGACAATGCTTATGACTATAGGAGGATGAGAGGATACTGAAGGATTTGCATGGTTTGGAGGGATAAGGTATGTCAAGGGACATCTAAAACATTTGTCAACATTGTGCCCCCAATCTTTATCAAGACCAAAGAAATAGAGGAAATGAAGTTTAGGATGGATAGACTGGATAGTATAGGTAGGATATGATAGGAAATGGTACAGAAGGAAACTAATAGGAGAAGAGTGATAGGCTGATGAGACAAGGTGCCCCCAAGTGTAGGTGATGTAGAAGATCAACTTACACATGACGCATGTTTGCCAGGTTTTCATCATGGTACTTATCCAAGGCACCTGTTTGCTAGATTTTCACTGTTGAACGAAGGGATTTTTTTATTATTATTATTTTTTTGAAACAGTTGGATGGGAGAAGGTAGAATGGACAAGAGGGCCTCAATGGCCAGGTTCCACAAAAGGTGATAGTCCCACTAGATGGATGCTGTCACATAGACAAGGTCAAGTGTTCTCACAGATGTTGGTAGGGGATTGCACAAAAGTGAGATGGAGAAGGTAGATATTGGATTATGAAGGGTGTGATAGTGGATGATGATGTAGAATATGGAGGACTTTATGCAAGGATGGATGAAAAATTCTATGAAAAAGCATGGACCATAGGAATAAGATGAGGAAGATATGTAGGATAATAGTGGAAGGAAGGGGAGATGGAGGTATATGAAAATGTTGCAGAATGGAAGGGAATCATGACCAACGGTTGCACATACTGTGATAAACATTGAAGCTGGTGATGGGAAAGTAGTGTAGGAAGCAATGGAGACTTTTGCTTGTGAATGAATGACTTAGGCATGTAGGGATCCACATAGACTGAGTATTTTTCTGATTTTTGCTTGCCATATGGGATGGAAGAATTTGAGACTTTTGGATGGAATGGGAGAAAGTGGATGGTTGGAATTCTTGAGAGGTGGATGCATCATATGACTTGATGGATTTTTGCTTAGGTACCCAAACCATTTTGCTTTTAGATAATACCTGTGAAGGTATGGGATTGGGTGTATGAAACTTTGGTGCAGCTTTGGAGTTAATCATTTGTTTGATGCAGACCCACACCTTTGTCAGTTTGGTGAATAGGTGTGTGGGTGTATACAGCTCTTGAGAAGGACGCTTCTTTGATTCTTGGATTTTGTATTTTAGGTCATGAGGGCTCTTAGGATTTTTGACTTGATAGGTAGAGGCATCCATATTTTTATGGTTGAATTCTCTTGAGATGGTGGAAGTGGAGTTTGAGGAAGTTCTTTGTTTAGACAACACATGCATTGGTTGGTCATGATTGAGATTGTTAGAGGATTCATAGATGGATGGATAAGGTGTTGGAAGAAGTGGTGGTAAAATGCATGGAGGGATATTAGGAGTTGGAAGTAGTGGAGGTAGATTGGATGGTGGAAGGTGTATGGTCACATGCTCTTGGGATGTATATGATAAGGGAGGTGGAATGGCGGAATAAGTTTTGGGGATATGAAAGGATTTGCCATGGAAAGTGGAGGATTTAGCAGGAGTGGAGGAAGTACCAACATCTTGAGATTGTTCACCTTGGGGTATGTATCCAAGGCCACATGAAGGAGGAGGAACATTGACATGCACGGGCTCCAAAATACCTTGTTCGTGAAGGCCTAAGCCTTTACCTTGATAGTTCATATGTTGGAGTATGCGATGGACAACGGGATTGTGTATAGGTGGAAGACTAGACACGAGTTCTTTATTGGGTGGAGAAGGTGATATAGAGGATAATGGTTGCTGGTGTTCTAAGGAGGAACACTCATGAACGAAAGTGGTAAGACCAAGGATATATGGTGGGGGATTTGTAGCATGGTCGATAATGGATGGCGGAGGAGTATTATTGGTTTGATCTTCTACGCTTGCTTGGGAGGCAAGTGTCTCATCAAAGGAAGAGGAAGCTGTTGAATCTCAGATAGGACTAGATGGGGTTATAAGCTCAGGACCATGGAATGCATAAAGTGGGCTAAGAGGATCATCATGGTCTGCTTGATCATAGATAGGCTCTTGATTATAGGTGGGATCTTGATCATAGATAGGACTTAGCGTGATGGGATTAAAGTGCTCTTGTATATGTTCTTCATCAATGATAATATCTTGATCATGGAAAGGATATAGGCCATGGAGAGGTTGGAATTTGATCTCTTGTTCATGTATAGGATCAAGTTGCTCATGGATAGCTTCTTCATCAAAGGTAGTATCTTGATCATGGAAAAGATATAGGTTATGAATGGTTTGAAATTGGACTTCTTGCTCATGTATAGGTATAGGATCATCAAAAAGATAAAGGTTATGTAAGGGTCGAATGGGAGTACTTTGATCTTGATTTAGACAAGGGGTTGATGTTTCCACATATTCTAAAGTGTGCTCTTGACATAACTCTTGATGTGTTTGAATTGAAGTTGAGGTAGAAGACTCTTGGATAGGCTCTTGGTCAACAACATGAAGGTGCGACAGACCTTGACTGTGGTGCATGGTAGGAGGTTCTTCAATATGCTCAAGGGGTTGTTGGTGACATGACGAGGTTAGAGTAATGGACATGCTTGAAGGTTCTTTGATAAGGTCAAGGACCAAAATTTGGGGATATGGTTGACTTTTTGCTAGCAGCCCTTGGATCACATCATTGGTAGGTGTATAGGTAGAGGAGTGAGGTAATGGATGAGTGGATTTGGAGTTCTCCCTAGCTTTTCTTTTGTTGTGTAAATCTAGAAAACATCTTTCCCAAAAATCATCTTAGACTTTTTTGGTTGTCCATTTAGAGCTCGGGGAACTCAATGGCGGTGTTAGTGTAGGATTGGTATGCTTTGTGATATGTGTCTTAGAATATGGTGAAGGAGGACTAGTAGATAGAGTGGTATACGATTTCCAACTTGAGGTGGTGCTTGCCTTGTCATGAGCATCATTAAGATGGGAAACATATGTATGAGTTTGGGGTGAGGCATAGCTAGTACTAACACATTCAGCTTGTAAGATTGCCATTTCTTGTTGTATCACTTGGAGTTCTTGAGCAATTGCTATATGATCCTGGGGCGAGATATCAAAGTCTAATTGCTCTTGTAGGTATTGGAGTTCTTGAGCAATTACTTCTAATTGGTTTGTCATTTCAACAGAAACTAACACAAGACTGAAATGGGTACTTAGAAAACTTAGAATTTTCCTCTGAAAAGATATGGAAGTACTCACTGTCACAGATGCGCTGGAACAAATGCGCTGCAGAAACTGGCAAATGCATGGTAAGTCAGCACAGAAGCATCACACTGGTAAAAATCAAATGCGATGTAGTAGGTACCAAAAGCATTGCAGGTCAGTATATATGCACCGCAGGTCGGCACAAATGCGCAACAATAGAGGATGGATGTGCCGCTTTGGTTTTTCTTAGTATTTTTGCAATTTTTGGGAAATTTTCTGATGTTTTTGGTACTTTGGTTGCAAGAAGGTCTTTTTGATCTGATTTTATGAAATTATGGCAAGAAGACACAACAAACACAGAATATTTTTATGGTTTTTTTATTTTTTTGTGATTTTTTGACTCTTTTTGGACTAAAAGGAAAAGCAAGTACAATCCTAAGCTTCAAATGGATTACAGGGATTCTTGGCCACTAGAACAAAGGTGTTTAATGAAGGCAACCATTCGAGTGGTTATACATGCGGCAGCACTACTCTCTGTTATGGAGTCTCCCAACCTGCAAGGGTTGCGCCTTGGAGGGTTTTGGGGGAGGTTGGCTGTCGGTATAACACAACTTCACTCATTGTTTGAAGCTTTCACTCCAAACATAATTTATTTATAGTGGCTTGGAAGGGCTTGACATCTACCCTGTTACCACTTAGGGTCGTTCCTACTTGGATGAACGGTATCCAAGAGCAGGCCCCTCTAAAGGAAAAACACATGCAAAAATGATATGTCTGGCATTTTGGTCACCCAAGATAGGGGAGAGCATAGGCCTAGTATCATTCCCAAAACACAGAATACAATGGTTCTTTTCCCCTAGTTAAAATGAGAAAAACTAGATGAGCTATCTACTTGGGCAAGCACAGAATTTTGTTAACTTTGAAGTGATAACAAGATAGCAATGGTCCAGTTTTACCAAGATAGCAATCGTTTAATTTTATCCTAGATAGCACAAATTGTTAACTTTGAAGTGATGATCGAGATAGCAATGGTTCAGTTTTACCTAGATAGTAATGATGAGTTCAATTTTATCCATGTAGCACGAGTTGTTAACTTTGAAGTGATGGTCGAGATAGCAATGGTGAGTTTAATTTTATCCAAATAGCAATGAGTTGTTAACTTTGAAAAGATAGTAATATAGCAATGATTCAATGATATGCAAGATATCAATGATTCAATTACCGCCTTCCTAGCTAAAACTATGTGAGATTTGCATGAGCATTCATTTACTTTCCCGTTAGAAATTAAAGTGTGAGTTAACAAGTGCAACTATATAAATCTAAACCAGTACCTAGCCTGCAAAATAGATCAAGAGAGTTCCTGCAAAAAGACGTCAGCATTAGTGAAAAATTTCAAGGAAACCCTTAAAATCACTACCTAAAATAGATGTGTCGCTTCAGAGACTAAATGCGCAAAAACAGAGAACAGAAGCACCGTAATACATATGCGCTAAGACAGAGGTCAAAAATGTAGGAAAATAGTGTATATGCACTGATATGATATAGCACCGTATCTTAAGGTAAATGCGCTGTAACAGAGTATGTATGCGTAGCAGGAACATATGCGCTGAAACATACAGTATATACGTTGGAACAGAGACTATATCCGCCGTAGGAAGGAATGCACCATAACAGACAGTATATGTGTGTTAGGATGTATCAGATGAGCTGTTTCCTCCTGTGTACGGCTTCTAAAACACAAAAACTCAGCTTTGGGTTAAATTTGGGGTTAGGCCCCACAGTGGGCACCAAAAATGTTAAGGGAAAATTGGATTAAATGAATAAACAATAATAATCAATATCAAGTTACCCAAAACTCAATGAAATGGTGAACAAAAGAGATTCAAATAAATAATGAACAACAACAAAGCAAACCTCCTTAATTCGAAGCTTCCATTATCACAATCGTTCTTGCATGCATGAAATAGGGCCCTCAGAGAGTGCACTTCTTTTTTATGCTTCAAGAATGTCAATTGAGAATGGCTATGATAATACCGCCATGAAGAGGAGCTTTACAACGATGATAGTAGTGCGTAGTGCGTAGTAGCGAATGTGATCACAAGTAATGAAGGAATTGGTGCCAAAGGCGCGCTGTAATTCATGCAGAGTAACGATACTTAAAGCTTGGATGATTGAAATGGAAGAATGAGGTTGTACTTATAGACTTGGGAAAGAAGAGATCAACGGTATAGAGAGAATGAGAAGATCAACGATTGAGAGCAGTTGAGGAACGTGCAACGAATAAGAAGAAGACATGTGTCTTGCTTTCTTTTGCATGAGAGGATTTGCTAAGAATAGAAGAATGAGTTAAAGCAATTAAAAGAATATAATAATCAGTTAAATGATTTAAAATAAGAAGAAGGGATTTGCATGAGAATAAGAAGATATTTTGCTTTATTAAATATTAGGAATATTTAATTGCATGTGCAAGAAGATTGAATTATATTTAGAGATAACTCAATTTAGAAGAAAAAGCAACTTAAATAAATAATTGATTTATTTAAATTTAGAGAAGATATTATTGGAAGAAGACAATTAAATAATTGAAATTATTTAATTTAGAAGATAAGAAAGCAAATTAAATAAATAAATTTATTTAATTGTGGTGCATGATTTTGGAAGAATAAATAAAATATTTGATTGTATTTTATTTTTAGAGATTGAAAGGATTTAAATAAATTTGATTTGATATATTCAAATTTGGAAGAATGATTTTGACTTTATTAAATAATTGAGAATTATTTAATTGTTTGGAAGAATTTAATTAAATAAAGGATTTTATTTAATTGTTGGAAGAATATGAATCAAATAAATAAATTTGGTTATTTATTTATTGATAGAGGAATTAGAAGGGAATAGATTATAAGAATATTTATCTAGACCGAATCGTGTCATTTTTAGGCGTATACACTTACTATTTCCAAAATGATGCATGCATTATGAGTCAAGAGTAAAGAAGTCAGGTATTCCACACGTAAAATACCTTAAATTGGTCAAAAAAGCCCAGACGTAGGTTTTGGGTCATGGTTTGAGGATTATTTATTGTTGAGTTATGGTTTTCCTCCTTTTTTTGTAACCTTTCCTTTAGGGTTTCACATTCTTCTATAGGTTTTCTATGCATGAAGGAGTTACCAGTGGTCGAGCAGATCTTCGTGGAGTAGAGTTTATGCTGGAATACCATTTCCAAACATCATACTACAAGTCTCAAAGTGTGTTAAACTCTAGAATCACATGAAGACACAAAATAATGCATGTAAATGTATGAGGAACTCTTATTTTCTAATTTTTGACCTATCTACACCATGGAAGAAGTGTATTAGGTTCCCTACACGCCTTGAGGGCCTTGAAGATAGATTCATTGATCATGGACCAACTATAAACTCATTTTCTTCCATAAAAAAACTGCCACGTAGATCATGCTCCTAAAGGTTGGAAGTTTTGTATTACAGTCTCTATTGTTGATAGAAATCATCTAAAGGGTTCCATGTAGCATCATGAAGATCAAGGAATTCAAGTCTATTGTCTCAGAGAAGAGAAAGAGGACATTGAATGGTAATAAGTTATGAAGATGTAGGTCTGTTGTCTCAAAGACTATTAGCATTATCATGAAGGGACACATGCATGTAGATTGCTAAAAAGATGCAAAACAAAGATAGTCAAAAGGGTAGCAGTGAAGAAGGTTATCCTTTTGGTGATAGAATAAGAAGATAGTGAAGACTGCTAAAGATATATATTGGTTCATTGGTGCTCATGGAGGTATGTTCCTCTTCACAATGGCCTAATTTTGCATTCCTAGGGAGATCAAAATATGTGAACTCATAGAGGTATAGGATGTAAGAGTCAATGTGACTCAGCAAGCCAAGATCACCTGCAATCAAGATAACCTTCCACACAAAGATAACAGAGAAGATGCTAAAACAATGGAGCAAAGATTCTATACAAAGATCATATGAAATACAATGAGAGAGCCTTTCTTATAAAGGCAAGGTGAGAGCTAGAAATGTGGAGTGAAAGGTGGAGATATTCCTACAACATGTGACAATTAGAGGATGATAACTAATTGCACATGTGGAGGATAAGACAACTCACTCCAACTATCAACAACTCAACACACAACTAGACTCAACTAGAAATACCTAGAAGACTCACTAAGTCAACTTAACATGTGTGAATTATGTGTTCACACCAACACCCCTCCTTAAGTACAACTTAGGGAGTAGTTGACTAAAGCAAGATGGAATGATGGATGGGTCCCAGCTACTAGGCCATGTTAGGTACCCATGGACAACAAATCTCAAGTGGAGAAAAGGAGAAAACCTCGTGGGATAAAACTCCTCTCCAAAAGTGAGAATGTAGAAAACAAAAGAAAGATGTGATGGAAGGAGGACTCAAGACCCCCTAGAACTACATCCAACACATATGTACAATCAATCACCCCCCATAGGAGAGCAAGTATGAGACTATAGGTCCCCCCACAATGAAGTAGCTCCTATGCTGATGGTGAATGCCTGAAGAAGAATGCTGAAGAGAATCCAAAGCCTGCAAAAAACATTCTTCCCCTTAGGAAGAAACAAGTCCAAAGATTGATGTCGAAGAAACTCCATCTCAAGGTATGAGGGAAAAAGCCTCATGAAATATGTTGTCTCTGAAAACTACTCAAGTGTCCATATGTTATAGCCAAAAGATGTCACATAATCAGGTGCTGCATGCCTAATCAAAGAATGTAACAATCCAAGACAAGATGAAAACTCAAGGTCATCAATCTCCAAAGACAAAGAATCCTCTAAATGATGCTCAGGATACTCCAACTCAATGCCAAAATGTGACAAGTGAAGATGAGAAGATAGTGCCCGCTCATCTGAAGTAGAAGAATCAACTCCTTCAAAGAGGAGATGAATGTCATCAATGATGTCCTCCAAGTCATCAAGATAGGACTCACAAAACAAGTCTACAATACTTTTCAAGTACTCATACCATAAACCTGTATCTAGAAGACAAACAATATCCTTCTCAATTGAAGTGGATGAAGCTATGTCAATGCCAATCTCTGAAGAAGCAGGAGAAGGAGGAAGCTCAGAACTAGTCTCAGGAACTAAAGTAGATGCAAGAACATGAAGGTTCAAGTGACCGAACTTCTCCTCAGAAACATGATTCACACTTGATGCATGAGTGTGAATAGGAATCAATGGATCTACATCATCATCAGAAACAAAATGGGAGAAAGTATACAAGCGAGATACATGATCAGCCATCCCAACAACAATGATATATTTTCTCTCCAAGTCTTGTATGATCACAGAATTAGGAGTGAACTCAACTGTCTTCCCTGTACCACAATGAGTAATTTGGTAGATGGAAAGGAGATTGGTTGTCAAGGAAGGTACACCCAACACATTTTTGAATGTATTTTGACCAACATCAATTGTTCCTTTACTAGTTGCATGCATGTATGTATTGTTACCCATCAAAATAGGTGGTGAAGTACATGACTAAAATGAAGAGAACATCCCCTGTGAAGATGCCATATGATAAGAAGTGCCATAATCAAGAAGCCATCTCTCTGATTGTAGACTTGTTGAAGAAAAGAGTACCTACCCTTTTCCTGTGTCTATCCAATTTGCAATGCCTGCTATCCCTGTAGATGATGATGGTGGTGAAGAAGAAGACTTGGGTAAAACTATTGTTGATGGAGAATACTCAATGTTATGTTTTTGAAGAAGTTGTGACATCTCAAAAAAAATTTCATAACATTTAGTCTCATCATGACCCAATTTCTTACAATAAGAACACTTTGACTTCTTATTATCATTGGACTTCTCTTTGGAAGAAGAGTTGGGGGTTTTCTTTGATTCTTTCTCTTGCACATTAGACTTTGAATCCTTTTGTTTCTTTCCCTTATTATGTGAAGCCTTAGGATCTTTTGTGCTTTGTGTTGCAACTAGAGCCTATTTTCTAGGAGACTTCAATGTGCCGATGTGTAGTAGCTTGGCTTGTTCTCTTGTGAGTTGTGCAAGAAACTCCTCAAGTGAAGGCATTGTAAATTCACTACCAATATAGCATAAAAGGTAGAAACATAAACTGAATATGCAAGACCCAATTTTGCGAGAATAGATAGAATCAATTGTTCATCTTCTTTCTCAAGACCACACTGTTTGAGATGCAACCTGAGAGACTTAAACTTGGTGAAGAAATCTTTGATTTGATCAAAATCTTGAGGATTAAGTGCAATTAGCTCATTCTCCAATTTGAACCTTCTTATCTTATCTTGCTTGCCAAATAGATTGTCTAGTGTTGTCCATATCTCATTTGGTGTTGTACAAGACTCAACATGAAATCTAAGATCTGGAGAAATAGAAAGACAAAGTGTGCCATAAGTCTCATCTCTTCTATCTAACCATTTTATTCTCTTAGCAGCACCTGTGGGTTCAAGATCTGTGCCTAAAGTTATTCTATGTAACTTTTGTTTTTACAATACAAACTCCATGTTTTTCTTCCATTCATAATAATTATATGGAGTTAAAAGTGGAATTTGAGGCACATCCTTGATTAAAAAGAAAGACAACAACACCACTTTACTATGTACGAGAGCCCACCCCTCCCCAATTTGTTGTGGCACTTTATACTTAGTGTGATTTACAATTGTCCTCAAGGGACCAAAATTGGGAAAAAAATCAAAATTTCTTAAAAAAGGGATCTGAGTGAGATTACAATCACTCACAATAATGTTTTACAACAAATAAATCCTCTCAAAATAAATTTCACTTCCTCAAGTATCAAAATGTACAAGTTATCACTCAAATGCCAAAAAACTGACAAATTGAATAAAATAAACATGGTGCTAAATTTGATAAAAGTGCATGGATGGCTTGAAAGAGCTCCTAAATACCTTTATGATGCCACAAGAATCACAAAAATTGGAGATCGTGGGAAAAAGTTATGAGCTCGGAAGCCAAAAAGAGAGATTTGTCTTCAACCTACAATAAATGCTATCAAACAACAAAATCTATGAAAATGACTGATACCACTGTGAAGTACTCTCTGTCAGATTTCCAATGATATCTTGTTTGCCTGATTTCAACACACTGGGCAAAAGTTATGCAAAATGCAAAAAAAGCCCTACTTTAGGACTTTGAGGGGCAAAATAGGCACCCTCACGGAATATTCTCCCCAATTGATGGAAAACCACCGATTTGCATGAAAACCACCACTGAGGCAAAAAAAACACTGATTTGAGGGAAAAACACTATGTTTTGCAAGGTAAATACTGCTAGGAAAATGAAACTGCCTCAGGTTGTTTGGTCAAAACCACCGTCGAATAAGCGATGAACACCGTTATTTTGAAACAACAGTCTGCCTAAGGGAAAAACCACCAAATATAAGTCTTAACTAGTGCAAGACAAATGTGTTTGATCGAAGACTTAGCCTTAACTGACTGATGAAGACCAGATGTCGGTGTAAGTCAAAAAATATAAAGCCCCCGGATACTATGCAAATCGCTAAAAATATGTTGAATGCCGACGATAGAGAAATATTTGATAATGATGGCGGTTAAAAAACCGCTGGCAATCTTAAATCCACAGATGTTGATGAAGGGCTGCCAGATGATAGTCGATGGTTGACCGTTAGATATGATCGTTGGGAATTTTGAAGACCCTCTGCAAAAAACAAAGAAACTGCTGCAGTTAAACAATATAAAATCTGCAAATTTTCTTAATGGCTGAAGCTGCAAAAAATCACAACCAATGAGTTAAATTTTCTGGCGTGAGATAGATCCACCAAAAGATCATCGGGGATTGTGATTTGACTACATAGAAACTACAGGAGATGTTAAGAAAATTGCCGCGTGAAATTAGATGCTGACATCGGGCTTTGAGAAGGTGTTTTAAATTTGTCTGTGGTTTTAAATTTGATCACCGACTGTAACAATCAATGAAAACTACCAACTAAACACTATTTGAAAACCATCGCTGACCACTGGGAGATCTTTGACTAGTTTTGGTCACTGATTGAAGTCGAATGCACTGGCCAAAAAACAAAATCTCACCGAAGATTTAAAAACTGGTAGATGATTGACCGCAGAGACAAAATTAATAGTTTGATGGACAATGTATGGTTGTCAATGCAGAAGTATTCTGTTGACGGTGGAGTGTGACCAAAGAAATTTAGTCACCACCGGAATTGGATCTGAAGGCCTGCGAATAAAAATAGGCCGAAGCCTATAAAACAAGGCTGCTGGGCCTATAACGGCCACCGGCTAGGGGTTGGTGGACCCCTTCGGTTGGCATGCAGGATATGGTTGCAGACAATGCAATGCAGGGCATGCAGGTACCCTAATAATGTTTTTCTTTTTTAAAACAAATACTTTTACACTTTTTTTTATTAAAAAATGCCCATGGGAAAATTAAACCAGCAAATATATATTGACTAGTGGACAAAAAAACTTAATACCTAGCGAATAAATGCAAGATCTGCCACTGACGATTGACGCAGACTGATATAGATCTGGTATGACAAAGATTCCTTCTACGTAGGGAATATTCTCTATCGTGGAGGGGCAGAGGCAAAAAAAAATTGCCTTTTTTTAACTTATCTGATTTGGGCATTTGGACAGCCGATCTATACAGATTTGGGCCTCCTGATTGCAACAGTGATGTCCATTTCACTCCAGGACGCTCCTAAAACATAGATCCTAGAAAAACCTCTTCAATGAGGGAAGGGAATTGCAGATCAGGCTTTGATACCATGCAAGAGTCAATGTGACCCAGCAAGCCAGGATCACTTGCAATCAAGACAACCTTCCACACAAAGATAACAAAGAAGATGCTAAAACAATGGAGCAAAGATTCTATATAAAGATCATATGAAATACAATGAGAGAGCCCTGCTTATAAAGGCAAGGTGAGGGCTAGAAAGGTGGAGATATTCCTACAGCATGTGACAATTAGAGGATGATAACTAATTGCACATGTGGAGGATAAGACAACTCACTCCAACTATCAACAACTCAACACACAACTAGACTCAACTAGAAACACCTAGAAGACTCACTAAGTCAACTTAACATGTGTGAATTATGTGTTCACACCAACATAGGATTTTTACAATGGTTGACTTGTAATGAAAGTCCTAATTTTAAAAGATCATCTCATAATTCAAGACATGCAAATAAGTTCCTATAGGTTTGTAAAGGTTTTAGAGACACCTACAAGCATATTAGATGCCATGAATCTGTATATAGTATGGAATGAGAATAGTAGACAGTGAAAAATAGTACAATTAATGAAGGAGACAATAATAAAGAGGAATGTGAGATTCTCAAAGGGTCAATGATCTCTACAGTGCATAAAAGCTTTCATAGTGGACAAGTGGGTATAGTCATGGTCTGAGAAGAAAATGCATGAAGGAGCAACAAATTTGATGCAGAGGCATCCACACTATAACCTTTGCATATAGCATGAATGTCTGCAGACCAACCTCATCATCATCATCTTCGCCATCATCATCATATTCCCTACAACCACCAACAACATCATCATATTTCGGCTTTACTCTGTCAGCATCATGTTTCCTAAAACCAACAGCATCATCATATTGCGAACACTCGCAATGGTCCTCCTGCCGACTACTATTCACCTCCACTTTCCTCCTAACATCATCATCATGATGTTCAACGGGCGCACACATCCTCCGGTTGCACTGTTCATCGGACGCCAAACACTAGCGTCATCATCATGACCTTCCACTCTCTTCGTCAGCAGGATAACCAATATCCGGTTGTCCCGAATATCCTGATGACGTTCACCTTCAGCAGCTTACCTTCGATGCGCCGCTAGCCGATGACAACAGCATCATGATATAATTTATCGGGTCCTCTCGAAACCTCCTGATGATGCTAATACAACCTTCTACCGCAGGCTTCCGCCGATACCCAAGCACTTAACGACAGCAGGATGAACTCGCACAAGGGGATATCTCAATATCCTGATGACGATGACGTCATATCCTGATGACGATGACGTCACCCAATATCCTGATGACCTCTTCAACACTTAGCCAAAAACACGAACTTTCTCTTCCGCATCTACTCGCGATACGCGGATGGTTGGCACTCCCAATATGATGATCCTGATGCCGATACATGCACTTAGTCTATGTCTGACTCAAAACATCCTGATGCACTCGCAACATGAAAACTCCAACAGTTTCATGACCCGATCTTCTACCTGATGCCGATGCACTCCTCCTCGGCTCCTTCTGCTGATGATCACCCCGACGACCTCACACTTCATGCAATCGACAACATCATGCCGATCTCCTCCACTTATCCGGATGATGATGTCTAACCCGACTGCAGGATATTTGCAGAAATATCCTGATGATGCCGTCTTCACGAACTTCTGCACTTAGCGAAATCTCTCTTCGCCGATCCACCAGGGATGACCCGATCCAACTCAGGGTGATCTTCCAACTCAGGGTGATCTTCCAACTCAGTCAGCTTATCAACTCGACCTAGCACATGAGGATGCTAGGGTCTTCAACATCTCTTGACCGCGATCCTGCACACCTGCATGCAAACAAACAAACTACTACCTACCCTAATGTACATTACCATTCCACCGATCAGACAGATCAACCGGTGGAATGGATCAGGAAATCCATGCAGCCACGCGAACCAGTAGATCGATTATACAAAGGAGATCAACAGAAAACGAAACAGGATCTTTATTGATTCAAAGATGCAATACAATATGATGTTCCTCACACAGAACACTCAACTCCTCTGCTTGATGCAACACTACACTGCCGATCGATGATCTCCAATCAACCGATCTCATGCTTATAAAGATTTGCCTACGAGTACTACTGACCTGACTCCAAGCGGCTGGGAACTCTCCAAGCGGCTGGGAGATCCCACCGAACATACATCATGACAGCTGTTATAACTAACTAGCTAAAAATAGCAAAAGCCTGGTCAGCATGATCTTATCATGATCAGTGTGACCTTATTACATGCAATTGGTCTAACAGACCTTCTTGGAAACACAAACAAGACCTAAACTACTAACTGCCTCATCAAGACCAGCTGTCAGGTAGGTGCTCCTGCACCATACTCCCCAACAGAAAAGAACTCATGTCCCATGAGTTGAGTATGTGGAAGTCTTCCACCTCTACACTTTGCCTTGTCAATAGTCTGACCTGCTCTAGCTTTGTCTGCTGCTGTCTCTTGGCTGCTCCAAGACTTCTGAACTGTAACTTGCTTGCTGGCAAGTAAATCCTCATGCCTGTTGATGTAGGCCCGTCTCAGGTTATCTCTGTGTTTGTCAGATTGTCTGACCAGACCCTCTGTCTGAACTACCTCTTGAACTGCTGAAATGTTCAACTCTATCTTCCTGTCAACCTTGATAGGACAAGCAATAGTCCCAACTATGACAACATCCTTGTCATTCCTTTCAACTGAGGGTTGGTTGCACCCCTGTTTCTGAACCTGCTGCTGACCTCTGTCAGTCACAACTGAAACTTTCTTCAGCTTGTTGTCTGTAACAACTCCTTTCTCTGCAGTATCCTGAACTGCCTTTATGCCTGCTCCTCTAGGCATCTGCACATACTCCTTCTTTCCCATTAAAATGATTTGAGCTGCCTTCTGTACTGCAGCTTTTGCCTGCAATGGCATCAACTTAATAATCTTCCCATCCTTCTTGATGGTGTAGGTATTAGCATACCCATCATACAGTACTCTTCTGTCAAATTGCCATGGTCTACCCAACAGTAGGTGACAACATTCCATAGGCAATATATCACACAAAATTCTATCCTGATATGGCCCAATCTGGAAATCCACATATGCCTGTTCAGAGACAAAAAGTGATTGCCTATCACTCACCCAAGATGCCTTGTAAGGGTGTGGATGTGGAATCCTTTCCAGCTTCAGTTTATCCACCATTTCCTGAGATACCATGTTGTCTGTTGAACCAGTGTCAATGACAACCTTACATACCTTACCTTTGCTCTTGCATGTGGTTTTGAAAAGAGCTCTTCTTTGCATCATATCCTTTGATGCCTGCAAACTTGTTTTCCTTAACAGCAGTGATTCTCCACTCTCTGGATATCCAACATTATCAGGTTCTCTGTTTGAACTCTGTGCACTTTCTTCTACTTTCTCTTCTTGTACCAATTGTACTCTCTTATCACTTGTTCTATCATTTCTGGATGATGAACCTTTGTTTTCTGGACATTTGAAAGATGGATGACCAAACTCTCCACAGGTGTAACATTTTCCTGAAAATGTAGTAGAACCTCTACCACCTCCAAATCTTCCTCTATTACCTTTCCATCCACCTCTGAAATCAGACTGTCCCTGTCCTTTCCCAGTGTCTTCTTGAACCTCATTGGTTTGCTTTTGTGCAGGGGCTGCTCCTCTTCCCCTATTGTTTCCTCTTCCTCTCATGGACTTATCATGTCCTCTATTCAGCTTTTCTTCAATCCTGATTGCCATTTGGTAACAATCCTCCACATTCTTAGGGTTAGCTAACACTAACTCATCCTGTATGTTAAACCTCAAACCAGCCAAGTACCTAGCCACCTTTTCTACCTCATTCTCATGATGACCAGATCTCATACTCAACAGATAAAATTCCTCAGTATATGCTTTCACATCCCTGTCTTTCTGCTTTAAAAATTGCAGCTTCTTAAACATCTGGATTTCATAATCCCTTGGCAAGAATTTACCCTTGATCCTTGCTACCATCTTATCCCATGAAGTGATCTTAGACTTCCCTTGTTTCCTTCTCTCAGATTGTACATAATCCCACCAAACCAAAGCATGACCTCCTAACTTGGTCTTTGCAATCTTTACCTTCTGATCCTCAGCAACATCTTCACATTCAAAGTGATTATCTAGTGCAGCAATCCAATCTAACAACTCATCTTCATTCAAGCTTCCAGTATACTTGGAAACATCAACCTTTACCTTAGGTTTTTCACTCTGTACTGCCTTTAACAGTTTTGCCAACCTCTGGTCTTCAGCATCCAGATCTTCAGCTACCTCTTCATACTCTTCAACAGTATCTGCATCTTCTTCAGACTCACTGTCTTCCACTTCCCTCTTTTTGTTCTTTTCTAGGGCTGTCAGCCTGGCTTGAAGTGCTTCAGCAAGCTCCTTCATCTTCCTCATTTCTCTAGCATGTTTCTCCTTCATTTCCTGCAATTCCCTTGCAGTACCATTACCTTTAGGAGGCATTTTGTCAACCTCTCAATCACAACACAATCAACTCTATCTCTTACCTCTGCCCTTTCGGTGACAGAATCAACACACAACAGCCCAGACCTTTTGCTGAGCTCTGATACCACTATGATGCAGAGGCATCCACACTATAACCTTTGCATATAGCATGAATGTCTGCAGACCAACCTCATCATCATCATCTTCGCCATCATCATCATATTCCCTACAACCACCAACAACATCATCATATTTCGGCTTTACTCTGTCAGCATCATGTTTCCTAAAACCAACAGCATCATCATATTGCGAACACTCGCAATGGTCCTCCTGCCGACTACTATTCACCTCCGCTTTCCTCCTAACATCATCATCATGATGTTCAACGGGCGCACACATCCTCCAGTTGCACTGTTCATCGGACGCCAAACACTAGCGTCATCATCATGACCTTCCACTCTCTTCGTCAGCAGGATAACCAATATCCGGTTGTCCCGAATATCCTGATGACGTTCACCTTCAGCAGCTTACCTTCGATGCGCCGCTAGCCGATGACAACAGCATCATGATATAATTTATCGGGTCCTCTCGAAACCTCCTGATGATGCTAATACAACCTTCTACCGCAGGCTTCCGCCGATACCCAAGCACTTAACGACAGCAGGATGAACTCGCACAAGGGGATATCTCAATATCCTGATGACGATGACGTCATATCCTGATGACGATGACGTCACCCAATATCCTGATGACCTCTTCAACACTTAGCCAAAAACACGAACTTTCTCTTCCGCATCTACTCGCGATACGCGGATGGTTGGCACTCCCAATATGATGATCCTGATGCCGATACATGCACTTAGTCTATGTCCGACTCAAAACATCCTGATGCACTCGCAACATGAAAACTCCAACAGTTTCATGACCCGATC
Source organism: Cunninghamia lanceolata (assembly GCA_027924645.1). NCBI lineage: Eukaryota > Viridiplantae > Streptophyta > Pinopsida > Cupressales > Cupressaceae > Cunninghamia > Cunninghamia lanceolata. The sequence goes on from BSBN01000062.1 coordinate 2,725,665, forward strand.
TTCTACCTGATGCCGATGCACTCCTCCTCGGCTCCTTCTGCTGATGATCACCCCGACGACCTCACACTTCATGCAATCGACAACATCATGCCGATCTCCTCCACTTATCCGGATGATGATGTCTAACCCGACTGCAGGATATTTGCAGAAATATCCTGATGATGCCGTCTTCACGAACTTCTGCACTTAGCGAAATCTCTCTTCGCCGATCCACCAGGGATGACCCGATCCAACTCAGGGTGATCTTCCAACTCAGGGTGATCTTCCAACTCAGTCAGCTTATCAACTCGACCTAGCACATGAGGATGCTAGGGTCTTCAACATCTCTTGACCGCGATCCTGCACACCTGCATGCAAACAAACAAACTACTACCTACCCTAATGTACATTACCATTCCACCGATCAGACAGATCAACCGGTGGAATGGATCAGGAAATCCATGCAGCCACGCGAACCAGCAGATCGATTATACAAAGGAGATCAACAGAAAACGAAACAGGATCTTTATTGATTCAAAGATGCAATACAATATGATGTTCCTCACACAGAACACTCAACTCCTCTGCTTGATGCAACACTACACTGCCGATCGATGATCTCCAATCAACCGATCTCATGCTTATAAAGATTTGCCTACGAGTACTACTGACCCGACTCCAAGCGGCTGGGAACTCTCCAAGCGGCTGGGAGATCCCACCGAACATACATCATGACAGCTGTTATAACTAACTAGCTAAAAATAGCAAAAGCCTGGTCAGCATGATCTTATCATGATCAGCGTGACCTTATTACATGCAATTGGTCTAACAGACCTTCTTGGAAACACAAACAAGACCTAAACTACTAACTGCCTCATCAAGACCAGCTGTCAGGTAGGTGCTCCTGCACCAAAATTAAAGGACAACGGTCACACGAGGAACAATAATATTCATGAGAGAGTACTACTAAGGATCGAAAAGGTTATATGATCTAAACCTCAATATATATGACTGTGTTTTGACAATTAGGAAGACTATGCGACAACAATCAATGCACTATCAAGAATTGATGTCAAGAAGCAGTCAATGAAACCCCTGTATACAGAGAAGAAATTATCAAATGAGGAGATCCTTGACCATAGAGAATATTTTGATCTGTGATATTGCCTAGACAATGAATGCAAATGGACAAGTGACAGTAACAAAGTGGTGAAGACAACATGAGATGGTGAGTAGAGGTTAAATCTTTTGAAGACAGTCATGAAGGAAAGACATTACCCTTAGGAGCCTACAACATGCCTTGTTCCTCTTCCTCAAGGGTATAGACATGGAGATGAGGATTATGAGTCCCAACAAACCTCAAATCATGCTTTGCACAGTCATCAAGGAGGAATACAGTGAAATCTGAACCAAGGTATTCATTAGGATTCTAACAAAGAAATGTCAATGGATAATTAGCATGTCTCCCATGACCTAGCAAAGGCATAATGTCCATACATTTGATGAAGATCTGTATATAGTGGATCTATAAAGTTTTCAAAGTGGGTGTGGTAATAGACCTTAAAGTTCTAAACAAATACAGTTATGGGCATAAATCCAAACATGGTTGTGTAGAATTCAATGGAGTGTGCCCATTTATGTTGATGATAAGAATTTTGAAGGACTAACTAGTTATGGGCAAGTGTAAGGTTATGTCAAAATTGATGAAGCTCCCTTTTTATTCTAAATCATAAGCATGAACAGTTTTTCAGGGGCACTAATAGTCAAAAGATAGTTAGCAAAGTGAGAATAAATAGTCTCAATGACTGTATGTAAGAAAAGATAGTCACAATGACTATATATAGTGAAGGGAAATAGTCATTCGATGATTGAAAATAGTCAAGATGATTGTAAAAACAGGCTAGATGATTGCTAAACAAGGCATCAAGACACCAAAAAGGTAGTGACAAATTTAAAGAGCAGTGATATGCAGTCAAGGAACACAAAACTAAGATTATGCTTAGTAGAAATATTGATAAAAGACAAATGTATTTTAGGGCCACAAGACAATACAAAGCAGCTACAAACTTTTCAAGCATCTTTGATGCCTTTTAAGTCAAGAGGATCAATTTTATAGAGAAAATCAAACTCTTCATGTTATCTAAATACCATGCAAGAAGGATCCAACTATGTTAAGACAAGATGAAAGTAAAAAAACCCAACTTAGGGGCACATGCAATCAATCTTAGGTGCATTTTAGCACCTAAATGGATTATACATCAGTCAAGGAGAGTTTTGGAGACCTAAACAAGTCGAAAGTGGTAGTTCCAAGCCCTCAAATCAAGGCTTTTCAATTCCATACACCCAAGAATGACAAAAATCATGCAAAGGCATCACAATCAACATGTAATCAACTAAGGCAACTTTCAAGGGACATGTAGAGAGAAGTCAAGGTCAACTCAACTTTAACTCACGCATGGTATTTCAAGTCATTCTAAAGGAGTTGTCTTCCTCAAAGACCCAAATCAGGTAGTCAATCAACAATTTGACTTGTCTTTTGAAGTCAAGTTTAAGTTTTTGAAGACATGTGGGTTTTTCATAAACAAAGTGTAACATCAGAAAATGTCCCCTTGGGGGCTTTTCCCTCATAAGGTTTAGCTCCCAGGTCTTTAGTGTGCATTTAGGACATCTTGCATCATAGTTTGTCATCCTGATGGAATGAACCCTAGGTATCATGGCAAATGGGGCCTAGGGGGACCCCTTGAGCTTAACCCTACCCAAAATAGGGGGGGAGGACTTGGGCGCTCGCGCCCTAGTCCTGCCCTATTTTGGGTCAGGCCCAAATTTGAAGTGTCGGTTTATGACCGTTATTTGGGTCCTATATCGATAGGATAAGTTTAAATTATGAAATTCTTGGCAGGAGTGTTTGTAGTTGCATATAAAAGCATGTTTAGGCATTCATTTATAAACTAGATGGAAATTATTATGTTTATGCATTCTCAAGGTGATTCAAGGCTTTCATTGTGTTGCAACAACAAATTTGTGTGGTTTTTGTGTTGTGTTTGTAGATTTGAGCAATCATCCTCTCATGGAGTGAAGAGGATCTTCCTCCTGTGAGACCTTCACTACAAGGTGACATTATATTGTGTTTTCATCATTATTTCATTTGGATTTTGCCTTTACCTCACAAGGGCATGCACTCTCTATCTGACAAAGGTGTTTGTAAGACTTCAGTGTCCTTTCGGGGCTTGACTGAGGTAAGATCCTAAACACCACAACCCCCTCCCAAAGTTTTATGATTGCAGGTTATAGGTTGATGATGCAGATAAAGTGAAGTTGTAGGAGGGCATATTGGAGTGTCAGAATCATAGATCAGTGAAGAAAAGGACACCCTATACTTGGGTGCCTGCTCCCTAGTCCTTGAAGTTTTGTGACGGGAAAATCTCTAAAACAATAGAAATAGGTTACAGACTGAGTTTCTAGATCTTAACAAAAAGTAGGGCCTTGGACTTGAGTGCCCGCTCCAGTTTCCCCAACTTTTCCACCTCAGAACCCCAAAAATAGGTGCATAGTAAATTGTAATTTTACATCTTCTTGTAGAAGTATTTTCCATTATTCATCAGTTTATTACCGTATTTGCATAATTAGGGTTTTGATGGATAATTGAACATAAGAGAAGGAAAAATTATTAATCAAATACCCTAATCCAAATTTCCCTACATTTTTAAGTGACCAAGGACCTGATAGTGCTCTGCCATTCGATCCGAAGGTCCTTGAATGTAATAGGGTGAAAGGAGGATTCAAACATCTAAACTAAACAAATCCAAATTTTACCCTAAAAATTTTAGTGAACCCATGTTTTTGGACTTAATTGCAACTTGCTAAGTGTTTTTATTTAGATTTGGGTTGATTTCATTCATTCATATAGTCATTCATTTTATTGCATTGAGAAAAATTACAAAAAAATTAAAAAAATTGAAAAATTTGAAAAAAAATTGCATTTTAGGGTTACTAATTTGCATCAATTCATTCTAATTTTTCCTAATTTATGATTTTTGCATCTGATCTGATATAAACTATAGAAAATTACAAAAATTCAATAATTTGCATTGCATTTTTATCATACAATTGCTAGGGTCTTGTAGAAATTTTGACAATTTTCATATAACGTAGTAATTCCAAAATCTAGGGTTAGTAGGCAAAATATTCTTTCAGATTTTTCTACTGATTTTAGAGACTCATTCAAACTTGAATTTGACTATAGTCTTGCATTTTAGTGTAAATTTGTATTTAGATTTTAAATATTTGCATATTTGCATAGAAAATTTCAACAAAACACTAGCAATTTTCATGCATTTTCATTAAATTTGCACTTGCATTTTGCATCTTAGAGCTTGGAATTCATTTTAAGATCTGAGTATATTTCATTCTCATCATAAATCAGGTTTTAAAATATTCATGTAGCATTTTGTGTCAAGATCTTAAACCTAGGGCGTGAAAAACATAGATTTTCACTAGATTTGGCCTTATCGACTCTCTAAACTTGCGCCATAGGCATGTTGTGAATAATATTTTTGCATTATTTTCTATTAATAGGGTAATTATTTTTTTCTCCTCCTAAAAATATTCACAACACCCTTTTATCGGGCTCTTGTATTGAAAATTTGGTGAAGAACTACACATTTTGGCTATTTTTGCCCTAGGGTTTGGCCTAGTTTGTACTCCAAGTGTGTTGTGACAAATTTTATAGATTGAGGTGACTGATATCATTAGTATTATTTTCTGCACCTCCTAAAATTCATTACAACATGCCTTTTTCTAGGTCTTGGAGTTGAACAACCGTGAGAAATAGCCTATTTTTGCTATATTTTCACTATGGTTTGACCTTGAGTGGCTCTAAAAGCGTGTTGTGACGGATATTTTAGCATTAATTGGCTGTTAGTACTAATATTATTTTCTGTCCATCATTATTTTCCTCACAACACTATTTGTCATGCTCCTTTGCATCGAGATTTGGTGAAAAAATTGCATATTTTGACATATTTTCACTATATTTTGACTTATCGTCATCTTAAATTTGCATCAAGAGTGTGTTGTGATGGATCTTATTGCCATATTGGAATGATATCAGACATATAATTTTCTTCCCCTAATCAAAATCCTTACAACACCTTTGCTTTCACTTATTTGCATTGAAAAGGTACAAAAAATCAAGCATTTACAACATATCTTACTCCTCAAATTTGTGCATATTGCTGCATGAGTCTAATAACTTGCTCCCCTGAGACAAATATTCATTTAAGAATAAGCATAAGACACATGGGATCTAGTGCTCTTGAAGAAGTTGGTACATTGAACACCTTCTTTACAAAAGGAGAGACTCAAATATTACAAGATATTACACCCACTACAAGTACAATGGAAGAACAAACTTTTCATGATGTTGATGATACTATTGAGGTGACAGAATATGTATTTGATGAGAAAATAGAAAAATTGGATAAAGAGCTAGCCCAATTCCAATCATTTATGGAAAATGAGAGAATAGCTGAAGAAGTTGTTCCTACAATTCATAACATAAGAGAATTGATAAAAGAGGAACAAGATGGTGTAAATGCAATTCATGGTCTAGCACATATTGTACAAACCAACATTATGCCAGTGACCAAATGTGCACAAGTGATAAATAACACTTTATCACCATCTCATACTCAAGTATTCGTACCTATACCGACTATGGGAATATCTACATTTACATCAATTATCTTAACAACTGATGTGAACACTTGTAGTAATGCTACCACTGGTATTGGAGTATCTAATGGCACTAATTACAAAGCTGTGGGATTTAATTATCATAATTTGGTTCCTAAGGGGACCTCTTCTATGAATAATTTCTCTCAACCACCTCTTCATCCCACTTATTCTCAACCTCCCATCACATATAGTTATTCTCAACCACCTACCACCTACCATTATATCCAGCCACCGTTGACCTATTCATAGCCTCCGCCTATCATATCTCAGGCTCAATCACCTCCTCACTTTGGTTCCAATTCCTCACAACAAACCACACTTCCCAATAATGCCATCCTAAACCAACTTTTACAGGGCATGACTACTTTACAACAAAAGGTAGCAAACTTGACAAATTCTTCGCAGCCTAGTCTACCAACATATCATGCCCGTAATCCCCTTTCCTATGCATTCTTGAGAACTCCTATGCTTGAGAGGTTTAAGACTCCCCGCTTTGAAAAATATGGTGGAAAAGGTGATCCTAATATTCATGTGGCAGCATTCACAACTATGTGTAGTGATTTTTATTTTGAAGAGGATTTGTTAGCAAAACGTTTCCCTTAATCTCTCAAAGATACTGCATTAGAATGGTTTTGCTCTTTGCCTCCGAATTCAATACACTCCTTTTCGCAATTGATTGATCAATTTTTACAACATTTTCAAGCAAATATTAGACCCCAAATCACTCTTATTGACTTGGTTCAATGCAAACAAGGTCCGAAAGAAAAGTTGATTGAATTCATTAGTCAGTATCAAGGGCTTTATGCACAGATTCAATATCAGATGAAAGATGAGGATGTTCAAAAGATATTTATTACAAATCTACAACCTAATATTTGTGATAAGATCCTCTTGATGAAGTATAACTCCTTCCAACATTTATGCACCGCCCTTCGTGATTACCAACTTTCGTCTAGTTAGTATGAAAACCAAAACTCATCGGCTCAAGTTAGTCAATCCATGGGTGGATTGTCGCAAAACAATTTTAAGAGGAATAATAATAATAGGAGTTTCATCAAGATCAATGGACCGAATATGAATGGACCGAATATGAACAACTTTTTGAATGTTTCATCTATCAATAATCCAAAGAAAATATCATATCAACCAAGAAAGTTTACTCTGATTTCTGAGTCTTATCATTCCATTATGAACCAAGCTATGAGTAATAACATTCGGAAGCTTCCCCTGATCAAGCCTGTTGATCCGAGTAAACAAGGACCTTACTTCGATGCTAATGCCTTTTGTCATTATCATCAAATGCAAGGACATGACACTGAACGATGTATGCGTCTTAAACATGAGATACATGACCTTATTGATTCAAATGTCATCCAGGTATCAGGTGTGAATGATAATGGAAACAAGTAAATTTCTCTGCCGAATCAGAGCTTACAAATCTTCACTAATCCTTTTCCTAAGCATACTGAAACCAATATGTTGGAACATGGTTTAGTGGAAGTAGATGAGGAAGATTACTTGGACTATGATAACATAGTAGGAATGATTTAAGTAGATAAGAAACAAGTGGATAATCCACCTCGTCCACGAAGAAACATAATTTATGTTGAGGTTCCTCCTCCGTTATCCTTATATGGATCAGGAGATAATCAAAAGGCATCAGAAAAGCAAGAACAACAACCGATATAGACGAGTGAGATGGTACAGGATGATTCCTATTACCGTATTAGAAAGATTCAACAACGAAAACTCGCTAAAAATACAAAAGAGTAAGAAGACTATCAACGGTTGGAAATAATAGTGGTTCTCCCCCTCATAAGCAACAAAAAGTCTCATTTCAACAAGAATTTGAGAAACAAGAATCATATGATAATAAACAAGACTTTCATAAGAACCACTCAAATTTTGCATTAAACATGATAGAGTACCTCTCCAAGAGGTTCGCAAGTTCCAAAATCTAATATGAGGATCCTATAGGTAAGTATCTCTAACCCTCTATCTCTCTCATGATGTGCTTCCCCCATGATGTGTTATGTGTTGTTTAGGCCTCCTAGAATGACCCCTGATTCTCTTGTAAGGTCCGAGATACCAAGAGACCACCTCTATTGTGACCTTCTATTTGTATCATCATTCTTCTATATTGTCTCTCTCTCTAATTTCATCGTTGTGTGTTGTGTCTTATAGACATAGCATTGCAGTTGGTGACCTGGGGCACCCTCCTACATGACTATCCCTAAGACACTTGTTTCTCCTCTCTTATTTATTGTTTCCCTTCCTCTAGTGTTTCTATCTAGTGGGTGGATGATGACAAACTTTTATATTGATGCAGACCTAGTGTCCATTTCAAGAGCAATCAAAAAATGGACTTGGTTCCTAATATGACGATGGGGTTGTATATCTTATCTAGCGCTTGGCTAGTAGAAGCACTTTGTGCTTTCTGCGTAGTGATTTTGATGGTATGCTATCTCATTTACAAACCTTAACAATACTACTGCTTTGTGCATCTTTGTTTGTCTTTGAATCTGGCCTTGGTGGTACTTGATTTGGAGAGCTTCATGATATAGCCCCATGGTTATCCTTGAACTCCAAATTCATTATATAACCTTGCCTCTTTGTGTGGTTAATCATATGCATTGATGTTGTTGTTTATCATGATGTTGTAGACACTAGCATGTTTCTTGCAGGGATGTGTTTGTGGGAACATTTGGCGATCATGAAGTACATGTCACCTCTAGGGGGCATGGGCTTTGTGAGAGTCTGTGTTCGCTTGTGTGTTTTCTTCCTACCTTAATGTGCTTGATATCGATGCATGATATCAATCACCTTAAGGTGGGGGCATATAAGGTAAGCTATCTATTGTAGATGTTAGCTATGTGCTTGTCCTCAGATGCAGTTTAAAGATTAGCTCGATGAGTGCTTCCTACATACTGATTTTGTTTGCAATCAATCAATCAATCATCTAAGCCCTTTGTGGAGGTGGGATATCATGTATATCCTTTTTCTTAAGCCCTTTGCGGAGGCGGGGATGGTGTATTTATCAGAGTAGATTGCAGAGGTGGGGAGTGATTCTGTGACTAACTCAACCCTTAAGCGTGTCTTCGGCGATTGTTGTGGCGGAGCCCGATCGTTGGTGTGTGCCCGTAATGTGCCTGAGATGGTGTTGAACCTAGAAATAGGAATCCTCCATCGCTTGTCTGCCATGTTTTCTCCATGTCTTCAAGTGTCTGTGTTTGGTGTGCTTGCTTTGTGTGGCATGTTTTTTGCCCCATATGCATTCTAAAGACTTGCACAATGAGTGCATCCTACATTTTGGGAGGTTTTATGTGTCTTACATGTGTGTTGCCCCATATATATAGTATAAAGACTTGCACAATGAGTTCATCCTGTATTATGGGAGGTTTGTTTACTTTCTAGTACTTGCATTTGCATTTCATATATATATGAGAAAAAGAAAAGAAAACAATCATGCTTGTCTTCTATGCATTAATGTGTCTTCTATGCATTTATTGTATTCTCTGTGTTTTGCATGACTGTAACTATCTTCTCCGTGTTTTGCCTGCCTGCTACTGTTTTCTATGTGATTGGCATGTCTTCTCCGTGCTTGGTGTGTTTGTTGTGTTTGGGAACATACTTTAATGCATGTATTGGCCTTGCGTTTATACATACATTAAAGTGAGGGCTAAATGTAACATCGAAAAATGTCCCCTTGGGGGCTTTTCCCTCATAAGGTTTAGCTCCCGGGTCTTTAGTGTGCATTTGGGACATCTTGCATCATAATTTGGCATCCTGATGGAATGAACCCTAGGTATCATGGCAAATGGGGCCTAGGGGGACCCCTTGAGCTTAACCCTGCCCAAAATAGGCGGGAGGACTTGGGCACTCGCGCCCTAGTCCTGCCCTATTTTGGGTTAGGCCCAAATTTGAAGTGTTAGTTTATGACCATTATTTGGGTCCTATGCCGCCATGGTAAGTTTGAATTATGAAATTCTTGGCGAGAGTGTTTGTAGTTGCGTATAAAAGAATGTTTAGACATTCATTTAGAAATTGGATGGCAATTGTTATGTTTATGCATTCTCAAGGTGATTCAAGGCTTTCATTGTGTTGCAAGAGAAGATTTGTGTGGTCTATGTGTTTGTGTTTGTAGATTTGAGCAATCATCCTCTCATGGAGTGAAGAGCATCTTCCTCCTGTGAGACCTTCACTATAAGGTGACATTATATTGTGTTTTCATCATTATTTCATTTGGATTTTGCCTCTGCCTCACAAGGGCACACACTCTCTATCTAAAAAAGGTGTTTGGAAGACTTAAGTGTTCATCTGGGGCTTGACTGAGGCAAGCTCCTAAACACCACAACCCCCTCCCAAAGTTTTATGATTGCATGTTACAGGTTGATGATGCAGACAAAGTGAAGTTGTAGGAGGGCATATTAGAGTGTCAGAATTGCAAATCAGTGAAGAAAAGGACACCCTAGACTTGGGCGCTTGCTCCAGTGTCCCTGACTTTTTTGCCTTGGAACCCTAAAAATAGGTGCACAGTAATTTGTAATTTTACATCTTCCTGTAGAAGCATTTTCTATTATTTGTCAGTTTATTGCCGTATTTGCATAATTAGGGTTTTGATGGATAATTGAACATAAGAGAAGGAAAAATTAATAATCAAATACCCTAATCCAAATTTCCCTACATTTGTAAGTGACCAAGGACTTGATAGTGCTCTGCCACTCGATTCGAAGGTCCTTGAATGTAATAGGGTGAAAGGAGGATTCAAACATCTAAACTAAACAATCCCAATTTTTACTCTAAACACAAAGCAAGTTTGATTTTTGGAGTCAGTTCTTTCTTGAAAACTTTTGCAAATAGAGAAAGAGATATTGATTGTAACTCAAACCAACAACTTTGAAGTTGCAAAAATAACATTTTTTATGTAATTTTGAAGCAATTTAAGACTTGTAACAGCAGCAAACTCCTACATTTTCAATAAAAAAGCATCAGATTACCTTTCAATCATGTGTTTTGGAATTATTTTGAATGATCTTGATGAAGATTCTATGATTTTAAACAAATCCTCTAAATTTGTCTCATTCTAGTAAGAAAAATGTAGAAAACACTTGTATTATATAGGTCATAGGTTGAGTTTATTTGATTTTAAAAGCTACAGTTGTGAAAATCCCTAGTTTTCCTTCAACAAAACATGAAATCACAAACCTTCCTATGAAGCATTTATGTCTGAACATTGTTTGGTTTGATTTGTATGAAACAAAGTTATTTTTTGGAGCTGTTGTGAGTGCAAAACAACAAGTACAAGTCTTATCAAACCTCGGTGTGTGATGTCCTAGAAGCTAGTTTTTTCAGTTTATAGTATTTAGCAACATTAGTTTCAAGTATCTTCCTATCTCTTTTCCTATAAAAGCAGTAGTTCTAGGAGGTATTTCAAGGGAACCATCCCTCTTTGGAGGTTCACCTTCATTATAGGCAACCCATGGCCTGAAGGTGATCCCATGTTTCACAAGATAGCTAAGTTTAATGCTTATCCAGGGTGTAAATCCTCGTGACAATAGTTTTTAGCACACCCTGTGGGACTCTGAACTGAGATTCAAGCCACTAAATGCCATATTTTCATTGCTATTTTGGTATGAACAACAGTGATTCCAATCTTTTGAGGTGAAAAAAGCATACCTAGCAACTCTATTATTCTGGTTTGCAGTAGATCTAGTGCGAACAACACATGAGAAGAATACAAACAAGGGGAAGTTCAACTCCTTTTGAATATTTGCAGCTGTCACCACCAAAAAGAAGAGGTCCTAGTCCACCTGGAAGGACACATTCTACGCCTCCAAATCACAGATTTGCAACCTTCATCCCAAGAAATCAAGTACAAAATACTCAAATATTAGTAAATCCAATGGCAAGGTAGTTTACCTTTGTGCCATTTAATGGTGGAAGACCACTGCAACCTGCGCAACATGATGATATACCTATGGCATCCCTTAAAAGCTTTCTCTTTTCACTAGAGAAGATCAAGTGTCACACATTGAACATATTAGAGATGTGGCCACATTGTGTGCAGTCCATAATGTCACAACTAAGAATGTTGTAATCAAACTTTTGGTTGCCTCTCTGAGGGAAAAGCATTTCAGTGGTTCAAGGGTTTAGTTGTGAATTCACTCACTACATGGGATCAACTGGATGATGCCTTAAATAGGCAATTTGAGGATAAATATGACAATCTATCACTGGTAGAACAACTAACCACAATCAAGAAAGCACCACAAGAGCATATGGTTGATTTCAACTTCCAGTTTTTGAAGACTTGGAACAGAATCCCACCCATGGTAAGGCCTTTTACTGATCATGCTTTTTTATATTTTCTTAAGGCTCTAAATAGTGATATTTCAGTGATGATTCAGTCAATGGGTGGTAGAACACTACCAAGTTCTTTTGATGTTGTCATAAGGGTGGAAAACAACTTCGTACAAGTTGGTAAAATAGCACCAAGGCCTCCAATGCCAATTTTCCTAGAGGTACAACCACCTATCCCATTGCAAATTCCCCCTATAGCTGTTGTAATTGTTGTACCAGCACTAAATTACCAAGTAACTACCCAAACAAAAGTTGTCCCAGCCCAAGCTTAGGAGCTTCAAGAGATTTAAAGCCTATTACAAACTTTTGGTAATGAGTTAGTGAACATAAAAAAGCAAAAAAGCCAAAATTTCAGACCTTACCAAGCTCCTTATCAAGCTCAACATCAGTCTAATTAGCCTAATAGGCCTCCTTACCAAGTTGATAATCAAGGTCAAAGAAGGAATTTCAATGCAAGACCATATCAACCTTACAATCAACATGTTGACAACACTTCTAGAGAGATCATACCAGTGCAAAACAATATGGCACAAGACTATGAATGGTTTTTTATGTGTAATCAACCTCATAACTAGCCCACTTACTCAAATGGCATACTAAATTAGGCCCTTATGATTGAAAACAACATTGTTGTTCAACAAGATGCAACACAAGAAATTAACGAACACCATAGTTCTCATCCTGAGCATGGCAATCAAGATGTTACCTTAATGAATTGGCAAGGGGAAGAGTTTTATGGGGTGAAACATCAAAATGGACAAAATCATTCACATACCTCTATAGCAACGAATACAAGGGATAAAAAGAGGGTTGTTGACATAGGAAAACAAGTTGATAAAGGTAAAAATTAGTCTTCTACAAGCCAATAGGGTGTCGTTGGCCCTTCACATTCACAAAATGTTCAAATTCTACCAAGGGGCCAAGTAGTGGCAAGTAAAGACTAGCCTAGAAACCAACCACAACCATTACAAACACAAGGAGATTTTGTTGTTCCAAAAGGACATCAAAAGGTTAGTTCTATCCCTTTCAGTATTTTAGAGCACATGAAAAAAGATAATGTTAGCATGTCAATGTTGGATTCTCTATCACTTATTGATCAAAAAGATTTGTTGCAAAAGGCTTTATCTAACCTCTCCTTGTCAAATGAGTCCAATAATGATTGACCTAGAGTTGTACTTGCAAATACTCCCCAAGTCAAAAGTGAACAACAAACCCAAGAAGTTAAACCACTCCCATTCTATGGGTCTTTGATTATTGGCCAGCACCTTGTTCATAACTGTATGATTGACTAAGGAGCAAGCAACTTTGTGATGCCTAAACAGATAGTAGATAAGCTTCGATTGTCATATGATCCATTAACCAAGGGAGTAGTTCAATTGGATGGGATGACCATAAACACAATTGGGGTAATAAAAAATTTGACTCTTACCTTGCATGCTTGCCCAAATTTCTCAATACCACAAGAAATTTATGTCATAGATCTATCACCATATTTTGCTATATACTTTTCTAGGGACTTCACTGTGAAGTTGGGTGGTTATCTATCTTCCGATTGGTGACATATGTTCTTTAGAACAAGGTATGGCACCATAGTTACTATGAAATCAGAACCCATAACAAAAAACCACATAGAACCATATGTCCCTATGCTGTTAATGCAAATTTTACCATCCATGAGCAAGAAGAACAAACATGCTGTCCAAAAGCCAAACACTTTTATAGATAGCATACCTGATCTAATTTTAGATGAGTGGGTAGCTGAGAACCATGAGGCTGATCCATTCAAACACATGGAAGAAATGGGACAGGGTATCTACATGATTCATGAGCAAGGACTTGCTATCCCAAATTGGATGAAAGAAGACAAATAACAGTGCAAACAACAATCTAATGAGCTTTGGCAGCTGTATTTTGATGCCTCAAGGAGAAAAATTGGTGTTGGTGGAGGGGTAATGCTTGTCTCTCCTAAGGGTGAAAATTATTATTCAAAATTTAGATTTTCTTTCAGTTGTACTAATAATACAACAGAGTATGAGGCACTTGTTCATGGCCTAGAATGGGCAAGAAAGAAGAAAATCAAATGCTTGCAAGTGTTTGGTGATAGTGAGGTCATTGTGAATCAGGTGAGAGACATTAATGTGACTAAAAATGACTTACTTAAGTCATATAGGCATAGGATTTGGGACATTATTGAAGAGTTTGATGCTTTTAACTTGTTGTCCATACCAATAATTCAAAATATATAGGCTGATAAGTTGGCTTATATATGTGTTGAATATGATATTCAAAATGAGGTCAAGAATGTTAAAACATAGCAATATGTAAAGGTGATTGTAAGGCCATCAGTTCCAGATAACAACACGCATTGGCAAGTGTTTGACAATGATGAACAAATTGTGAATTTTCTAATTGAAGAGGTTGAGTTTTCAGCTAGGAATCAACATAAATTGCAACAACAGTTTGGTGATCAAATTCTACAGCTGAAAACAAACAAATTGCCAAAGGGGTTAGTTACTTTGGAGTCCATTTTTAACACAAATGATTGGGTAAGGAAGGAGAAGGCTAACGTACAAGTGAAAGAAGAGCACTATGAATCTATTGAAATCTTCAAAAGTAAGCTTCTTAAACTTGGAAAGATATGTACTAAAGAGGAAAGACCTACTTTTATTTTGATTTTTCAAGAATATGATGATATCTTTGCTTGGGAGTATCAAGATCTAAATGGTTTTAATCTTGATTTAGCACATCATACTATTGAGCTTGAACCAAATGCAAAACCAATAAGACAAAGGCAAAGGCCTTTGAATCCAAGGCTTGAACACCTCATGAAAATAGAGCTAAACAAGTTAATCCAAAGTAATATCATTTTTTCTATCAAGCATATATCTTGGGTATCTAACTTGGTACCTAGGAGAAAAAAAAATGGAGAAATCAGATTGTGTGTTTATTTTAGGGACTTAAATAGAGCTTCACTTAAGGATCATTATCCACTACCTTTTGTGGAACAAATATTGCAAGTAGTATCAGGTTCAGAGAGGTTCTCCTTGTTAGATGATTTTTCAGGTTATAACCAAATCTTGGTGAAAGAAGATCAGTTCAATAGCCTTTACCACCAAATGGGGAACCATGGCATATAAAAAGATGCCCTTTGGATTGTCAAATGCTGGGGAAAATTTCCAAAGAGCCATTGATATGGCTTTTCAAGGTCTCATGAACATGTTTGCGCTAGTTTACCTTGATGATATTACTATTTTTTCAAATGATACAAAAGAGAATTTCATGCATTTAAGGAAAACTTTTGACAGGTGTAGGGAATATGACATTTCCCTCAATCCAAAGAAGTGCATCTTTGTTGTCCACGAAGATAAATTACTTGGTCACATGGTATCTAAATATCATATCACAATAGATCCTAAAAGGGTAAGTGTAATTTTGGCTTTGCCTTTACCTGCTCATAAGAAAGGCTTGCAAAGTTTTCTAGGAAGGATAAACTTTGTTAGGAGATTCATACCTAACATTGCAATTTTATTGAAACCTCTAACCTCTATGCTTAAGAAAAACATGTCTTTCAACTAGTCACAAGAGGGTAATAGAAGTTTTGAGAGAATCAAAGAAGCCTTGGTAGTTACACCAACTCTTACAAATCAAAATTTTGCCAAGGACTTCATATTGTATGCTTTTTGAAGCATAGACACAATCTCAGCAATGTTGGTACAACAAAATAAAGATGGATTAGAGAAGCAAATAGCTTTTTACAGCCAAGGTTTGAAATGTTGAAAACAAAGGTACTCATTTGTTGAAAAGCATGCATTAGTTGTGATAAGAAGTCTCAAGAAGTTTAGTCATTTGGTGTCAAATAACAAGATACATTTGATGGTTGCTCACCCAAGTGTCAAGGAGTTTTTATTAAACAAAGATCTAAGTGATAAGAGAGCTGGTTGAATAACAAAAGTCATGGAATATGATATAGAAATCAAGGTCACCAAGCTAGTAAAGGGCAAAGGATTATGTGAATAGCTGGCTAGTGGGGTAGAAAAAAAGCATAGAAGTTGAAAAGGAAGTTTTCCTAGTGCTCAATGATGAGGGTCAAACTACTGTTCCAACTCATACCTCAACCTAAATATAAGAAATGATACATTATCTACACATAGGTGATGTCCCAATGGCTTAAACAATGCAAAAAGAAGGTATTTCAGACTACAATATATTCCTTATGTTTTTATAGATGGTATTCTCTTTAGAAAGGACTTCAATGGAGTATTGTTAAGATGTATTGAAGCTAGTCAAACTAACAAGATCCTTGAAGAGTTCCATGATGGGGTAGTTGGTGGTCTACCAAGGATAACAACTTTAAAAATAATGAAGGCTGGTTGCTATTGGCTTGATTTGTATAAGGATACACATACATGGGTAAAAAGTGCAAAAAATGGGCCATATTTATCAGTAAACAATGGTTAGCAGCCTTTCCATTGCACCCAATACAGGTAGAACAACCCTTAATGATGTTGGGTCTTGATTTCATTGGATTCATTAATCCACCATCTATTATAGGACATAAATGGATTCTCACAGCAACCGACTACTTTACCAAATGGAGTGAAGGTGTTGCATTGAAGGAAGCGAACAAAAGTTAGTCCTAAACTTCTATGAGGACTTGGTTGCAAGGTTTAGTACTCCTAAATCCATTATATTAGATAATTCTTTGGCTTTTGTAGGTACTAAAATAACTGATTGGGCTGTTAAAAATGATATATATTTTTTAGTGCTTCATTCAATTATTACCCTTAAGGTAATGGACAATCAGAGTCTACTAATAAAAACTTGATCATGATCATAAAAAGAACAATTGAAGACAATCAGAGAACTTGGCACAATAAGTTTAAACTAGCCTTATGGGTTGATAGGATAACTCCTAAAAGGTCTACAGGTAATTCTCCCTGTGTACTTGTGTATGGGAAAGAGGCAAGGCTTCCTATTTTAGTTGAACTACCAACTCTTAGCCTCATCAAAGAGCTAGAAATGATGAAGGAAGAACCAATGGAAATCAGACTTGCTGGACTTATGGAGTTGAAAGAAACAGGGATGCAAGCACTACAAATTTTGGAGTTGCATCAAATGCAAATGAAGATAACTTTTAACAAGAAGGTAGTCCCAACAGTCTTCAATGAAGGAGATGTAGTCCTAAAATGGGATGAGTTGAAAAGCAGGCCTGAAAAACACACCAAATTCGATGCCACATGGAGTGGTCCATTTGTGATCACAAGGTGCAAGATGCACAATGCTTTTTAGCTGTCCACACTTGATGGTGAAGAGCTACCAATCCTAGTCAATGGGATTCATCTCAAGCTTTGCTATTGAGGTATGATCTTCAATTGTAACATATTACAATAGGTTTGTTGAGTCAAATAAGTGATGTTGCACATTTGCTTTAAGTCTTTCTTTTCCAATAAGTACTGATGCACAATCTGTTTCTCTTGTTAGAGGACTGTTTGGGTCTTGTTTTAGGTTGCATGGTCTTAGGTTATTTCTATTCTATGTTCCTCTCAGTTGTACCTTGAGTTCTCTAATTTATTTTCAAGCCTAAATGACTCTATTACCCAATGGATAGAAAAGGCTAATGGTTTATGTTGCTTAGCAGGCAAGCATTTTGTAGAGGTCACCAAAAACTTAACATGTTTTGTTCTCTAATCCAAAATATGGTGTCAAGAGGTGATGTCTCAGTCTTAGGTCTTTTGAAAGTCTTAGAAGATCTTTTATCAAAAAATGGCAAAATACCTTTGTTTTTGTGTTTAGATAGGTCAAGAGGGCCAATTTTATCTTGAGACCTTTCACAAAGTGTTTTAAAACCTTACTATTTCCAAAACGATGCATGCATTATGAGTCAAGAGTAAAGAAGTCAGGTATTCCACATCCAAAATACCTTAAATTGGTCAATAAACCTCAAGCATTTTTTAGGGAAGGTATTTTTCAAACCTAAAGTAGGTTTTGGGTCATGGCTTGAGGATTAGTTATTGTTGAGTTAGGGTTTTCCTCATTTTTTAACCTTTCCTTTGCGGTTTCACATTCTTCTATAGGTTTTCTATGCATGAAGGAGTTACCAGTGGTCTCAGATCTTCATGGACCAGATTATGTGTTGTGAATACCATTTCCAAACATCATACTACAAGTGTCAAAGTCATGTGTTGAACTCCAGAATCACATGGAGACACAAAATAATGCATGTAAATGTATGAGGAACACTTATTTTCTAAGTTTGGACCTATCTACACCATGGAAGGAGTGTATCAGGTTCCCTGCACACCTTGAGGGCCCTGAAGATAGATTCATTGATCATGGACTAGGTATAAAACCATTTTCTTCCATAAAAAAAACTCATGTCACGTAGGGTCATGCCCCTGAAGGTTGGAAGTTTTGTATTACAGTCTCTATTATTGATAGAAATCATCTAAAGGGTTCCATGCATCATCATGAAGATCAAGGAATGCAAGTTTGTTGTCTCAGAGAAGAGAAAGAGGACATTGAATGGTAATAAGTTATGAAGATGTAGATCTGCTGTCTCAAAGACTATTAGCATTATGATGAAGGGACACACGCATGTAGATTGCTACAAAGATGCAAAAAAGAGACAGTAAAAACGGTAATAGTGAAGAAGGTTATCCTTTTAGTGACAACATAAGAAGACAATTAAGACTGCCAAAGATATATATTGGTTCACCAATGCTCATGGAGGTTTGTCCCTCTTCACAATGGCCTAATTTTGTATTCCTAGGCATATCAAAATATGTGAACTCACAGAGGTATAGGGTTGTTACTGTGGTTGACTTGTAATGAAAGCCCTAATTTTCAAAGATCATATCATATTTCAAGACATGCATATAAGTTTCTACAGGTCTATGAAGGTTTTAGAGATACCTAGAGGCATGTTAGATGCCATGAATCTATATACAGTATGGAATGAGAATAGTAGACAATGAAAACTAGTATATAGTTAATCAAGGAGACAATGATAAAGAGGACTGTGAGATTCTCAAAGAGTCAATGATCTCTACAATGCATAGAAGCTTTCATAGTGGACAAGTGGGTATATTGATGGTCTGAGAAGACAATGCATGAAGGGGCAACAAATTATAGGACAACGGTCACAAGAGGAATAATAATATTCATGAGATGGTACTATTAAGGATTAAAAAGGTTATATGATATAAACCGCAATATATATGACTATGTTTGATAGTCATATATATTGATTGTGTTTTTGATATGAATATACCATGTTTTAACAATTAGGAATATTGTGTGACAGCAATCATTGCACTGTCAAGAGTTGCTATCAAGGAGTAGCCAATGAAACCCCTATATATAGAGAAAAAATTGTAAAATGAGGAGATTCTTGACCATAGAGAATGTTTTGATCTATGATACCTACTAGACAATGAATGCAAATGGACAAGTGATAGTAACAAAATGGTGAAGACAACATGAGATGGTGAGTAGAGGTTAAATCTTTTGAAGACAATCATGAAGGAGAGGCATTTCCCTCAGGAGCCTATAAGATGCCTTATTCCTCTTCGTCGAGGGTATAGGCATGGAGATGAGTATTGTATTAGTCCCGACAAACCTCAAATCATGCTTTGGATAGTCATCAAGGAGGAACCAGGGTATTCATCAAGATTCTAACAAAAGAATGCCAAAGGACAGTTAGCATGTCTCACATGACCTAGCAAAGGCATAAGGTCCATACATTTGATGAAGATAATATACAGTGGATCTATAAATTTTTCAAAGTGGGTGTGGTAATGAGAGCTTAAAGTTCTAATCAAATACAATTATGGGCATAAAGCTAAACATGGTTGTATGGAATTCAATGGAGTTTGCCCATTTATGTTGATGATAAGAATTTTGAAGGACTTCCAAGTTATGGGCAAGTGTAAGGTACTATCAAAATTGATGAAGCTCCCTTTTTATCCTAAATCATAAGCACAAACAATTTTTTAGAGGCAACAATAGTCAAAAGTTAATCAGCAAAGTGAGAATAAACAGTCTCAATGACTGTATGTAAGAAAAGACAGTCACAATGATTATGTATAGTGAAAGGAAACAATCATTAGATGATTGTAATAGCAGGCTAGATGATTGCTAAACAAGGCATCAAGACACCAAAAAGGAAATGATAATTTAAAGAACAGTCATATAGTCAAGGATAAAAAAACTAAGATTATGTTGAGTAGAAATATTGATAAGAGACAAATGTATTTCAGGGCCACAAGACAATACCAAACAACTACAAAATTTTCAATCATCTGTAAGGCATTTTAAGTTAAGAGGATCAATTTTATAGAGAAAATAAAACTCCTCATGTTATTTAAATTTTACGTCAAAAATTGTCCTCTTGTATGGAATGGTACAATTTCTCTCGGTTTAGCTCCTCTCGTTTGGTGTCCTGTTAGCTTGTTAGTTTTTGGCCTTATGAAAACCTTGATTGACCTATGTCTAAATGAAGAAATGTCATATTTGCAGATAATTGATGACTAAAGGTGAAAATAAAGTTTGGATTTGGGATTCCCTGAATCTCTTTAAAGTAGATCTAATCAAAAAATTAGGGCTTGGGCACTCTCGTCCTATCCCTGACCCATTTTCTGAGGTTTTGAATTTTGGTGGGGTGTCAGCTCCCGTCGTACACCTCAGGATTCCATTTTCAAATTTTCATTTTTGTGCAATGTCAGCATGTTATTTCAAATATTTGAAATTCCTAAGGTTAGACATTTAAAGGCATTTTGAAAATCACTTTATCACACACAATCTACATGCAAGCTCTATACCAAAACTCTGCCAAAATTGCCATTGAAGATCAGCAAATTGTTGAAGCTCTTGAAATTGTTTGAATTTGATATCATGGAGATATTTGATGGAGATTAGGAACCAAAATATTGAGACTATCTTTCTCTGCCTAGCGTTTTGAACAACCTTTTGTATGATCCGGAGAAGGCTTGAAGCCTCCAACATCAAGCTTGGAAATCCTCTGTGGATACGACTGCCTCACCTTCTTGTTCTACAAGCCTTCATTTGTTTTCATCTCCTTGAGGTGAAGTTGTTTTTGTTCATTGAGTGAAGAAAATTGTTGATCTTTCCTTGATGCTTGAGTCATTTAGGGTTTTACATTTTTTGCATACACATTTGTTAGATGAGCACACACATCTACAAATCTTTACCATTGGTTGTTTTTGAGGTAGCAATACCAAAAATGGGGCTTGACTAAGGTAAGATCCTATATAGCCACAACCATATTTCTCCTCCTTTTTATGTGAAAATCATGTTTGACAAGATCCAGTGAAAAGGAGCAGTAGGAAGACGGCTATTGCGGATATAATTGTCACAAAGTTTTGAATTTCTAGATTGTGATATTTACAGGGCTTTAGAGTGGGCATCCAAGCCCACCTACGCATATTCTTCAGGATCTGGGAACCTTCAAAGATTGCCTAATACCTGGTGCAAAAAGTTTTTACAGATGGAAAGTTACAGGGCTTTAGGGAGGGCACCCAAGCCTAGCTGATCCTTATTTTATGGGTGCACACTCTCTATACCTTATTCTCTACATTTCTGTGATCTATTTGTCTGTATCTATCTCTGAATTCAGTCTGTTACAATTACATTATGTAATTAGGGTTTCATGGTTAGCGAGTATAAAAAACTTGTGAAAACCTAGTAAAACACTTACTTAGACCTAGCTAGCATAAAGGAAAGCATAGGAAATATGTATCTTGATCCCAAGATCAGTTCTTATCTTCCTAATGTTTGGCATGTGAAAGAGTAGGGATTGATTTGGTCTTGAATAACTATCATAAACCTACTATTTCCACTAAACATTTTTGTGAATCATGCTTTAAAAGAATTTACATCCTTTTCAACATTAGATCTGAAATTGTTTGTTGTCCAAAACATTATTTAGATTGCAAACCCTCTTTTATGAAAGTGCATACAATGAAATATTGATTGATATCTCTTACTTTTCATTAAAATAGTATTGAAAAGTCTTCTTGATTTGCATAATAATATCTTGCTTTACATTTAAGTCGTGGGTTAATTTGAGCATGCTATAATTTCAGATTACTTTTTGCAAGACTTTAATGCCTATGATGAGCCATTTAGTTGTGATGACTTTAATATGTTAGATGAAGCCCTTGAGGACTTTATCTCAATTGAACATTCCACTACGACTCCTAAACCGTCATTGTTTCAAAGATTAGTAAATGCAATTTATGTTCCTAAATCTCAAGAAGAACATGTGAAACTAAAGATAGTAGTCAAATTGTGTTCGAATGTGGCTCAACCACACTCTAAACTAGTGCTCACTATTAGAGGTCTTTCACCTTCTTCTTGACCTCCTGATCGTATCTATAACTATGCTAAACAAATCACAAATTGAAGTTTGCAAGAAATCTCACAACAACCTAGTCATACTATGGTTGCTCATGCATACAACACACGGAATAACAAACAAAGCAAACAACAATAGACTATTCTGATATCTTTGCCAACTTCTCACCCGATGCTTCCTCAAGCACCTCATTTAACACATAAAGTTGGTCAATTTTATGATCTTGTTGAGTTGTTTCGTGCTACTCCTGCTAAGATTTCTCTTTGGGAACTTATACAAACCTCACCTGTATAACATGGAATGCTCCAAGAAGCTTTACAAAAGGTGATTGTGCCACCTATTGTCAAGCCTAATGATGTAGCAGCTCTCTTAGACTGTATGCATGCGACAAAAACAAACATTTTGTTTCAACCACATGAGTTGCCATCTATTAAAGTTCAAAATCAATATGATCCTTTGATTATATTCATTACAATAAGCAAGAAATTGATTAAGCGAGTTATGATTGATAATGGATCAGCTCTTAATGTTTGTGGCATCAATTTATTACACAAGATCAAAGTTGATACATCTTTGATTAAGCCAGATAGACTAAGTATCCATGGTTTTGATAATGTTGGAAGACAATATGTAGGCACCATAACTTTACCTATACCAGTTGGGCCTGTGACTCTACCTACCTTGATTCATGTCATGCCTGGTTCAATATCATACAACATGATTCTTGGTAGACCTTGGATTCATGCATTAGGGGCAGTTCCTTCTACCCTTCATCATTCAATCAAAATTATTTATAAAGATAAAATTCATACTATTGAGGTTGATCCTGAACCGGATAACTATTTACAAATTGAATTACGATAACAAGCCAGTCATTATAAGATTCTAAATAATCTGAAAGTTGACTCATCAACTTCTCCTCTTATAGAGAATGTTGTGCAAAATTCACAACAATTGAATGCATTCCTTGGTGATGATTGGGGTTCATTAGATTTCACTTTGGCTTCTATGGTAGAGTATAAAGTTAATGACTCTAATGTTGAAGAATCAAATATTGCATCAATATCATCAAAACAATCTGTGGATACAACTAAGAAACCTATTGTTTCTTTAATAACTAATGCAGACAACACTCTTACTTATACTACAGATTATGAGGCTTATGACACTCCACCTTCTTCCAAAGATATGGCCTCTCTTTACGGTTGAGGATTTTAGATCCTCTATAAGAATTACGACTATGTAGGTAATGGGTGTGGTATTAATCAACAAGGGATTTGAGTACCTATAGAATCTGCTTTGCAACATTACTCAAGTGGCATTAGATATAATCCTTTTAAGGAAACCAAAGCCCGTAAATGTCCTAATCTTAATGTGAATATGATATCAACACTTAATTTGTTGTATACTGAAATGATAGATATGAGTTTCTCTCTGGGAGATATTCCCTTAGATATGTTTTTGATAGATGAAGCAATAATGGAATTCTTGGGAGCTTATGATGATCTTCCTTGTTATCATCATAAACATGGATTATCTTATAAATTAAATCAAGATGCATATTTTGGTAAATCCAGTAGTTTGGTTAATACTACTATAGAATTCAAAGAAGAAGATGAAGAATTGATAAAATCACCCAACCTCATAGAGGCTAGTACTTTACTTAATGGAAAAATAGTTGAAGTCTCTATGGGTAAGGATAATACTGAAAAGGTTATCCCTATAGGTGATTGTTTAAAAATAGAAGAGAAAGAATATACAACTAAGTTGTTGCATGAATTATTTCAATTATTTGCTTGGGATTATTCAGATATGCCTGGTATTGATCCTTAGATTGTAATGCATAACATTCTTTTGAAACTAGATGCTAAGCCATTTAAACAAAAGATTCATAAGATGATCCCTAAGGTTGCATTACTCATTAAGGCTGAGATAGAAAAGCTTTTACAAGCTGGTTTTATCTACCCTATTGATTATTCACCTTGGATTTTGAATATAGTGGCTATCGCTAAACCTAATAGTCATATTCAGATGTGCACTAATTTTTGAGATTTGAATTTTACATCTTTGAAAGATGATTTTCCACTTCTGAATATTGATATGATTATTGATTCAATAGCTGGCAATGAATTACTCTCCTTCATGGATGGTTTCTCTGGATATAATTGAATTTTCATTAATCCCCTAGATCAATATAAAACAACTTTCATAACACCTTGGGGTACATTTTGCTAGGTAGTCATGTCATTTGGATTAAAGAATGCTGGAGCAACTTACCAATGGGCTATGACCCTTATCTTCCATGATTACATGCATAACATCCTAGAGGACTATGTCGATGATATCCTTGATAAATCTATATGTCATCAGGATCACATCACAATCCTCCATCCAATCTTTGAGTGAATTAAGAAATACATGTGCTTAAATCCTCAAAAATGTGTTTTTGGTGTGGACAGTGGAAAACCGTTGGGATTTACAGTGTCACATCATGGTATTGAGGTAGATACAAAGAAAATCAATGCTATTGTTAATATTCCAGCTCCTAAGAACATATCTCAACTTCGTAGTTTGCAAGGGAAGATACAGGCCATCCGTCGATTTGTGTCACAACTCACGGATATGACTCACCCTTTTACTCAACTACTGAAGAAGGATTCAAAATTTCAATGGAATGTTGATTGTCAAAAGGATTTTGAAGATTGAAAGAATTATCTAGCTAATCCCCCTATTTTACAACCTATTGTTGCTGATAAACCTTTTCTTCTATATACCTCAACATCTAATAATGTTCTCACAACTTTACTAGCACAACATAATGCTAAAGGCAAGGAACATGTTGTATATTACATCAGTCAAACCTTGCTTGATTATGAAGTGCAATATACCACTATTGAGAAGCATTGCTTAGCTTTAGTGTTTGTAACATAGAATCTTAGACATTATCTCTTAAATGCTGAAATACATGTCATGGTGAAATTTGATCCCTTGAAACATCTTTTCGCTAAAACTAACTTGTCAAGTTGTCTTGCTAAATGGGTGATGTTAACTAAATTTGATCTTAAGTTTATTTCTCAAAAAGTGATTAAAGGAAAAGCGTTAACCAACCATTTAGTCGAAGCACCTTCACCTTTTGCTATACAAAATTAGGAGACATTTCCTAATGATCAAATTTTAACTATTGTTAAAGTTGATAAATGGGAATTGTATTTTCACAGATCAAGATGTTGAACTAGCTCCGGTGATGGTGTTATACTAGTACCTCCTACGGGTAAGCCAATTCCTATGTCTTACCACCTAAACGTATCATGTACAAACAACATTGCTGAGTACAAAGCTCTCATTGCAGGACTTCATGTCACTTTGGCTCTGAACATCAAAAACATCACTATATATGGTGATTCATAACTAATTGTGTGACAAATAATTGGATCATATCAAGCTAAACAAGACAAATTATCTCAATATCATGATTTTGCTTTGTCTCTATTAAAGCGATTTACATCATTCTCAATTGATACTATTCCAAGGAAAGACAATCGACATGTAGATGCAATGGAAAGCGCAACTTCCCTTATATCCCTTACCGATTCACTTGATGAATATACTTTCATCATTCATAATCGTAAGACACTGGCAGTAGAGGATGTCGTAATTACAAGTACTAATCTCTATTGTGATATAAGTTCTGATGAATGGATCTCCCATATATTCAACTATTTACGTGATGAAACCATTCCTAACTCAAAATCCAAGAACACGCGATTTTGCCTATGCAAACTTGTGGCACATTACATCATCTTATCTAATGTATTGTATAGACAAAGTTACAATGGTGTTCTTTGATGTCTTAATAATTTGGAGATCCCAATAGCTTTAGAAGAAGCTCACTCCAGTGCTTGTGGACGACATTTTGGAGGAAAATCACTGGTACAAAAGTTATAACGAATGGTATATTATTGGTAATATATGGAACACGATTCCTTTGCATATGTCAAGAAATTCCCGCAATGTCAACAACATAATCATCTAATCTGAGCACCTATCCAAGAACTTTTTGCCCAAGTTTCACCTTAGCCATTTTCTGTTTGGGGCTTGGATCTGATTGGTAAAGTTTCTCCACCTTCCTCTCAAGGATGTACCTTTATTATCATCGCTACTATTTACTTCATGAAGTGGGTTGAAGCTGCTCCTTTGTGATCCATGACTGTTGAAGTAATTTGTCTCTTTATACAAGATAACATCATTTCTCAGTTTGGTATACCTTCCTCCCTAGTTTCTAACAATGGCATGCCATTTAAGAACAAGGACATGAAGAAATTCCTTGAAAAGTATAATATTCAACATCACTTCTCTACGCCTTACTATCCTCAATCAAATGGCCAAGCAGAAGATTCAAACAAGGTTATTGGACAAATTCTATGGAAAATTATTAATAAACGTCAAAAGCTTGATATACTCAACTATCCTATGCGCTATGGGCTTATAGAACAAGTATTTGTAAGGCTACTGCGAATACATCGTATAATCTTGTCTATGGTGCTTATGCGATAATGCCTTTAGATTTAAAAAATCCTTCATTGAGAGTTTCCCTAAGAGACATTATTAATGATGATACGGAACGAGAAAAGAGATTACAAGAACTTCAGATGCTTGATGAATAGCATATAAATGCTCTTGATCACCTTAAGGCCCATCATAAGGGTATACAACGATCGTACAATGAACGGGTTATACATCGTTCATTCGATGTTGGAGATTTGGTACTGTATGGGAATCAACGCAATGCGAATACACCTCCTGGAGAAAAAGGAAAGTTTAGCCCTAATTGGCTTGGACCGTATGTAGTTACTGAAGCCTTTGGATCGGTTGCATATAAATTAGTTGATGAACAAGGTACGTCACTTAAAGAACCTATTAATGCTGTGCACCTCAAGAAATTCTATGCTTAAGATTTGTATGTTAAATGTTATTTTATAAAGGAAATTTATTAGATAGATTAGCTTCAATTTTGACAAGATATGATTATTTTGTCTTAATTCATTTAACATAGTGTCTTTTGTTTGGTTAATCATTGTTGTATCTTTCTTATATATGCTTTATTAAGATCACCTTTGCATTAACTGAATATAGCATAGTATTTTGGTTATGTGTGAAATTTGTTAATCATTGTGCTTTTTACTACATGTTCTACAAAGAATTGTTTAGTATATCACATTAGCATTAATTACATTTCCATATAAGCATTTATCACT
The DNA here is from genome assembly GCA_027924645.1 of Cunninghamia lanceolata. NCBI lineage: Eukaryota > Viridiplantae > Streptophyta > Pinopsida > Cupressales > Cupressaceae > Cunninghamia > Cunninghamia lanceolata. The sequence continues at coordinate 2,753,370 of BSBN01000062.1, forward strand.
AGTTGCATTTCATATAAATCACATGTGATAGATTAAAGCATTGCAAAGAGAAAATACGAAAAACATTATATATATATATATATATATATATATATATATATATACATATACATATACATATACATATATATACATATACATATACATATATATACATATATATACATATACATATATATACATATATACACACACACATATATGTATAAATAGGTATATTGTATATACCTATATATATGTATATGTATATATATATACATATGTATATGTATCTATGTATATGTATATGTATGTATATGTGTGTGTATATATATATATATCAGTTTGAATATACAAGAGTCGACTATCTTGTACAACAAAATGGGATGTCGAAGTACATGAGATATATCACATAGCTGAACCTTGGTCACTAGTCCCCTTAGGACCTGGTGGTGTATGTGTGATAGAAGGTTGACCATGTCTAGTTATGGACTGCAAGTGATTCCTAGAGACACTTTGTGACCGCAACCCCCTGAGCTCACCTCTAAGCCCCATCACCTCGCCCTGTAGCTCCATATACATCGGTTGGTACCGGTCTCTCTCTATCTAAGACCTATCTCTATCAGCTCTCCCCTGACGCAACTCAGGAAGTAAGAGCTCACTAATGATAGGATCTCTCTTAGATGTAGGCATTACTATAGCCTGATCTCATAGCATCTAGAGCTCAGCCTTCGTTTGCTTGGATCTCTGGATAGCTTAGTCTCTATCCTCCGTAGCTCAATCTAAAGGGGATTCCATAGCTAGTCTGTATCTCACGAATGGCATGAATATCTCCACATGTCGCCCCGCAGATGGCTGTGGTGAATATCCTGCCTGCACTCGCTGCTCAGCTACATCAACAGGTACTATCTCTGCTATGACGTGACCCACAAAATCACGTCATACGTATGTCCCAACTGCATAAATAAAAAAGAATAGATATCAATATCTCATATAAGAATCATATAAAATCATCAAATAAATGCATTTATACAAAAGTATCCTACCTAGATCTCCATCTCACCAAGATGGATCATGGATAGTTGATGGTGTGACTAGATCTGTAGATGACTCTATAGCTAGGGGCATATGACTATTGGTCTCCCCTTGCTCATACCGGCTCTAACCCCTAACACTTGTAGGAGCTGGACCATGAGCTCTTGATTGTGGCCTTGACTAGGTCTCCTCGTCAGTGTCCACCTCCTACTGATTCCATCATGGTCTCGATGTGAAGACGTACTATGACGGGGCCTCCTCCTCCTCATCATTGTCATCATCTACATCCACCTCAAGATCATAGTATTTAGAGAAGTCACTGACGTCATCCTCTACCCCTGTGTCACTCACATGACCAGCCCAAGGTTGAGGATTGCCTATAGGGTGACGAGGAGGAAAGATAGGAGAAGGTCGTGCCACCAGGTTTGATACGCTTGGGTACAACCAACATTGTCTACATCAGATGCTAGCTTTGCATCCTCAATACCATTGTCATCACTAATAGCTACATCTGTTATCGTCAGCTATCGGGCATTGTTCACCCTAACTGTGTTGTGTAGTGAGAGAGCGTAGCTCAGACATATCATAGGGACATCCTGTATGCATCTGAACTGTAGTGCCACTCTATCGAAATATAACCAGACAACAATGTGATCAAGGTGACCAGCCATCAACTAATCCCTTTACATCCTAGTTAACTATCTCTATTGGCCTGGCCATGGTATGTAGCCACGATACGGTCTCCAAATGATGTTGATGGGCTATAGCCTATCAAATATAACTCTCCAGTACAAGAGATCACTGTGTCTCCAATATCTGACTAAGGGATAAGTGTGAACAGATGGATGGGTGAATGCTGGCTCTGTACGGAATCCTGTTAGCCATGTACACCTAATATGCTCAAAGGCCTAGACTTGTAGCACAGTGCAAACTATTAGACTTTGTGCCTCATAATGGATGTACTATCCCAAACTGTAGTAGAGGTGCGTAAGCATACTGTACCCCCACGTGTCTACGATCCTCTAATCCTCTATAACTCTAATGGTGTGAATGAGGCCCCCATGAAGGTGAGTGCCCCTTCCATCTAGTGCGGCTGCTAATGTGATAGTGACAATCATGATCCTCTGAATTCGAGGGATGTTAGCGCATCCCTACTCTAGTAATTGGAGTTGAATGTGTCCTCGCTCGGCCTAAGCTATGGTGTGACCTAAGCAATACATTTAACTCTCCTGAGTGTACTCCACTAAGTGCCGATCTATGACCCTCACTGTCTCTCCATGGATAGGCAGTCATAGGAGTCAATAAACATCCTCTAGCATGATAGTCATCTTGATTGTGGGTAGATGGAATGTAGATGTATCTAAATCCCATCTCTCCATTAGGGCCATAATCAGACCACAATGAAATCTGATCATGGGCATGAAGAACACCCACCATAAGCCCACTGCCTGCAAGTGACCCCTCTCCTCATTAGTCATAGTACTGATGTGATCCTGAAGTAGCACTATCAAGTGACCGCCTATGTTGTCTCGCATCTCTGGGACGTCCTACAGGCCAAACAACAAGAAATTGTATTAGTTCTCATCATCAAACCATCATTAAGTACCTAGAGCATAAATTAGTTCCTGATCCTTAGGGCTCCGGTCCTTTCTGGACTTGGGTTCCCCAGAAGGTCCTGGGCACCCTAGAGGGACACTAGCACCCTAGGGAGACTAGGGGGCCCTGACAGGACACTAGCAACCTGCAGGGACTTGGGCGCCCCTGTTAGGAACCCTTATTCGATAAGGCCTTGATGACATGAAATATGACAAAATCAAATGAAACAAAAAAGAACGATGATAGAAGTACAAGAACAGACCCTACCTCAGCCTCGAAACGTCTCTCTGCCACTCGCGCTTGGAGCATCTCCAGTCACAGAAGCTAGTATGGACATCAGCTCAGCATGGTTGTTCTCCTCTTCTCCTTCTACTTCCTCTCTTACACAATGAAACAAGAATGAATAGTGAAAAGTGAAAAATCCCTTTACATATAGTAAATGGATGAGAATTCCTATCACTATCTAGGTGCAAAATTGAACAATTTTACTCTTGACCCTCTATCTTGGGCTACCAAACTCAGATTCCCGAACCATTGGTTGTGTTCAAATCCTAGTTCCGCTCTCTTTCTACCCCCAATGTGTTATGTTTGGGTGTTGTTTCTTAAAACAAGCCTCGCAATGCATTTCTCATCAAGTTTCCTTGAAATCTATGCGTGTAGATATTCTCCTTGTTTCTCCTTTTCAAACTAAGCAAGCAGAAACAAGGGGGTGCATATATCTCCCTTGATTTCCTCCCTCATCATGTCTCATCACTCAACCCCTTAGTGTTTATGGACTGACTTAATGGTGTTGGTTGCAAGTTGATTTGATTTTGATTCTTTGACAGGTGTTCCTTTGTAGGTTGTGGTTCCTAACTTTGTGGTCTTGCAGGATTACAAACTTGGGGGCTTCTCCCTCTTCTAAGACAACACTTTGGCTTCCTCTACAGTATCCTTTGGGTATCTTTTTCATGATTGATGTATTTACTTTCCTTTAGTTGCATATGTACGTAGTGTCATATGGCCACTAAAGTGGGGGCTAAATGTTACATCAGAAATTGTCCTCCTGTATGGAATGGTACAATTTTTCATATTTTAGCTCCTCTCCTTTGATGTCCTATTAGCCTGTTAGTTTCTAGCCTTCCTAAAACCCTAATTGACCTATGTCTAACTGATGAAATGTCATATTTTGAGATAACTGATGACTGAAGGTGAAAAGAAAGTTTGGATTTGGGATTCCCTGAACCTCCTTAAAGTAGACTTGATCAGAAAATTTGGGCTTGGGCTTGGGTGCTCATGCCCTAGCCCTGTCCCATTTTTTGGGGTTTTGAATTTTGGTGAAGTGTTGGCTCCCACCGTGCACCTCAGGATTCTATTTTAAAAAATTCATTTTCATGCGATGTCACCATGTTAATATTTGAAATTCCTAAGGTTAGATATTTAAAGACATTTTGAAAATCACTTTATCACACACAATCTACATGCAAGCTCTATACCAAAACTCTACCAAAATTGCCATTGAAGATCAGCAACTTGTTGAAGCTCTTGAAGTTGTTTGAATTTGCTATCATAGAAATATTTGATGGATATTAGAAATCAAGATCTTGAGACTATCTTGCTCTTCCTAGGGTTTTCAACAACATGTTGTATGATTAGGAGAAGGTTTGAAGCCTCCAACATCGATCTTGGAAATCCTCCATGGATACGACTACCTCACCTTCTTATTCTACAATCCTTCATTTGTTTTCATCTCCTTGAGGTGAAGTTGTGTTTGTGCATTGAGTGAAGAAAATTGTTGATCTTTCCTTGATGCTTGAGTCATCTAGGGTTTTACATTTTTTGCATACACATTTGTTATACGAGCACACACATCTGCAGATCTTTTCCATTGGCTATTATTGAGGTAGGAATACCAAAAATGGTACTTGACTGAGGCAAGCTCCTATATAGACACAACCATCTTTATCCTCCTTTGTATGTGCAGATTGACATGATCTGGTGAAAAGGAGTCATAGGAAGATGGATATTGCGGATATAGTTGTCACAGAGTTTCAAATTTCTGAACTATGATATTTACGGGGCTTCAGAGCAGGCGCCCAAGCCCACTTGGGCATATTATTTAGGATCTGGGAACCTCTAGAGATTGCCTGATACTTGGTGCAAAAGGTTTTTATAGATGGAAAGTTGCAGGGCTTCAGGGAGGGTGCTCAAGCCTAGTTGATCCTTATTTTCTGGGTGCACACACTCTATACCTTATTCTCTACATTTCTGTGATCTGTTTGTTTGTATCTATCTCTGAATTCAGTCTATTATAGTTACATTGTGTAATTAGGGTTTCATGGTTAGTGAGTAGAATGAACTTGTGAAAACCTAATAAAACACTTAGACCTAGCTAGCATAAAGGAAAGCATAGGAAATATGTAGCTTAATCCCAAGCTCGGTTCTTATCTTCCTAATTCTTAGCATGTGAAAGAGTAGGGCTTGATTTGGTCTTGATTAACTATCATAATCCTATTTTTTCCACTAAACACTAAATACCATGCAAGAAGGATCCAACTATGTTAACACAAGATGAAAGTAGAAAAACTCAGTTTAAGGGCACATGCAATCAGTTTTAGGCCCATTTTAGCCCCTGAATGGATTATACATTAGTCAAGGAGAGTTTTGGAGGCCTAAACAGGTAGAAAGTGGTAGTTCCAAGCTCTCAAATTAGGGCTTTTCAATTCCATACGCCCAAGAATGACAAAAATCATGCAAAGGCATCACAATTAGCATGCAATCAACTTTCAAGGGACATACAAAGAGAAGTCAAGGTCAACTTAGCTTCAACTCATGCATGGCATTTCAAGTCAATCTAAAGGAATTATCTTCCTTAAAGACCCAGATCAGGTAGTCAATCAAGAGTTTGACTTGTCTTTTGAAGACAAGTTTGAGTTTTCAAAAACATGTGGGTTTTTCATAAAATAAAGAAAGTTTGCTTTTTTAGAGTCAGTTCTTTCTTGAAAAATTTTGCAAACAACAAAAGAGATATTGATTGTAACTCAAACCAACACCTTTAAAGTTGCAAAAATAGCAATTTTTATGTAATTTTCAAGCAATTTGAGACTTGTAACAGCAAAAAACTCCTACATTTTCAATAAAAAAGTAGTAAATTACCATTCATTCGTATGTGTTTTTGAATTATTTTGAATGACCTTGATGAAGATTCTGTGATTTTAAACAAATCCTCTAAATTTGTCTCATTCTAGTAAGCACAGAAAACACTCACTTTATACAGGTCATAGGTTGAGTTTAGTTGATTTCAGTAGTTGTAGTTGTGAAAACCCCTAGTTTTCCTTAAACAAAACATGAAATCACAAACCTCCCTATGAAACACTTATGTATGAACATTGTTTTGATTGATTTGTTTGAAACAAAGTTATTTATTGGAGCCATTGTGAGTGAAAAACTACAAGTACAGGTCTTATCAAACCTCATTGTATCACCTCGTAGAAGCTAGTTTTTTCAATTTATAGTATTTAGCAAAATCAGTTTCAAGTATCTTCCTATCTCTTTTCCTATCAAAGCAGTAGTTCTAAGAGGTATTTCAAGGGAAACAACCCTCTCTGGAGGTTCACCTTCATTATATTCAACCCATGGCCTGAAGGTGATCCCATGTTTCACAGGATAGCTAAGTTTAATGCTTAGCTAGGGTGCAAATCCTCATGACAACAAGTATAAAACCCAAATAAGAATCAAATGCCCTGAGATACATGATTAAAATCATATTTTTATTGTGTCTCACATGCTTAGGAATGTTGCTCATAGACTTAGATAATCTCAAATAAAAAGCATACATAGGATCATTCTAATTTCTACAAATGCTTGTGAATCTATTAAATAACACATTGATACTAACTTGATCACTAAAGTATTCAAGGAATGTTGTTTGAAATTTGTGCCATGTAGAAATAGAGAAATCAGGGAGATTATCATACCATTCTCTAGCATCGTCTTGCTAGGACTAAATAAATAGCTTCAACATCACAACATTATCGTACATCTCATAGTCATCAACTTGATAGATCAAGTTGATGAAGCCTTGAAGATGCCTTCTTCCATATTCAATTGTCTTCCCGTATAACTTTGGTAGTTAATTTTTTATTTTATTGAGTACATGATTTGAAAAGATGGGAATGACATTAGAATTAAGTAATATGTATCTCTTAGCACTCAAATGCACTCTTACATGTTGTAGACCTAACATGATGTGCACGCACAAATCATAGGAGTAGAAGCTATTCTAAGATGTAACAACAAAGTCACCATCTCAAAGACCAAGGATAAAATATTGAAAGCAAGATTGATCTTCAAGGGTAGAAATAAGATGTGATTTAGTCACCACTAGTAGAGTTTTTAGTATCTAATAGCCCATTGAATGATATAATTAGGATCTTATCCCCAATAATGATGTCATTTGTTGGTGACCTAAATTATTTTTCTACTAAACCTAGAGTGTAGACTCAATTCCTAAGGTTAAGGGATGTCAACTTTAGACTAAAGAGTTGAAACTTATGATAGGCAAGGGATTGCTTAGGACCAAAACATAAGGTAGGGTATCCATTCTTCACTTTAGGTTATGATATGACTTGGAGGGTAATCTCTAGGGTTCTTATAAGCCTATTAAAGAGAAATAAGTTAATCAAAAGTAGCCTTGACAACAAACCAACCCTATAGTACATGAAGTTCCTAAAGTTTTGTCACTAACCTCTACTATTTAATCTTGCAAATTCAATACCTAAGAACCTCCTTCAACATATAATAGACATCACACATGCAATGAATGGTAAATAGGACACACAATAGACATCTCTAACTTCATTGATTGGTCCAAAGAAAGTTAATGAAAATTGGTATAACTAGCCATGTTTTCACTATAGAATTTTCCTGGGCATTAGGATTCATGCATTGAATGTGAGATGACTCACTCAACTCAAATGTATAAGGCATGTTGAATCTGTCAGACCTTAAAATATTAGCAACATAGACTCAAGATAAGTCAGGCCAAACCATGTCATATAAGAATTGTGGGTCTACGGGTATGTGCATGGAAATGGGGGACCAAAAAGGGGTCAAAAGTGGCCACTTTTTTTATGAAATCAATAAAACTAATTTTGGATGAGAAATTCAAGATAGCCATGCCAAAATTTTGAAGATGCAACAAGAATGAAGTTTGTATTGCTCAGAAACTAGTTTCTAAACTAGTATTTTTTTTAAATGGTGGAGATTAAGAGGTTCAAATAGGGGGAGCACACAAAGTGCTCCTATTTTTGTTAGAAAAATATAACATAACATCTAGTGTGCTCCCCCTAAAATGTTGACCTTTTAAAGTATTTTATAAATCACTTCAGTGGAAAATTAGCTAACATTATGTAATTTATATCTTTCGATTTTTCTACTAATTTTTTAATGAATATATGATTTTTTATGAATTTTCAAAGTGGACACATCCTAAAAAATGAAAAGTTGAGCTTGCTCCCACCTATCTTTTTTGAAAACTAATCAAAATATAGTTTTTTTTTTAATATGTATATAATAGAGTATAGAATGTAAAAATATAATTTGTTTCAAATTTAGATGAAGGGCTAAAAAATGACACCAAAAATACTATACATAGGGTTTTGGCAAAAAAGGAATACACTAGCAAAATAAATTTAAGATTAAAACTAGTGGTAAATGCATGCAAAGAAAGAGAATGTTTTAGTTGGCATTTGAAATATATCTTGCAGAATGTGTGGTACCTATTAGATGAATTTGATGCTTATCAGATTTCACATACGTATCGGGAGGGTAATATGCTTGCAGATCGTTTAGCCAATATGGGGTGTGATAAGGAGAAAGTTTATCTCATGGAAAATGACAATAATATTAAAACCTTCCCAGATCTATGGGAAATAATAAACAGAGATCAATCTTGAATAAAAAACTTCTGGTTTGAACTGTGTGTAGCTTTTTGATGTAAAAAAGCTACACATAGTTTAAACTAGAAGTTTTTCATTCATGCCATGGACTGTGGAAATATCATGTCTTCAGAGATCAATCTTCTTAATTTCATTTGCAAATTAGGAAAAGGGTCGGGAGATCTAACACAATGCAGATTGAAATAGTTGTAAGCCTGCTTGATGTTTGAGGGGGTCTTTTTTCAGAGATCGGGTATGGGTAGTGCATCGGGCATTGAAGATATGTCTAAGTGAGGCAAGAAGACATCAGAGATATGTAGTGCATCAGGCATTGGTAGTGCTTCGGGCATCCGTTGACTTGGTTTGAATGGCCTGGGTTCGTGGTGTCTTGACACATGGAACTTTTGTAATTAGGCACTCTTGGGCACTTTTGTAACTATTTACTTTTATTATTAAAATATTATAAAGGATTTTAGCCTTTTGCCAAAAAAAATGATTAAAACTTTAAAATATTTGAAATGTAGAAAAAATATATGGTAAGAAAGGTAAGAGAGAGCTTGAGATTATTGTGGCATTGTTTTAGATTTACATTGAAAATGTGTAAACCTGATGGAAAGCATACTCGACATTTAATCATTTTTCTATATCTTTCAAAAAACATGTATTTGGGCATTGACATGCAAGTCCAACCCTTTGGGTTGGATGCCCAAGGCAAATCAAACCCTAAGGGATGGTAGTTTCCAAGGAAAGTTATAACACAAGCACATTAAAACGTGCTCGTGTTATAATGTGCTAGTGTTATAAAATATTTTTAAAAAAGTGTATTCTTTTTATGTTTTTCATAATGCGAGTGTGTTATGAAAAACATAAAAAATACACTATTTTTAATGCATTTTATAATTTTTTTTAAAAAAGTGTATTTTTTATGTTTTTCATAACGTGCTCATGTTATGAAAAACATAAAAAATATGCTATTTGAAATATTTTTAATAACACGAGTGCATTATAACATGCTCTTGTTATAACATGAGCACATTATAATGTAAGTGTGTTATAACATGAGCACATTATAACGTGTTATGGAGTAAAAAGTGGACACATGCCTTTTTACCTCCTAGTTTAGCTCTTAGGTCCCTGTGTTAACACTCTACATGCAAAATATTAAATTTGATGAGAAATTCCCATAAACCCATGTAAAATGGGAACTAGGGGCTCATTTAATACTTAAGTGCTAACCAAAAAGGCACCTTGAGACTTGGGAACTTGTGCCCAAGTGCACCCTAATTGGTCAAGGTAAAATGTAAAGGATGTCAGCATAGGACTTTTAAATGGGCCCTTCCTTGTCGGCTCTTTCAATTAATTTGTGAATGTTCAATGGGAAAGTGTATATAAACAAGTTTTTGAATTCATTTTGTGTAAGGTTGATGATAGCAAGGTTATGATATTGAGCAAAAGAGCATTTAAGGCATTCATTGTGTTATTATTGTAGATTTGTGTTAGTATTATGTTTGTCGCAAATTTGGAATCATCATCAACATCCTTATGAGTTGAAGAATCTTGATCCTCCTAACGACTTCACCTCCAAGGTGACATTATCATTTTGTTTGAATCATTTCATCATCAATTGGATTATCTTTAGCCTCTGTCCTGCAAGGACATGCTCTCTCTAACAACAACATTAGGAAAGCTTGAATGCTAACCCAGGATTTGACTGAGGCAAATCCCTAAACACTTGCCCTCCAATAAACCTTCAAAACCACAAGCACACCACATTGATAGCCATGTAGAACATTTGGAACAAAATAAAAAAATTCCACCACTGAATTTTGATTGGGCAAAATAACCTACCCTTTCCTACAAATTAAAAAACCTAGCAAAAAATTGGATTCCAATCAAAAACACCAAAATACCTAAAAAAAAATGTTTTGAAACATTGCAAATCATTGTTTTTGAGTGGCAATTAATAGAACTTTCAATGAGTTGAAGACATTACACCCCACCCTATAGGTACAGATTGATTAAAAAAATCTTCACCTCTAGGTTTATTTTATTTTATATTTACAATTCACAATGTACAATTAATGAGTAAGAATTTTGAAAGAAAGTAATTATGAGGAATCTGAACTTAATAAGTGTGTCTTTTATTTTTTTGAAAAAATATTTGTACACTCGACTTTTTTAATTTAGTATGAAAAATCTAATACTTGTATTGTCTTTTTTCGTTCTCTCAAAATAATTCCTTGTGGGCTCAGATTTTTTTTTGTTTGGTATGAAAAATCTAACTTAATAATTTTCCTTTTTTGGTTCTCTCCAAAAAGTTTCCACTATACACTCATGACTCAAGACTTTTACATTTGATAACAAAAAATCTAACTTAATAATTGTCTTTTTAAGACTTCTTGTAGGCTCAAAACTTTTTGTTTGGTATGAAAAATCTAAATAATTTTTATTTTTTGGTTCTCTCCAAAAAATTTCCATTATACACTCATGACTCAAGACTTCTACATTTTACAACAAAAAATGTAACTTAATAATTGTCTTTTTCATTCTTTCTCACTTTCTTTTTTTCTTTCCATGTTCAAGACTCCTTGTAGGCTCAAAATTGTTTTGTTTGGTATGAAAAGTCAAACTTATGCTTTTTTGGTTCTCTCCAAAAAATAAAAAAATCCCTTATACACTCATGACTCAAGACTTCTAAAAATGTAACTTAATAATTGTCTTTCTCATTCTTTCCCACTTTCTTTTTTTCTTTCCACTCCTTGTAGGCTCAAAATTGTTTTGTTTGGTATGAAAAATCAAACTTACTAATTTTTCTTTTTTGGTTCTCTCAAAAAAAAAAAAAAATCCCTTATACACTCATGACTCAAGACTTCTACATTTGATAAAGAAAAATGTAACTTAATAATTGTCTTTTTCATTTTTTCCCACTTCTTTTTTCTTTCCAGCTTCAAGACTTTTGTATTTGGATTGACTTTATCTAATTATTACTCTCTATTAATACCTTTTTACACCAATTAAAAAACAACCTTTTAATTTTCTCTATTAATACTCTTTTTATGCCAATTGAAAAATTAACCTTTCCTAAACTTCACATGAAGCCTGGGAAGCGTAACCCTACATGAGACCTAAGAGATCCGTAACTTGCATGAGATAGTAATCCACCAAAATAACATGAGCGAGAGGTCAAGTGAGAGCATTGTAGAGAGGTCAAAGTCAATATTTGTGGTTGGGCAAAGAAATAACAACTCACTTGATTGGTGTGACAATTAAACTGAATGAATGATGGCAGTCCAATCCGCGCTTCTTCATTCAACATCTCTAAACTTTCCACACTTTGAAAAATATCATTCAACATCTCTAAACTTTCCACACTTTGGAAAATATCATTCAACATCTCTAAACTTTTCACGCTTTGAAAATTATCATTCACAACTATGCCCTATTTTCCTTCCATGAAATTATTACTTTTACAAGTTTCTCTACATCTTCCACATGTAAGACTTTGGCTGCCACTTAAAAGTACAAGAATGCTATCGACAAGGTTTGTGGGTCTTGTAAAGACTCTTAAATTTCTAACCAATTCCATGTAAAGAAAGGATCATTTGGGAATTTGAATTATATTGTGGGTGTTGTGAGAATTAGATTTGAGAGGATTTGCTTGGTGTGTTTGTCTCAACATCACATCATTTGACAATGGGCAAAGGGATGCTTTTGGTGGTTCTATTATTGGCCATGGTGGGGGCCTGTTGTTGTTAGGGAGTGTTCTCACGAGGGAACAAGTACCCTTATCTAGTTCAAACAAGCCTTGGATGATCCATACCAGGTGTTGGAATCATGGAATGGTTTATCTTGTGGCTCATGGAGGGTAATCACCTACCATAAGCACATTGGCCATGTGGTTCGCACAAATCTAACATGCATGATAGCCATTTTTGACTTGGTAGTTATTTGACAAATTCAAGCCACCAATATTTCCTTGCTTATTCCAAATGTAACATTTGGAGTACCTTGACCTTAGTTTCATTGACTTGTACCCTCTTTCTGTCCCTTTAGATCTTGGGAGGCTTTCCAGATTGATACATTTTAGCTTGATAAATTGTTGGCTTACTAATCAAATCCCATGTGAGCTTGGCAACATCTCTAGCTTAAAACATCTAATTGTTGGCAAGAGACACTATGTGGCTTCATCATTGTTGTCATTGATGGCAACAAAGCTTATCCCACACATCTGTAGCACATAGTATGTATATATCGAAAGTCAGATTGAAGAGTGTTTTGGTTCGGTGAACAAGAACAAAGCATGCAACAAGGTCTGACAATCAGGTCTAGATCTCTCAGAGGATGTATCTCAACAAAGTGTGGACTTGGGGAAGTCAAGAGGAGTAACATGACTGCTACATTCCAGAGATTGAGCCTCCTGTGATGAAATAGTGAAAAGAGATGAGCATCTAAGTGTTGGGTTCCTGACAGGCAGAGCAGACTGAGGAAGAACTGACCGGCAGAGCATCAGACTTTAATCCGGATGAAGAATTGATGGTGGTCAAGCTAATTGAGAGATCATACATGGTTGGATGACTTGATTGATGACTTCTAACTCTATGTCTTGGATACACATCACATATTGAGCATGGATCCAGCTGATAGATTAGTGTTTAGTAAATATCTTTAGTATTCCAGTTGCCGAGTAGAAAGATGTTGAAATCTTTGATGTGGATATATATACCAGATTGATTTTGGTATGAAGGTGTGTGTAAATTGTGATAGAGTGTGAGGAAAGGTAGAGAGTAGAGTGAAAGCAAGAATACAAGTCCGGTATGTGACAGAACAACAACACTAAAGCAGAGGAAGAATGAAGTGTAGTAGATCAGTATATTGAGCCTAACTGGAGCTAAACCTCAGCATATGTGGATGATTCTCATCAGTTCAAACACTTGGTTACCTTCCATAAACATTGTAGATAGTGAGACTCTTGTAGGCAGTGTGCCTCTTGTGAGCAGTGTGCTCGGGTAGTGAGCTCTAATTGGCAAGTGCCATTTTGTACTTCTACTCTTTTAATAGAGAATACAATCTTGGGTTAGTCACCCCATGGTTTTTCCCTTAACCAGGTTTTCCACGTAAAAATCCTTGTGTTATGTGTGTTGATTTCTTTTCTGCTCTCATGATCATGTATGCTTATATGTTTTGATACTGCACTAATTGTTAAAGAAGAAAAGAAAGTTAAGTAATTAAGATAACTGATTCAACCCCCCTCTCAGTTATCCACCTTGTTTCCAACAATTGGTATCAGAGCTAAGTTCCTCTAAACAGAGCCTAACAGCTTGAGGAAGATTTGGGAATCTCAATGGATATGTATGGTATGAGGGAACAACTTCAGTCTGCCCTAGATGATCTTGAGCAATCTCACTCTGAAGTCAATAACCTAAGGGAAAGACTCAAACAAGTTGATGATTTCATAAATGAACTCAAAGAAAAACTGAGTATCTTTGTGAAAAAGAGAAAGGAACTACTTCAACAATTAGCAAGTCAAAGTGAAGCCAATGATACTAATGAAGATTTGAATGAGAAAAACAAGTTATGTGAGAAGTTATCAAAAGAGGTCATTATGGTAAGACATGAAATGGACTAAGGGGTTATGAATTTCACCCAAGAAATTGAAGAGAAAAGAAAAATTGTAGATAATCTAAAACAATCTCTCAAGGAGAAGTCAGAAGACTACCACAAAATGGATAGAATAATTAGGCATCTGGAATTGAAGAAGCTAGAGATAATGAAGAACAACTTGAGAATTAGATAGACACTCTAAAAAGGGATCTTCAAACAACAAATGAATACAAAGAGAAATTCAAGATAAGCTCTGCTTAACTTGAAGTTCTTCTTGAAAGCCAAAAGAGGGTAGATGACAAGCATGGCTTGGGGTATGAGAAAGGTGAAAGCTCTAGATCCGGTCAGAAGAACTTTGGATTAGGAAATCTAAGGAACAAACCTAGAAGACCTCTGGTAAGGCAACCAAATGCTCAAAGATATCCATCCTTCAATGGATATTGCTACAATTGCAACAACTTCAGTCATAAAGAAAATCAGTGCAAAAAAAAAATGAATCAGACTAATTCATCCTTCTTCGGACAGTGTTTTAACTGCAAAAGGTATGGTCACAAATCTCATGAATGTAGAAATATGCAAATAAACAATTCATTCAATGGTAGATGCTTTGCATGCAATAGAATGGGACATATGGCTAATCAATGCAGATCAAGAGGATATTAGTCAAATATGCAAAGAAATGTTGTCTGCTACAATTGCACTAGATCCGGTCATATTGCCAAATTCTGCAGAAGTAAGAATTAGGGTAACAAGGGTCCGGTGCATCATAATCAAAATCAAGACAAAGGAAAAGAAAAAGTGAATGTGGATGAAGTTCAAAGGGAGATGAACAAGATTTGGGTGAAGAGAAATACAAAAAATGTTGGGGATGGATCTGCACCAGAATCTGGTGCAGATATTCCTTCCGAAAACTAAATCAGATGACCTCTAGCTCAGGGGGAGTCACAAAGGAAAATAAATACCCCTAGCCAGTCAATTGGTGCCTAAATTTGGCACATGGAATGCTACGGTTTAAAGGGTTTTGAGATATATATCTAAATAACCTTTAGTAAAAATATGAAAGATTCACAAGAAGCTTTGAAGAGTTTAATCATCCAAGACTGATCCGGTTTGACAGCCATCTGGCAAAAGCAGGATTTTTATAGTTAGATCCGGTATGATTCTAAATTGAAATATCTTGATCTGTGGATAAATGGGATGACTTGAGGAAAGAAGATACATTGTCAATTATCACTAAGAATAACTCCAAGTGCATCTCAGTGATTCGGAAAGATCTCTCTCAGAACAAGGCAACCAGAATGACTTAAGTTGTGCATTTATTGCAATATGAAATTAGCGTTTGCGCAGAGATAAAAGGGTTCCTTTACTCATCATTTGCACATTTGCATTCGAGAAGAAGAAAGAAAGAGCTCTGCAAACAAGATTGCTTCAACCCTCTCAAAGATCAACTGCAGAATCTAATTCAACCAGTGATCTTTTCTGGCTCATATCATGAACCCTAGAAGCGTAAAAAGGTATTTCCGTTCTTCAATATCTCTCTCTGAATCTTTTGCAAGATGGCTATGCCAAATGTTGTTAAGATCACTGATAGGCCGTGCCCAAAGTTCAAGAAACATCCTTACAAATCCCTAAAAGTTGATCCTTTAGGCGCATTTTCTAGCATTCCGCATGGAGTTCTACATGTAGAAGATGTTAGGGTATACATCCATGCAAATATTGAGGAATTTGGAGAATCAAAGTTGATGGATATCTACCATAAACAACTAATAGATGAAACCTTTGAACTCAAACCTCAATACAAGGCCATCCGGGATAAGCATTTTAGACATTGCATCCACTTTCCTTGTTTCACAGAAGATGAATGGGTCTGGTATGTCCTTAGTAGAATACATGATAACTTGATATGGTTGATGAGGCCATTCAAGATAATAAAAGATGCCATTAGGGCAGTAACCATATTGCACTCATCCGGTGGGTTGCCTACTCTCAAATCTATCAAGAATCAGATAGTGAGTGAGGCTACCGGATCAAAGTTTGACAGGAGAGCAATGACAATAGAAGATATCACTGATCCGGATATCAAATTTGCCTCTATGATAATTGTCTACAAAATATATCATTCTAGCAGGGAAAACTCTGTATCCGAAACTGCAATATACACTGCATATTAGATGCTAAGGGAAAATGCAGATTATGATCTATGTGAGCTTCTCTTGAGCCAATTGTTAGAAAACTTGCAAAAGATCAAAAAGGACAAGAAGAACTCATTCAAGTATGGTGGGCTAATACTGTGTTTATTCTTTTACTATATGAATGAGCTACCCGGATCAAGTGGTTGGGTATGGCAAAATGACAGACCAGTTGCCATACAAATCATAGATTATATGTATGGGCTTGGTGATGCCAAGGCACAAAGTACAACACTCTAGGGATACTTCAAAAACTTCCAAGGCATGATTCAGGCCAGAGAGAGAATTCCCCAATCTCTAGTTGAAAAATACAAGGATACAGTGTGTTTCATGGTAGACACTGATCAATGCCTAATGGAGGCAGTGGAACCTAGAACAATATGGATTATGCCAATGGGCTACGAGGTAGACGAGAAAATTCTGAAGCTACATGTTCAACACCTGCTAAGTCAGCCAAAGGACCCTGAGGTAGAAAGGTTTGGAACTTTTCAAGAATTAAGTGTGAAAATACATGTTGAACTAAGACAACCAGAGATAAAAAGGAAAGTGAAAAGGGAAGTGGAGGAAATTGCCAAGAAATATGGCATATCGAAGGAGGCAGTTGATGCCAACAGAGAGAGTAGAAAGAGTAGAGAAAGAGAGACAAGAGGCAGAAAAAGAAAGTGTTCCGGTGTAAGTCCCCTCCCGGACTAAATCCTCTAAGAGTTCTGCACCTACCACCTCTAAGAGCTCAAAATCCTCCAAACCAAAAGCCAAGACATCCGAAAAGGGAGAAAAGAGAACAAAAACCAAGGCCATAAGGTCTTATATAAGTAAAAGGATGATGAAGAAACAAAGATCGATGAGGAAGTTAAGAAAATGAGGAAGAAGAAGAAAACATCAGGGGAATCCTCTGTCGGTACAAACAAAGAAGAAGGGGCAGAAGAGTTTGTTGAAAGGCCTACTCTCTCCATTGGTGATGTCATCAAAGCAGTCATTGTGGATGGAAATCTACAACCAATGACATAATTTTATGATGAGTATAGTGACACTGACAAAAGGATCTTGGAAGAAGCTACAGTTAAGTACTTAAACATTTATAATAAAGCATTCATTGAAATCATCTCTCTAATTCCCAAAAGTTTAGAGAAGGTACTTGAACTCAAAAAAGACAATGCCAAGGCTAAGGACCTAGAGATCCGAGAGCAGATTGCTATTCAACTCTATCCCTCTATTACTCCAAAACAAATGAACATGATCTTTAAGGACTGCAAGGATGAGTTCTGGAGCAAAGCAAGAATGAACAAACTAATGCTTGGAGAGACTGATCATGTAGCAAAAGAGACTGAAGACATCCTCTGGAATGCATTTAAAATATTCAATCTTCTTGTTATAGAGGACATAGATGATGAACCTTCTGCCATGGATGATGAAGGACTAAGTACATCAAAAGAAGAATCTACTGAAAAAAATGTAGAAGAGCCAAAGGAGATAGGTGAGGAGAGGACCAAGGACTTGGATTCCTCTATTCCGGAAGAGGAAGTCCATGAAGAAGTAAACATCTCTCTTCTGGATCCCCTAGAAGACTCTGGAACTGAAGGAGAAGAAAGAAAAGAAGAGAAAATTAGTCAAGGAGAAGAGGTAAAGGGAAGAGAAGAAGATCAAACAGAGAAGATCCCAGATGACAGTTCTGAAGTAGGAAAAGGAAAGAAGACTCTGTCTCCAGCAAGAGACACTGTTGAGGAAGTAAATAGCTTCTTGAACAAAGAAATGTTAGAGATCTAGATGAACCGAAATTATTTCAAGGACCACTCAATTTTGATTCCCTCTCTCTGGTCCAGACAATGAAGGTAGCATCTTTTGCTCAAGCTAAAGCAAAAGAGAAGCTTCTGAAGTCTCGCATGGAAGACTGTGAGCTAATAGAGATTGCATCCAGTGTGGTAGAGAAAATCATGCCATCCTTCCAAAAGGATCTTTCGGCCTCTTCATCCGGTAATCTAAAATCTCTTGTTAATTTTGTTAGCACACATTTTTATTCTTTGGAGAAATCAGCAGAAGAGAAAGTCCGAAAAGAGTTTTTGGGAAAGAGATTCTCCAAAGTGCAAGGACTCATAGTAAATGATAGGAGAAATCTGAATATTGGGATAAAGAGCCTAGAAAATGCTCTTAAAGATGGCAGAGAATTATACAAATTTTGTTTATCTTGGTCCACAGTGACAACAAACAATGCAAAGAAGGTGGAAGAACAAGAGGGTAAACTATCAAGTTTATCTCATAATTTTGATCCTATCACCTCATCCATAATGAATCAAGAGTGCCAGGCTATTGCCACTATAAATGAGATAAAGATGCTTGAGAAGGAGAAGAAGAATAGAATAAGCAGAATGAGTGAACTAAGAGGGATAATTATCCCTAAGTTAGAGTCAACGCATGAGGCCCTAACTGATGCTCAGACCACAGCCTGGACTAGTGATCCGAAAGACTTAAAGAGGGTAGAAGATTTTTCATTTTTGATGACTGGTTACATCTTAATTTTGGACAGGATGAAGCAGAGTTGGGCAATAGAAGTTGTACAGTTGAAGACTACCTTTGTGGATATACTTAAGTATATGTAAGTATAACATGTATGTATACTTATGCGGCTATGTATAGGTTGGTTTTTGCAAATTTTGGTGTGCAGATTCCACCCTTTGCCATTGATGTCAAAGGGGGAGTGAGGAGTAGTGAAAAATGTGGAATCTAGCTAAGGGGGAGCTCCGGTAAAAGTGTACATAAGATAGAGCATCAGCCAAGGGGGAGTTTGCTACGACACTTAGTCATTTTTCACTAATTGTTGCCATCAATGCCAAAGAGGGAGATTGTTGGAAAGAGACACTATGTGGCTTCATCATTGTTGTCATTGATGGCAACAAAGCTTATCCCACACATCTGTAGCACATAGTATGTCTATACCAGAAGTCAGATTGAAGAGTGTTTTGGTCCGGTGAATAAGAACAGAGCATGCATCAAGGTCTGACAATCAAGTCTGGATCTCTCAGAGGATGTATCTCAACAAAGTGTGGACTTGGGGAAGTCAAGAGGAGTACCATGATTGCTACATTCCAGAGATTGAGCCTCCCGTGATGAAAGAGTGAAAAGAGATGAGCATCTAAGTGTTGGGTTCCTGACAGGCAAAGCAGACTGAGAAAGAATTGACCGGCAGAGCATCAGACTTTAATCCGGATGAAGAATTGATGGTGGTCAAGCTAATTGAGAGATCATACATGGTTGGCTGACTTGATTGATGACTTCTAACTCTATGTCTTGGATACACATCACATATTGAGCATGGATCTAGCTGACAAATCAGTGTTTAGTAAATATCTTGAGTATTCTGGTTGCCGACTGGAAAGATGTTGAAATCCTTGATGCGGATATATATACTAGATTGATTTTGGTATGAAGGTGTGTGTGTATTGTGATAGTGTATGAGGAAAGGTAGAAAGCAGAGTGAAAGCAGGAATACAAGTCCGGTATGTGACAAAACAACAACACTAAAGCAGAGGAAGAATGAAGTGCAGTAGATCAGTATATTGAGCATAACCGGAACTAAACCTTAGCATATGTGGATGCCTCTCATCAGTTCAAACACTTGGTTACCTTCCATAAACATTGTAGACAGTGAGTCTCATGTAGGCAGTGTGCCTCTTGTGAGCAGTGTACTCGGGTAGTGAGCCCTAATTGGCAAGTGCCATTTTGTACTTCTATTCTTTTAACAGAGAATACAATCTTAGGTTAGTCACCCCGTGGTTTTTCCCTTAACTGAGTTTTCCACATAAAAATCCTTGTATTATGTGTGTTGATTTCTTTTCTGCTCTCATGATCATGTATGCTTATATGTTTTGATACTACACTAATTGTTAAAGAAAAAAAGAAGGTAAGTAATTAAGATAACTGATTCACCCCCCTCTCAGTTATCCACCTTGTTTCCAACAGATGTCTCTCTCAATTTGGATTTGCAGATAAGGCATTTGAGCTCATGGATATAGAATTTATAAGGGTTGGAGCACCTTAGATTGGGTGATGTGAATCTAATAATGGGAAGTGATGGTCTAGTAGAGAATGTTGCCTCCCTCACCAATCTCAAAACACTTGACTAAATGTTGGCTATCAAGTAGAATTATCTCTTCTCTTGTAAACCTCACATCCCTCTGCCATCTCTACCTTGATAGCAATGACCTCTCTTAGTAATAATCTGCTATCGAGATTTCAAATCTTACATCTTCTATTTCCCTCTCACTTTGGGGATGTACAATCTTTAAGGTTCCATCCCTTCCACTATGTTAAGCCTTCCACACTTGAGCAACCTTATATTGTCCAGTAACCCTAATCTCAGAGTAAATATCTCCTCTATTATGCACCATGCTTCCCACCTTAGTAGCCTTTAGATTGAAGTATTTAATGTGGGAGGAGTGATTCCAAATTCAATAGGGAATATGTCCTTATTGACCTACTTAGATTTGTATGGTAACAACATTAAAGAAATTCTTCCATATTCTATTGGGACTATGTCCTCATTGACCTAATTAAATTTTTATGGTAATAACATTAAAGGCGTCCTCCCTCCTTCCATTAGAAATTACATACCCTTGTAATTTCACACTCTATTTTAGACCTACTTTAGCATCCATTCCCCTGGTGTGTTTTTAGACTCATTTTATCTCATATCCTATCCTTTCCCCCATGATGTCAAGTACATGTTTGTGTTGTGGCTCATGTGGTCCTTTTTGCACAATTTTATTTTAATGCTTTGTTATCCTAGTTGTTCCCTAGCGATTGGAACTTTTAGAAGTTGAAGCTACTTAAATGTGAGTGTGACATTTGGACGTCCACATGGCGCACTAGTGTCTTGGAATCACCAATCATACATCAACTATTTTTTAATGAAACTACCACCATGCTTTCATGTTTAGCCTTTTGGAACACATTTATTGCAAATCCAAATGACTCTCTAGACCCTTGGCCCTTCTATTTCCCTCTCATTCTCTAATTTTGAATTTATCATTGGTTATCACTAGCTATCTTTTTATCTCTAAAATCTGAAGCTATCTGGAAATCTTTTGAGCAATTTACAACACTATTGGGCATTCAACAATTATTTCTCTATTTCTATATGAATTTGCAACTCTTTTTAGCACTCTTCACAAGGCATTGGACACACTACATTCGATTACGGGTTCTCCTTGGCTCTTGGTTTTGTAGGTTTCATCTCTTCTTGTTAGAGGTGATAGTGAGGTCTTATTTTTATTTCTATTACTGTGATACAATCCTTTGTAGTGTTCTTGACATTCTTAGTTTCTCATATCATCTTGGTTCTCTATTTCATACACACTAGTTTGTCATTCTATGTAGACCTTAGATTTGGCATTCATGGATTATTGTTGTTGTTCTTAATTCCTAGATGCACTTAGGATAAGAGCACAAACAAGTTTTTAATTTCTTTATCATTGGCTATTTGTATAAGTTGAAGGACCAATATAGGGCCTTGACCATTCTTGGCAAGCTCCCATTCAACCCCAACAATTTTTTTTTTCCTTCAACTATAGGTTTTATGGGAGAAAATTGGCTGCATGAGGCTTTGAGAGTATCTTCTTATTATTATTATCATTTTTATCTCTTTTATTGAAATACATACAATAAATCTTCTCATTTGATATCTATCATGACTTGGAGAGCTACTCATTTGTTTCTATTTCTCTATTATGTAGACTGAGCATATTTTTTTAAGGAAAAATAATTTTTTATAATTTTGGGTACACTATATGTACAAATGATAGCATGTTGTGTAGAAATCCATGCATCATGCAAGCATCCTCAGCAATGAGCTCTATATTTCTTTACCATGTTCCTCTTTTCCATTTATTTGTAGTTCTATGTTTATTTTGTTAAATTTACTTCATAGAATCTATAAATCAACATCATTTTAGTTTCATTTGTGTTTAACCTTGTTAGAAAACATTGCTTTGCAAGAATAAAACATGTTAGGATCTAGTGGGTTAATTTTTTCATTCTCTTTCTAATAGTAGCAAGTTAATTTTTATAAAAATAGCTAGTTGTTCCTAGTGTAGTGCCTAAGAGAACATTTATCTTAGAAAAATAAACTTTTCTTGGTTGAGCCAATTTTCTCACTATAACCTATATCATTGGATACAATGGTGGAAAAGAGAAAAAGAGAGTATGGGTTAACTACAAATGAATTCAAAGTGATGCTGTATAGTTTCAAAGCACCCCCCTCCCAAATCCTGAAAGAATAAGAACACTCTCACCATCACCATATATGCCCAAGGAGCATGGGTTGTAGATATAGACAACTCATTGTGTGATAATGAGGAACAAGACATACAAGTGGGGGACTGCAAAATAACAAAGATCAATCTCAAGTTCTGGACAAGGGAAGGGGAAAACAATCAGTATATAAGAACAGTCTCTACCATCTTGGGGATAATGAGTAAGGATGGACAAACAAAAGAGGAGATAAAAGGCTAAGTTGATGAGCCTACAATATATGTGCAATACCTTTTTTGTCCTATAGATTTAGTAGTGGCCACTGCTACTCTCTTGGTAGAATAGATAAGGGCCTACAAATGAGGAGTGAAAAGGGGGGAGTGGTCTAGGCAATAGTTGCATCACAAGATTCACTATTGGGATAAGGGAGGAAGGTAATAAAGAGATTAGTAAGATATTACCATAAAATTAGTGAAGTTATTGCCTTAGTTGAATCAAAAGAAAATTTTGATGAGTTGGTACTACTAGAAGATAGTTTGCCTCATCTCAAACAAATAGCTAAGATCAAATTCACCACATTGGTATTGAGAGGCATAATTAAAGATAGAAATCTAGAACTCTTATTTATATGGATGAAAGCCACCAAGTGGAAGTTAAAATTTTGAATGAGTGCAAGAAGAAGGCTTTGAGGAAGAATAACTAGGGAGAAATTACAATGGTAGATGTATAGGCCTTCATTGAAGCCATTCCTTTCTCATTCTGGAAAAAAAAAATTATTGATGGTCTTTTTATGCTTAGGGAATTTACCCCGTAGGTACATTACTTAGGAATATCAACACTATAAAGAAGAGTAAGTCTAGGTGCCAACCAAACCAAAATATCAATCTTTGGATTAGGTTTTGTTCCCTTCCTATCAGGCTTATGATGATTTCTATATGAAAATGGAAAAGGAGGAGTGCATGAATTTAAACAGCTAAAATTAAAAGGCCATAAGCCAAATAGAAGATCCTTGTATACGTATAAAAAAAGCAAATGACTCATTATAACATAGTCGATGAGGATTAATAGATATTATCTATATGTTTAAGCAATATTTTTTTTTAATTGGGAGTACCCGGGTTTTTAGCCTAGTCCGGGCCTAGAGAGACCCTTATGGGGGATCTCTTCCCATCAGC
Organism: Cunninghamia lanceolata; assembly: GCA_027924645.1. Classification (NCBI taxonomy): domain Eukaryota; kingdom Viridiplantae; phylum Streptophyta; class Pinopsida; order Cupressales; family Cupressaceae; genus Cunninghamia; species Cunninghamia lanceolata. The sequence goes on from BSBN01000062.1 coordinate 2,777,106, forward strand.
TTTATCACCTGAGACCACAACTAGGGGGTCTCTGTCCCCAATGGGCATTATCAGCCTTTAGGTTTGGCCAAAATCGTGAGCTCGTTGGCCCTACAAAGGTACAACAACCTATGAGCACACCAACCTAGCGGAGGTACACTTAGCTTGCGAGCACGACAACCCAGCAAAGGCACATAATACCTGTGAGCTCATTGGCCCTACGGGGGTTTGAACCTTGGTAGCCTCCACTGCAACCAAGTGACTTGACCAGAAAACCATGCCCTTAACGACATGTTTAAGCAATATTTCACTAGCAACAACATTGATTCAATTTTTTGGAATAAAAGTCTCATTAACTAAAGATTATAATATTAATTTTGATTGGAAGTATAAAACATTTGGTCCAAAGAAACAACTATAGAGGTTTCTTAGTTCTAAATACATAAAGTTGGAAGCTAATGTATTAGGCCAAATGTTGGCTTAGCTATAGAAAAACCACCACCATTGCTTACAATGAATCTTTCAATATATAGAGAAGGAGGTGACCCATCATCCTCATAAAATGTGTGTCCTTTAATTTTGAAAGAAATTAATGAAGTCACACACAATCTTTGAAAATATTTTATCCTCATTAATTTCTTTTTTATGAGTGATCCTTTCGTATATTCGAGTGCCATAAGAATTCTACAACACCTAGTAGTAATGGTTGTGATCTCTAGTAGGTAGGGTGATCAATTCTATTAGATTTTGTCATTTAATTATCTATGTTTTTAGTATTTTCTTGGGTAGATATTTAGCTGATAGGCTTTTATATGTGAGCATTATAGTTCTCAAAAAATTGTCTCGCGCTGGAAATTTTTCTAAACTTGTCGGTTGTTCCTATCAACGTATTCCTTGAACCTCCTATGGTTGCAAGTGCTAGTTGTAAAATATTTGACAATACTCTCATCTATTTGTCCTTGGTCATCCATTAGTGGGATCCATATATTCTCCTTCATACGAACCCACAAACTATAGGATGCAATTGGTGAATTGGTAGGGGAGAGGACCTAATTGTTGAGCATGTTTCAATAGTTGTGATAGTATTTGTGTATTTAAGGCCCAATATTTTTCAAAGTTTAGCACTAGTAGTTGTGACTCTAAGGTTGTTAGTGTTACTATAAGTACTTATAATTGAACAAAATGTGCTCATTAGATTTAAAAAGCAACCAATTATGTGATGCCACATCAACGCACAAACAAAATAGGACTTAATGCACACCTATTGATCCACCCTTTTTTGGGGAGCTATTTGACACCTCAATAAAAATCATGTTGATGTGGCATCATAATTGATGATGTGGCCCTAAAACCTTAGTTATAACCATGGGTCTTACCAAATAAACTACTATACAATTTTTGAAGTGATTTGAAATTGCCATGTATGATTTTGAGAGGCGTGAAATTAGGGTGCTCAACTACTGGGTCCTCTCCCCTAAATCATGCAACTAGCAAGAGTGTTGGAAGCTAATTCCTAGATTTTCTTTGTGAATGCCCATGATGATGTCATGTAGATCTTTGTATTTCCTTTTTATATGTGTCGATCCCACCTCAATAATCCTTACTTCCTTAATTTCACTGCTAATCATTCCAATGCTGATTTGTACCAATGACATGACCCTGACACGCTTTCCTCCATCTTTGTACACTATGAAACCCATGAAATCTAGGATGCAATTAGGTAGATTAATCAGATGGTTCAAGAGACTAGATGGGACCAAAGATAATATCTTAGTTGTTGCTTGTAAGAAAAGAAAACTATTGATAGATAAAAAAGAAAATTGCAATATCTACAAAAATGAAAAGCTCAAGAAAGCATAAGCATAATTAAACCATTAGATGCCTATAGCATAGATTTAAACAAATAAATGTTGTAATACATATATCAGTCACCTGTAGTGCAAAATCCACTTCAAAATTAAGTAAAGTGAATGTTGCTAGCATAATCATAAAGGAATTCTCAGAATTAATCAAGAAAATTTTGATTGAAGAGGTGATCGATGACATGGTGAGGGTAAAGAACCTATTTAACACTTTTGAAGCTCACTTACCTGAGATTGGGAGGGTGTCTAACTATATTTCAAATCCTATCTTTTCTAAAAAGGTCCACTACGAGTACTCTCATGATCCAAATTTCAACTTGGTAAAGGATACTCTAGATAATTTACAAGAACACCTACAAGGATATCACTTGAAAGTATAGAAGGATGAGCTTGGAGAAGAAAGTAATAGTTTAGGAACATGGTCAAGAAATGAATGATAGCTCCATATGACTATCAAATTTTACCTGAATTGTAACATTAAATATCAACTTGGTAAACTTTATTTTTATAAACCTCTAAATAAATATTTTAGTGCTAAAAAGTGAACACCTAGTTTTGAGGTAAGGTGATGAATAAGAAATCATTATTTTATTATGTAAATTTATGTCATAAAGATGGGGGAAAAATTCAATATCATTGAAAACTATGCAAATGAGATATATGCATGGGATGTAAAGGGTGGATAGATTTCAAGGGTAGATATTTATTATCACCAAAATTTAACGCTCAAAGAATTATAACCACATGATGTAATAAATCTCAACCATAGATGTAATTGTCATTTAATATTGGTGCCTAGATTGTTGGGACATGTAAAGCTATACTTTGAGGCTACTCTATCTATTAATAGGAAGCTCTTGTATGGAATAGGGGTTGGAAACTCTATTAAATCTCAATAAATTTTTTAAATTTCTATCATTTTTTCCTTCTATTTATTTGAGTTTTTAGTCAATGTGTGTGTTATATTGAGTTAATTGTTTGTAACATATGTCTAGAATTTAAGAGAGCTCGCATGCGTTCAATGTTGAATCCTACAAAATGGAGATTATGGAAGGTTGTATATGAGATTTATGGATGAAGTATAGTGATGTATATTTATTTCTTTTTTGACTTCTTTAGATGGTTACACTACTTTGTATTAATGGTTGTGTGGAATACTAATCAAGCAAAGTTAGTTTCTTTGGGTGTTCATCATTCCAACATAGCTAGAAATTGGTTCATGTAACAAACTCATTATCTCTAAAACTATTACCATATTTTGTGTTTTCTTTCAGATGTTATATAGATTAGGATTAGTTTTGAAATTTGAAACTTGAAAATGCTCAATGTGAAATTGAAAATCTTAAAATTTACAAGTGGGTAATTTATTGCTCAGTTACAACTTTGAAACAACATATGTATGTAATGTATATGTTGAGTTACTTTATGGGTATGTGATTAAATCTAAAAATGACCGATCTAACAATTTATTTAAGTAAAGTTATTGATTGAATTGAAAGTGAACCAAAATAGGCCCCTTGAATTGGAACAACAAAATAATAGTAATTAAGTTAGCTTACAAAACCACGACCTAGATATAAATACCTTAGGTATGTTAATATCCACCCGTGAGGTTGATTTCCTTTCAAGAGAGGTGAGATACACCTAATATTTCACCTAAGTTGTTGAGTGTGCCAAGACACCCATCAACGATACTGAAAATAAAATTTAATTTAGGAATGTTGCTTAACCCAAACACCTCCCACATCAATTAGAATATTTTATCCCTAGAATGATTGAATTTTAAAAATAAAAAAATATTTGCTAGTACCGAGTTATCTCCCTACTTTAACCATGTAAGCCTAGATCTCAACGTAGCTCGTTTTGCTTTATAAGTATAATTGAGATACATCTTGACTTAGAGTGCTTATTGTATATATTTTCATAACACGAAGAGCCCTATAATTAGTATAAATGACAATTAGATTCTCTTATAACTTCCTATTTTTGTTATCCCTCCATTTAGCCTTATCTTTGCTAAAAGGCCCTATAAGTTTTTAGTAGCCTCAACAACACAACCTACTTCACAGCCTTGGAACGAGAGAAATTAATGAAAAAATTAGAACTCTATACATTACCTAAACCATTAACTTACATGAGTTATTTTTAAGATGGGAAACATTCATATTAAACAGACCTTTGAAATGGTAAGAAGGTAGAGGAGTGGAAGAGAGAGAAAATCTAATTCAATAGAATGACACCTTTTTATAGTCTTCTTGACGACTTTTCATTTTATGTGGAGGAATTTCTTCACATTATAGAGAGTGTACATTGGACTTTGACAAGTATTTTGTAGCATGTCACTTGGGTTATTATCTTCAAATATAATTTAGGGAGGATGATATGAATTATTTTCTTGAATTCCTTCATTAGACTTCACATCTTTGCTAATGAAAACATCAAGTAGCAAGGGGATTATATAACATGTATGTTTTCTTTTCATTGTCATACACAAAAAAATCCATGATACATTTTCCATCAAAGTTATGCTTCACATCCAAACACTAAAGTATTTTACACTAGGCTTCATTCCACTCCATGCTTCTTTAGGGCTAATATTATCTAAACATATTTTAGGAGAATTATTTTAAATGTGTTATTGTTATTTATTTTGTGCAAGGAGATAATGGTAAACTCTTTAATTGAATTATGTACCTTCAAACATAGTTATATTTTTCCTCTTAACCACTCCAATTTGTTGAGGAGTATATCTATCAAAATTTTCCCTCCATATACCATGTATTTTAAATTAATTGTTAACATATTTCAAACCATTATTTATCCTTATCTTCATATTTTGGTTGTTTTAATTTTCAATGAGAACCTTAAAATTTTTAAATTTCATAAACCTTCATCCAAATGTTTAAGGAAGATGCAAGTCTACTAGGCATGGGCCTCATGATCATAAATCTAATTATTTCAAATGTGAAATCATCAAGGATCCAAAATATAAATAGGAGCTTGGATCTACCCAATAACATGTAATCAACAAACTAGAACCAAAATCTTCTTTATACTATGACAATGAAGAAAGCTTAGGTCCACCAAAAATTGGCACCACTGGAGTTCAAGCTAACCTCTAGACTCTAAAGCATCCACTCATCTACAATGCATATCACAACTCAATTTCATCAAGTGCTAAGACTTCAATACACCAAAAGATGAGGCCATGAGAAAATTTTAAAATATGAGTCTTGGGTATCGAATACATAGGCACATGACCACACCATGAGAAAACAAGATTTAGTGAAAAACATGTGAGTATTATGGGTGCTAAAAAACCTACCATGGACACAAATTATGAAGCTTGCTACAAGCACATCATAGAGAATTCAACAAGCAGAGTCTAGGACATAGACATATAGGCATGACAAAGAGCCCTCTATTTTAGTGAGACACATTAAAAAGAGTTTCTTGGGATTGATTATTAGCATAGGGAAAACAAGAGGCCATGACATTTATAATATTAGAACACAAGGAACATTATCTCTAGTTGGAGATGTGTACCTCTTGTGAGCATAACAAGAAGCCAAAAGAAAACTTTGGGAATACAAAATTGCTAAGATGAAATGGGAGAGGGAGGGAACATAGGGAAAAATAAGACACACACACACACACAGATATATATATGGAAAGAAACACCAAGACGAGAAAAATAGAAATCCAATACACATACAGTTGACCAAAAAAATTACACACAACTCCATACATGAAAGGAGAACTTGGGGAACACCCATGGTAGAACTGAAAGCACAACTACTCAACGGAAATTTGATTTCTATTATGTTTAATTATCTTTTCTCAGTGCATTATCAATGGAGATTGTAACATAGAAAAGAAACTATGCAACACAGAAATATCAAATCAGAAAACTGAACATACAACACAGTGCTTAACATCGAGAAAACCCTTTCAGGTAAAAAACTCCATGCAGGAAAGAGGCCCAAGTTTGTATTAATCTAAAGATGATTGTACAATACAACTCCACCAATCTCTCCTTCAGTCTTCAACCTAACAGCATTCCAGCAAAACCTAAGTACCTGTAAATCTATATGCTACAAAAAATACATGGCAAAATACTTATAGAAGTATCCACACTCCAATCTAGGCATCCACTTTCCCTCTCCTGAGAATCCCCCACATGCAAACATTAAATGTCATCATACATGCAACCTCCACTTGTCAAAAGTTGCCCATGCAAAGTTAGGCACCCAAGGTCAAGAATAAATTCTTACAACATCTTATGATGCGTCATAACCATTATAGATACCACCAAAGTGTATATTCCCAAGATGGGTGCTTGGGGCTAAACATAGCAACTTACAACTAATGAATATCCATCAATGTGTCATACTGTCATAAAATCTTATGACAACTTGCAGCTGTCATAGATTCTTTACATGCACCCACCAAACATTATGACATGTGTCATATATGTTAAAAATAGTAGATTCTCCCAAGGTGGCACCTATACTCATTTACACATGAGTTTTACAATTGCCAACCGTAAAAGTCACTTCTTAATTACCTCCGGTGAATCTGGAATTACCACTGTAGGTGAAACTAACTCATTCCCTTATGGGTAATTACAAATTACAAATAAAATAGAATAAATACAATATTGGGATTTACAAGGTTAATGGCACCTTATCCCAAAATTATCCCACTTGACATTATACATTGTAAATCAACCCATAGGAAATCAAATGTAAATAATCAGGCACTAGAAACAAGGCCCATGGCCTCTCTACACAACACAAACTTCTCTGTGCTCATAGGTTTGGCTAATGAATCTGTAACATTCTCTTGAGTGTCTATCTTCTTCAGCTTAATCTATCCATTTGCAACCAACTCTCAAACAAAGTGATACTAAACATCGACATGCTTAGTCTGAGCATGATACATAGGATTCTTGGGCATATAGATAGCACTTTGGATATCACAACCAATCTGAATGATCCTACAATCAAATCCCATAATTGTACACAGTCTCCTCAACCAAACTGCCTCCTTAGAGACATGAGTAGCAACCATATACTCTACTTCTGTAGTGGACAAAGCAATTGTGGACTGCCTCTTACTCATCCAACTCACTGCTCCTCCAAATAGAGTAAACACATAGCCACTAGTGGACCTTCGACTATCCAAGTCACTTGCCCAATTTGAATCAACAAATCCCTGTATGTTTAAAGATTTATCAGCACTATTAATACTAGAATAAACCAAACAATGATCAAGAGTACCTACAAGATAGTTAAACACCGTCTTTGCATAATTCTAATGTTGTCTACTAGGGTTAGACATAAATTTGCTCAAAAATCCCACTGCTTGGGCAATATCTGGTCTAGTGCAAACCATTGCATACATCAAACTCCCTATAGAACTAGCATATGGCACATTAGACATATCCTCAAAATCATCCTCATTCTTTGGACACATATCTAATGAAAGCTTAGTACCAATCTCCATGCAAGAACACAGTCTTAACATCCATTTGTTCAATCTCCCAATCAAAGGCTACAACAATGGATAAAAGAAATCTAATAGAAGTCAATTTAGCAACAAGAGAGAAAATATCATCAAAATCAACTCCCTCTCTTTGGGAGTAGCCCTTGGCTACCAGTCTATCCATGTACTTCTCCAATGAACCGTATACTCCAAACTTCTTCTTGAAGACCCACTTACAACCTATGGCCTTTCTTCCTTTGGGAAAACAAACAAGATCCTAGGTGTTACAAGAGTCTAATGGAATCATCTCATCCTGCATGGCTAACTACCTAGACTCACTATCATCTGTAAGAATAGCTCCTTATAAGATCTAGGCTCATCGTCAGTACTCAATAAAGCTGGCTCATCGTCAGTACTCAATAAAGCAAATATACAACAAAAATTTGGTGGACTATACCTGTCAACTATATTCCATTGTCTTGTGGATCTAAGGGTGGAGTAAGAGTCTCAACTTGTTCTGTTGCAAGATCATCTGTACCAACTTCTTCTATAACAACAAATTCATCTTCATCAGAACTACTCGAATCTTCTTCTTCTTCTTCACCCTCCAATCCATCATTCTATTCTTCTTGAGGTGTATCTTGTTTCTCTATATCAAAGTGCACTCTCTTTACCTTTTCATCTTTTTCTTTTGGCTACTCAAGTTTAGAAATAGCTCTAAGTTCTGTAAAAATAACATCTCTAGAATAGATAATCTTACAGGTTAGTGGATTCTAAAGCTTATAACCTTTAACATTATCACCACATCCAATGAATGTACACTATTCAAATTTTGGATCCAACTTAGATCACTTTTCCTTAGGCACGTGAATAAAATCCTCACAACCAAAAACCTTTAAATGTGAAACAGAAGGTTTCTTACCTATCCACACTTCATAAGGTGTTGAATCAAGAGACTTACAAGGAGATCTGTTAATCAAGTAGCAAGCAGTACACAACCTCTGCCCAAAAACATTTATCTAACTATGCATCACTCAACATACTTCTGGGTCTTTCCATAATTGTTCAGTTCATCCTTTCTACAACACCATTCTGTTGTAGTGTATACAGAGTTGTCTTTTGTTTGATAATAATTGCATGCTTATAAAACTCATCGAATTCCTTAGAGCAATATTCTCCTCCATTTATCTAACTATGCATCACTCAACATACTTCTGGCTCTTTCCATAATTGTTTGGTTCATCCTTTCTGCAACACCATTCTGTTGTAGTGTATATAGAGTTGTCTTTTGTTTGATAATACCTGTATGCTTATAAAACTCATCAATTTCCTTAGAGCAATATTCTCCTCCATTTATCTAACTATGCATCACTCAACATACATCTGGCTCTTTCCATAATTGTTCGGTTCATCCTTTCTGCAACACCATTCTGTTGTAGTGTATACGGAGTTGTCTTTTGTTTGATAATACCTGCATGCTTATAAAACTCATCAAATTCCTTAGAGCAATATTCTCCTCCATTTTTAGATCTTAATATTTTTATCCTTAATCCCGATTGGTTTTCAACTAAGACTTTAAAATCCTTAAACTTAGTGAAAACTTCAGATTTGTGTTTTCATAAAATAAATCCAAGTAAATCTGCATACATCATCAATGAAGGTAACAAAATAATAAGATTTTATGATAGAATCATTATCCATAGGTCTAAACACATCCGTATGAATAATCTCTAACTTCTCTTTTGCTCTATTGCTTCCTACAGGAAATGATTTTCTATTTTTCTTACCAAACACATAATGCTCACAGAAATCAAAGTGCTCATTAGAATAGGAAAAACTGTCAACAAATCTATATTCTTAATAGTTTTCAATACATTATTGCTTGTGTGACCCAATCTATGGTGCCACAACATACAAGTTTTTTTAGAAGCCTCAAAAACATAAGAGGCATTACAAACTATAGTGGCTTCTAGCCTAAACAAGTTTCCCAATCACTTTCCCTTCTCTACCACCAAGTTTCCTCTCACTAATCTACAACCATGCTTATCAAATGTTACAATCATTCCCAAATCATTCAACTTTCAAACTAAAATTAGATTTCTAGTTAATCTAAGAACATGCAAAACACCAGGGATGGTTTTAATCCTCCCATCACTAAAATACAACAATAACTTGCATTTCCCAACTATCAGATATGTAGAGTTGTCTCCAAGGTAGATATTACCTCCATCATACTCTTCATATGTGGAAAACCATTCCTTATGCGAGGTTATATGAAATGAGCATCCTGAGTCAACCAACTAGTGTTCATTAGCAACAACATTACAAGCAGAAAGTAAAGCATCTTCACCTACATTCGAGGACTTGTCAAAAGAATTCTCCCACTGTTTCTTTGGGTTTCTGCACTCCTTCACATGTCCCCTTTTACCCTAGTTCCAACACTTAACTTTGTTCTTCTTTCTGGGAGTCTTAGATCGGCCCTTAGATTTTTCCTTAGCCCCTTTCTGATCTCCTTTCGGTCCTCTTTCTTTAGGTCTTCCCCAGACACTAAGAGCATCTCTTGAACTATCCAAACTCTTCTTCCTCAATTCCTATGACAGTAGAACCAAAGCAAGTGCATCCAACTTGGGATTTGTGAGGTTAGGAGATATAACGAGTATGACATTCTCCCAAGATTTGGGTAAAGAACAAAGAAGTAAGATACATTATCTTCCTCATTAACATCAACATCTATAGATGCAAGCTGACTCAACAATAAATTAAATGAATTTAAATGCTCTGCAACTGAATCACCCTCTCTCATTTTCATGGGAAACAATTTTCATTTTAATCAAAGTTTATTTACCATACTCTTGGATTGGTAGATCTCACCCAACCATTTCCACAAACTATGTGCAGTCTCTTCCTTTGTGACATTCAGCAAGACATAATATGCAAGACACAAACGAATGGTTCCCCATACCTTTTTATCCAACCTTGCCCATTCATCCTGAGAGACATCATCGAGTTTCTTCTCATTTTGAATAGCCAACCATTGGTTTCTTTCTTCCAACAAGTCTTCCATTTTTAGCTTCCACAACTCATACCATGTTCTGTTGAACTTCTCAATGTCCAATCGAGAAGTTGATGCAATGGTGGATGCATCCATAATATCAACTCAAGATCTGCAAAAAAATGTAACCAAATCTCCCATTGCAGTTACAGCTTCCACACTACCATCCAAGAGTCAAAGCTAGCCAAACTCTAATACCAAATGTTAGAAATGAAAGCACAACTACTCAACGGAAATCTAATTTCTATTATGTTTAATGTTATTTTCTCAGTGCATTATCAATGGATACTGTAACATAGAAAAGAAACTATGCAACACAAAAATATCAAATCAGAAAACTAAACACACAACATAGTGTTTAACATGGAGAAAACCCTTTCAGGTAAAAAACTCCACAAGGAGGCCCAAGTTTATATTAGTCTAAAAATGATTGTATAATACAACTCCACCAATCACTCCTTCAGTCTTCAACCTGACAGCATTCTGACAGTACTTGAGTACCTATAAATCCATATGCTACAAAAAATACATGGCAAAATACTTATAGAAGTATCCACACTCCAATCTAGGTGTCCACTTTCTCTCTCCTAAGAATCCCCCACATGCAAACATTAAATGTCGTCATACATGCAACCTCAACTTGTCAAAAGATGTCGATGCAAAGTTAGGTGCCCAAGGTCAAGAATAGCATCTTACATCATCTTATGATGTGTCATAACCATCATAGATACCACCAAAGTGTATCTTCCCAAGATGGGCGCTTGCGGCTAAACATAGCAACTTACAACTAATGAATATCTGTCATATGCATCATAGTGTCATAGAATCTTATGACAATTTGCAGCTATCATAGATTCTGTACATGCACCCACAAAACATTATGATGTGTGCCATATATGCTAAAAATAGTAGATTCTCCAAAGGTGGTGCATATACTCATTTATACAAGAGTTTTACAATTGCCAACCGTAAATGTCACTCTTTAATTACCTTCGGTGAATCCAGAATTACCACTATAGGTGAAACCAACTCATTCCTTTATTGGTAATTACAAATTACAAATATTAAATGGAATAAATACAATATTGGGATTTACAAGGTTAATGTCACCTTATCCCAATAACCCAAAAACTTATATGAAGATGATGTACATGAACCACTGGCAAATTGTAGGCTAACTTTTAGAGACAAAATGGCACAAGGCCATAGAAAACAAATTGAAAATTTTTTCTTGTGCTTATCATATATAGCTGATGTAGAAGCATCCCTGGTTCAAGAGCAATCTTGCATCAACCAAAAACATTTGCATTTCAGTTTGTTTGCAGTTCAATTGTTTCTTTTCATTTTCCAGTTCAGTTCAGGCAGTTCAGTCAGAGGCAGTTTCTATATTTTGGTCCGGTTGCATGTCAGAACCTACAAAGCTGGACTTAACATCTACATTCATGCATATACATCATATCTAGAATTTAGAGATCCACACATCTTTACCAGAAAGATATCGCTATCAGAAGATCGACTATTTTTAGAATAGAGCATCTTGATAATAACAGACAACTAGTTGAAGGAGAAACCTGCAGAAGAATCTCCTGATCTTTGGAGCCTAATGACACATCATTCGATGATCTTTGGTTCATGGCCGACCTTCCTCGAAGATCCGCATGTCATTCCATTCATTTGCTGGAGGAGTTCTATGCATTTAGGTCCGACCTATCCGAGTTCACATGTTACATCTCTTCATTAGAGTTTGTGACCTTCTTTGGCCGACATGGAGGAATCTATTGTTTCAGAGATGATATATATTGATGTAATAGATCCTTAGGAAAGAAACTATCAAGTAGTAAATTACATAAGAAGTATCTGATAGTTAGATTTCTGCGAGGAGCTTCAAAGCTTTATCTTGCTCATGTTTGTAATCAAGCCTGTGAGCCCTAATTGTAAGCCTGCATGTTGCTGACTGATCTCTATTTGAATTCTATGATATACTGAATGACTGAATCTACATTTGTTCCATTTCTCTGAGTTGTTTCCATTGTGTTTAGTCTTGTTGCACAGTCCAGATAGTTCATTTTGTGAACCCTCTTACCATGACTGCACCAATAGCATTCTTAGATGAGTAGTTTCATCTTGTGATGATGATATGATTTCTACCTAGACATAAAATAAACATGTTCACATGCCCAAGCATAAGTAGGAGCCCATAGTTGTTGAAGGAAAGAAAATAAAATGGAGTCATGTAACCTCCCTCTAAATTAGATAACTCAATGCATAGCTGTAATAAGGATGACTAGATATCACACCATCCTACCTATAATCATCATACATGGTTCTATATGGTGTGTAAATGCATGGGCTCATTAGATCATCCCAATTGATAGTAAATATTTCCATAGTTTTTTGTGTAATTATCATTGGGAATACAAACCTCTTCAAGTAGGTTGGGATTAAAATTGAGCACCTCATACTCAAGAGATTCAAGATCAAATGCAATTGTATGGTTTTTATAGATGCATAGTCTCATTAGGAAAGTCCTACTAGGAATCATGAAGCTTGAGCACACAACTAGAATAAGTTATATCATGCTACATCTCCAAGTCACTTATTCAGGAAACCTATTCTTGTCTAGACTTATATTTGTCTCAATGAAAGCATCTATATTCAAATGTAGAACTATCATCCTCAATAACCAAAATTGGATTTTTTTAAAGGAAAATCCTCATATTCACATTATGCTTTGATAAACTTAGAAATTTAAGATTATCCTCTTCACAAAAGCTACCATATTGATAGCCATTTGCATCACATGTGTAATTGAACTAACTAATAAGGAGATTAACCTATATTACATTAGAATCATATCAAACTACTACATCCATATTCATGGTGTTGTTACATTCATTAGAAAGTCTAAAATTAAACTAGTTAATAAGTGTGACAAACTCATCATCTATTATGGATTCACATTGTTTTCTTCTAAAAGAATTAGTTCTAATGCATCTCCCTCGGGGCATATAGCACACATCATACGAGCGCAAGGAATTAGAACACATTAATGCCTAATCACTTCAATCACAAACACATTCAATCAATCCTATGGATTGAGTGTCAAAAGGCATAGGTTCAAAACTAAAATCATCTTTGGATGAAAAATCAACAAGCCTTGAAACCCTAAAATTGTCATTTATTTGTTACATAGGAAAAGAGAGCCTAGTCAATTGTACACTAACTAGATCTAACTTTCTTATAAAACAATAGAGCACAAGCAGACCAAGACTTGTACAATTGGTTACAATCCTCGAAGGAGAGCTAAACAGTCTAGGACATGGTTCTTTTCTATTTTAATAGTGGATATTGATTTGATAATAGCTAGATCTAGGGTTTTAAGTGACCTAATTGATAAGAGGAACAACGCACAGGCGTTACAGACTAACTATGCAGGAAGAGGAAATAGATTGAGACTATGCAGAGTTATCGAGGCCCACATCTAGAAATAGGGGCTAGGTCTAGAGGACTAGGCTGCCCAGGTGTTAGTGTCCTAGGGTTTGAGGTTGTTTGAAGTTTGGGGCACTTCCAACACTTGTATCTTTGTCTTTTTATCGCTCGTTTATATCAGATCTTCTGTCTTCAACCTACACACATAAGAGAGGTAAAATGGTGGTGTTGTATAGAGGATTGCCTTAGTCAAACCTTCGTATAAGTGTTCCCACTTCCACAATAAGGATTAGAAAAAGAGTGTGTGCCCTAGGTAGACAGAGGCAAATTTGAATAATCAAAGATAAATGTAAACAAACATGAAGGAAAGATACTACCATGAACATGAAACCCTTGGTGGGATGATGTCACTATCAAATCACGATAAGGAGAGAATGAAGGAGGAAGGAACTTCCTTGAAGATCTGGAATAAGGGTTAATAGACATAGTAGTAATCTACATAAATAGAGATCTTGTATATAAGATCTTGTTAGAGAGAATCTTCATAAAGAGCATCTAGAGTAATTTGTCCATTAGGTGTAAATGAATGAGATAGAATTGTTTATATGTGATTCCTGATTACTTTCTGAGGGCCTAATAGAATTGAGGCCAACAAGGTGCATCACTTAAGTCATAAGGCTGACAATAAAATATAATTTTTTGGGGCCAAATTTCCAAGACTCTAGCAATGGCTTCCCTAGTCCTGGTAATTTGGGTTATCCAAATGCCAAATGATAGATGATTATGTCTTGTTTATCAGAAAAGTACTGGAAATTGCATAGTGTAACTAGGGATGATCATTCAAGTCAAAAAGGTTGCCAAATGAAGTGTGAAATTGTATAGGGTATACAATTTTTGATAGTACATTTAGCCCCCACTTTAGTGAGGGTATGAACTTACACTCATACTCTCGCTAAAGTATTGAGAAGACAAAATCTCTTTACCAATACGTTGAAACTATAGAATTTCACTAAGTTGAGAGTTATGCTAGCCCCCAAGCTTAGGATTCTATAAGTCCACAACACTTAGATAAAGAATTTATATGTACACAAGCACACATCATAGATCACATTAGGACACACATTGAGCATACACAAAGTATTCATGGAAAACACAAGGCATACATGAAATGCACAAAGCAAACACATGGAAAACATGAGGCAAACAAATGGAAAACATGAAGTAGACATGGAAGACATGAGACAAACATGGAAGACACAAAGAAAACATAGGGCATAGAGTATACATGGAAAAAAAGACCATGTAACCATGAAGTGAGAAAGCACATAAGAAAATTAAAAAGAAAAGAAAAAAGGTTTGAGTAAATCAAAGTAAAGATACCTAGGTTGAAAGCATGTCTTGATACTTTGTATCAGCCCCAAGAGAATACCAAAATAGAGGAATTCAAAAAAGGAGATAGAAGAATGTAATGAGTCGATCAATTTCTACAAGGAGAGAAGGCAAACAAATAGACGAGGAGCAATCAAATGAAGAGGAGTACATGACTCTAGGGCTAGCTTGCTCTATCAGTAGGGTTCATGCAAATGAAGATCTACACTCATGGATCATGGGCTAACAAGGTGTGTTATGCTAGGTGACCATGGGTTTAGGTCATATGAAGCATACATGCTAGCAAGTTGTGTTATGTTAGGTGGCTCATAGACTATACGGATCATAGGATAGAAAGTTGCATTATGCTAGGTGACCATATACAACCAATGCCTCAGGGAGTGTATTGATAACCATGCCTCAAGGGGCACTATGAAAGACACTACCGCGGGGGGCACATCAATAAGATAAAGCTCAAGAGGAATGAATAAGGGTGCATGTAGGGATGCACAAATGAATAGGGAATATATATGCCCCCTCTTAAAATTTTTGCATGTATAACATGCAAATGTCTTAATGTAAAGAAGGGAAAGTGTGAGAGGAAGGGAGATCCTTTAGAAAAAATTCCTTCCCCTTCAATAGGTTGTTCTTTTGTCCCCCGGGAGTATGGGTGAGACAACCATGAAAGAGAAAACTTGTGTTATTAGTAAGGAAGAAGTGAGATTTCTTCACCATGCATAACAATGAGCTAATAAGGAAAAGCTACAATTTCCATGTCAATAGTGAAGTGATTAATGAGGTATACATCACAAGTAGAAGAAGAGAGATCTCCAAGGGTAGAGTTGAATCATAAAAGTTATAGTACGGCCACCATTAATGGAAAAAACAACCTCTAACCAAAAAGAAGGGAGATGTGTAGCATTACAATTGAGGTTCACGAATAATATTAAGTGTGAAAGAATCATGAAGAAAATCTTGAATTATGTTGGAAATGAATAGTGGTGGAGTCTGTCACAATGTGATGGTAGAGGTGCATGATTCCATAACAAATGAGACTCAATCATGATGATGTAGAGAGAAGAATGTTATTTTAGGAAAGAACAGGTGCTACCACAAAAAGGGAGGTGTGAGCACATGTGGCATGTAGGTGTTGAATTTTGTCACACAAGGCTCGACATTCACTAGTGGAATGGCCAAGAACTCAATGATATGTATATAAAGGAAGTGTTGATTGATTGTTTTGTGGAAAATTTTTGTGTGTCGGAGGAGGAAGAGTGATCAAGAAGTCTTTGAGTAGACTCAACAAAATACACTCTTGTTGAGATAGATGAGAAGAAGCGAGTGAAGTAGGAAGTAACCCTTTCCATTGTGGAGAGGAGTTTGATTTTTGAATATAAGGAATCATAGAGACATTAGACAATGATGGAGGTGATGTAGACATAGGAGAAGGTTGAAAACCTAAACCTACTCTAGAAAAGTGTGGTGTTAGTTTTACAGGAACCTTAACTCCCTGTTCTATACACCCTAAACCATTTACATTGTATCCATGTTTAGAAATAATTTTGAATCTAGGCCCATAATGTGTCTCCAAATTAGGCAGAGGAGAATAAGTGACATTATGACCTTTGTTGAAATGTTAAGAATGATCACATGTTGAAAAAGAAATAGTAGCAAACTTCATATGAAGAGGGGGATCGATCCTTTTGCAAGGATATGGATCCTTGTTGAGTGTTTAGATGTTAGGGTGAGGAGGGTTGATCTTAGATTTAATAGACCCATGTGGGTCAAAATCTAAAGGGCCCCAATCATCACCAAGACATGCATTAGAAGAAGAAGATATATCATCATGAATAAATGTTGAGAATTAGTTGAAGTCTAACAAGTTTGAGTGGTGAGTTTGGAAGGACGAATAGATTGTGTAGAGTAAACTGAAGCTACCTTCAGGATCTCACGTTTAGATTGGAGAATTTATACTCTCCAATGAAGGGAGGTATAAAATCTAGTGAACCCTAATCGTCATTAAAAATGCACTCAAAGGTGAAGCACTATTTTGATCATCACTATTGTTAGTAGCAGAGAATAGTGGGTCAACTTTTGTTGAAGAGGAAATCAAATTATTGAGAGATTTTTAAACAAGAGGTTGATACACAACTTGTTCTTTAAAGAAATTTTCTGAATTTGGATCACCCTCAACTATGTAGAGTTGTCTATTATAGATGAACTTCAATTTATGATGAAGGGTCGATGGGACTGCCCCCATGGCATGGATCCAGGGTCTACCAATAAGAAGATTATATGAAAGAGAATTAGCCATGACATGGATAAGGGTAGGCAAGGTCACAAGTCTGACCTCAACTAGTAGTGTGATTGTCCCTAGTGACCATCTACTAACATTATCAAAGCCACAAATTGAAAGAGTATCAGATTTGATAGAGACATATCTACACTAATTTTTTATAACAAGTCTACCCTACAAATATTAAACCTTGATCCACCATTGATTAGAGTACACTTTATTTCATTTTTGTTAATGATGACCAAAATCATGAGTGCATCATATTGATATTGAACTTCAATAGGAGGTAACTCATGTTGATGAAAGGTGATATCCAAACTCGTCACATGCATACAAACAAATAGAGCTTCTACATCATTCGGTCTATCAGAAGGTGGAATAGTCACCTTTTGTAAAGGCTTCTAGAGCATTTTCTACTAAGTAGGTGAGATTTGTATTAAATCCTAGAGTGAGATCTTAGTTGGAGTAGTGCAGAGCTTCTAGACAAGATCATATTCTATTTTAGTCTATTGAGAAAGATGAGGTGGTGGAGGAAGAAAAGGTTGAGAAGGTGGAAGAGAAGTAGGAACAATCAGTGATTATTTTATTTGTTGGTTGTTGTGAGTATAGTATGTATGAGAAATTATGTGGTGACTAGGTTTTTGTGACACATTTTGAGCAATTTGGTTGTTTGGATGAAGATGCACAATAATTTTAGGTTTTATAGGCTCTTTTTGGGAATCAAAAACATAAATTGTTGGTGCTTGTTGTAATCATGTATTCATGTGGAGTTTGATGTGATATTTGAGTCTTCCTTCATGGAAGCTTCATCGCTACCATGGAGAACATCAGAGTAAAGAGTAGGTAAAGTGACGTTGAGAGAAGTATCTATGATTGCATCCTTAGTGATACCCAAGTTACTGGAACATGCAACCAAAGGAGGAAGAGAAGAGATCTTCACATCCTTAGTGATATTTAAGGGACTTGAACATGCAACCAAAAGAGGAAGAAAAGAGATCTTCACATCCTTCATTATATCCAAGGTACTTGAGCATGCAACCAAAGGAGGAAGAGAAGAAGAAGTATTGACATCTTTAGTGATATCCAAGGTACTTGAACATGCAACCAAAGGAGGAAGAGAAGAAACCTTTACATCCTTTGTGATACCCAAGGTACTTGAACATGCAACCAAACGAGAGAGAGAAGTCTTTACATCGTTTGTGATACCCAAGGAAATTGAACATGCAACCAAAGGAGGAAAGAAAGAGGTCTTCACATCCTTTTTGATACCCAAGGAACTTGAAAATGAAACAAAGGGAGGAAGAAAAGAGGTCTTCACATCCTTAGTGATATCCAAGAGACTTGAATATGTTACAAAGGGATGAAGACCAATAGGATGAGTTATAGAATTATGATGGACTATGGAAGATGTCATAGAAGTAGAGGTAGATGTGGATGGAATAACTCTTTGAAGAAAAGTGGATAGTGATGAAAGAATAAAAGAGGACATGTTTGCATTTAGAGCATTTTGTTTATGTTTTTTCTTTCAAATCTTAAAGAAAGATAGATGTCTGAATGTTCTTGCTTTCTAAATTAAGCACATGTGACAAGTATGATATGCGCTAGTAATAAATGTAGAGGGAATACTAGTTCAGAGATTTGGTCCTCAATCAAGTCTTTGTAGTTAGTTTATACTCCTATCAGGTAGCTAGAGATTGACAACAAAACATAAAGAATAATAGAATAGGTCTTCACACATACATCACAATAAGATAACACACATAATTACCCGGTACCGACAAACTTCCATATATGTATTAGCAACAATCAAATGTATACATCCATTGTTCATCCTCTGACATAGTTACATACATGACTTCTATGTCATGGCTTACATCAGAATATACTCATGTTCTCCTATCATGCTTACCTACTTCCATTCTACTATATCATATCTTTATATTTACTATGTCTATTACATAAGGGTGTGTCCTTTGTTAGCTTCCAACCTCTACATATTATGCTATCTCCTCCAGTCATCTCTGACCTCTATCAAGTAACTTGCTAACATCATACACCCACAAAATTATGTCTTGTCCTCAAGACATGCCAAGTCAGCTGCTAGGTAGGATAGATTTATAGAGTTTATTGAGCTGAGTTAGACTAGTATCCCACTACTTTTTGGCCTTAACCACCATGGCTATCTGTCCTTCTTCTTTCATGTATGTTTCCTTTGCTTCCTCTATATTTGTTAGTATCTTTATAGTTTGTGTGGTTTGTTTAGCCTTTGTAAAACTACTAGTTAGGTTAGCCAATCTCAAGTTTACTACCTCCCTCATCTATTTTATTTGACCCTTTATTTGATCCCTTTGTTCCTAGAGTTGCTGATGTTGATTATGCAATGTCTCCACCTATTCTCTTATCACTCCATCCTTATTCGCTGGAGGGTCACACTGTGCTACCATATTTATGATATTAACCTCTAAAGAATCCATTTAAACTTTTATTGCTTTTATGGACTGTGGCCATTTTAGACAAAATTGGTATAGTATATTAGCCTCCACTATGCTCTATTGAAGGTTCTTTATTTGTGTCTCTAGTTGAGTCTGTGCCTTGGGACACTTCTTAGTCATTTCTACCAGTCTTTTCTTGTTCAGTTGTTCTATTACCTTCTTCTCTAGCTAGATAGAGTACTCCTTGAACTCTTGTGTTAACTATTTCAACTAATTCGATAGGGGTAAGGTAGTATCTCTTGGTGTCTCCAACATCTCCTTTGCCAATGTGTCCACCACATATTATAGGATTTTACTTCCTTCCACATGTTACTTCAAAATTTCTGCTCTAGCAGAGGAGTGAAACACATATCCCAATTGTAGCTTCTGTATTGGAGATATTCTGACAAGGTTTATCTGTCCTTCCAGTACCAGAAGTTGTAGTAACTGACTTGTCAAAATTGGTGTTATTTGTTTTTTTGTTCCAAAAATTCTTTGATAGACTCAATTGAAGATGAGGTCACTAGAATATCAGTTTTCTCTTCTTCTCTTTTTTCCTATGTATTTTCCTCTCTTCCTTCTTCCTTATCCTCTAGATTCTCTATTTGCTACTCTTTATTCTTCTCATCCATCCCTGTGTTCTCCGAAGGGATCACCCCTTGTGTCAGAGCTTCCATCAAACTATCCGCTATTCTATTCTCTTCCTCTGCTACTGTCTTGGTATTATGTGGAGGTGAAGGTGCCGATTGTTGTTCTTTCTATTTGATAGCTTGGTATTGTTTAATATGAAAAATGAAGAGGATTTGTTTAGGGTTGATTTAGATGGTTTGTGTAAATCCTCCTTTCACCACTAAACATTCAAGGAATTTTAGCCAAGTAGAAAGTCTACTATAGGCCTTCGGTCACTAGGAACATAGGGGAAGATTGGAATTGTGTGATTTAGTTGTTCAATTAAGCCCAATTATGCTCAAAACCCTAATTATGCAAATTCAGAAGCAAACAGATAAATTACAGAAAATGCTCGCACACAGAGATATCAAATGACAATCAAATGGGTACCAGATTTCAAAGTTTGAAAAACAAAAAAGTTAGGGACTAATGACCGAGTGTCCTAGTCCAGTGCCACAGTTTATGTCAAGATATGGGAATCTTGTTTGCAATTTGTTCCTACTATTTCAGAGATTTTCTTTTTGCAGGATCCGGAGGACTAATGAGCAGGCACCCGAGTCCAGGTCCCTATTTTCTTCTTTTATCTACAATTCTGACATTCTGCAATACTCTCTTGCAACTCTACTTTTTCTGCTCCTGCAACCTGTAAACTGCAATCATGAAAAAATGGGTTGGGTGTTGTGTTGTTTAGAGGCTTGCCTCAGTCAAGCCTTGGATAGACATTCAAGTCTTCTGAACACCATTGTTAGATAAAGAGTGTGTAACCTTGTGGGATAGAGGTGAAATCTAAATGATAAATGATAGAAAACACAATTGATATCACCTTGTACTGAAGATCTCATGGGAGGAAGATGCTCTTCATGCCATGAGGAGATGGATGCCAAATCTGCAAATACAAACACAAGAACAATGCTCTACTCTACCACACAATGAATGCCTTGAATCACTTTCACATAAGCTCACGAACCAAAATTGCCATCTAATGTCCATCTAGTTTACAAATGATAACCTAATCATGCTTATATATGCAACTACAAACATTCCCGCTAAGAATTTTGTAATTCAAACTTACCGTGTTGGCATAGGACCTAAATAACGGTCATAAACTGACACCTTGAAATTGGTCCTGACCTCAAATAGGGTAGGACGAGGGCACGGGTACCCAAGTCCTCCCCCCTATTTCAGGTAAGATTTATGATAAATATATCCCCTATGTCCCATTTGCCATGAAACTTCATGGTTTTCTCATCGAGATGTCAAATTAACATGCAAGATGTCCTAGATGCATCCTAAAGGACTCAGGAGCTAAACCTTAAGAGGAAAAAGCCCCCAAGGTTACTCTTTCTGACATAATAGGTATATCTTTGTTGTTACCTCTTCTATTTCTTATTGTATTTTGTCCTCTGCCTTTTTGTTCCCGCTCATGAGGGTATCTACCCTATGTTTTTTCCTCAACTCTATGGCTTGTTGTATCAACTTATTTTTCTCTTTTGGTGACAATATGTCACTGATTTTATTAACATCATCTTTCCTTATTTGTTCCTCCAATTGAAGGGCCTTATTTCTCCTTTCCCTCAGTGCTTCAAGCAAGCTCTCCGAAAATCTCTCCATTATTTCACCCAATATCTTGTTCTTGTCTGTCATGTATTGTATCATTCCCATGACTATCATTTGTTTATTCTCTAAAGAGGACTCCTCATATAGAAGAGTAGTTTATTTCAACATACCTATATTATCCATTGCATTGATCAATGCCTCCAAGTTATATGTCTCAAGTACTGGATCCTTTGATTGTTGTGCTAATGGTTCCTCCTCTGGTTTATTTTGTGTCTTCTTTTTCCTCTTCAACTTTGATTTTGTTCCTTTCATTCTTCATCTAGCTTAATTTCCTCTGGTATTTCCTAAGTTTTCTTTCTTTTTGCTTGTTGTTTCTACCGGGAGGGCTTCTTCTTTGTGTTCCTCTTAATCCCTTACAGGGCTTCTAATGCTACTCTTCCTCCAGATGATACAGTAGAGGATGATGGTTCTTGTGAGGTTGTTGTTTCTGATCTCCTTACTATCAGAGCCTCTTTAGTTGGCAAGGGAGGTGATGTGGCCGGCTTGGGGGCAGAAGTAGTTCCTTTCTCTGGAACTCTCCATTTTTTATGCAACTTTTCTCTATTCTTTTCTAGATCTTCCTCTACCTCCTTCTTGTGTTTCTTATCCATTACCTCTGTGTAGGTGCCAAATCTCTCTGCATTAGTATCTTTGGGTGTACTTAGTAGATGTTTTGCATAAGCATTAGCTTCTGTTGCAATTATCTCATAGGGTAATTGAGGTACCCATGTTGTTCTTGGCTCTATTGCCTCCATGTATGTAAAACCCTTATCTACCAAAATGTGATATCTTTTATGTATTTCTTCACTGTTCCATAAGGGATTCTATCCCTTGCCCTCATCTTTCCTATAGGGTTTTGAAAAACCCCCTATATGTGGCACTAAATGATTATGTATCAAAAAATGAAGCAAAGTGTCATTTGACTACTAACCCTACTGGTATATTCTATTGCCATTGCTTCCCCTTGTATCTCGGTAGCTCATTCAAAAAGTAAAATCCAAGGTAAATGAGTAGAGTACCGTACTGGAAGTTGTATCTAGAATCCTTGGTCTTTTGTCGGTTCTCCAAGAGTTGATGTCACATCACCCCACAAAGGTCAAAATCCTTGCCCTCCTTGACCATATGATAGGCCATATGAATTGCACTTGTTGTGGTTGAACCCTCTTGGTTGGCATAATAGACTTTGTAATTAATGCCCACTGTAGCATACTTTACCCCTAGATCAGTGATGTCTTTCACATGCATGTTTCTTCCATATATTGTAGCTCTAATCAACTCCCTTACCTAGTTTGTTTTTATAGTTTTCATTGCCTACAGGGGCCCTATGACACTTAACCCTATCACTGCCTTAATTTCCTCCTTTTTTATTCTATAGGGTTTGTCTAGGTATATAAATTTGTCATGCACTCTGCTTAGGATGATCGTTATCCATTTGTGGGCATCTGTGAAGTCAGGGCAGTGTTTCCATACATCTAATTTTTTTGCCTCTATGTTTGCATATTCTGGCGGATACCCTATACCTTCCAACAGTGTGTACCTCAACTCTTCAAACTTCATATGGTTGATCTCCGCCAAAGTGCTATGAATATATTTTCTTACATCCTTCATATACACCATATCTTCTGGCACATTTGAGAATGCATCATATGGATCAACTTCTAGGGCTTTCCATGGGTACTTCTTGAACTTTAGTTGGGGCTTATGAGTAATGTCTATCAGTTCAAGATTTGTCATTGTCTATTCCCTAGTTGTCTGTGTGCTTCTCCTCTTCACTCCTACCTTTGCTGCTTTTTTCTTCCCTCAAAGCTCCGATTTCTCCAAAGTATGGGTGCAAATTAATGTTCCTATGGTGTGATCAGGGTTAAATACCTTCTTGTTTTGCCCTAATTTTTCTCACTTATCTTTTTTTCTTTTTCTTCATTACTTTATTCCATTACTCCTTATGGATTAAGTTTTGTTCCTTGCTAGCAACTAAGCTTTGATACCATATGTTTTCATGGCAGAATCTTTCCATAGTTGATTTATTTCTTTCAAAAATGGATGATCTCATGTTTTGATGTCTTAAGAAGCCACTCTCCAATATTTTTCTTCAATTCCTTCTCCCTTTTTCCATTCTCTTCACTTGTGACTGTCTTTCTTGTACCTCTGGTGCTTCAGTCATTTGGGAGTGTTGAATTTTCTGCTTCTTCTATTTCTTTTTCTGACATTTCTAAGATATGGCTTCCTTATCCTCCCTATTTGTGTTGCAAGTGGCCTATGATGGATTTTGATGAAATGCGGAGGATTGCAGTATGTCTTTATTTCCAGTCCTAATAATGACTATGCTCAGGTAGCCAAGCATTTTCCTTGTTTTTTTCATTTTGATTCTTCTCTAATCCAAGATTCCAAAACCTCCTCATTGTCTACACCATAGTGATCATCCTCTATCTCCACTTCACCCTCAGAATTAGGCACTTCTATTGTCTCTTGTGCATCCAACCTTGTAATTGTATAGAGATTCTTTGCATCCTTGTCATTAAATTCCTCCTGATTGACTTCTTCTATATATGCTTCCTCCATTGATGAACCTAGGGGGATATTGACACCTTTGTTCTCATTAGCAAATGATAGCTCTTCTCTCCAGGAGTCTATGACCCCATTTGCATCTACAAACCATCTCAAGCCCAAAAGTGTATTAAAAGTTTCTCCTTGATCCTTCATGGCTACCACAATGAAATCTAAGACATGTTTGATCCCCATTGTCTGCATGTATTAGATCCATCCACCAAGATTATGTTGTAAGTGGTTTTCGACAACTTAGGTCTTCCTAATTGTTCCCACAGATTCTTTGTGATCATGTTGACATCTTCTCCCAAATCTATCATGACATTCTAGACCTTTTTGTGATTGATGTGAACATCCACCATCAATGGTTTTGTCTTCCATTCTCTCCCTGTCCTTCCCATCCTCTGGAGTTGACCTTTCTGACCTTGTTCCTTATTCTAGTACTTAGAGAATTGCTTCAATTTGTCAACTGGTCTGTGTTGCTATGTCAATTGGGCTAACTACTTGAGAGCATCCACTTCTTCTTCTATGAAATATTTCTTTTATTACTTCTCCTTTTCTTGCTCCTTGTATTTTGTTTTTCCTCCTTCACAAATTCTTCATGTTGTTTCTTGGTGGGAACAAACTCTTCATCCTCCCCACTATCTTCATCCTTTATATCAATGATATAGTGTTTTATAGTATTGGTTCCTTTTCCTGTTACTACCATAACTTTATCCTTCCTTTTCCTTCTCTCCTTTCTGGTATGTTTTGGTGTGCTTCTCCAGTAGTACTCTTCTTCTTCTGTGGATTCAGTTACAGATATGTTTGTTTCCTCTCTATTGTTCTTCTGGTGAGTTCTTGCTCCTTGGTCTTTTGGTTGTGTTCTTCTTATGATCCTTAGTCCTTTCTGATTGTTCAAGTTTTGTAACTCAACACTCTTAGACTGTGGTTGTGCATTTCAGAAGTATTGTTGTGCTCTCTCACAA
Source organism: Cunninghamia lanceolata (assembly GCA_027924645.1). NCBI lineage: Eukaryota > Viridiplantae > Streptophyta > Pinopsida > Cupressales > Cupressaceae > Cunninghamia > Cunninghamia lanceolata. The sequence goes on from BSBN01000062.1 coordinate 2,802,827, forward strand.
GAAAATAGTTCATGCTCTATGCTATTACAAAACGAACACTATGTTTTCTTTTCATCCCAACATTCATTAGTAAAATATCCTAACTTACTGCAATTGAAGATTGTGGCATCCTCCCTCCTTTGACTTCTTCCACAACATCTACCTCCTCTGTAGCCTCCAAACTAGTCTTTGTCCTAATTATTATAGATATTTCCATATGATGGACTGCCAAAATTTGAGTTTTGTATTGCGTTAATATTCCTCTGATTTCTCCAACTTGGCTTCTTGTAGTCCTGATCATATAAATTTCTTTCTTTCATGTTATTTCTCTCCATAGAGTTTGTATTATTTCCACCATACCATGCTTCATCTTCTTCATCAGCAAAGTCTCTTTTCCTTTGAAAGTATTATGAAGGACAATCCAGTGTGTCATGGTCATCCCATTCTCTACATAATCCACAATATACTAAATTCACTTTTTCATTGTTGCTTTGGTATCTTCTTTTATTGCGACATCTTGTCTTTCACCTTTCAGCCTAGGGCATTCATTTCTCATGTGGCCTTCTCTTGTGCAGTATGAACACTAAATATTAGGTCTTTCCTTCTTTGTATTCCCCTCCTACTTAGCTAATATCTCCTACCTTAGCTTTAACTACTTCAATTCCAACTTCAGCTTCTCTAATTCTAGGTTTTCCTTCATCTTAGCATGTCTGCGCTAGGACTGAGACTCTATTTAGTAGGCCAATGTCACTACTTCTGCATATATTTCAAAAATCCTTCTATCTAGGGTTGATCTTATTTCAGGGCTTATTCCAGAAATAAGCCATTTTATCTTCTACTTCTCAGTCAATGGTTCCTCAAACCTCCTAGTTACATCTCCTTGAATCTCTTATCAAACTACTTTATTGATTCCTTCTCTAATTGCATCAAACTCTCATCTTACTTACTCCTTCTGTCATAACATCTGGAACTCCAAAGTTCTCCAAGAATAGCTTCCTGATATCATCCCATTCCTTGTCATTGTTTGGGCATGTCTTCCTATACCACTTCAATGCTTCATTCCTCAAGGTGTCTATGAAGTCAAACAACTTGATTTCATCTCTTGTTTCTCCCTTCTAAATCTAAATAGACTCCAAGACAAAAATATGCTTGGTTTCTTTAGTAGTATCCTTCTCAAATACATGTAACTTCACCGGGATATCCATGATTGCTTTCCTCCAACTCTCTAGTACTTTGTGGTAGATTTCCTTCAGTTTGCTTATCCTATTTAGTTGTCTTCTATCAACTTGCTTTTCTTTCTTTTCCCTTGCCTCTCCATAATCAGATCTCAAATTACTCCTCCTAAAACCTCTGAAAAATTTCTCTGGATCTCTGCTATCCTCTTTTCTTCTTTATTTTCTTGAATATATTCCTACTCAACTAAAATTCTCTTGACTTTATATGGCACTCAGGGTGGCTCATGGTCCAGGAGTTGTGTCTCTTCAAATAAGGGAATTCTCTTATCTTTTTAAATGACATCATGTCGACATCTAATGATGATTAAAATGGTCTTCCAAAACCCTCAAAACTCCTCTCAATGTTTACCACATTGTCTCCTTCACTTATCTTCTTTATGCTTTGGAAAATTAACTCCTCTATATATTCCTCATCCACCTTCAAAATCTCTAGTGTTAACTCATATGTTCTGGCAGTCTTCAGCATAAACCCTAATTCACCTACTTCTTCTCTTTTCCTTCCACATTCTTCTCCAACAACACCCACCATGGCATGCTCCTCTATATTCTCCATAACATCTTCTACGTCTTCACCTTCTAATCTCCTTTCTCCAGCAGCACCCTCCACGACATGCTCAACAACATCCTTCATGACGTACTTGTTCTCTTCCTTCCAGTAGCACCCATAGTGGTGCGCTCTTCAAATTCTTCTATCTTTTCTTCTGTATCTTCTATCATCCTTTCTTCCTCCATCATTTGTGTCCTTTCCATTCTTCTACGGTAACATTTTTATCTCTCCTGAGTTTGTTTCAATCTCTCTTCATTTATCTCCATTCTCATTTTGATTTCTTCACTGATCTCTCTTTTCCTTCACTTCTCCTATTTCACTGTGGGTTTGCTTGATTTAGTGTTCCATTAGTCCTTTTATACCCCATTGAATCATTATTTGAAGAGTCACATCATTTGAAAGCTCCTTTCGGACCCTACCCCCCTCCCACTTGCCATCCCCTTAAGTGCCTTCCCCCCTCTCATAGAGGTAGAAACCTAAGGAGATGTGGATTCCTCTGCAATTTGAAAAATTTTCCCATCAACCTCACCTTTTCTCCTTTAAAAACTCTGTTCTAGTTCTTCAGATGTTTTTCCCTTTTAATCTTTAACTACCCTTTTCTAGGGTCTCAGCAACGGAACCAAATAATAGCAAGAAATATAGATGGAATACTAGTTTGGAGATCTGGTCCTCAATCAAGTATTTGTAGTCAGTTTATACCCCATTCAGGTAGCTATAGATTGACATAAAAACATAAAGAATAACAAAATAGATCATCACACATACATCACAATAAGCTAACACACATAATTACCTAGTATTGGTAGACTTCCCTATATATATATATTTGATTGAGAAACTCAATTTTTTAGCCTGGTCTGAGCCCAAAGAGACCCTTACAAGGGATCTCTTCCCATGGCTTTATCACCAAGACCACTACTAGGGCTCTCAGTCCCCAAGACATTATCACCAAGTTCAAATCCACAAGCTCATTAGCCTAGCGAAGGCCCACAGCCTGTGATCACAACAACCTAACAAAGGCACATATCCTGCGAGCACGTCAGCCTAGTGAAGGCACAAGGCCTGCAAGGTCTTTGGCCCAGTGGGGGTTTGAACATTGGTGGCCACCACAACAATTGTGCGACTTGAACACCATACCATATATATATAATGTGAAGAGAAGATAGAGATAAAGTGTTGTTAAATATATCATATCAAACCCTCCTTTCACATTAACATTCAAGGACATAAACTGAGCCAAGTCACTATAGATGAAAAGAGGACTCGACTATAGGTTTGATGACACTTAGGAATGATAAGGAAACATAGATTAGATTAATGAATTTGTTAAACCCTAGATCAATTAAGCCTCAAACCCTAATTATATGAAATCATATACAGATAAACAAAATATGACAGATGACCACATAGGAAGACACTAAATACAGATTAGAAACATACCAAGAGTAAGATTTTTTAGAGGCAAAAACTTTGCAGACTATGGGGCCGGTGACCAAGTCTGATAGGGCAACTTTTCTATGGATTCAAAATAGTGATCTTTGTCAGGTTGCAATCTGCTTTAGAGTTTTCAGAAATTCCTATTGGGAGGACTACGAGGTGGGTGCCCTAGTCTAGTGGGGTTAATTTTCAGTAAATTTTCTCTAGATCCCAAATCTCTATCCTTTGAATTGCTTCTCTGCAACTTCACTCTGCCAAATCCCACACCTGTAATTTGCAATCACAAAGAGAGGAGTTTGGGGGTTGTGGTGTTTAGGAGCTTGCCTCGGTCAAGCCCCAGAATGACATTCAAGTCTTCCATCACTATTGTTAGATAGAGTGCGTACCCAAGGTAGGGAAGAGGCCAAAACAATGATAAGATAAATTGATTGAAGCACAGATAGATGTCACCTTAGAGGTGAAACCCTCACAGAGATGAAGAGCCTTCAATTCATGAGGAGATGAATTGATGAAGCCAAATCTACAACAAACACACACAAACACAACACAATTCTAGTTTGTAACACAATGAATGCCTTGAATGCTCTTTTCCTAATAATCATAAGTTCACCTTAATCAACTATGAGTAAAATGAAGACATAAACCTACTTAAATATGCATTCCCGCTAAACTTTTGTAATTCAAATTGAATAGGCCAACAAAGGGAAACCTTTTTAAAGGTCCTATGCTGACATACTACAAATTAAATCTTGGTAAATCATCCTAGACTTGGGCACGAGCACCCAAGTCCCAAGGTATATTTTAAGTCTTGATTAACATTTAATGTGGACCCCTAAGCCCCATTTAACATGGGCTTCAGGGGAAATTGCTCCAAGATAAGTTTAAAACATGCATAAGGTAAATTAGGGGACCTAGGGGCTAAACTAGGAGGCAAAAAGGCATAGGGTTACTTTCTACTCCATAACAATATAAGCAGAAATCAAATGTATACATCCATTGTTCATCCTTCGACATAGTTACATACATGACTTCTATGTCATTCAACTTACATTAGAATATACTCCTATTCTCCTATCATGCTTACCTACTTACATTTTACTATATCCTATCTTTTTATATACTATGTCTATTTCATAAGGGCGTGTCCTTTGTCGCTTCCGACCTCCACATATTATGATATCTCCTCTGGTCAGCTCTAACCTCTATAAAGTAACCTACTAACAATATGCTACAACAATGTGTAATCAGATTTAACAACTAATTAGCATAGCAAAGATCTGAAATAAGATTCCAATCATGATCCTTAAGTACAAGACTAGCGAGTTTTACCAAAAAGGTGTGGTTTTTGGTAACCACACCAATGAAGAAGTACAAATGCAAGATATGCTAATAATAAATGTTTAATCACTTCAATACAAATCACAACTGATATAGAATAACAAAAAACTACAAATGTAAGATGCATTGGAGTCACCAAAATGTACGATTTTGGTAACCACAATAATAAAGATCTACAAGTGTGTTGTTTTCTACATTAAATGTATGAGATAAAAGAAGATATGAAACATAAATGTTTTTATTCAGATCTATCATCTAACTAAACATATTTATAGATTTGAGAAATGAAATCAGTAAGTGCAAGTGTAAGATACATTAGGTTCACCAAAATCTTACATAGGAAAAAAGAACCTACTCAATTGTACACTAACTAGATCAACCTTTCCTATACAACATTAGAGCACAAACCAACCAAGACTTGTACACTTGGCTAGAGTCCCCAAAGGAGAGCACCAAATGGTTTGGGGTTTGGTTCTTTTTTGTTGTAATAGTAGAGATTGATTTGATAATAGCTAGATCTAAGTTTTTAAGTGACCTAATTGACAAAACAAACAACTCACAGGTGTTGCACACTGACTGTGTAGGAACTGGAAGAAAATTAGGGCTATGTAGAGTTGTCGAGGCCCACAACAAGAAACATGGGCCAAATCTAGAGGACTAGGGTTCCTAGGCACTAGTGTCCTAGAGTTTTGGGCTATATGAAGTTTGAGCAACTTCTAACACTTGTATCTTTGTCTTTCTGTCACCCATTTCTATTGGACCTTCCATTTTTGACCTGCACACATAAGAGGGAAAATGGTGGTTTGTATAGAGGGTTGCCTCGGTCAAACCTTTGTGTAAGTGTTCCCACTTCCAAAACAACAAGGATTAGATCAAGAGTGTGTGCCCTAGGTAGGTAGAGGTAGATCTGAATAATCAAAGATAAATGTAAACAAGCATGAAGGAAAGATCTTACCATGAACATGAAACCCTGAATGGGATGATGTCACTATCAAAACACCACAAGGATAGAATGAAGGAGGAAGGAACTTCCTTGAAGATCTACAACAAGGGTTAATACACATAGTAGTAATTTACAAAAATAGAGATCTTGTAGATAAGAGCTTGTTAGAGAGAATCTTCATAAAGAGCATCTAGAGTTGAATTTGTCCATTAGGTGTAAATGAATGAGAGAGACTTGTTTATATATGATTCCCAATTACTTTTTGAGGGCCTAATTGAATTGAGGCCGACAATGTGCATCACTTAAGTCATAAGGCTGATAATAAAATATAATTTGTCGAGGCCAAATTTCCTGGACTCTAGCATTGGGTGCCCTAGTCCTAGTAATTTGGGCTACCCAAATGCCAGATGATAGAGGATTATGCCTTGTTTATCATAGAAGTACTTGAAATTGCATAGAGTAACTAGGGAAGATCATTTAAGTCAAAAAGGGTGCCAAATGTAGTGTGAAATTGTGCAAGGTATACAATTTCTGATAGCACACTATCTAGATAGAAAGACTATAAGCATAATGAATACTTACATGGATCTTATATCTTAGAATAAAACCCAAATAAGAATGAAATGCCCTAAGATACATGATTAAAATCATATTCTTATTGTGTCTCACATGCTTAGGAATGTTACTCATAGCCTTAGATACTCTCAAATGAAAAGCATAGATATAATCATTCTAATTTCTACAAATTCATGTGAATCTATTGAATAACACATTGAGACTAAATTGATCACTAAAGTATTCAATGAATGTTGTTTGAAATTTTTACCATGTAAAAATAGAGAAATCAGGGAGATTATCATACCATTCTCTAGCACCATCTTGCTAGGACTAAATAAATAACTTCAACATCACGACATTATCCTCCATCTCATAGTCATGTATCAAGTTGATGAAGCCTTGAAGATACTTTCTTCTATATTCAATTCTCTTACCATATAAATTTGGTAGTTGATTTTTTATTTTATTGAGTACACGATTTGAAAAGGTAGGAATGACATTAAAATTAAGTAATATGTATCTCTTAGCACTTAAATGCACTCTTACATGTTATAGACCAAACATGATGTGCATGCACAAATCATAGTAGTAGAAGATATTCAAAGATGTAACAATAAATTCACCACCTCAAAGACCAAGGATAAAGTATTGAAGGCAAGATTGATCTTCAAGGGTAGAAATAAGATGGGATTTAGTCACCACTAGTAGAGTTTTCAGTATCTAGTAGCCCATGGAATGATATAATTAGGATCTTGTCCCCAATAATGATGCCATTTGCTGGTGATCTAAATTATTTTTCCACTAAACCTAGATTGTAGACTCAATTCCTAGGTTAAGGGATGTCAACTTTGGACCAAAGAGTTGAAACTTATGATTAGGCACGAAATAGTTTAGGACTAAAATATAAGGTAGGGTATCCATTCTTCACTTTAGGTTATGCTATTCCTCTGAGGATAATAACTAAGGTTCTTATAATACTATTAAAGATAAATAATTTAATCAAAAGTAGGCTTGACAACAAACCAACCCTATAGTACATGAAGTTCCTAAAGTTTTTTCACTAAACTCCACTATGTAATCTTGCAAATTCAATACCTAAGAAACTCCTTCAACATATAATAGATGTCATACATGCAATAAATGGTAAATAGGACACACAATAGACATCTCAAACTTCATTGATTGGTCCAAAGGAATTTAATGAAAATTGGCATAACTAGCCATGTGTTCGCTATAGAATTTTCTTGGGCATTATGATTCATGCATTGAATGTGAGATGACTCACTCAACTCAAATGTATAAGGCATGTCAAATCTGTCAGACCTTAAAACATTAGCAACATAGATTCAAGATAAGTTAGCCCAAACCATGTCGTATAAGAATTGTGGGTCTACTAGTATGTGCATGGAAATTGGGGACCAAAAGAGGGTCAAAAGTGGCCACTTTTTTGTGAAACCAATAAAACTGATCTTGGATGACAAATTGAAGATAGCCACGCTCAAAATTTGAAGATACAACAAGAACAAAGTTTGTAGTTCCCAGAATCTAGTTTCTAATCTACTATTTTTTTTAAAAAATGGTGGAGATTAAGAGGTTCAAATAGGGGGAGCACATAAAGTGCTCCTATTTTTGTCAGAAAAAAATAACATAGCGTCTAGTGTGCTCCCCCTAAAATGTTAATCTTTTAAAAGTATTTATAAATCGCTTCAGTGGAAAATTAGCTAACATCATGTAGTTTATGTTTGATTTTTTTGCTAATTTTTTAATGATTATATGATTTTTTACAAATTTTCAAAGTGGACACATCCTGAAAAGTGAAAATTTGAGCATGCTCCCACCTAATTTTTTGAAAACTAATCAGAATTTAGTTTTTCTTTTTTTAATGTGTGTATAATAGAGTCTAGAATGTAAAAATGTAATTTGTTTCAAATTTAAATGAAGGGATAAAAAATGAGACCAAAAATACTATACACAGGGTTTTGGCAAAAAAGGAAGACACTAGAAAAAGTAATTGAAGATCAAAACTTTAACATATTTGAAATGTAGAAAAAATTATATGGTTAGAAAGGTAAGAGAGAGCTTGACATTATTGTGGCTTTTTTTTAATTGACATTGAAAATGTGCAAACTTGATGGAGAGCACACTCGACATTTAGTTGTTTTTCTATATTTTGCAAAAAAACACATCTTTGGGCATTGACATGCAAGTCCAACCCTTTGCCCGTTAGATTCCCAAGGTAAATCCAACCCTAAGGGTTGGTAGTTTCCAAGGAAAATTATAACACAAGTGTGTTAAAATGTGTTCATGTTATAATGTGCTAGAGTTATAAAAGATTTTAAAAAAGTGTATTTATTATGTTTTCATAGTGTGAGTGTGTTATGAAAAACATAAAAATATACACTATTTTTAATGCATGTTATAAAAAATTTAAAAAGTTTATTTTTTATGTTTTTCATAACATGCTCACGTTATAAAAAACATAAAAAATACACTAGATTTTTAATGTTTTTAATAACGCAAGTACATTGTAATGTGCTTGCATTATAAGATGAGCACATGATAATGTGAGTGTATTATAACACGAGTGTGTTATAACATGCTCGTGTTGTATGCACAATGGACCAAAAAGTGCTTTTGGCCACTTTTTGGTCCCCCATCTTTGTACACATGCCCCTACTAACACATGGGCCCCATAGACATGAACATGACTTCTCTAAACTCAATACCTTGACTTTCATTTTTGAATCACTCACTCTAGGTCTACCATCTCTAAATTTAAAAATGGAAGGTCACTAGATGTGATCCACCCTATAAAATTTAGCATAAAGAAGACTCAATCCCACTATACACAAGCCCCATGGATATAAGATCTTATTTTAGACATGAAATTATAAATGACCCAAGATATACATGGGAGATTAGGTCCACCAAAGGACATGCCAACAAACCAAAATTGAAATCCCCTCTAGAATATGATTATAAAGAAATCTTAATTCAACTAGTAGCAATCCCTACCAAAATTTAAGCCAACCTCCATACTCCAAAGCATCTAATCAACTACAATACATAGGGAAACATAGTTCTACTAGGTGCAATGACTTCAACACACTAGATATGAGGCTACAAGTGAATTACAAAATATAAGAGTCTCAAGTCTGAAATATAGGGCACATGACCACACCCAGAAGAAAAAAAGACTTAGTGAATAAGTGTGCAAGCACCAAGGATGTTAAATAATCCACAATGGACATAAGACATAAATCTCAATAAAATCACATCACAAGGAATTCAACACAAGGTGTATAGGACATAAACATAGAGGTATGAGAACGAGATTAGTATTTTAATGGGACCCATTAAAAAATCTCATATTGATTATTAGCATATGGCAAGTCAAGGCAGTAATTGAAATAGGAGGATGTGAAATTTATAATTTTTATAGCACAACCAACACTCTATAGGAGATGAGGACTCACTAGACAGAATGCTGGTACTTGAATGGGGAACAAATGTCAAGCAATCACATGCCCTACAAGTAAAAAAGAATATAGAATATGCAAACCACGAATAAACATGAGAATGGAATGATCCAAGCTTAATAATATTATGGACAAAGTGTGTACATATAGTGAGAGGTGATTGAGTCACTTAAGAAATTGACTTCCAATACACTACAAGTGGTGGCAAGTTTGTTCCTCCAAATGGTGGCCCAAGAAGGAGGCGTGACATACCTTGGACAAGTTTGAACAACTCTCCAAGTCGTCACCTAAGATGGCTTAATGCCAAGTGTAGATTACATGCATAATTACTTAATAAATAAGAACAATAATAATTTTCTACACTAACACCCCCTTAAGCATAGCTTACGTGGGCACAAAGAATGATGGGTCCTGATAACTAGGCTTGATGAGGTCTCATGTAAAACACAATCTCTCATAAAGTAGAGAAAGGAAGAAATCCTAGTGGGAAAAAAACTTCCCTCCAAAAGATAGAAACAATGAGAAAGTGCTCTAGGCACAACTCAATGGTAACAATGAGAAAGTGCTTTGGGCACAACTCAATGGTAATAATGAGAAAGTGCTCTAGACACAACTCAATGGAAGTGCACTTGACATAATACACCTGAAGGATATAGTCCTACAATACCTACACGATCCATAGAAGAAATCTATAGAATGTCAATTGCATGCCCCATGGCTACAATCTAAATCCCACATGAAGTCCTACTATGAAGAATATTTCGAAGCCCTCTATGAAGCCTCTCTGGACTCTATGGAATAAAAGGAACTGATATCAATAATCTATTGCAAGGAATTTTTGGAAGCCCATTGAGAAGCAACTCAAAACTTTGATGTAGCAACATGTGTTGATAGAGGTGATGTGGAAGTGTTCTAAACACAACTCAAGATACATAATGGAAGTGCTTTCGACACAACTCAATGGAAGCGCACTTGACACAACATAATAAAATGTGGAAGGATATGTGGAAGTGCACTGGACACAACTCTATGAAAGTGCACTTGCAAGATCCAATAAATGTGGAAGTGTTCTATACACAACTCAATTCAAGTGCACTTGACATGACTCAATAGACCCCTCCTTGTAATTCAATATTTTATCCCCTAGATTTGTGGCACTTTATAATTTTAGTGCATAGACTAACCCAATTTGGAATGAAAAAAGGTACTTTATAAATTTAGTGTGATATCATTTCCAATGGATTGAGCATAAAATTATTAACTTTCAAAAAAGAAGGTACATAATTTTGACTTGTAGATTAAATTTTGCAATAATCTTTTGAATATTTACAATTACTCTTAAACAATTGCAAGATGATAGGAGCCTACTAATTACTAAAATTTGACTAAGTTTGAAAAATTACAAGATCTTCCAAAACCTAGAATTTTGCATTGCAACTCCTAGAGATTTAAAACAAATCTCAAACATCTTGAAACTATATACATGAAATATAACTTAAAGTATAAGTGAGTAAATGACACTTATACTTAAATGTTTATTTCATGTAATGTATACATATATTTGAACAAAAACTTGCAACATAGGGTTTGAATGACCTTTTTGGTCTTCCAAGATGATCCTTTCTACTCGCCATGCAACCACAAGTCACACTAGATTTGGAAATTGACCTATGCAAAGACAAGCTTGCAGAACACACCAATACAGAGAAAATATTTTATTATAATGAAATAATTCTATTTTAAATAAACTTGCAATTGCTACACCATCAAACAAATGAGTTTGGCTCTGATAGCATGTTGGAGATGAGGATCGACTGGACATAATGCTAGCACCAGAACATGGAATGAATGCCAAGCAATTGCATGTCCTATAAGTAAAAAAGAATACAAAATATGCAATTCATGAATAAACATGAGAAAATAATGAGACATGCTTAATAATATTATGGATAAAGTGTGTACATATAGTGAGAGGTGATTGAGTCACTTAAGAAGTTGGCTTTAAACACACTACAAGTGGTGGCAAGTTTATTCCTCCAAATGGCAAGAAGGAGGTGCCACATACCTTGGACAAGTTTGACCAACTCTCCAAGTTGCCACCTAAGATGGATTAATGCCATGTGTAGATTACATCCATAATTACTTACTATGTAAGTAATAATAATAATTTTCTACACTAATACACTCTACATGGATGTTCTTGTTTTGATGAAAAATAAAAAATAATAATTTCAATATATATGCTAAGAGAATCACATTATGATAAAATATAGGTATAAAATTTATGTTATTGTCCATTCAATTCTTTTAAATTAGATAATATTAAAGGGGTTCTACTCAGGGGATCCAACCCTACTAGACGTAGATAAACAAACATATAAAAACTATATTAATTACATAAGAACATGTGAAGCAATTAGAAGCAAGACAACCTAGATAATCACCTATACTATCCATAGATAGGCACATACTAAACCATAGCACTATAATTAAACCTTATTGAAAGTCACAATATACAGGGGACATACATCATACAAAAAACAACCCAAAAGCCAAAGAGATTAATGGAGTTCAAAAATTCCCTAATTAACCATACCCACCTTTTATGAGAGACTTCCACCTTTCAAATGCCTTGTTATATACTCCATTCCCAACCACATTCACTAGATCCACTGGAAGAATTTGTAGACTTGCAAATTTCTCCAACCCTTGAATTTTGATACCTTTCAACATGTCTACATGCCAGAAAACAAGAATGATTTTATCATCCTCCAAGATAGGCATAGTATAGCCACTAACCACTTCTAACATGCCCTTATTATGTGAAATAACCAAAGTTTTCATCACCAAATTGGTGTCCTTGTAGAAAGCATCAAGGGCACAAACATGTTCCATCAATTCCAAAACTCTAGAATGCATCCACTACATATCAATACCATCTGACCCAATAAATAATTTCTTATGTTGCATCAAAAGAGGGGAGGGCTATTTCAAGTCATTGAATTCCTCCTTAATCTCAAAATCTTGATGAAGAAGCAAAGCTATCAAGCCCTCTCTGACCTCTACATCTACCACACCACCTTTCAATTTCTAAAGAAGTTCTTCCATAATGGCCCTTTGAGACCTTAGACTATTGTTATCACACAATTCCATCAGACCCTAAAAGTGCCAATTCAAAAACTAATTATAAATAAACTATTCAATAAAAAATTACCAAAAAATCTATGCATTTGAGTTAATGATCTAATTCTATGAAATCATGGAAATATTTAATTTGTCATGAAAGTTGTGTGTTATGGTAAAATGATATTTAATGAAAAATAATAGAATTTTTTAAAAAAATTATTGACATTTGAAAACTAAAAACAATAGAAATAATTTAAAAAATACAAATTGAATCTATGTAGAAAATTTGATAACTCAATAATTTAATTTCTTGACCATTTGTATTGTATTATTGACACAAATTAGAAAATATTAAAAATTGTTGATTTTGGTGGCCCAATAATGTTGAAAAATGGGACACACTATTGTGCTATCACCCTTATACAAATATTAATTAATTGGACTAGACCTAAGAATTGAAAGGTGTACAAAAACACCTAGCTCCCTAATCCTAACATTAATTCATGGTAATTTGTAGAAAGGATGATTAGATATTCTAATACAAAACAAAACTTGGTACAATTAACAAGGATAATTCTTACCAACTTCTCTCCTTAAAATAGTGCTAAAATCACAAAAAAATATTAAAATCCATCACATAATTATGCAATTAGAAATATCTGAACCATTTAATAGTTAAATATAAACCACAAAATATTAAACCATTATAATTATGTTATACAATTAAAAAAGTGCCACAAATTCCAAGTAGTACTATTGAGATTGGTATAATAAAAATGAAAAAGATAATAGACCATAAAAAGATGTCAAAGAAAGACGCTCTTAAATTCTTTCAAACGCTCCATAGATTAGACACAGTATTATACAATTAGAAAAATATATATTCGTAAATCCTAGCAATCATTATTCTCAAATATATTTAAAATATTATCAAGAATATTAAATGTTATCACTTTTTATGCAATTACAAAAAAAAACATAGCTTACGTGGAAGAAAAATCCCTTCTAGTATCTTTTAACACACAAAAGTCAAACGTTATTGAATATATTAAAAAATCACTCTCCTTAAATATCATCCACTTCAATGGTCAAACAATCAATAGCAATTTTACACCCCATTCACGATAAAAAAATGTTAAATATTTGTCCTATTTTTATTGGCCAAAATTGACTTTCGACTGTTGAAGTGGATGATATTTAAGAACAGCCTTAAAAAATATATATTTTACTTAAATCTACAAACTAATATGAAACCAATACAATTTATGAGAAACACCTAAACTCTGCACACATTCAACCGAAGTCGTCACATTCAAGGCAGAAGAGAGACGGCCTACCGACCCAAAAAAATTAAATATATATCGTAAAAAGCAGCCGTTGTGCTATAGGAACGGAGCCTTTGCATACAATCATGTCTCCCATTTCATTTTATATTGCTCTAAGCTTTGCCCTGGGCATTGGTATTTTGATTGATTTTCCATACAGTAGTGGATGCAGAGATGATGAAAGAAATTATCTGCTCGATTTCAAAGGGGGCCTAAGCGATTCCTTTGGTCGCTTAAGCTCATGGCAGGGATTCAACTGTTGAGAGTGGGAGGGAATTGTTTGTGACTACCAAACAAACCATGTCATTCAACTTGATCTCAAAAACCTTCATCATCAGTACCAAGTCGACCGCCAGTTGAGTGGGGAGATTCATCCATCTCTCTTTAATCTGCAGCATCTGCGCCACTTGGATTTGAGTTGGAATGACTTCCAGGGCATTGCTATACCTCCTCAGCTGGGCAGACTCAAGAGTCTAACTTTTCTTAGCTTGGGTCATGCTAAATTTGATGGCGAAATCCCTCTAGAGTTGGGAAATCTGTCAGCCTTGCAGTATCTTGATCTGTCAGTGGATGACTATGAGTCTGACCTGAAGAGTTCAAGGTTTGCTGAATGGGTAAGAAGTCTGAGAAACTTGGAATACCTGGCGATGAAGAGAGTGAACCTCACAACTGGGGCATCTCACAATTGGGGCGACGCCCTCTCCAGTCTCTCCAAACTTGGCCAGATTTACCTCTCCGAATGTAGTCTTTCAGGAAGCCTTCCCTCCTTTGTAAACCTCACCCGTTTATCCCACCTCCATCTTAAACATAACTCATTCCCATTCCCAGTACCAGCTTGGTTACAGAATGTCTCATCCTTGGTTTCACTTGATCTATCTTACTGTGAACTCAGTGGTTCCATCCCTTCCAATTTCCTGCAGGACTCTTCAAGACTGAGAAATCTTAACCTGTTAGTAAACAGTCTACAGGGAGTAATTCCTCCTTTCATTTTGAACTTTTCAAAACTTCAGACATTGTCTCTTGGAAGCAACAACTTAACGGGGGATATACCCCCATTTGGATCTCCAATAGGGCCGTCGTCTAGTCTTTCGAAGATTGATCTGTCATATAACAATTTGAATGGCGGAATACCTTCCTCTCTTGGTAGGCTTTCCTCCCTCCATTTTCTGGCTCTAGATAACAACCGGCTAAATGGTTATATTCACCACTCTTTGGGTGAGCTCTCTGTATTAAGTTACCTTTCCTTTTATAATAATCAGTTGTTTGGACCAATACCAAATTCATTCTCACAGCTTGTTGGATTAGAAGTGATGTCACTTTCTTCTAACAATTTAACAGGCTGTATTTCTCTTTCCATGTTCCAGAATTTGACTCAACTTCGTGTACTCCACTTATCTGGAAATCAGCTGACCGTTAACATTTCTTCAAGTTGGGTTCCACAGTTTTCTCACCTGCAGGAGCTGGGATTGAGCTCTTGTAATATTGAAGGCGATTTTCCAGCATTTCTGTCTACTCAATATTCACTAATATTCTTGGACCTGTCAGATAACAAAATTCGGGGAGATGCTCCTGCTTGGCTGCAGGATCTTCCCGATCTTAGTAAGCTTAATCTTTCAAATAACCAACTAGAAGGCTTTCTGCCCCCAATCAATTATAGTAAGTTTGAAATGGTGGACTTGCATAATAACAGCTTTCACGGCCCTATTTCAGCTCTTTCTTTTGAGGGATACATATTGGATTTGTCACATAATAGGTTTAATGGCTTTATTCCCACCACAATTTTTCCATGGTTCTTTTTGTCCCTGTCAACAAATAATCTGAGTGGAGGCATTCCATGGTTTTCAATGTGCAGAGCTAGAAATCATTTGGAGATTCTGGATTTTTCAAACAACAGACTAAGGGATGTGATTTCTACAGATCTGGGGAGGTGTTCGTCGCTTGCAGTTTTAAATTTGGCTCAAAATGATTTGTCCCGATCTTAGTAAGCTTAATCTTTCAAATAACCAACTAGAAGGCTTTCTGCCCCCAATCAATTATAGTAAGTTTGAAATGGTGGACTTGCATAATAACAGCTTTCACGGCCCTATTTCAGCTCTTTCTTTTGAGGGATACATATTGGATTTGTCACATAATAGGTTTAATGGCTCTATTCCCACCACAATTTTTCCATGGTTCTTTTTGTCCCTGTCAACAAATAATCTGAGTGGAGGCATTCCATGGTTTTCAATGTGCAGAGCTAGAAATCATTTGGAGATTCTGGATTTTTCAAACAACAGACTAAGGGATGTGATTTCTACAGATCTGGGGAGTTGTTCGTCGCTTGCAGTTTTAAATTTGGCTCAAAATGATTTGCAAGGTGAGATGCCAGAGGAACTGGGAAATTTGACTGAACTTCAGACATTAAACCTCAATGGAAACAATTTGCATGGTTTTATTCCTTCATCTATTGCTAATTGTACAAATATTCAAGTATTTGATATAGGCAATAACAGGTTTCAAGGGAGCATCCCAGTTTGGATTGGAAAGATGAGAAAGTTACAAATTCTTAGCTTGACAAATAATATGTTTGAAGGTAGTTTTCCACCTCAGTTGTTTGAACTGCAGAATCTTCAGGTTTTAAATTTATCTCATAACAATATATCAGGAACTATCCCTATAAGTTTAGAGAAGCTAAATGCCATGATCAATCAATCACAGAGTTTTGAAATGCAACTTTTTCGGTTTTCTCAAGTTGTTATTGGTAATGGTGATGCTCCAGTCATCGATGTTCCAACATTTGTGGATCAAATAACGCTCTGGATTAAAGGAACGGCACGTCCATATACAAAAATCTGGAGATCATTCAAAGTGATGGACCTGTCACATAACAAGCTCTGCGGTAGCATTCCTCAGAAAATGGGACTTCTCCGGGGTCTAGTTGCTCTCAACATTTCAAACAATAATATCAGTGGCTCAATTCCAGACTCGTTGGGACAGATGGTTAGTCTAGAGTCTCTGGATCTTTCAGCAAACATGCTGTCAGGGAAGATTCCCCAAGAACTTGTAAGTCTCACGTTCCTTTCTGTCTTGAATCTTTCAGATAACATGCTTTCTGGGTTAATACCGCAGGGGAAACAATTTTCAACCTTTGAAGCTTCTTCATTTCTAGGGAACCCCAAACTTAGGGGACCTCCTCTCAAAAATAGAACACAGAGCTCTGGTTTTGGTGAAAGAGGCAGGCAAGCAGAATCAAAGAGTACAGTAGTTGAAGATGCAGATGCAGATGAAATGGATCGATGGTGGGCAGTAGCAGTGGGGTTATGTTTCGGCATGGGATTTGCTACTGTGATTGCACTGCTGTGCTTTTACATAAAATGGAGATACAGATGCTTTGCTTGGCTGGATGCTGTCGTGGTTTATCTTTGTGAGCGGTGAATTACTTTACCTGCTCTGCTACCTATGATGTTCTACTATATGCACTATGTTTATAATGGTGTTGGTTGTAATAAGTAGAGAGTTAGTCATATATTCTATGCAAGGGTATTTCTATACTGGAAATAAGAAATGTTGTTGTTTATAGTTAAGGTTATACTGAACTTTTTAATTTACTATAAGATTCAATGTTATACTTTATTAGTGTAATTGAAAATGAAGTCTGTAAAGTAATATATCTTATTATTCTTCATTCATTTCTTTCCTTATCTATATTTACAATATATAGGTATATTAAAAAGTATTTTTTAGAGAATTTGACAAAGGTTTGGTAAATATTTACATCAATTTAGTGTTATATTACCATATAGTAAAAGACAGATCCAACAAAAAAGTTTAAGAAGTTCAATTTTATAGTTGAATAATAATTAGACAAGTTTAGGTGGATCAACTTTTAATTTCGAACAACCTGAAATGAATCTGCACTATTCCCACTCTAATTATTTGGAGATATTTGGTAGTTGTATTCTTATTGAAAAGATCTTATTTCAGCTCTTGTTGCACATTCATTGGTGCTCATATAGTCTCTTTTATTTAGAACTCAACCTCTTTACATGGTCATAATATTTGAAAATGGTGATCGTCAATGGGCCCTTTGGCTATTGGTGAAGTTAAATGGTTCTGAATGAACCCACTAGGGATCAAGTCTTGCTGAGTGCAAGGCCCCAACACCATAAGGGATAAGTCTAGGATTGTGCCTCAGGTGACTTTCATGGATTGGACACCCCTTAGTCTTTGGCTCTTAGCTGAAGAGGTTTAAGCCTAAGGCTCATGCTTTTATATCGGGTACCTAAACAATGTTGTGGGTAAATGATATCAAAATCTCCAACAACAAAAATAGTGATCACACCTATGATCTTGTAGACTATGTGAATGCACAATATACCACCTCCCTTATGTTAACTTTGTACAAGGGAATATACTATCTAAGTTGTACTAGCTATTTTCTTTAGGAGCTTGTCAAAATCTAGATAGATGGTATCTTCATTTCCTAGCTATGTTTGCCCCCTCTCACTTGGGTGCATGGAAGCTCAATGAGTTCTTGGATGTAGAGGGGTGTCAATTCAATATATTTACCATTTAATTATAAAACGCATGGTGAAAAAGATGAAGATAATAAGAAGGAACCTTACCAACAATCCTAGTATGTTGAAGTAGGGCAAGAGGTACATTCACATTAATCTATTTGTAAATGTCTTTTTGCATTGGTCATTCCAGACCCAAACTTCTTTACCAACATTTTTTATAAAATTTTATAAACCATGTGTCAAAAAGGGCATATTATTAGAAGTGAAACAGTTCTAAAAGGAAGCAAAGGTGTGGAAACGCTTGCTACACTAACCTATGGGGGATATGTATATGGAAAATAATAATCTTATAGTTATGAAAAAGAAAACAAAAGAAAGACATACCACAACAAGATGATTTATGTGGGGAAAACCCTTTTGGGAGTGTTGCCTGAAAATTTGATCTTGGGAAATTTCAAATTTTCTAGAGCCTCCCAAATCCCTAAAACCGTCAAATCACAAAAACAATTAATTTTGAAAATCTATTAATGTTGGTACGAAATCCTCTCGTGGGTCTGACATTAACTTCATTCCAACCAATATGCCCAGTTTTTATGCCAAAATACCTTATCGTTTATGATATTTTAATCCTTACTTTTTCCCTCCTGCAATTTGCAAACAAGGCCAAAATTCATTTCTCTGGTTGCTGGAAGTTAAAAGTTTTCTGGGTTTTTCTTAGGACCACCAATCGACTTACGGTCAAAATTTCATGGGAAACGGAGCTATGGTTTGAAATTTATGGAGTTTTCAGTCCCTATGGCCAAAGCGTAATTTCAAAGAAAATAAATTAAAGCATTATTTGATGAGATTAGGGCAGACAACTGAGAGGGGGGGTGAATCAGTTGTCTCAAAAACTTTAACTTCTGCTTTTCTTTTCTAACTTCTTTACCACTTAATAACAAATTAATGATTAAGCATGAAAGCATGAATTAATAACACATGGGCAGAAACATGAACAACACACATTACACCAAGATTTAACGTGGAAACCCAGTTAAGAGAAAAACCACGATGGGGGTTAACCCACAAAATTTATTCTCTGTTAAAAGAATAGAAAAATGGGAAGGCAATGCCTTTGGGCGCACAACCCAGAGCTCACTGCTCCAAGAGTCTTACTGACTACAAAAATATTCACAATTTAACACTGAAAGAATGAATTGAGAAACAACATCTTCACCATGCCAAGGATCAGTTCCAATTTAGCTCAAAGTACTTCTGTTATGCTCCCAAACACTTCTTCAACACTTTTGCATTTGCTCTGTTTTTCTTCGTCTACACTTCTTTGCTCTGCTCTTCTTCTTCAGATATATTCAATTCGCACAAGTACATACTTTTCCACGACTCAATTATAATCATTTATACACGACATCAACTTTGGAATGAACATCAAAGTTGGCCTTACAAATATTACAAACAATTACAATTACATTACAAAAAGCTTTATGCGAATCACTATGCTGTCGGCCAAACACAACTAGGGCCCAAATCATCTTCAATCAATACGCCACTCTCCAAAGCACTTTGCCTATATCATCCACAACACACATCAGGCATCTGGTCGGCCAAGACTGGGAAGAACAACAACACCCAAGAGGAAAACTTCAACCACGAGCTCGTTTCTCATTGCAGACCACCAACACAAAAGGAACATAATCCAGAGACCACCATAAGCACAATGAAATCAACATGAACAACTGCACCTCCTCAGATCACAAGAAACACTTGCATCTCCACACTGAACCTCAAGAACATAGACTGCCATGACTGTCACACTAGAAAGATTGCTTGCAGACCTCCAAACCATGAACCACTCAAGTTGAGGAAACACACCAACATCCCTGACATGCCTCTAGATCCACAAATCATAAGATTCTCATACCAGATCAATCCGGACCAACTTTCTTGCCACTCTGTCACCACTGAACAACTACAAAAACCTGTTCTACTCAGAAGGCCATAACTTTGCCAAATCTTCATGCAGACCTTTCAAATCTTAACTGGAGGAACCTCAGACAATCCTCTACAAACCCTTTAATCAGCATACTCTGATCTTCACCTTACTGGAAATGCTGGTCACTCTTCTGCACTATCTTCATTGTCTCTGATAGAAATATATGTTGACATCAATGACAACACATCAGGCACATATTTGCAACAATCTCCCCCTTTGTCATTGATGGCAACATATGATGTGAAAACTGATTCAACCATCAAGACAAGAATTTCTCCCCCTTTCTCTTGTCACACCTACAGCCTCTTTCTTCACTGCTCCCCCTTTCACTAGCAACTACTTACTTCCAAGTTTTTCACATGACTTCTCTCTTCCTTTGACATCAATGGTAAAGGGCACATATTTGCAATCATCTCTCCCTAAACTAAATTCTAGAAATCACATACTAACTACTCCATCTAAGTAGTATCCCCTCAACACTAGTCCAGATCACAAGATATGACTGTGAATTCCACAAAACTTGAGTACAAATACTTGTTTTTGCTATATACTTTGCTTCAGCAGTAGACAGAGATATTGCTTCTTCCTTTTGCTCAACCAAGAAACCAATCCTTTCCCAAGAGAAATGCACAACCACTAGTACTCTTCTTGTCTTCCATACCTCCTACCCAATTAGCATATTTAATCTGCACCCAGTTAAGAGTGTAGACAACAGTACCCATAGTCTCTCTCCAATAGGTAAATTGAACATTTGCTTTCATCATCATGGTTCTAGCATCTTCTTGAATGGTCCGATTCTTCCTTTTCACAACTCCATTCAGCTGAGGAGTTCTAGGAGCAGATAACTGTCTTCTTATTCCATGCTTTTCACAAAATGCATTAAACTCGTCAGAGGTAAACTCTCCACCTCTGACAAATCTCAGACACTTTAACTTCACATCAATTTCATTCTCCACCTTAGCCTTGAACATCTTGAGAATATCAAGAGCCTCTGACTCCTTTCTCAAGAAAGTGACCCACACCATTCGGTAGTACTCAATCAACAACATCAAGTATTAGTCTCTTTGTAAGCTCCTAACTTAGGCAGGAACACACAAATCAGTGTGCACAGGTTCCAATAGATCACTTGATAATTATTATTTACATTCCTTACACAAGCTATTATCAGGTTTCACAAGTTTTGGAAGATCACTCACAGCCTGAGCAACACTTATCTTGACAATGTTATCAAAGTTCACATGACACAATCCCTATGCCATAACCAACTTTGATCAATCTGATCAATCAAACAACTTTTACTAGTACTTAAATGAAAGATGATACCTCTAGTTTGAGTACCAGATGCAATCTTAGATCTAGAGCTTCCCAAAAATTTACATTTTTAATCCTTGAAACAGAGATCTTACTCTTTGTCAACCAACTATCCAACATTGAGAAGATTATGCTTCAACCCTTTTATCACTAGACATATGAAGAGAACATCCACAGTCAATCATTCATTCATCCTTTTCTTCAACCTAAGAAGCCAATGCACTTTCCACATTCACACAGCTAGCAGATTCGGCTAGCACCAGATCTTCTTTTGATAGCAATGAATACCTATCCATTTCCAGGGGTACTTCCCTTAACAGATTCATCATCTGAGACTCCTTCATCAGCAACTTCTTGGACATAGAACCATTTCTTTTGGACCCTAGGTCTCTTTGGTTTTGAAACCCTCTCCAAACATCTTGAAGCAAGAAGACCAATCTTATTGCAAGCAAAACATTTAAAAGGCAACTTTCCTTCATACTTACCGGATCCTCTTGGTAATCTTTTCAAGCTTAGATTCATCTTCTTAAAGTTCGTTCCTTGCTTTCTCATATGTGCTTAGTCTTCTTGGAGAGAATCCACTTGGATCAAATCTTTGCTTACCCTTTCTGGAACTACTGGCCTTAAGTGTAGATTTCTGATTTAGGAAGAGAAACACCAAACTCATTCACCAATCAATAGGTCCCTTGTAATATCTGTCATAGTCCTAAATTCCTCAATAGCAGCAACCTTATGCTTGTATGCAACAGGTAAGGATCTGAGCACTTAAACTATGATTCTTCTAGTTTACCACCAACACATCTACTTTTGATGTGAAAAATGCATTTTCCCTAACTCTTTCGGATACTCAGTTTCTTGAAATAGTTTCTCATAGTTTGCTTCACAAATTGCCACATCAACCTCTTTTCTTCTGGAAACTCTTTCAGATGACCTGCAATGGACCAATCAATCTTCTCTCAACATGCCAGATCTAGGCATCCACTTACTGGCAGGGGAAATTAGATTTTCAATGCAGCTTCCCTTGATCCAGAGCTCCTACTTCAATTCCCAGAGGAATTATCAGCACTGGAATCTGGTGTAGACTCATCACCATTATTCATTTCACCTTTCTTCACCCATGTTTTGTTCATTTCATTCTAGATTTCATTCACATCTACTTTTCCCTTGTCTTTATCTTGTCTCTGCTCGTTCTGGTTTCTATTTATCGGACCTTTCCTATCATTGTTCCTGCTTCTGTAGAATCTTGCAATATGACCGAATCTATTGCAGTTAAAACACTTAACACTTCCTTGCCCATTTACTTGATTTCCTCTTGATTTGCACTGATTAGCCATGTGTCCAAATTTATTGCATGTAAAACATTTGCCATTGAAAGAATTGACATTACCTCTGTAGTTAGAATTATTCTTCATCATACTTCTGCACTCATTAGATTTATGACCATGCCTTTTACAATTGAAGCATTGGCCAGAAAAGGATGGACCACTTTGATTCACTCTAGTTCTACACTCAAAACCTCTATGTCCAAACTTATTGCAGTTAAAATAATTTCCATTGAAAGATGGATACCTTTGAGCATTAGGTTGTCTTATCAAAGGTCTTTTGTTCCTTTGATTCCTTGATGTAGAATTTCCTTGACCGGATCCAGAGCTTTCACCTTTCTCATATCCCAGACCATGCTTATCATCTGCCTTCTTTTGACTATCAAGCAGCACCTCGAGTTTAGCTGAGCTTATCTTGAACTTTTCTTTGTATTCATTTGCAGCTTCTAGGTCATGTTTGAGAATAACAATTTTCTTTACAAGTTCTTCCTGATTATCCCTAAAATCTTGTAGATCAAACTCTAGATGGCCAAGTATTCTATCCAATCTGCAACACTCTTCTATTCTTTCTTATAGAGACTGATTCAGGTTTTCTTCAGTCTTCTTTCTTTCCTTGATTTCTTTGGTAAACCCCATCACTTCAGATTCCATCTCATGTTTTAGGATAACTTCTTTTGCCAGCTTCTCACATTCCTTTGTATTTTCATTTAGAGCCTCATCCATGCCATTATTTTCCTTTTGATTTGCTAACTGCCGAAGTAGCTCCTTCTTCTTTTTCATGGATTTGCTTAGTTACCCTTTTAAAGTCTCAATAGCATCCTCACCATCTTTAAGGTTCTCTTGCAGATCTTTGGCTTCTATTCTGGACTGTTCAAGATCTTCTAAATAAAGTTCAAGTTGTTCCCTGATGCCATCAGAATACCTGGGAGAACCCATTGAAACACCTTCCTAGATCTTCCTTAATTCATTAAACTTCTTTTAGAGGAACCGGCTTTGATACCAATTGATGAGATTAGGGTAGACAATTGAGAGGGGGGGTGAATCAGTTGTCTCAAAAACTTTAACTTCTGCTTTCCTTTTCTAACTTTTTTACCACTTAATAACATATTAATGATTAAGCATGAAAGCATGAATTAATAACACATGAGAAGAAACATGAACAACACACATTACACCAGGATTTAACATGGAAACCTGGTTAAGGGAAAAACCATGGTGGGGGTTAACCCACAAAATTTATTCTTTGTTAAAAGAATAGAAAAATGGGAAGGCACATGCCTTTAGGTGCACAACCCAGAGCTCACTACTCCAAGAGTCTCAATGACTACAAAAACATTCACAATTTAACACTGAAAGAATGAATTGAGAAACAACATCTTCACCATGCCAAGGATCAGTTCTAGTTTAGCTCAAAGTACTTCTATTCTTCTCCCAAACACTTCTTCAACACTTTCGCATCTGCTCTGCTTTTCTTCGTCTACACTTCCTCTGCTATGCTCTTCTTCTTCAGATATATTCAATTCGCACAAGTACATACTTTTCCATGACTCAATTACAATCATTTATACACAACATCGACTTTGGAATGAACATCAAAGTCAGCCTTACAAATATTACAAACAATTACAATTACATTACAAAAAGCTTTATACAAATCACTATGCTGTCGGCCAAACACAGCTAGGGCCCAAATCTTCTTCGATCAACACGCCACACTCCAAAGAACTTCGCCTAGATCATCCACAACACACATCAGGGATCCGGTCGGTCAAGACTGGGAAGAACAACAATACCCAATAGGAAAACTTCAACCACGAGCTCGTTTCTCAATGTAGACCACCAACACAAAAGGAACATGATCTAGAGACTACCACAAGCACAATGAAATCAAAAGGAACAAACGCACCTCCTCAGATCACAAGAAACACTTGTATCTCCACACTGAACCTCAAGAACACAAACTGCCATGACTGTCACACTAGAAATATTGCTTGCGGACCTCCAAACTACGAACCACTTGAGTTGAGGAAACACACCAACATCCCCGACATGCCTCTAGATCCGCAGATCATAAGATTCTCATACCGGATCAATCCAGACCAACTTCTTGCCACTCTGTCACCACTGAACAACTGCAAAAACCTGTTCTACTTTGAAGGCCAGAACTTTGCCAAACCTTCATGCGGACCTCTCAAATCTTAACTGGCGCAACCTCAGACAATCCTCTACAAACCCTTTAATCCGCATACTCTGATCTTCACCTTACTAGAAATGTTGATCACTCTTCTGCACTGTCTTCACTGTCTCTGACAAAAAGATACGTTGACATCAATGACAACACATCAGGCACATATTTGCAACATTATTATCAGGGAATTATTTTGCTCCATTTGATCAGTCTCAGGCAACATTCAGATATCATGAGGTACAAATTTTTCTAAGGTTAGAAAGTTATTATAGATCGGAAAGAATTCATAAAGTTATCCCCTTTCATTTGAAGAGTTAGAAGATTTAAATATCGTAAAATCTAAGAGACTTTATTAAAGTCACTTTATTTTATATGAGAGTTTACAAGGACTTCAACTTTGTATGTCGGCACTTCAAGGAGTTCTTGAATTTCACAAATGCCCGACTCTTCTCATTGTCGAGAGTTCGGTAAGTTTTTGAATCTCTATATTGATTCCCAAGTTCATAAAGGCCCCAACTCCCTGACTTCTTTGTTGTAGGTTTTCAAAAATTTCGAACTCTTAGTCAAAGGTTCAAAAGTTCATAAAGCTTCCGACTTCTCTCTCTCTCTCTCTCTCCTGATTTCTTTGTTGTCGGAGGTTTTCAAAAATTTCGAGCTCCTAGTCAAAGGTTCAAAAGTTCATAAAGCTTCCGACTACTCTCTCTCTCTCTCTGGGGGAAGTTACTAGGGTTTTTGGGCTTCATTTTCACTAATACGTAGCCCCTTCAAACTGGTGCAGCCATGACTAATAAATATAGAGAAGGCTATAGAATATCGTGCTGCTAGTCCAGACCTTTCTGAAGAACTTGATATTGATTATGGAGATCACTGAAACCTGATGCAAGATTTGAGGTAAGATGGAAAAGAACGGCAGTTTGAGAGTGATATTGGGCGTATGCCACAGTTTGAATTTAATGTATGGTGGCAGATGGTAATCACCTTTTCCGTGTAGTTGAAGAACATTTCCAATAGATGTAATCTCATAGATTGCAATAATTACCAGATATGCATACTTTGAGTGTAAACCATCTCCATTGCGGATGCCGGCACCTTCCAAGCCCGTGCCAGATTAAGAGTCTCCGAAAGGAGTATGATCATCCGTGAAAGCATAATTGGAGGTGATTTCCCCCGGATGAAGTAATTGCAAGCGCCTCAAAGTAATGAGGTTTCTAGCTGTGGAATCGAGATTGAATGGATGTGCTGTGACGGTAGCAGGTCTTCACCCAAGCGGTAGAAATACATGTGTAGTCAGAACATCTTCGAACCATATCTATGGGGACGTTTCTGCAAAGCATTTTCCCAGATTTTCAGAGTGTGCCCAAGAATGAAATGAGATTATCTTTGTTCCAAGTGGTTGGTATCACCAAGTAAAGAATGTTGAGGACTTCATTTTCAATCAGATGAAGCACATGAACTGTGAACTGTTTAACAAGCCGTCTCAAAGAGAAGTGGTCTCATCAGTTGCAACGATCACAGGAGGTGCACAAAATGAATGTATTGAAGAGGCTTTAGAAACTTAAAAGCAAATGCGACTGTTGGGTGCGAAGCCCGGTTCCACTATATTTGCCAGCATCCTCCGAGCCTGTTCCAAAACTGGAGCACCAAAGCAGATGATATCTTTCGTGGGAAGTAAACTTGCTCATTCCAAAGGAATAAGACTGGTAGGCACGTGAATGGTTGAGAAGCATAATCAGATTAAGTTCTGCGATCACTGTGGTTCAAATACAGTTTCAAAGGATAACGGACATTGCTGGAAATGCTCATCGGAACCTTCTAGAACCATGGTTCGGTTGAAATTAGAGGTCATTCGGCTGTATTGACGCCTGAGTTTTCTCTAAAAAGAGCTATGTGAATTCAAATGTGCAGATAATGTTACCTTATTGCAATGTTTGCCAGATGATCACAAAATGGATACATTGAAGAAGTTTTAGAGATTTTCGAATGAGCTCGAGCATTGTGGAACTTAGGCCGAAATAACAGAATGAAGAAAAAGGAGAATGCAAATGCCCTGGCGAACCTGTATACACAATACAGAATCCTTCACAAGGCACATGAACCATTTGCAGAGCGCCTCAGGGGAAACACAGTCTCATTTGAATGCAATGATCGTAGGATGTGCACAAAATTATTTTGGCACCCAAACGAATGCAATATGGTGGACTCCACGACGTTTGCCAGTGTCTTTTCTAATCGTGCCTATCAAATACAATGAAATGGAGATTCTTAATGCTCTGGTAGACAGATATGCGAAGTAGTCTGCTTCAGAAGAGATGTAAAGGTTGCTAGATGTGAGTGAGGCATTTTTGTTGAAAAAGCTGTATGAACTTAGAAGCAGATGTAACTGACAAGGTGTGAAGCCAAGTTCTGTAACCATTGTACAATGTGAACACATAGATAGGGCACTTGAACTGTTGCAAAATGTTTTGAAGGGAAATACGATATCAAGGAGTGCAGTGAACGGAGGATACATAGCATATAATTTTATGAGGGGTTTATTTAGTTATTTCATTTTTGAAATGATGTGGCAAGATTAAGTCATCTTAGATGGACTTGATAAACAACCTTTAAAATGTATTTAAAAGAGAAAATCAAAAGTTAGTTTAGAGAGGTTGTTACAGGACTCTTCTCTTTCCATTTTTGCCTTTTCCAGAAATCATTGCGGGAAAGAAGGGATTGTGATTGTAACGGACTTTCCCAAGGAGCGGTTACAGAGAGAGCATTATAAATTGCATTTATCAGAAGAGAAGGAGGATTTTTTTTATTTTTATTTTTGACTCAGCTATTCAGGAACAGGGGAGCGGCATAGAGTTTTCCTTTCTGCACAGTTTTGTTGTACAGCGGTGTGGAGGTTTTGTACTCACATTTTGGCATTGGAGAAATAAAGAAGATATTTCTGATCTGTGTATTTGTTGATATTTTCTTTTGATTACAAATAAACTTTGAGCATTTGTAGTTGCTTTCTAATGCTTGTTCTGTTATACCAGATTGTGTTGATGTTTATTTTACTTATCTATTGAAAGGGGATTTGATGTTCATTTCTCTCCCTGGGTATTGTTCGTGGGTGTGGGATAAATGGGTTTTGTATCACTTCTTTGCATTCACTCCATTCTTAAATCAATCTTTCACATCTATTTTCATAGTTAGGAGTAGGTGTTAGTGTGCCTTTTCTGCTTTTTGGTTAAAAGCATATACTATTTTCATTCATTGTAAATCATTTGAAGGTAGTTGCGCCTTGTAAAACAAGTGGAGAGCACTTGCAACTATCATTTCAAGTAACTCTATTATTGGTTCGTTTGTCATTTGTGTGGGCGAGGGAGTATAAACTGAAGTGACAAATCTGTTAACTAACAGGGAGAAAAAACCCACACACCAAGACCAAAACTAATTGTATTATTAGCAACTTATGGGCTTACAATACAAGTTTAAAGCCATTACTTTTTAAGTCCATCATCAAATATAAAATTAGAGCATTTCTAGTAGCATAATAGTACCTACAAATCAACTATACATACTTCATCCCCAAGCACCAATAAATATGTAAAAATCACACTGCAATCCAAGAGTGGTTTCCAAAACCATGTACCAAATAGGCTCAAAAGTGGTGCCCAAAACAAGACCAATCCTAAAGCCCAAGTTGGTCATAATATTCTGGGCTAATTTTAGAAGATGCTCTTATAGCTATCATAACCCATCAAATAATTTGTCATAAGTAACTTCCATCTTACAATGTAATAAAATGCTCTTACACATTTAAATTATATTAGATGCTCTTACAACCACTTACACACTTACCAAAGATTTTGACACATGGAAAACCATGCCAACACAAAATGAGATGTCCCATAACCCAATATGAGACTAAAATAATAAATAAATATAAATAATTAATAAATCAAAATGCTAGGATACAACATTGAGACACCTTTCCCAATATTCTCTCACTTGTCGAATACATTGCCAAAGAGAAAAAGGGAACTCTAACACAAAAATTTAATTGCTAGGGGTCAAGAGGTCCAACAATAAAGTTTCTTTACCTCTTTCCACACAATTCTCTTGTTGTGTCATGTAGATCTCTTCCTCTATGTCACCACCCAAGAATATTGTCTTCACACCCATCTATTCTATCTCCAAATCAAAAGGAACTACTACATATAATAGGAGATTGATAGATGCCAGTTTAACAATTAGGGAATATGTCATATCCCTTATACGTATGATCCTATAAGCTAACATCACCAAATGGATTATCACGTCACCAAGAAGGAAACCAATTAGTAAGATGGAAGACACCTTAACAAAATAATAATTGTGTTAAGAACCACTGATGGGATGCATCGTTTGGGAAGGAACGACTCTCCTCTAATTGAGAGGTATTAAAGAGGATCCATGATGGCACCAAGAGGCATCAATTACTACTCATTTCTTCCCACCCTCGGGAAAGGTCACAACCAGATTATTAATACATCTATTGCTCAAATCTTGTGGCAGCTTCATAAGGTACGTAGTATTATATTTATTCAGGAAAAAATACATTTGAACTCTGAAGTAGATGAATAGTGATATGATTATATCATAGATGATTAAGGGAAATAGTTGGATTAAACATACATGATTATTTGTATATGGAAATACATCACTAATCACTCAATGAAATAAATGAATGATATATATGACATGGCTATAGAATATGGAAACATAGCATTGTTTACTTGAAGGCTCATGCATTATATGAAACGTTGAAAAGATAAATAAAGAACTCTTATCATTCTATGGATAAGTCATAATATGAGATAGTAATTAAAGAGATTAGATAATTCATGATTGTATAAAAGATAGCATAAAGATGTGAGAATAGGTTGATAATTATCATGAGTGTTTGGTATGAAGGCCTTAGGCTCACCACCTAAGGAGAAGGCCTTAGGCTGATCACCTAAGGAGAAGGCCTTAGGCTCACCACCTAAGGAGAAGGCTTTAGGGTAACACCTAAAGATTATTAATGGCCTTAGGCAAATAACCTAAGGGGAAGGCTTTAGGGTAACACCTAAAGATTATTAATGGCCTTAGGCTAATAACCTAAGGAGAAGGCTTTAGGGTAACACCTAAAGATTATTAATGGCCTTAGGCTAATAACCTAAGGAGAAGGCTTTGGGTTAATACCTAAAGATTAATATGGCCTTAGGGTAAAACCTAAGGATTATATATGAAGGCCTTAGGGTAAAACCTAAAGATTACTTATGAAGGCTTTGGGGTCACACCCAAAGATATATGAAGGCCTTTGCCTAAGATGTGGATTATTCCCACTTAAGACAAAGGAATACCAAGCCCATGATAGTCACTCATACCTATCTCACTATCCTTATGAAGAAGAAGAAATGTTTATTATGATGAATATGATAGGAATATGCAAAGATATATGATCTTAACTTTAATGAATAATAGAAGAATATGAATTTATAAGATATAGAAATGAATTGTGTCCTAATGTTCTCTTTGTGCAAGTTGAATTTGTGTGCAAGGTACGAAAAAAGTTGAACTGCATAGAAGGGAACATTACAAGTGGTATCAGAGCTACGTCCTGCCAACTTGTGAAGATACTATATGCAAACATATAGAAGGCCACAAAGCAGCCAAGTAAGGATGAACAACGAATTGAGAGACTTCATTGAAGAAACCACAAGGAATTTGAATGATCAAAATGAAGCTACTCAAGTCCTTTTGCAAAATGTGCAAACCTTGAGAAATGACATGGAAACTTTAAAGGCACAAATAGCTAATGGGAAGGAAGTAGCTTCTAATCAAGCTGAAAATAGCAACTCTTTGTCAAGTTCAAGGATTCCACTACCATCCTTCCTACCAAGTGAAGAAAATCCAAGAATGGAAAATGATACCCCCCAAAGCATGAGCACGGAAGACATGATGAGAGCTTATGCCAACTTAGAACCCGAACTAAGAAGAATGGTGTCCTTTACCGAATATAGCAATTCAAAAAGGAATGCGTTAACAAGAAGAGAGAAAAGGCCCGCAAATAAGGATTTGAAGCAAAAGGCCAATAAGGTAAATTTGCCACATTATAATGGAACCCATAAGATATCCCCGCATGTATGGTTGCAAAAGCTAAATGACTATTTTCTTCTTAACCCCATGATGGAGAAAGATGCCCTTCAATTCGCCATCCTACATCTAGAAGGCCTGGCCTATGATTGGTGGCATCATGGGAAACACACACTAGGTCATGAAAACATTACATCTTATGAAGAATTTTCTAAGAGGTTCCTTAAGAAATTTGATAGGAGACATCCCCAACAAGACTTCAATGACCTAACTTTAACAAGACAAAGGGGTATGGTGGATGAGTATGTTAATGAATTTAAAAAAATAGCCCTCCGAGTCCCTGGAATTGAGAACGAAAGAGTCACATTCCTATTTGTATAAGGGTTAGATGAGAGACTAAGAGGATTAGTAGGAGCACTTAGACCTTCTATACTTGATGATACCATAGAAATGGCAACACAATTAGAACAAAATAAGCCCTCTCATCCCTTCACTAAAACTTTCCACAAGAGAGAAAAGTTTGTAAAACATACCACCATAAGGAAGGGAGAAGAGATAAAAACCCATGTTGTGAATGTGGGGAACCTTGGAAACTAGGACATACTTGTCAAAAACTCCAAGACCTAAAAAGCAAGGGGATATGTTTCAAATGCAAAGACAAATGGGGACCAGGACATAAATGCGGACAAGTGCACATCATAGAAGCCTTATCCAAGGAAGAAAATGAAGAAAACCCCTCCAAAAGAAGGAAATTTGATTCCGAGGAAAAGGTGACCCTAGCAGCAATATCAAAAGTATCAAAACATCACCCATTTAGACTTAGGGGTCAACTTAAGGGTCACAAAATAACTGCCTTAGTGGGTAGCGGGGCTACTCATAACTTTATACACGAGTCCATAGTTAAAAGATTAAAACTAAGCCCACAAGACTTTGAAGGGTTTATGGTAGCCTTAACTAATGGTTCCACAAAGAATTGCTCTAGAATAATACCCCAATTAAACTTAACCGTAGGAAGACACCATATTCAAGATGATTTCTATGTGGTTAATATGGGGGACAATGATATGATCCTTGGCACTCCGTGGTTACACTCCTTAGGAAGAGTCACTCTAGATTGGCCCAAATTAGAAATATCCTTTGTTGACCAAGGACAACGTATCACCTTATATGGCCTCTCTGACGGATCACCACATGTGGTCTCTTCAAAAAGGATGGAAAGAATAGTTAGGCACAACCAAGTTGAATGGGCAGCCCAATGTCTAATACTTGACAAATCAACTCCAATGGGAAAATATATTCACATTGACATCCAACCTATCCTTAGAAAACACAAAAAGGTGTTTGAGGACATACCCCATGGGTAAGTGCAAGAAGATGGGGGGCCAAAAAGGGGTCATAAGTGGGCACTTTTTTTCTGAAATCAGGAAATACTAGCCTTGGATGAGAAATTGAGCATAGTTACACTCAAAATTTGGAGATGCAACCAAAACAATGTTTGTAGTGCTCCGAGTCTACTTTCTAAACTACTATTTTTTTTTGAAAATGGCATAGATTAAGGGGTTCAAAACAGGGAGCCACAGAAATTGGTGTTGTTTCTATCAAAAAACATAACATAGCATGTTTTGTGGTTCCCTCAAAAGGTCAACTTATTTTTGGTATTTTTAAAATCGCTTCAGTGAGAAATTAGCTAATAGCATGTAGTTTATGTCTGATTTTTCTGATAATTTTTTGATCAATATTTGATTTTTTACTAATTTTTAAAGTGGACACATCCTAAAAAACAGAATTTTGGCCGTGCTACCCCTATAAATTTTGAAAACTAATTGAAAATCATTTTTTTATTTTTTAAATATTTGTAGAATGGCGTCTAGTTTCTAAATATATAATTTTTTTGAAATTTGAATGAATAGTTATTTTACAATGAAAAAAAGACCAAATAGTGGTTTTTGCCTAAAAACAGACACACAAACAAAAGAAATTAAAGATGAAAGGCTTAACATTGTTAAAATGTGAAAAAAATCACATCGTCAAATAGCTAAGAGAAAGCCTAACATTACCCATGTGTTTGATTTGTTTGACCTTGAAACACGTGCAAATCTGAGGGTTAGCACGAACGAAATTATGTGAAATTTTGAAGAATATAGAAAAACACGTCTGTGACTGTTCATAAGGCACTCCAAGCCTTTGGGTTGGAAATCCAAAGCAAATCCCAAGCCCAAGGCTTGGGATTCCCAAAGCAAGAAATAATATGCTCGTGTTATAATGCGCTCGCGTTATGTTTTGCCTTGCATTTTTCTTTCCCGCATGTCTGTCTTTTGTCATGTTTGACATAACACGAGCGTGTTATAACGCGCTCGCGTTATGTCCCACTCAAATTTTTTTTACGTTCAAGGCTATTAATCATGAGGGTTAAGGGATAAGGGATAGAGTTGGAGGGTTTAGGGATAAGGGATTAGCATTTAAGGTATAGTATCGAGCCCGTTGAGGGTCTAGGAATAGGGATGGCGTTTAAGGTTTAGGGATGAGGGATGACAGATTATGGTTGAGGGTTTAGGGTTTAGGGATAGGGTTGAGGGTTGAGGGATTAGGGTTTGACATTGAGGGTTGAGGGTTGAGGTTCAAGGGTCAAGGGTTTAGGGTCGAGGGATTAGGGTTAAAGTAGAGTGTGGAGGGTGTAAGGATTAGGGATAGGGTTGGAGGGTTTAGGGATAAGGGACTAGGGTTTAAGGTATAGTATCGAGTCTGTTGAGGGTTTAGGAATAGGGATAGCATTTAGGGTTTAGGGATGAGGGATTATAGTTGAGGGATGATGGATTAGGGTTGAGGGTTGAGGGATTAGGGTTTAGGGATAAGGTTTAGGGTTGAGGGTTGAGGGATTAGGGTTTAAGGTATAGTGTTGAGGGTTGAGGGTTGAGGGTTTAGGATTAGGGTTTAGGGTTGACGGATTAGCATTTAATGTCGAGGTTAGGGTTAGAGTGTCGAGGGTAGAGGGATTAGGGATAGGGTTTAGGGTTGAAGGTTTAAGGATTGAGGGTTGAGGCTTTAGGGATGAGGGTTTAAGGCTTAAGATATAGTGTCAAGTGTTGAGGGTGTAGGGATAGGGTTTAAGTTTTAAGGGTTAAGGGTTGAGGGATAGGGATTAGGGTTTAAGGTATAGTGTTGAGGGTCGAGGGATCAGAGTTAAGGGTTGAGGGATTAGGGTTTGACGTTGAGGGTTGAGGGTTGAGGTTCGAGGGTCAAGGGTTTAGGGATAGGGTTGAGGGTCGAGGAATTAGGGTTAAAGTAGAGTGTGGAGGGTATAAAGATTAGGGATAGGGTTGGAGGGTTTAGGGATAAGGGATTAGGGTTTAAGGTATAGTATCGATTCTGATGAGGGTGTAGGAATAGGGATAACATTTAGGGTTTAGGGATGAGGGATTAGAGTTGAGGGATGACAGATTAGGGTTGAGGGTTGAGGGATTAGGGTTTAGGGATAAGGTTTAGGGTTGAGGGTTGAGGGATTAGGGTTTAAGGTATAGTGTTGAGGGTTTAGGGATAGGGTTTAGGGTTGAGGGATTAGGATTTGACGTTGAGGGTTGAGGGTTTAGGGTTAGGGTTGAGAGATGAGGGATCAGAGTTAAGGGTTGAGGGAATAGGGTTTGACGTCGAGGGTTGAGGGTTGAGGTTCGAGGGTCAAGGGTTTAGGGATAGGGTTGAGGTTGAAGGGATTAAGGTTAACGTAGAGTGTGGAGGGTGTAAGGATTAGGGATAGGGTTGGAGGGTTTACGGATAAGGGATTAGAGTTTAAGGTATAGTATCGAGTTTGTTGAGGGTTTAGGAATAGGGATAGCATTTAGGGTTTAGGGATGAGGGATTAGAGTTGAGGGATGAGGGATTAGGGTTGAGGGTTGAGGGATTAGGGTTTAGGGATAAGGTTTAGGGTTGAGGGTTGAGGGATTAGGGTTTAAGCTATAGTGTTGAGGGTTGATGGTTTAGGGATAGGGTTTAGGTTTGAGGGATTAGGGTTTAGGGTTGATGAATTAGGGTTTAATGTTGAGAGTTGAGGGTTGAGGTTGAGGGATAGGGTTAATGGTCAATGGATTAGGGTTAATATAAGAGTGTCGAGGGTAGAGGGATTAGGGTTTAAGGTATAGTATCGAGCCTGTTGAGGGGCTAGGAATAGGGATAGCGTTTAGGGTTTAGGAATGAGGGATTAGAGTTGAGGGATGACGGATGACAGATTAGGGTTGAGGGTTGAGGGATTAGGGTTTAGGGACAAGGTTTAGGGTTAGGGTTGAGGGATTAGGGTTTAAGGTATAGTGTTGAGGGTTTAGGGTTGAGGGATTAGAGTGAAGGGTTGAGGGATTAGAATTTGACGTTGAGGGTTTAGGGTTTAGGATTAGGGTTGAAGGTTGAGGGATCAGAGTTAAGGGTTGAGGGATTAGGGTTTGATGTTGAGGGTTGAGGGTTGAGGTTCGAGGGTCAAGGGTTTAGGAATAGGGTTGAGGGTCAAGGAATTAAGGTTAAAGTAGAGTGTGGAGGGTATAAAGATTAGGGATAGGGTTGGAGGGTTTAGGGATAAGGGATTAGAGTTTAAGGTATAGTATTGAGTCTGTTGAGGGTTTAGGAATAGGGATAGCATTTAGGGTTGAGGGATGAGGGATTAGGGTTGAGGGTTGAGGGATTAGGGTTTAGGGATAAGGTTTAGGGTTGAGGGTTGAGAGATTAGGGTTTAAGGTATAGTGTTGAGGGTTGAGGGTTTAGGATTAGGGTTTAGGGTTGATGAATTAGGGTTTAATGTTGAGAGTTGAGGGTTGAGGGTTGAGGGTTGAGGGTTGAGGTTGAGGGATAGTGTTAATGGTCAAGGGATTAGGGTTAATATAAGAGTGTCGAGGGTAGAGGGATTAGGGTTTAAGGTATAGTATCGAGCCTGTTGAGGGTCTAGGAATAGGGATAGCGTTTAGGGTTTAGGAATGAGGGATTAGAGTTGAGGGATGACGGATGACAGATTAGGGTTGAGGGTTGACAGATTAGGGTTTAGGGACAAGGTTTAGGGTTAGGGTTAAGGGATTAGGGTTTAAGGTATAGTGTTGAGGGTTTAGGGATAGGGTTTAGGGATAGGGTTTAGGGTTGAGGGATTAGAGTGAAGGGTTGAGGAATTAGAATTTGACATTGAGGGTTTAGGGTTTAGGATTAGGGTTGAAGGTCAAAGGATCAGAGTTAAGGGTTGAGGGATTAGAATTTGACGTTAAGGGATCAGAGTTAAGGGTTGGGGGATTAGGGTTTAATGTTGAGGGTTGGGGGTTGAGGTTCGAGGGTCAAGGGTTTAGGGATAGGGTTGAGGGTCGAGGAATTAGGGTTAAAGTAGAGTGTGGAGGGTATAAGGATTAGGGATAGGGTTGGAGGGTTTAGGGATAAGGGATTAGAGTTTAAGGTATAGTATCGAGTCTGTTGAGGGTTTAGGAATAGGGATAGCATTTAGGGTTTAGGGATGAGGGATTAGAGTCGAGGGATGAGGGATTAGGGTTGAGGGTTGAGGGATTAGGGTTTAGGGTTAAGGTTTATTGTTGAGGGTTGAGGGATTAGGGTTTAAGGTATAGTGTTGAGGTTTGAGGGTTTAGGATTAGGGTTTAGGTTTGAGGGATTAGCAATTAATGTCGAGGTTAGGGTTAGAGTGTCGAGGGTAGAGGGATTAGGGATAGGGTTTAGGGTTGAAGGTTTAAGGATTGAGGGTTGAGGCTTTAGGGATGAGGGCTTAAGGCTTAAGATATAGTGTCAAGTGTTGAGGGTGTAGGGATAGGGTTTAAGTTTTAAGGGTTAAGGGTTGAGGGATAGGGATTAGGGTTTAAGGTATAGTATCGAGTCTGTTGAGGGTGTAGGATTAGGGATAGCATTTAGGGATTAGGGATAGGGTTGGAGGGTTTAGGGATAAGGGATTAGAGTTTAAGGTATAGTATCGATTCTGTTGAGGATGTAGGAATAGGGATAGCATTTAGGGTTTAGGGATGAGGGATTAGAGTTGAGGGATGACGGATTAGGGTTGAGGGTTGAGGGATTAGGGTTTAGGGATAAGGTTTAGGGTTGAGGGATGAGGGTTTAGGGATAGGGTTTAGGGTTGAGGGATTAGAGTGAAGAGTTGAGGGATTAGGATTTGATGTTGAGGGTTGAGGGTTTAGGGTAAAGGGTTGAGAGATGAGGGATCAGAGTTAAGGGTTGAGGGATTAGGGTTTGATGTCGAGGGTTGAGGGTTGAGGTTTGAGGGTCAAGGGTTTAGGGATAGGGTTGAGGTTGAAGGGATTAGGGTTTAAGGTATAGTGTTGAGGGTTGATGGATCAGAGTTAAGGGTTGAGGGATTAGGGTTGAGGGTTGTAAGGATTAGGGATAGGGTTGGAGGGTTTAGGGATAAGGGATTAGAGTTTAAGGTATAGTATCGAGTCTGTTGAGGGTGTAGGATTAGGGATAGCATTTAGGGTTTAGGGATGAGGGATTAGAGTTGAGGGATGATGGATTAGGGTTGAGGGATTAGTATTTGACATTAAGGGTTGAGGGTTTAGGGATAGGGTTGAGGGTTGAAGGATTAGGATTTGACGTTGAGGGTTGAGGGTTCAGGGATAGGGTTGAGGGTTGAGGGATTAGGATTTGACATTGAGGCTTGAGGGTCGAGGGATCAGAGTTGATGGTTTAGGGATTAGGGTTTGACGTTGAGGGCATTTTCTATCATGAACTTGATTATGAGGGCTTGCCCCTTCATTGTTATGCCTATCATATGGCGGAGCATTTGGCAAGCCCTTGCAGGAAAAAGATGTTATCAATGCAAAAGATGTGATGAATCTATAGCAGGACAAAACGTGAGCGCATTATAACGCGCTCGCGTTTTGTATTTCTATTGAAATGGTAAAAATGTGGTTACCCCCGTGATCCAGGCCCACATGCTCTATTTTCTTACTGATTCTGCGCGTGCTCTGACAAAAAAGAAGTGCTTTCATGCTATTGGGAAGTTCACATGCACATTTGACACATTGTACCACCTTTGCATGATCTTTCCACCACCTTTTCTGCTTTGCCAACTTAAGAAGGAGGAAATAACATAGTTTTCACACCAAGTTTGATATATATCTATTCAAGTTTCAATTTTTGTAGTGTTGCAATGTTAATTGTAATTCAATTTTAGGAATTTAACATTGAAAAGGAAGCAAGTGGTGAAAAACTCAAATTGTTGAGGAGTTTGATGCAAGAAGATAAAAACACTACACAATTGGGTACTCTCTCCATTCAAATCTTCATTTTTTAGGTATGTCAAGTCTTTACATGCATGTTCTTTACATTTTCCTTATTTCAGATTGAATTACTTTATCATGCTTTATCATACATGTTTAAAATAGACACATTCCCAATCAAGAAAGCAACCTACAATCTCACATGATGCCATGTATATTTTCTACACTTGGGCTCTTTAATAATTATGTGTAATAAACAAACCTTAGTTCATACCATGATGTCAAACTATACAAGAATAAATCCTTACAACATAAAAAAAATACAATCCCACTATTATCATGTATTCATTTCTTAGGAACTAATATTGGTCTCTTTATCATGCTACAGACAAATTCTCCATCATGTCGAGGAAACGATCAAGAATTAAACCAACACAGAAAGAGATAGAAGCTAAGAATGCAAAGAAAGCAATGGCTATGAGGGAACTTCGTGAGAAGAGGAAATTGGACACGATAAATGAAGACATACCAATTGAAGAGGAACCACAACCATCACAAAGAGATATGGTATTGGCGGCACAAAGAGAACGAATGCAAAAACTTCATGGTACGAGAGATTTAAATACCATAGTTGGAGACACGTCCTTTACCGCAAGTCAACATGTAGGGACACCATCTACCACATCTCAAGTTGAGAGTACATCATCACTCACATGTGATGAAGGAGGTACGCCATCGTTCCCACCTCAACCTCAAGGTATGTCATCTATTCCATCTTCGATCAAAGGTATGCCATCTAACCCATCTCATTTAAATATTGATGAAATTCCTAATGTTGAGATGAATTTACCTAACTTGACACCACCTAGAATTTTGCATAGAAAGCCAAAGTATTTGATTGATATTGATGAGAATATTTTGCAGCCAATGGAAGGTAAGATTCCAAAACGCACTTGTAGAAGATATGCTAATAAGATTTGGAGATTGTTCTTTGAAAAGTTAAATGAGACTGCAAGATGTCAACTATTCATTGAAATGATGCGAAGTATAAAGTATAGGTCTATCATGAAGATTCTTGGGTTGAGAACATCAGAGGCTTCAAGTGAAAAATCTATTGTCAAGAATCTAATGAGTGCGTATGAGAGTGTGGCTAATACCTCACGCACAAAAGATAGTAATGCAACACGGCGTGTGATTACATTGACTATAGTAAGTAGTCAAATGAGGAAAGCTCGTCTCATTAGAAAGACAAGTCAAGAATTGAGAATCAATAGGAAAACTTTATCAAGAGCCATTGGAAGACGCCAAAGAATTGAGGACACTAATGCCAATGAATTATGGGTGTTCTCGGGGAGACTACCACGAAAAGATAAACCAATTGTTGAAGCATTGAGATCAC
Source organism: Cunninghamia lanceolata (assembly GCA_027924645.1). Classification (NCBI taxonomy): domain Eukaryota; kingdom Viridiplantae; phylum Streptophyta; class Pinopsida; order Cupressales; family Cupressaceae; genus Cunninghamia; species Cunninghamia lanceolata. Next base: position 2,842,789 of record BSBN01000062.1, read on the forward strand.
TAATTGAAGACTTTTGGAAGAATTACACAAGGGTATCTCTGAATCAAAGGGATGTGGTAAGAAGGAGAATCGGTAGTCAAAACTGTGAGCCACATCCAAAGCATTTTTTGGATGAGACTCAAACACAGTTTTATGGTAAATTTCTAGAGAAGTATCCTCAAATTAAAATTTGTCAAAGATATTTTGAAATGCTAAAACCTTTCTATGTTAAGATAAACCTCACACATACTACTTGTTGTTGTAGATTACATATTGAATTTTCTAACCATTTTGATGCTTATAGGTCTATATGTTTAGATATGTATACTAACAATGATTTGCAGGGTTGTACCATATGTGCCCCACCAACATCTTCAAGAGACTTCATATCAAGAATTTTATGTGAAGAGAGGAAGGTCAAATATTCTACAAGAAATTATGCTTGGATGGCACATGTCATCGTTGCGGTGGCTTGCAACATTTGCCAATATGTGAATATATGGAAATAACACATGCGGTTGGAAACGAACTAGTAGAGTTTGGCAAGTATAAAATAGTGGCATACAATACAAAAGATGGTAAAGAAGCAAAGAGGTGTGAATTAGTTATTGAAAAGATTCCAGTGTATCAGTTTATGCCTATATTTCGTGACAACATAGTGTATGAGTATGCAAGACATGCCCATAGAGCTCGATGGTTGGACTTGCAATTCAAGTTATGCAAGGACACATTTCCAGTTGGTAGCATTGTTTCAGTCATCGACTTTGCAGAGAACTACAGTCTACAGCCACAACGTGAGGTGTAATCACAATATTACAACTCCACACAGGTTTCTATATTTGTGCACATCGCATTCATTCATGCGAATGATAGTACAGAGGATGACAGAAAGATCATAAGGGAGTATAATTTCTATATTAGTGATGATCGCACGCATTCTACAGAGTTCGTGCAAGGTTGCTTTCAGGTGTTCTACAATGATTTGGCTAGAAGGGGCATATCGTTCAGTCAGCATATCATATCGTCGAATAATTGTGCGTCACAATTCAAGAACTTGCAGAATTTCTATTGGTTGAGTAGGAGGCATAATTTTATAGGTATTCAACATATGTGGAACTTTTGTGAGGCCGGGCATGGAAAGGGGGTGCATGATGGTGCAGGAGCATGTATCAAAAGAGCCATAGCACGAGAAGAGTTAAAGTATAAAGACAATGCAAAGTTGATAGATGTAAAATCAATTGTCGAGTGGTGTAATGCTTCCATGGGTCCAGGTAATGAAGGTAAGTCTTTAGTTCGTAGATTTTTTTGGTTAATAGATGATACTAACATTGCACCATATGAGGATTGTTGTACATTGACAGGATCAAATGAGATGCACTCTTTCAGAAGCTCAATTGCAGGTTCATGGAGTATCCATACATGAAAGATGTCATTCTTTTGTTCTTCCTATACAATTCAAGTCTGGGATGAGTGCAAGTCAAAGGAGTGGGTTGATGAATGGCAGTTAAGTTATCTTAGCCCACTTGACACGTATCGACCCCTGACGGCATTGGAACTAACACAGATGAAATCGTCAGTTGACTTTGACCACATATCAGATTTAGTTCAACCAGGTAATATAGGGCACGTATATGCATCTAATTTCATCTAGTTCAACCAGGTAATGTCATCTTACTTTGTAGTGTTTTTGTAATGTTGACTAATTTCATCTAATTTGCTACACATATTAATGTAGGGCACGTATATGCAGTTATTGCAGATGAAGATAATGAAGAGGGAACAGACTATTACTTATGTCATTGTGTTGAGGCCAAAAAGAAATTGGAGGCCCCTGTTACAGATGGAGAAAACATTGAATACCCTATAGGATCAGTGGTTATTACTGGAACATGGATTAGAAGGTACCCACATAAGAGTGTTAATATTTGGCTATTTCAGGACTTTGACATGCATCGGAAGATTCTTCATTACTCAAACCTTGTCATGGCATCCAATGTTCATTTGATAAAGTATCGGGGTAGACCTTTGAACAAAATATTGTGGAAGGTACGTGAGTCTAACCATGAAGCAATACTTGACACAATAAAGAGTAGAGCAGACCCGGATGGTTCATTGGATTAATTTGTAAGTATTCACATTGATTTTGTAAAGTTATGTTACATTGAGTTGTAAGTATGCACATTAATTTGTAAGGTTTGTCTTTTTTTATTTCCTCCTATATTTTTACACATATGTACACATTTTTACATCATCATGTTATGCATTTTTGGTGTCCTGCTCCTGATGCGACCAAACTCATAACTCACCCTACTAGACACCATTTGATGATCTCTCCAACACTCTGGATCCAGGGTGCCCAATCATGATGATGACCTATATACCATTCTCCCAAGGCGCTCATAATGAATGAAAAGAAGACCAAGGGCGCCCAAGCTTAATAAACTTATTTCTTTCAATTTTGATGATCCAAACTCTTGCAATATGACATCCACTTTCATGCCTTTAGATCTTCCTTCACATATAGGGCGCCAAATCAAGTTGAAAAATCTACATAAGGGCGCCAAACTGGATGAAAGGAGACATGAAATGCACCTTAGGACTCCATGCAAAGGTTTGAGCCATTAAAGTCTCTTGATATTAGGCGCTCATGATGATGAAACTTAGAGCTTTTTCCTTTCCTATGCGCTCATCTAAGATGTTTGAATGATAAGGAGCACCTCGACCTCTTTAATGTACATTGGGCACCAAATCAAGGTGATTTTAAGTCACTTTGAGTCATTTGGGGTCAGTTTGAGTCTTTGAGTCATGTTGCAAAAAAGTGTCAATGTTGTCAAGTTGCACAAAGCAACTTTTGCATTTTTGGTGTCCTGCTCGTGATGTGACCAAACTGACTATTCCAACGCATCCAGATGGGTACATTTACGCTAGACATGGTCCTATTTTTCACCCAAACATGTCGAAACAGTCTTAGCTACATTGTACCAACGATATCCCTGAAGAGTCCAAAGTGCAAAAAGGTAGCAATCTTTGACGAGATGTTACTCAAAAATCATGTCACTTAGAAACATTCCATCTGAGGCAACGCGATCACGTAAAGTGCCTCTACAATAACCTCTCTCAGTTTTTTATATCTCTAAGGCATTTGCCTGTGGTGAAAGGTTTTCTGCTGCCCCAAAAATTGTCAGAAGGAGGCAGTGTAAAGTTGCAAAGGGCTGTAACTTTTGTCCTGCTCCTGATGCGACCAAACTAACTATTCCAAGATGCGACCAAACTAACTATTCCAATAAGTCCAGATAGGTACATTTACGCTAGGCATGGTCCTGTTTTTCACCCAAACATGTCGAAACAGTCAGAGCTACATTGTACCCACGATATCCCTGAAGAGTCCAAAGTGCAAAAAGGCTGCAATCTTTGATGAGATGTTACTTGAAAACCGTGTCACTTAGAAAAATTCCATCAAAGGCAATGCTATCACATAGAGTGCCTCTACAATAACCTATCTCAATTTTTTATAGCTCTGAGGCATTTGCCTATGGTGAAAGGTTTTCTGCTGCCCCAAAAATCGTCAGAAGGAGGCAGTGTAAAATTGCAAAGGGGTGTAACTTTTGTCTTGCTCCTGATGCAACCAAACTGACTATTCCAATGCATCTGAATGGGTACATTTATGCTAGACATGGTCCTATTTTTCACCCAAACATGTCGAAACAGTCAGAGCTACATTGTACCCACGATATCCCTGAAGAGTCTAAAGTGCAAAAAGGCAGCAATCTTTGACGAGATGTTACTCGAAAACTATGTCACTTAGAAACATTCTATCTGAGGCAACGCGATCATGTAGAGTGCCACTACAATAACCTCTCTCAATTTTTTATAGCTTTGAGGCATTTGCCCGTGGTGAAAGGTTTTCTACTACCTAAAAAATCGTCAGGAGGCAGTGTAAAATTGCAAAGGGGTGTAACTTTCGTCCTACTCCTGATGCAACCAAACTAACTATTCCAACACGTCTGAATGGGTACATTTACACTAGACATGGTCCTATTTTTCACCCAAACATGTCGAAACAGTTGGAGCTACATTGTACTGATGATATCCCTGAAGAGTCCAAAGTGCAAAAAGGCAGCAATCTTTGACGAGATGTTACTCGAAACCGTGTCACTTAGAAAGATTCTGTCTGAGGTAACACAATCATGTAGAGTGCCTCTACAATAACCTCTCTCAATTTTTTATAGCTCTGAGGCATTTGCCTGTGGTGAAAAGTTTTCTGCTGCCCCAAAAATTATCAGAAGGAGGCAGTGTAAAGTTGCAAAGGGGTGTAACTTTCGTCCTGCTCCTGATGCGACCAAATTGACTATTCCAACACATATGAATGGGTACATTTATGCTAGGCATGGTCCTATTTTTCACCCAAACATGTCGAAACAGTCAGAGTTACATTGTACCGACGATATCCCTGAAGAGTCCAAAGTGCAAAAAGGCAGCAATCTTTGACGAGATTTTACTCAAAAACTGTGTCACTTAGAAACATTCTGTCTAAGGGAACGTGATCACGTAGAGTGCCTCTACAATAACCTCTCTCAGTTTTTTATAGCTCTGAGGCATTTGCCTGTGGTGAAAGGTTTTCTGCTACCCCAAAAATCGTCAGAAGGAGGCAGTGTAAAGTTGCAAAGGGGTGTAACTTTCATCCTGCTCCTAATGCAACCAAACTGACTGTTCCAATGCATCTGAATGGGTACATTTATGCTAGGCATGGTCCTATTTTTCACCCAAACATGTTGAAACAGTCGGAGCTACATTGTACCGATGATATCCCTGAAGAGTCCAAAGTGCAAAAAGGCAGCAATCTTTGACAGGATGTTACTCAAAAACCCTGTCACTTAGAAACATTCCGTCTGAGGTAACGCGATCACATGGAGTGCCTCTACAATAACCTCTCTCAATTTTTTATAGCTCTGAGGCATTTACCCATGGTGAAAGGTTTTATACTGCCCCAAAAATCATCAGAAGGAGGCAGTGTATTAAGTCAGGATGAAAGCCTATTCACTCTAGGTGCCTATTTTTGACCAAATCACACATGCGCCTTGAACAAGTGATGCTACAAGTGGTGAACAAAATGGGCGCCTTGAAGAATTGAGCCCTCCAAGACATCTTGCAATTGCCTAAAAGTCCAAAATTTACATAAGTGAGTTAAGGCGCCATTTTCCATCTCCAGAGCTTCCTTTGAGCGCCTTAACATGGAGTGAATGTTTTAGTCTATGAAAGATTGTGCCTAAAGAATATAACAACCCCTTGAGTCACTAGGATGAACTAAGTTAACAAAAGGAACTTCATTGAGGGAGGCGCACTTGTGCATCTAGACAACTCCAGTTTAGCACCTGAGAAAAAGCATGTTTAGAGACACCCCTCGAATGAACCCTCTAGAACCAATAAGAATCTTCTCTAAGTCCATAATTGACTCACACCCATATCCAAGTGAAAGTCTCCTTGGTCTTCTTGCTAAAACCTCTAAAGGGTAATCATCTCAACAAGTGTCTCTAATCCCAAGAGAACTCTAGCCTCACCCAAGTCTTGAAGTATGTATGAGAACCTACAACCAATCAATCCATGTTAAGCTCCAAATGCAACACCACATTATCATGAAGCTCCCAAGCACATGACCAATGTACTCAATACCAAGAGAACCAACAAGACCACTGTCAAAACTCCAACTACAAAATTAGGTATTCAAACATGACATCATGATCTAACATCTCCTCCTAGAAGATCACATGCACCAATACAGACATCCTAGTCTCAAGAGAACTTGTATCATGCTAATACTCTAATCTAGAATCAAGAGTCCACCAAGACACACTACCAAACACCACTAAACCAAGGATCAACATCTACAACCACATGAAGATAACCATTACACCCAACCACTATATAAGATCATCCATCACTAGGTGACGAATACACATCATTATCAAAGCAACATCCATCCTCTCATCCCAATGCAACATACCAATGCGCAAATGAGTATAGACAAAGAAAAATAACAAAGTCATCCCATGGATATAGGCAATATGCATTCAAGTCATCCCACTACAATCAATGAGGTGTGCATCCCAAAAAAATGCATAACTTGTAAATCCCAACCATTGAAAACATGCAAAATCATCATCACATTAGTAAACATTATCACATTAGTAAACTAGTAAACATCATTTGCATCCATACTTAAACCAATCTTATTGTTGTGTTTGATGTGTCCTCTTTCAAACAACCATTTAACAAAATTTGAGTCCAAACAATAAACATTTACAACAATAAACATCTCAAAGTCCAAAATCCAAACATTCTATCATCCTTAATCATTTCCATCATGGACCCTTGGTTTGAAAAAATTATTATGCAAGATAAAAACCCTATGCCTATTACCTTTTCCGAGGCTCATGCAAAACCCAAAATGATTAGCCTAGTACCATGTGTCATGTCCCCGTTCCCGGCTTGATCATCAAGTGTATAATGGATTAGCCTATTCCTCATTCCCAGAGGCTAATTCCAAATGATGAGGGAATGAATTAGTTTCAGACTAACTCTATTTGTTTGTTTTGCAGGAACAAGGTCAAAACCCTAAAATTTGACTAAGTATGGAAGCTTGGGAGCCTAGGCGCCCATTTCACTCCAGTTTTCCTTACTAAGCGCCTAAGAACCTCAAGGTGCCTATACATGTTTCTAGGGATCCTCCAATTGAGCGCCTAGCATAGATGGATGAAGATTGAAAGTTTTCAAGTTAAAGATTTTTTTGGGTGAACTCACAGCACTAGGCGCATGTGTTGGTTGGAACTCCTTGGATCTGGTGCCTAAGATTGAAAGCCTTTGATGAGGAGAGAAGTCTCAAGGCCTGGTCTGGCACCCTCACTTGCTTACCCCACCCTCAGAATGCACCTAACCTTCATAAGGTGTTAACACTCTATTTTGAGCACCTAGCAGGGGGTAATGGATAGATTGAAGGCTTGGGAGCTAAGGAAAGTCACTTAGATGAATAATCAAGATTGAAATGAGAAACTCCTAGCCAAGGCGCAAAATTCCTCAATTCTGGCATCCAGAAATCAAATCTAAGTAAGGCATTCTTTCCATTTGCTAAAGGCTCTATTAGCGCCCTTGGTTGATGATCTCTCCAGACACCTGAAATGGTGCCCAGTGGATCTTTCAACTCGTATCAGGAAGAAGGGAAGCATTCTCAGTGTTGTTTAGATAATCTAAGTTGTAAAGTTAACAAGGAATAGAGCCAGAGGACAAGGCACACTTATTGGTCTCCATCACCTCAGAAATGTGCCTAATGTAGTTGGTGTCAACTTCCCTCTTTCTAGCCTCCAAATGGCGCCTAGAGTCAAAAAAGGATTTCAATAAATAATGTTAATGTTTTGAGCATCAAATTCTACTTGGCACATACCTATGCTCTTGCAACCTCAAATTGGCACCTAGGGTTCAGTCATACTCCTAAGGCGTGGTTCTGCTCCTCCATAACCTTGTTTTGGTGCCTAAACTTGGAAGTATCTTGAAGACTTGGATTAAGATGGAATTCACCTCCAGAATGTTAGGCACTTGATAGAAGATAAAGGCGCTAGGGTAAAAGAGCTTCAAAAGTTTGATGTCAAGTGTGAATTGAGATAATAGGCGCTGATACCAGTTGACATTACTCCAAACATACACCTAAGAGAGATGCAAGTCCCCAAGACCAATTTTGGAACAAGGCACTCCATTAGAGGGTAAGATGATAATCCTTAGAAGTCAAGTGTTTCAAAGATTCTTTGAGAAATTGACAAGTTGTAACCTAGGTGCCAAAACCCCTGAGAATCCTCCTATCTGGCGCCTAGTTAGAAGAACACTAATATTGCACCTAAGTGAATTTGAGTGTCAATATAGAGTCATCAAACCCCACCAGATGTTCATCCATGTCTCTACCACCTCAAGGAAGCACCCAGCTTAGGATGGCGCCTAGTTTGGTCTCTACTACCTTCAGTTAGTGCCTAACCCTAAGAGTCTTGCAACTATGACATTCATCCATGCAACAAGTAAGGTGATGCTCCCTTGTGATATTGTGAGGTGTTGACATTCAGTTGACATCATTGAGTTTGATTGAGTTGATCAAGTGTAGACGCCATTGTAAACATCAAGGCTTCAAGGCCTTTCTTTTGTATCTCCATTGAATAAGTTGTAACTTCATGCTATTGAAAGCATTATCCATGTAATAAGACATTGCAAGTTGATTGAGTCAAATAACTAGACAAGTACCCAACTCTAAGGTTGATTCATTCAAGTAGTTATCTTTGATGTATATCTTTGTGTTGTTGAAGTAGTTGATGAATTGATAGCAAGTAAAATTGTTTAAGTAAGGAAAAATTTTCGTAGAACTAGTTGGCTATCTTACACCATGCCTATCTATCAAACATCACAATGCAATAAAAATCCTAACAACATGCCCATGATCCAAGATCAAGTGCAATCATGCAAAGATATTATCAATCACAAGCCTATTAAGAATGAACTAGAGTCTTCTAGTACCATACTTTTCCATCAAACACCATCATGTAATCCATGGCCTATCAAGCCTATCAAAGAAAATGCAAACATCCTATGTAATACAATCTGACTTTAAATATTTGAAGTAGCCATCTACAAATATCCATTCAAAAGTGGATTTATAATGCAAGTATGGACGCCATCAATAAAAAAGATTTGTATTAACCAAATATCCATATAGGCATACATCAATATCTGTCGATATAAGTATAACATATATACAAAATAGCCATATAGGCTTACAAGAATGCCATATAGGCATACAATGTCAACTATGTACAATACAAAATATATGTCCACAAATGCCATATAGGCATACAACAAAGGAACACAATAAAAAGTCATTCCCCTTTGGCTGGTAAAGAGAATAAATCACGAGCAGCCTTTGATCTTCTAGGGGATGGAGACATGCATGTGGGTGGTCTACTACGAACCCGAGGGCTACTCCTCCTATTTAGTTCTTCCTGCACCTTTACCTGTTACAAAAAAAAGTATAGACATTAATATATAGAAATTACATGTTATAAAAAAAGAAACATTTAACAAAATAATCACTTACCACTAACATATAATCTGTCTCCTTGCTTGCCTCAATAGCAGGAATAGGCCTTGGTGATGTCATGTCCTATAGAAACCATCCAGATAGAAATTAAACTTCAAATCAATAATCTTTTGATTTTTCAAAAATAGACAACTATAACAATGAATGTAAATTGAAATTTACTAATTTGCCTCATACCTCTGTCAATGCCATGGAGCTATGAATCACAGAGGCCACACACTGCTCCATTGCCCTATGAACATGGGGACGTGTCTTCGCAGCCTGCATCATCTGGAAATAAAACAACATTATTCAATTACGAAAACTATAATAGTGATGCAAATCATGGCTCCTAACATACACACACGTTCATCTAAACATGGAAGTACACACAATAAAACACACAAATCACATACAAAAATTTAGTAAGTACAATTCATTCATTAAACTATTTATTTTATTACCTCCGTAAAGCTTTGAAGTCCACCACCGCTGGCAGGTGTTGCCATAAAATCTACAGTATTAACCTATTCAACATCCAAAATTAGAAATTAGAATACCATTCATATAACGATGCTATTCACATGTAATATTTATAATTGTTTACTAGTTACATACCTCGACAGTAGATGATCTAGTGAAAAATGTAGGTGGAGAACACTGAAAACTGCATCGACGCTATGACCCTGAAATTTTATTAAAATCATCAATTTAAATTAGTTAATCTTGTATTTCAAAAATGAAATTTAATAAATTAAATTCAAGAAACTTGCTAATATTTACCTAAGTATCAAGGTCGAAAGTCTCACTCAAGAGGGTATCTGTCATCACCATCTGCTCAGTTGCAGATGTAGCCTGTTCACCTGCGTCCTGACTGTTCATGGGGTCATAACCACAGGCTGACCCGCAAGCCTGGCAAGTATGCGGTGGGACCCTACTCCTCGCACTATCTCCCAACCCACTCTGTGTTGCAAGATCGGCATGCTCTATGATGCTCTAGGTCAAGGCACTAATCGACCTCAGTGTATCGACCTCAACACTCTCCTTCACAATGGAAGGGATAGAAACATGCGCATGGGTTGGTCTGCTGATTACTCATCTCACTACCCGCTGTGGGTCAAGACGTGCCCCTAGTCTATCCTATGCTGAGCCCCCATCTCTACCCTGGAAGTCCCGCATATCAAAATAGTTTGGCACTTTATTGAGGACAAACTCGCAGTAGAGTTTCCTCAAAAAGTATTGCGTGACCTCATTATTATTGCATGGAGGATGGTCAAAAACCATCCACCACCTCTGCCCAAAATTGTCCCTTATCACTTGGTTGTTGCACCAATGGATATGGAACCTCTTGCATGTAATGGGTGGAGGTTGATTTGTTTGTGGGTTTGTGAAAATTGAACACAAGTCTAATTTTGTAATTTATAATTTTTTGACATCTTGGTATGACAATTTATCTGCATAGTAATCTCTAAACTCTCTTTTTATCGGTCCAACTAGTTATTTGCTTGCTAATTGAATTTACATTTGATAACATAGACTCAAGAGATTCGGCAAGCGTGGACCTATGCAAGGTTGAAGTGGAATGATCTTTCAACCTTGCAATTATATCTTCAATTTGTTTTTAGTTGTTTTCAATTTGCCCCATTATCTTATCTTGTGTTCCGGGGGCATGTCGAGGAATGAATGGAGGAGGTTGTTGTTCTGTAGGTATTTCCTCTTCAGGATTTTGTGGATTTTGAGGAGGAGGAGGAGGAGGAGGAGGTACATTAACATTTCCTGACAATTAACGAAATATACATCAAAAATCAACAAAAACCTACCTATTTAGAAAGAAATTCAAACAAAAAAAAAAGATAACTCACGCCTTTGGTGTGCTCGACGTCGCGGCGGCATTTTGGTGATGAATTGATAAGCTTTTTGTGTTGATTGGTGTTTTGTAGAACGTGAGCGCATTTTTGAGGGTTTGGAAGCTGCGGGTAGAGGAGAAAACAAGAGTGAAATGAAATTCACTTGCTTTTTTTTTCATTTATAGTCGGTCATAACGCGAGCGCGTTATAATGCACTCGCATTATGACTTAAATTTTTTTGAAATTATTTTGGCCGCTTTTTGGCCCCCCATCTTCTTGCACTTACCCCCATGGATTACCTCCAAAAAGAGGATTTGAACACATGATTGAAATGGAGAAAGATTCCAAACTGGTTATCACTACACCTTATAGACACCCTGAAAGGTTCAAAGAAGAAATAGAGAAGACTATCTATGAACTTCTAGAAATGGGACACATTCAACCCAGTTCCAGCCCATTTGCATCCTTTGTGGTGTTGGTAAAGAAAAAGGACTGGACCATGAGAATGTGTGTGGACTATCAAGCATTAAATAAACAAACTATCAAGAATAGATACCCTATCGCAAGAGTAGATGAGCTCATTGATGAATTGCATGGGGCAAAGTATTTTTCCAAGATTGATCTACGATCGGGCTATCATCAAATCTGAATGAGAGAAGAAGAAATTCCTAAAACAACCTTTAGATGCCACTATGGTCACTCTGAATTCTTGGTTCTACCTTTTGGATTAACAAATGCCCCGGCCACTTTCCAATCATGCATTAATCATACATTTAGGAAGCAATTGAGAAAGTTCTTGCTAATATTTTTTGATGACATAATAATATATAGCAAGACATGGGAAGAACATCTCAAGCACATTGATGAGGTCCTTTCAATCCTAGAACAAGAATCCTTATATGCAAAGGCTTCCAAATGTGAATTTGGGATGAAAGAAATATTATACCTTGGACATAAGATCAGTTCTCATGGAGTTCAAGTCGATGAGGAGAAAATTGAAGCCATCAAAGAGTGGCCTAAATCAAGAACCCTGACTCACCTTAGAGGATTTGTGGGGTTATGTAGCTATTGCTAAAGATTTGTTAAACATTTCTCCAAGATTGCAGCCCCACTCACAAATCTCACCAAGAAAGGATCTTTTGTGTGGAGTGAAGAAGCACAAGTAGCATTTTAGAAATTAAAGGAAGCCATGAGTACTTGTCCCGTACTCGCCATTCCAGATTTTTCACTTCCCTTCAAGCTTGAGTGCGATGCTTCTGGTGAAGGCATTGGGGTAGTCTTGATGCAAAACAAACACCCTATTGCTTTTGAGAGTCAGAAGTTAATTCCACATGAAAGATTATATTCCACATATGATAAAGAGATGTTAGCAATCATGCACACCTTGGACGCATTTAGACAATACTTGCTTTGTGGGAAATTTGCAGTCAAAACTGATCATAATAGCCTTCAGTTCTTAAAACAAAGAGATTTGAATGACCGGCAACAAAAGTGGGTTAGTAAATTACAAGCTTACAATTTTGATATTGCATATGTAAAAGGGAAATTTAATGTAGTAGCAGATGCACTATCAAGAAGACCATCCCTTTGTGCCATGTCAAGCATCTCACCAGAATGGAAGAATACTCTCATAGTGAAATATGCAAAAGATCCCCTCACCATGAGTATACTTGATGGGAATATGCCAAATGACAAGTTCAAGGTAAAAGATGAAATCATTCTATACAAAAACTAAGTTTATGTGGCCATTGGATCCAAGTTGAAAGAAGCAATCCTTAAAGAATTTCATAACAAACCTTTAGTTGGACACCAAGGTTATTTGAAGACATATAAGCAAATCAGAGAAAAATTTGCATGGAAAGGACTAAAGGGTGATGTACTCAAGCATGTAAGGGAATGCGACACATGCCAACGTAACAAGATAGAGCAAGGTCACCCTGTGGGACTCCTCCAACCTTTACCCATTTTGGAACAAAAATGGAATAGTATCTCCATGGATTTCATAACCGGTCTTCCAAAATCACAAGGGAAGGATTGCATATATGTGCTAGTGGACAGACTCACAAAATATGCACACTTCATGGCTATCACTTCTGAGCATAAGGCACCACAAGTGGCAGAAATTTTCTTCCGAGAGATATTCTGATTACATGGACTTCCAAAGTACATAGTTAGTGATCGAGATAGCTGATTCATGAGCTTGTTTTGGCAAGATCTATTCCAATTAGCAGGGACCAAATTAACACCCAGTACAAGCTACCACCCTCAAATAGATGGGCAAATAGAAATTGTGAACAAATGGATTGAGGGTTATCTTAGAAATTATATCATGGGACATCAAAAAGCATGGATCAAATGGCTACATCTTGGAGAGTATTGTTATAATACAACACATCATATATCCATTAGAATGAGCCCCTTTAAGGCTCTATATGGGTATGATCCCCTTTCATTCAGAAATTTGATATTGCAAGAAAGTCAATGTCCGAAGGCAAAAGACTTCGTCCAACAACATGAGGATATCATGAGGATTTTTAAAGACAACTTACACCATGCTCAGAATCAACAAAAGATATATGCTGACCAGAATCATGTGGAGAGAACCTTTGAAGCGAGAGACATGGTATTCTTGAGATTGCAACCCTATAAGAAATCATCTTTAAAGTCTAATGGTGCTGAAAAGTTGAAACCATGATTTTATGGTCCCTACAAGGTGTTAAGGAAGATAGGAGAAGTTGCATATGAACTCAACTTGCCCAGAGATAGCAAGATCCATAATGTGTTTCATGTATCCTGACTTAAGAAAGTACTCAGCCAAGCAATTACACCATGCAAGGAACTACCACCTTTGGATGATGAAGGACAATTGATATTAGAGCTGGAAGTGATATTGGATACTAGGGAAAGAAATTTGAGAAATAGAACCATCATGGAATACTTAGTCAAATGGAGGAACCTTCCCTGTGACGATGCCACACAGGAGAAACCCAAATTCATGGAATCATACATGAGGACATTGCTTGAGGACAAGCAATCTCGAGAAGGGAGGCTTGTCATATCCCTTATACATATGATCCTATAAGCTAACGTCAACAAGTGGATTATCACGTTGCCAAGGAGGAAACAAATTAGTAAGATGGAAGACACCTTAACAAAATAATAATTGTGTTAAGAACCACCAATGGGATGCATCGTTTGGGAAGGAATAGCTCTCCTCTAATCGAGAGGTATTAAAGAGGATCCACGATGGCACCAAGAGGCATCAATTACTACTCATTTCTTCCCACCCTCAGGAAATGTCACAACTAGATTATTAATACATATATTGCTCAAATCCTGTGGCAGCTTCATAAGGTATGTAGTATTATATTTATTAAGCAAAAAATACATTTGAACTCTGAAGTAGATGAATAGTGATATGATTATATCATAGATGATTAAGGGAAATAGTTGGATTAAACATACATGATTATTTATATATGGAAATACATCACTAATCACTCAATGAAATAAATGAATGATATATATGACATGACTATAGAATATGGAAACATAACATTGTTTACTTGAAGGCTCATGCATTATATGAAACATTGAAAAGATAAATAAAGAACTCTTATCGTTCTATGGATAAGTCATAATATGAGATAATAATTAAAGAGATTAGATAATTCATGATTGTATAAAATATAGCATAAAGATGTGAGAATAGGTTGATAATTATCATGAGTGTTTGGTATGAAGGCCTTAGGATCACCACCTAAGGAGAAGGCCTTAGGCTGATCACCTAAGGAGAAGGCTTTAGGGTAACACCTAAAGATTATTAATGGCCTTAGGCAAATAACCTAAGGAGAAGGCTTTAGGGTAACACCTAAAGATTATTAATGGCCTTAGGCTAATAACCTAAGGAGTAGGCTTTAGGGTAACACCTAAATATTATTAATGGCCTTAGGCTAATAACCTAAGGAGAAGGATTTGGGTTAATACCTAAAGATTAATATGGCCTTAGGGTAAAACCTAAGGATTATATATGAAGGCCTTAGGGTAAAACCTAAGGATTACTTATGAAGGCTTTGGGGTCACACCCAAATATATGTGAAGGCCTTTGCCTAAGATGTGGATTATTCCCACTTAAGACAAAGGAATACCAAGCCCATGATAGTCACTCATACCTATCTCACTATCCTTATGAAGAAGAAGAAATGTTTATTATGATGAATGTGATAGGAATATGCAAAGATATATGATCTTAACTTTAATGAATAATAGAAGAATATGAATTTATAAGATATAGAAATGAATTATGTCCTAATGTTCTCTTTGTGCAAGTTGAATTTGTGTGCAAGGTACGAAAAAAGTTGAACTGCATAGAAGGGGACATTACAGAATAAAGCTCTCACCAAAGTCCCCTGATCTTAGGAATAGCCTTTCACAACCAACCTTGCCGTGTACTTATCAACATTTCCCTCTAAATTGATCTTCCTTTTGAAAACCCATTTACAACCAACTTATTTCTATCGAGATCAAGACATAATACAAAGTCCCATGGGTCAATTTTCTTTAATGTACAAGACTCAAAATCATCCATACCCATCACCTCTTTCACAATTTAGGTTCATCCATATTAGAAACTAAAGAAAAATATATCTTGAATTAAGATGAGTATACTTATCTTGTTGATATCTCTATCAAGTAGACCTTCTCGAGAGTTAAGATGAAGGTACTACCTAGTCCTTAGAATTTAATGAACTATCTAAGCTCTACTCCTCTTCAAGTCATTCACAAGATTCTAGTTCAAACTTGTCAATCTTCAGGGGTAGATAAACCACATAATTCGGTTTGAGAACCTTGTGAATTACATGTTGAAAAATATAGTGTATTTCAAAATGCAATTTTGTGTACAAATCATTGTTCATTATTGCTATTTTTATTTGAAAGGAGAATACAATTATCTTCAATTGTGAAGAAAGTTGTAGTATAATCGGTTTGAGAACCTTGTGAATTACATATTGAAAAACAAAATTTGTATTTCAACATATAAATATGTGTATAAATCATTATCATTATTGTTGTTGCAAATTAAAACTGAAACTAGTTATCTATAGTTATGAATATAGTTGTTACTCTACAAATTAGGTTTGAAAACCTTGTGAATTACATGTTGAAAATATAGTGTTTATTTCAAAATGCAATTTTGTGTACAAATCATTGTTGATATTGCTATTGTAAATTAAAAATAAATGTAGTTATCTATCATTATGGTATAATCAAGTATGAGAACCTTGTGAATTGCATGTTGAAAAACCATGCGTATTTCAACATATAAATTTGTTTATAGATCATTATTATTATCCTTGTTGTTATTCATAGTTTTTTCTCTTAATTGTTAGGATTTATACATTTCAGGAACAAATACTTTACATCATAGAATGTTGATGAAGAAAATTATAGGTTGAAATACACAATGTGTACTTTAACTTGCACATGTGACCACTCCTTACAAGTGTTAGTGACATTTTAAATTAAAAATTGTAGAAACTACCAAGATCATGGAAAAACAAACATGCACAAGATTGCAAGTGAAAATGAACAAATGCATTAACAAATGAGAAAGTATAAATAGGAGAGATTGGATACCTAATTCTCCACAATACAAGGATAGGTGGCAAATAACCATCCATGAGAATAGCACAGCTATCCATGAGAATAGTGCGAGGTGTCCATTGAGTCGACACATCTACAAAATGGCTAACAACTTAGACAAAGTCAAAGTAGCATGTGTGGAATTCGCCTAACTATGATTAAGTTAGTATAAATGACTTAAGATAGGTGTTTATACACCAACACCCCCCCTTAAGCATAGCTTAGGTGAGTTCATGAAAGATAGGTCCTGGCTATGAGCCTAATGAGGTACCCATGTACAAATACATCTCTCAAAAAGTGGAGAAAGAAAGAAAAAATAGTGGGAAAAAACTTTCCTCCAAAAAGAGAAATTATACAGGTGAAGAAGTACTACTTATTTCACTAAGTATAATAAAAAATTCCCCCCATAGGAGAGAAAATGATAGAAGGTCTATGAGACCCCCCATAATACATGTCCTGCTATAGTGATGCTGAATAGTTGACAAAGGATGCAGATGTAGATTCAAGAACGTCGAACAATGTTCCTTCCCTTGGGAAGAAAAGAAACCACTTGAAGATGCAAGATATCTTCCCATGCGAGAAGATGTATGTATGATCTTGAACCATGTTGAAGCTGATCCAAGGATGATGGTGCCCATGTTGATGCCTTCGAAGAGTGCTCAAGTGTCCCCATGTCGATGCCAAAGGATGCCATAATCAAATTAGGTGCATGCCCAATAGTTGAGGATGATGATGATCTAGAACCATGTGTAGGACAATGTAGAGCATGAATATTCAAAGAGTACAATGGAGATGCAACTTCATCAAAATTGTCATCAAGGAGAAGACAGATGTCTTAATTGTGTGCTTCCATGTTAGCAATGCGGGACTCTACAAATAGACAAGTGATGTCAGGTAGAAATCTGTCCCAATCAGCAATGCTAGGAAGACTAATATCCTGTTGCAAAGAAGCACTGGAGGCTTTTGAAGAAGCAACTTTAGAATTTGATGAAGCAACAGTAGGAGTGATGACTTCTTCTATGTCAGTAGAACATTCTGTTTATGTATCATGATTAGGGATGTGAGTTGTGATCAAAGCAGGATCACGTGGGAATGGAGAAACATTTGAGTCTCCATATATCTCCCAAATTTTGATCCATAATGTATGTGGACAGTCAATATCCATGATGGCATATAAAGTGCCATCTGAAAGTTTCATATCCCATGATTAGAACAAGTTAGATCGACTAGACAATAGAAATCAACACAATTGGGCAACCTAGAAAAATAAAGTAGTTCCTTGTGAAAAATAAACACACAAGACTATCCCCCCTTAATTATGTGTTTTTCCCCCATATTGTGCACTGTATAGAAGGAGTGCTTTTAGGTCACCGTAAAATAGCCTAACCAGGCACTTTATAATTTCAGTGTGATATTAGGCTAGATAGAATGGCGATTAAAAAATAGCCACTTTTGCAAAAAGAACGACTCGATTTCGAGTGGTTATGCAAAAGTTATAGGCTATTGAAAATTTTTGCATTCACAAAACAAATCACCTTCTTAAAAAAAATTTCCAATGTGCTAGAGAAAATTTGCATACAATTTGCTATGGCAGAAAAAAACTTGGTAGAAAGGCAAAAAATTTAGCCCCCTTTGGTTGGGCATGACCAGAAGCTTTAAAAATTCTGCCCCGCCTTCTTCCTTGCTGATCTCACCCCCTCCGAGTTTCTTATGTCATGTGAATACTGACATGAAATACGGGATTCAAAATGACAGCCATCATAGTCAAATGCCAAACTATCCACCAAAACCGTGGCTTTCAAAAGCCTATTATCCTGTCAAAATTCAAACTCCATTGGACGGATTGCGGCGGATTCCAACGTTGACGTGCAGTGAGTGGCATCGAGGGTGTAGGGAGAGGTGTTAAGGTCGTCCAAAGAGGGCAAAATGACCATTGTATGTGGCATCCACGGTGCTATATGTAGTCATCAACGGTCTGCTTGCTATGCAGGCTCGGCCTGCGTATACAATGGCCTCCTATAAGGCGTCAAGGCAGTGCAAACGGGCACTGAAAGTAAGTAGCGTGAGCACCAGATGGTGGTGCTATCTATGACATCGAGGGCTGCCTGTAGTATGCACGGCGTCTTGTGAGGCGTCAGTGCAGTGATGAGGCACCTGTGAGGTGCAACAAGGCCGATGGATGGCCTTACTGTGATGTTGAAACAACACCCTCTGTGGGCGATTTGAACTCACAATGAAAACAGAAATAATGTTAAATAATAACAAAATCACATGCAAATGAAACCTCAGAGATGAAAACTGAATGTCAATCGAAGCGATTCACACAATGAGCAAAATGACTTGAAGCTGACCACAATGCTTTGATACCATGTAGAAATTGCCAAGATTGTGAAAAAACAAACAAGCACGAGATTGCAAGTCAAAATGAACAAATGTATTAACAAATGAAAAAGTATAAATAGGAGAGATTGGATACCCGATTCTCCACAATACAAGGATAGGTGGCGAGTAACCATCCATGAGAATAGCGCAACTATCCATGAGAATAGCGCGAGGTGTCCATTGAGTCGACGCATCTACAAAATGACTAACAATTTAGACAAAGTCAAAGTAGCATGTGTGGAATTCACCTAACTATGATTAAGTTAGTATAAATGATTTAGGATAAACTGTGTTTATACACCAAAAAAAAAAATTGTAGTCTATGTTATAAATAATAAGAATATAAATCAACTTGTATTTATTGACATGTCTCCAAGCATGAGGATAAAAAATAGTGAATATTATCACACTTAGTCCCTATACTTGGTGGCTCAAAGGAGTGAATAAAAATCAAATTTTGAATGGTGTCACATGTGCAATGTCATAACACAATGTGTATTTTAAATTTCTAACCTTCTTAGGTGATCCATATATTTTTTTTCTTTAAATGTTAGGATTCATACATTAGCAAATTGAATATTGTATAATTGAATATCGGTGAATAAAATTGCAGGTTGGAAAATAGAATATGTATTTCAACCTGCACAGATTTAGTTCATAATTGTAAATCTGCATGATGGCCAAAGGTGTGTGAAGGAAGTTGAGAATAATATTTAAATGTTGATTAGACAACCAACCACTCACGAGGCCAACCATAAAATCAAAACCTTCAAATGTAGATAAAAAATTGTGGGATAGGCTTGGGTAGGTGAGTGAATAATATTTAGTGAGTAGGTAAGTCATTTGAATTTTGTTTGAACACAAGTCATGCATATGGAAGCATTGGAGTTTAGATGGTGAATGACATGTGAAAAGTACATGCACACACAAAGATCAAGTGATGCAAAGGGCACACATGAACAAAGGACTAAGGTGCCATGAAGGAAGTCACTAACATATCATTAGTAGGATATTGCATAGGAGTATATAAATACACTACAAATGTACAAATAACCAAAGCACCACCTATACACACCACAAAAGAAACCAATTGTAACCTTGATCATCATACCCTCGCAACAACAAATCAAACTGCAAGGTCCATCATGAAAATAAGCATTACCACCATATAACCAAAACATAGCATGGACTTACAAATGTTCATGAGAAATGAGTGTAATTTTTATTTCACTATTTTATATGGATCTCATGCTTTTGAATGACAACTTCTTGAACAACAGTCTTCTTGATCAAAAATCTCTCGAACAAATTTCCTTGAGTTTTCATAGGATTATTCTATAACATATTCATGAGAGTTTTGAGCTATTAAACTATGATCACATTATTGCCATTTGTTCTATGTTATTTCTTGATATCTTTATAGAAACCATTTTACAACTTACAAGTTTTCATGACAACCTTCTTCTATAGTTTATTTCACTTCTATTGGAAGAATATTTTTAGAACAAGAATAACTTTTTTTCACCAGTGAAGAAAGACATTCTTTCAAGGATTTCTTGAACTAGGTGATGCTATTTTGTTCATTTTTTTGTCCTCTTTTATTTTTCAACCGTTCATCTCTAGTCCGAGTTTTATTGTTCATATTACCATATTTCCCTCTGTGTTATGATAAAAAATTGAAATTATCTTAGCATTTTTATGATACTATTGTTTTGCTATGATTCTCCTACTTTTATTATTTTTCTTAGCACATTTCCAATGTTAGGATTCCTTAAACAAAAATGTATTTCAACATGCACATATTTAGTTCATGATTTGTAAGCTGTATTTCAAAATTATGACCTTGTTAGGTGATTCATATTTTTTTCTTTTTGAAATGTTAGGATTCATACATTAGAAAATAAATATTGTGTAATTGAATGTTGGTGAAAAGAATTATAGTTTGGAAAAGATAATGTGTATTTCAACTTGCACATATTTTTCTTCATTATTTATAAGATGTCTTTCATATTTTTCACCTTCTTAGTTGATTCATAATTTTTTTTATTTGAGATTTTTGGATTCATACATTGGGAAAAGAAATATTGTGTAATTGAATGTTGGTGAAGAAAATTGAAATTTGAAAAACACAATGTGTATTTCAACTTGCACGTGTTTAGTTTATGATTTGTAAGATGTTGTTATGTCATAAAATGTCCACCTAGGACTTTTACCTTATAAGTTTAGCTCCTAGGTCCCTTTAGAATAATCTTACATGTTTAATTTAACTCCCGAAGCAAAATCCCCTGAAACCCATGTCAAATGGGAATAAGGGGACCCTCTTGAATGGCATAAACCAGCCCTAAATAGGTCCCTGGACTTGGGCACCCACTCTCAAACCCTGCCGTATTTTGTCGAGGCCTAAAATTTAAATGTCGGCAAGGTGACCATTAAAGGCCTCCCTTGTCAACATCTCAAGTTTGTATTATGAAATTATACCAGGAATGCATATATAAGCATGTTTAGGGTTTCATTTGTAAACTAGGAGATGATTTTGAGATTAAGACAAACTTGTGATCATAGAGCATTCAAGGCATTCATTGTGTTGTAGAGCAGAATTGTGTTGTTGTGTTTGTTATTACAGATTTGTCTTCATCTTCTCATGGTGTGGAAGATCTTCATCTCCTTGAGAGCTACAACTCTGAGGTGATATCTATTTGTGATTCAATCTATCTACTTTATCATTATTTTTACCTCTATCCTGCAAGGACACGCACTCTCTATCTAACAATGGTGTTAGAAGCATTGAATGCCATTCCATGGCTTGACCAAGACAAGCTCCTAAACACCACAACCTCAACCCCTCTCTTGTGATTGTAGTTGACAGGTATTGGATTTTGTGGAGAGGAGTTGTAGAGGATTGTTGCAGAGCATAAGGATCCTAGATCTGAAGGAAAAAGGAAGAAAATAGCACTATAAGGGCTTGGGTACCCACTATTTAGCCCTCAAGTTTTGCAGTGTTAGAAATCTCTAAAGTAGTTGCAGTCTGTAGTAGAAAAGATTTGGAAGCCCTAAGAAAAAGTACCACCTTGGGCTTGGGCACTCGCTTTTTCTTTCCTGACTTTTCTGCCTTCTGAAATCTAAAATTTGGTATGCATCTAATCTGCATTTAGTTTCTTGTTGTGTGAGCATTTGTTAGAATTCATCTGTTTGTTTACGATTTTGCATAATTAGGGTTTTGAGCTTAATCAGACTAAAATTGACACATTAATCAACAAATTTTAAATTTTCTTATCATTCCAAGAGATAGCCAACTTGATAGTGAGTCCTCTTATAGATTTTGTGATTCAACTCAGTTAAATTTCCTTGAATGTATGTAGTGAAAGGAGGATCTAATCAAATCACTAATCATCAGCCTTTCCCCCTTTTCCCTATGTTACATTTTGGTGAACCCATATTTTTCTAAACATTGTATATTGCTGACTTTTATACATTAGATTTGCATTCATACATATCATTCACTTCATTTTACATTCATAAATCTTGCAAAAATTTAAAAAAACTTGAAAATTTTGAAAAAAATTGCATCCTAGGCTTGCATTAGGGCATAGTTTGCATTAATTCCATTGCATTTCATCTAATCTCTAATTTTTACATCAGATCTGATATAAATTACTGAAATTCATCATCCTATAATCCTTTACATTGCATTTTCATACTTAAATTGCTAGGGTTTGCTTGAAATTTTAAAATTTTCTCATAACCTAGTGATTTCTAAACCTAGACTTTGTAGTCAAAATCTTGTTTCAGATTTTACTAGTCAGCTTTAGCATTCATTCAAATCTAATTTTGATTTTATTGTCTCATTATTTTGTGTTTTTGCATGCACATCTCAAATTTTGCATTTACACAGTCAATTTCAACAAAAACTAGCATATTCATTTATATCTCCTTAAAATTGAACTTGCATTGAGCATTGTAGGATTTTGGCATCATTTTCAGATTTGATATGAGCTATTTCACATCTTAAATCTGATTATAATTCACTCATACATCACTTTGCATATTTTCATGCCTTAATTTCACTATTAGGGTTTAAAATCCTTGCATTTTCACTAGATTTTGACTCATTTTCATCTAGATTTGCATGATAGGTGTGTTGTGAAAGATATTGTTGTATCATTGTACTGATAAAAAAGTTTTAGTTTGCTTCCCCTCACCAATTTGATCACTACACTACATCTTTTAGGCATTTGAATTGAAAAAAGTGAAAAAATCAAGCATTTTAGGTCATAAACAAACATAGTTTTGCATTTACTTTCTTACATATATATTAAAAATCTTTTAAAATAAGATCTTGCATCCATTTGAAAACATACATACATTTCTCATCTAAAAATTTGGCATCATTTCACACTGTTGCTTGAAAATTTGTTAGATTTTAATTACACAATGTGTATTTCAATGCTAAGGGTTGCATAGACTTTCTTTAAACAAACTTACAAGTCACTCATATTGCCTTGATGCATTGTATTATTTCATTCTACCCACTTTTGTTTGTTTAGGACCCTATGTGTCTTTTAGTACCCATTTCCCTCAAACAAGTGCTTAAAGGGTGAAATAATCTCACATACATGGCTTCTCATCATAAAAATAATTCTAGGTTCCCTCCTAGACCTTATATAAAAATAAAAACACCTAAACCTGAAATAGTATTCACACCTCATGATAGAACAATTGGAGACATTGAAGGACCTCTTTACATCATATTGAAGGTAATGGATTATCTTGTGCATGGAACACTTATAGATACTAATAGTATGACTAATGTGGCAATGGAACAGTTCCTTTATTTACATGATTTGATACAAGATTCCTATGAACCTACAGACATGATGATTAAGACACATACTAGAGATTTTATCCCTACCTATGGGAATATATCTTTATTAGTTACAGTATTTGAGAAAGATGTGGAACAATTATTTGATACCATTCCTACATCCGTCCTCTTCCGTATAAAATTAGGACATCCATGGCTATAAGATATGAAGGTTGTCCCCACAACAATTCACAAATGCATAAAATTTCCTTTACATGGACAAGTGCACACTATTCATCATAATACATGGCAACCAATGGTTACTCAAAAGCACTTTACTCTTGATTACTTTTGGCCATGATCTACTATGGAAACCAAGCCACGAAGAGATCAACTTTTCTTGGGATATAGATGATACAAGGCAAAAGTACTATCTAGAGTGGCCGGACCTTCTATTCAACAAATAATAAATGAAGAACAACCTACATTAGAAGAACTTCCTAGGTCAAAAGGAAAAGGCATATATGTTGAAGTTCCTCCTTTGTCATTCCTACAAGGATCGGGAGGTAACTAAGGAAAACAATATAATGCATCACCACAAACTAATTACCCATCGACTTCCTTCTTTGAGATACAAAAACCAATGAAAAACATGACACTAATTTTGAAGATATCGGCAATAAGACAAAAAGGAATAGACAAGCAAGAGAACAAAGGAAGAGATGACAAGCTTTTACCAAACAAAATGTACCTCAAAAAGAAAACATTCCACCCCCTAACATTGAACCCAAAAAAGAAGAGGTTAAAGAAAAAGAGTTTAAGGACAATGACAAAGTTTGGGAAATCATAGCTTATGTACCTCTCTCCTTTGACATTCAAGATTGGGAAGACGATGATTTTCTATATGATGACTACTAGTTTGGTTATGCAGCAGGTAAGTATTTCTAACCCTGGTGTCCACCTTTGTCATAACATAATTTTCTTGTTTATGTGGCCTCCCCTCTTGTGTTGTGTTCCCACGTGATGTGTTATGTGTTGTTTAGGTTTCCTAGGACGACCCTTGATACTCTTGTAAGGTCAAGGATACTAGGAGACCGCCTCTATTGTGACCATTCTTCTATTTGTATCATAATTCTTCTATATTGTTCCTCTCTTCTATTTTATTGTTGTGTTTCATGCCTTAGTGGCATAGTGTTGTGGTTGATGATGTTAAAAATAAAAGCAACACTGCTTCAATGGAAATCTGATTCAATATAAATTTCTGCAATCTTTAACTGTGTGTTATTAATGGATATTGTAACATAGAAACAAAACTATGCTTCACATAAATATAAAATCAGAAACATGAACACATAACACAATGTTTAACGTGGAGAAAACCCTTTCGGGTAAAAAACTCCACACATGAAAGAGGCCCAATGTTTGTATTAATTTGAAAATAATTTACAATACAACAACACTTCAACTCTCTCCACCAGTCTTCAATCTGATAGCATTCCGGCAGCACCCGAGTACCTAAAATCTGTACTGAAGCAACTAATACATGGAAAATACTTATAGAAACATTTTCTAACTCATCTTAGGTGTTCACCTTCTCTCTCCTAAGATTCTCCAACCTGTAAGCATTAGTTACCATCTTACAAGCATCTTACACTTGTCCAAAAACAACCATGCAAAGGTTGGGCTCCCAAGACTAAATTTGGCCTCTTGCAACATCTTCTAATGCATCTTAACCCTCATAGATTCTAGAAAAAGAGTATCTTTCCAAGATAGGAAGCTTGGGCTAAATATAGCAAATATACAACTAGCATATCTGTCATATGCGTCATAGAATCTCAGAATCTTATGACAACTTGTAGCTGTCATAGATTCACTCACCAAACATTATGACAGTTGTCATACATGCCAAAAATAGTATATTCCTCAAGGGAGCATGCCTATTCTCATTTACCATGAGTTTTTACTTTTGCCAATAGTAAAAGTCACTCTGTAACTGTCGTCGGTAACTCCAAAATTACAACTGTCAATGAGACTACCTCATTCCCTTATGGGTAATAACAAATAACAAATAATAAATGGAATAAAATACAATATTGGAATTTACAAGGTTAATGGAACCTTATTCCAACATTCTCTGACTTGACATTATACATTGTAAATCAACCCATAGGAAAACAAATGAAAAAAAATCAAGCACTAGAAACAAGGCCCACGGCCTCTCTGCAGCATACAAACTTCTCTGTGCTCACAGGATTAGACAATGAATCTATAACATTCTCCTGAGTGTCTATCTTCTTTAGCTCAATCTCTCCATTTGTAACCAATTCTCGAACAAAGTGATATTGAACATCAACATGCTTAGTCCGAGCATGATACATGGGATTCTTGGCCAAATAGATAGCACTCTGGCTATCACAACCAATTTGAATGATCCTGCAATCAAAACCAATACCTGTACATAGTCTCCTCAAACAAACTACCTCCTTAGACACATGAGTAGAAACCATATACTCTACTTCTGTGGTGGACAAAGCAACTATGGGCTACCTCTTACTCATCCAACTCACTACACCTCCAAATAGAGTAAACACATAGCCACTAGTGGACCTTTGACTATCCAAGTCACCTGCCCAATCTGCATCAACAAAACCCTGGATGTCCAAATATTTATCAGCACTAGATCAGTACTAGAATAAACCAAACAATGGTCAGAAGTACCTGCAAGATATTTAAACACCCTATTCATATAGTTCCAATGCTATCTACTAGGGTTAGACATAAATCTGCTCAAAACTCCCACTGCTTGGGCAATATCTGGTCTAGTGCAAACCATTGCATACATCAAACTCCCTACAGTACTCGCATATGGCACATTAGACATAGCCTCAAGATCATCCTCAGTCTTTGGACACATATCTAATAAAAACTTAGTACCAATGGGTAAAGGAACTCTAACTGGGTTACAGTCCTGCAAACTAAACCTCTACACAATAGTATTCACATACTTTGTGACAACCGAAGCTTTCTATTAACTCTGTCCCTCCTAATATCCATTCCCAAAATATACCTTGTATCACCAAGATCCTTCATCTCAAATGCACCTGAAATTTGGTCTTTAAGCTCACTAACCATACCCTTAGTATTACTGAAAAACATGTCATCAACATATAAAGCAATAACCAGTATAGAATCATCAACACAATGAATGTAAACACAATGATCCTCCTTGCTTCTAACAATACCCAATTTCAAAACAAATGAATCAAACTTTTGATACCACATTCTGGGGGACTGTTTTAGACCATAAAGAGACATCTTTAACCTAGAAACCCAATGTTCTTTTCCTTTTACCTCAAAACCTATAGGCTATTCTATACAAATTTCTTCTTCAAGATCTCCATGTAAGAATGCAGTCTTAACATCTATTTGCTCAATCTCCCAATCATAAGCTGCAACAATGGATAAGAGAAATCTAATAGAAGTCAATTTAGCAACAGGAGAGAATATCTCACCAAAATCAACTCCCTCTCTCTGGGAGTAGCCCTTGGCTACCAGTCTAGCCTTGTATTTATCCAGTGAATTGTCTGCTCTAAACTTCTTCTTGAAGACCCACTTACATCCTATGGCCTTCCTTCCTTTAGGAAAACAAACAAGATCCCAGTGTTACAAGAGTCTAAAGCCATCATCTCCTCTTGTATGGATTGCTGCCAAGACTCACTATCATCTATAGAAATAGCTTCCCTATAGGATCTAGGTTCATCATTAGTACTCAATAAAGCATATACACAACGAAAATCTAGTGGACTATACTTGCCAACTGGATTTCATTGTCTTGTGAATCTCCTCAAGGGTGGAGTAAGAGACTCTACTCATTCTTCTACATGTTCATCTGTACCAACTTCTTTTGTCACAACAAATTCATCTTCATCAGAACTACTTGAATCTTCTTCTTCTTCTTCACCCCCAATCCATCATTTTGTTCTTCCTGAGGTGTATCTTGCTACTCTAAATCAAAGTGCACCTTCTTTACCTTTTCATCTTTTTCTTTTGGCTCCTCAAGTTTAGAAATAGCTCTAAGTTCCCTAAAAATAACATCTCTAGAAAAGATAATCTTGTGGGTTAGTGGATTCCAAAGCTTATAACCTTTGACATTATCACCATATCTAATGAATGTACACTTTTTAGCCTTTGGATCCAACTTAGATAACTTTTCCTTAGGCACATGAACAAAATCCTTACAACCAAAAACCCTTAAATGTGAAACAGAAGGTTTCTTACCTGTCCACACTTCATAAGGTGTTGAATCAAGAGCCTTACAAGGAGATCTATTTTTCAAGTAGCAAGCAGTACACATAGCCTTTGCCTAAAAACATTTATCCAACTGTGCATCACTAAGCATACTTCTGGCCCTTTCCATAATTGTTCGGTTCATCCTTTCTGCAACACCATTCTGTTGTGGTGTATATGGAGTTCTCTTTTATCTGATTATACCTGCATTCTTACAAAACTCATCAAATTCCTTAGAAAAATATTCCCCTCCATTGTTAGATCTTAATATTTTTATCTTTAAACCTGATTGGTTCTCTACTAAGACTTTGAATTCCTTAAACTTAGTGAAAACTTTAGATTTATGCTTCATAAAATAAATCCATGTAAATCTAGATACATCATCAATGAAGGTTACAAAATAACGAGATTTTTGGATAGATTCATTATCCATAGGTCCAAACACATCCGTATGAATAATTTCTAACTTCTCTTTTGCTCTATTGCTTCCTGAAGGAAAAGACTTTTTGTTTTGTTTACCAAACACACAATGCTCACAGAAATCAAAGTGCTCATCAGAATAGGAGAAACCATCCAACAAATTTTTATTCTTCATAGTTTTCAATACATTATTGCTTGTGTGGCCCAATCTACAGTGCCACAACATACAAGTGTTTTGAGAAGCCTCAGATACATAGGAGGCATTATAAACTATAGTGACTTCAAGCTTGAACAGGCTTCCAAATCTCTTCCCCTTCGCTACCACCAAGTTCCATCTCACTATTCTACAGCCATGCTTGTCAAATGTCACATGCATTCTGAAATCATTCAACATCGAAATTGAAATTAGATTTCTAGCTAATCTAGGAACATGCAAAACACCAGGGAGGGTTTTAAGCCTCCCATAACTAAAACTCAACAATACCTTTCCTTTCTCAACAATCGGATATGTAGAGTTGTCACCAAGGTAGATATTACCTCCATCATAGTCTTCATATGAGGAGAACCATTCCTTATGCAGAGTCATATGAAATGAGCATCCTGAGTCAACCAACCAATTTTCATCAGAAACAACATTACATGTACAAAGTAAAACTTCTTCACCTGCATTTGAGGACTTATATGAAGTACTCTCCCACTATTTCTTGGGGTTTCGGCACTCCTTCTTCACATGTCCCCTTTTACTGCAGTTCCAACACTTAACTCTATTCTTTTTACTAGGAGTCTTAGACCGGCCCTTGGATTTGTCCTTAGCCCCTTTCTGATCTCCTTTAGGTCCTCTTTCCTTAGACCTTCCCCTGACACTGAGAACATCACCTGAACTATCTGAACTCTTCTTCCTCAATTCCTGTGACAGTAGCACTGAAACAAGAGCATCCAACTTTGGATTTGCAAGGTTAGCAATGATAGCAAGGATAACATTATCCCAAGACTCAGGTAAAGAACAAAGAAGTAAGATACATTTATCTTCCTCACTAACCTCAACATCTACTGAATCAAGATGACTCACTAACAAATTAAAAGAATTTAAATGCTCTACAACTGACTTACCTTCTCGCATTTTCATGGAAAACAAATTTCTTTTTAAATAAAGTTTATTTACCATACTCTTGGATTGATAGATCTCACCCAACTATTTCCACAACTTGTATACAGTCTCTTCCTTTGCAACATTCAAATGAAAGACACAACCGGATGGTTCCCAGTGCTTTCTTATCTAGTCTATCCCACTCATCTTGAGAGACATCATCAGGTTTCTTCTCTTTTTGGACAGCCAACCATTGGTTTCTTCCTTCCAACAAATCTTCCATTTTTAGCTTCCACAACTCATACCCCGTACTATTGAACTTCTCAATGTCCAATCAAGAGGTTGATGCAACGGTGGATGCAGCCATAATAACAACACAAGATCTACAAAACAAACACATCCAAATCTCCCACTATAGCTATAGCTTCCACACTACCACCCAAGAGTCAAAGTTGGCTAGGCTCTGATACCAAATGTTAGAAATGAAAGCAACACTACTTCAATGGAATTCTGATTCAATATAAATTTTTGCAATCTTTAACTCTGTGTTATTAATGGAGATTGTAACACAGAAACAAAACTATGCTTCACAAAAATACAAAATTAGAAATATGAACACATAACACAATGTTTAATGTGGAGAAAACCCTTTCGGTTAAAAAACTCCACATAGGAAAGAGGCCCAATCTTTGTATTAATCTGAAAAAGATTTACAATACAATAACAATTCAACTCTCTCCACCAGTCTTTAATCTGACAGCATTCTGGTAGAACCTGAGTACCTAAAATATGTATTGTAACAACTAATACATGGAAAATACTTATAGAAACATTTTCTAACTCATATTAGGTGTTCACCTTCTCTCTCCTAAGATTCTGCAACCTGTAAACATTAATTACCATCTTACAAGCATCTTACACTTATCCAAAAATAGCCATGCAAAGGTTGGGCTGCCAAGACTAAATCTGGCCTCTTACAACATCTTATGACACATCATAACCATCATAGATTCTAGAAAAAGAGTATATTTCCAAGATAGGAAGCTTGGCCTAAATATAGCAAATATACAACTAATATATCCATCATATGCATCATAGAATCTCAGAATCTTATGACAACTTGCAGCTGTCATAGATTCACTCACCAAATATTATGACAATTGTCATACATGCCAAAAATAGTATATTCCTCAATGGAGCATGGCTATCCTCATTTACCATGAGTTTTTACATTTCCCAATAGGAAAAGTCACTCCATAATTACCATTGGTAACTCTGAAATTACAACTGTCAATGAGACTACCTCATTCCCTTATGGATAATTACAAATAACAAATAATAAATGGAATAAAATATAATATTAGAATTTACAAGGTTAATGGCACCTTATTCCAATAGATGACTTGGGGGCATCCTCCTACATCCTAAGGCACTTGTTCTCATCTCTAATTTTATCATTTACGTTCTTCTAATGATTCTACTTAGTTGGTGAATGACAAAAACAAATAAATACTTATATGGACCATGTGTCCCTTCAGTAAGCAAAGAAAAAATGGACCTAGTCCATACTGTAGACACTTAAAATTGTCCATCACCTAGTGAGACACCTTGTAATGTTTTGCCCTAGGTCCTAGCCTTATCCCACTTAATCACCTTGTAATGTTTTGCCCTAGGTCCTAGCCTTATCCCACTTAATCACCTTGTAATGTTTTGCCCTAGGTTTGAGCCTTATTCCACTTAATCACCTTTCATTTGTTTAGTTAATAATACCCCTTCACATGTCTCCAATAATTCAAATTAAATATTTGAATTATTCCCTCACCTTTCACCTCATTCAAACAAGTGTCACATGCTACATCTTCCACTTAATACCCCTTCACATGTCAAACTAATTCAAATAAAATATTTGAATTAAGTCCCCTTTATTCTCCATCATACACTTGTCATGTGACTACAATCCGTGTTTGAGTGGGAAACCCTAATCAACCCTAATTGATCTCAACTGTTCATATCATTCAACATAACTCTCAATCACAACTGTCAATTCAAATCAACTTATTTCTAAAAATCAACCCTCTCATGAGTCATTTTCAGGGGATTAAGTTTTCAAGTACTGTTATGCTTTTGAAATCTTGAGCAACCAACAATCTCCCATTATCAACCCTTCAAGATCTTGCATGCTTATGTGAGGTTGAGATGAGCCATGGAGGTCAATCAACACTAGTTTGAATCTAGTTTGCATTTGAGTTGTTTATTTGTATTTTCATTCTAGTTTGTGCTTCATGGTCCTAGTTAGGGTTTCATTTATGTAATTTTGATTTCTGCCCTAGATTTTGCCCTAACAACATTTGGTGAACCAGACGTGAAATGCATGCAAATCTAATGTTTTTGTCGATTTTAAGGACTTGACTTTTGCAGGTTTCTCCTAGGTGTGAAACAAACCTCACGATTGCATTCAAGAGGCCTAAGAGATGAAAATAGACATAAAATTCAATACATTTGGTTACAAGAAAAAATCTAATTTTTTTTAGTTTAGGTCCCCACACAGAGCTGCACCGTACGGACCCGTATGACCCATGTGCGGGGACCTCTGTCGAATCTCCGCCTTTCATCGATTTTCCATGGTTATTAGGTTTTAGATTTTGTTTGGCTAATGATCGTAGGTCTGAAGGAGTTCTGTGTTGCAGGTTTTAAGGTTTTATTTGTCTTTGTTTGAAGGAAAATGCATGTTCTAGGTTTTTGAAGGGTGAAACCCTAGAGCTGCCTGTAAAATCTCCTCCACCCAATCTTCACAATCCTCCATTTTGTCTCCCTGAGTCCTCATTAACTTTCCCTAAACCTCATCGTCGCCTGCTATCCACTCAATGCTCCCTCTGAAACCCTAAACATCCTAGTCGCCATTGCCTTGAATTTGTCGCCGTTGGTTTTAAACCCACCGCCTGTGTTTGAATCCTTTGCCGCCCATTGTATGGTCATCGACGCCTAGTGCATAGTCCTCACTACCTAAAATTTTCCCAATCACCTTTCCCGAAGGATTGTTAACATCTCTGGTTCAGACATTCCCATGTTCTAGGGGCTCAGCTCTTGGTCACCAACAGTGTGTTCTTCGTCACCAATAGGGCCTTTCTGTTGATCGTCAGTTATAATCTTCGACACCCTGCATGAAGCCCATCGCCACCCATGCAAGTAGTGTCACTGCCAATTTCCTTCGACCAATGCCCTCATTGAAATTCGTCGATCTTCGCCTCTCATGTTAGGGTCGCCTTCCCTCACACAGTCAACGACTCTTTTGAATATGCATTCGACGGTCCTCTAAATATCATTTTAGGGTGGTTATGTTTTTTGGCCCGTGGGTGCAATCTCTAGGGGAGGGGCTGAGACCTATGCCCCCCTCCCACTTTATATCACTTTTTTTATTTTTTCTTGCTGTCCACCCCTAGTCACATGAGTGACCAGGGGTTGGATTAGCCTCAACTACTAGAGGTAACTACGGTTTCAGTAGCTGCCTTATGTGATCATGCCCATCATGACCACCAACAACAAATGGTAACTACCAGATTAAAACTGCCCTATGTGACCACCATGTACTCTAACCATTAGCGGCTAAGTGAAATAGTCAGGGTTAGCCTCTTGCCTCTCGCATGCCATAAGAGGGCTATTTCTTTCTTTTTATCATAGCTTTGCATACGGAGGCCAAATCATGCAAATGAGGGTTCGTTGGAAAGAGGATTAAGAGAAGTTCACATTTGTGAGGATTTTATTAGGTGAAAGTGTCATTTTGATGCCTTCTTTTTGCATTCAAAGTCAAACTTACATGCAAAATTCAATTGAGCATAACTTTTGTGTTTTTTTATCAAATTTTCATGAAATTTTTCTATATCTGTTCATGTAATCCATTTTTCTATATCTACTCATTTGCATCAGATTTCATCAGATTCTTGATTTTTCACATAACGCTTCCATGTACAAGTTTACTTGTTTTGTTTTCAATTTTGTGGCTTACAGGTGATCACACGGGGCTGGAACAATGTTGCATCAGTCATACACAACATCTTGGACAACGAGAAAATCAAGTTCATCCACTCTAATTTTTCATTTCTCATAATCATTACTTGTCTCACATTTCGATTTGGGCTCCTATAACAAACATTTGTCTTCACCACAAGTTAGAATTGGGCATTAAAACAAACCAGTGTCTTTCATTCACATTTTGACTTGGAAATAAAAAGAACCAGTCCTTGAATTGTTTGGTGAATTTGTATGTGATTAGGGGTGTGTATTCTCTTCTCATGCACTTCGTGCGATCTTGAGAATAAAAAACACCTCTCATCCATTCATATTCACACCACACATTTTGATTTTTTAAGGGCAATTTACAAGTGCGAGTGTGAATCAAGTGACAAATCACTTGGTTTGCTTTTGTTTATCCTATCTTAGGAGGCCTTCTTGGAGACACACCACTCCAAGGGACGACCTCAACTGAGGTTGAATCGAAAGACACCCTCCATGGGAGTCAGAATCTTGTCACTCTTGGCTAAGCCCCAAAGAACTTTATACCTTTGGGAACTGAAGGTGAAGGGTGGGTTACCCCTTTCTCCCAGCTGTGTGGCAAGATTTCTCTTTCATGTCATTTCCCTAGTTAACCTTGTGCGACCTAAATTAAGACCTAATTGGCCATACCCCACTTGATTAATTCTATGGCTTGTTGATGTGTCTTCCATGTGTGGTTGTTTAATCATCATCACATCCTTCAAATTCAAAATTCAAAATTGCTTATGTGTCTTGTGTGAGTGATTTATGTTTATACATGTATGATCATTTCTTTGAACATTGCTAAATCAAGCTAAACACCAAACACATAAACAAATCATCCTACACATTCCTCCCAACACATGCTAATCTAATCACTTTCATCCTAATCACCCTTCTTAGCCACTTCATATCCTAATCATATCCAAGTCATCCCAATCCAATCCTAATCATATCCTTGTCATTCTACATTATCCAATCAACATCATTATAATTATTACACATCATCCAATCAATGCTATCCTAATCATTCCTAATCACATTCTAATAATATCTTCATCATTCAACCTTTGTCCCAATCATATCCTTGTCATTCTACATTATCCAATAAACATTATCCTAATCATCTTCATTCTAGTCTAACCAATTTCAATCCTCATCATTCTATATCATAACCTAATCATCCTAGTCATCATCCTAATCAATCTAGGTCACCCAATCTTGTCATTCCTAATCATTCTTTCCAAATCATTATCCTAATCATCATTTCACATTGATCTCATCCAAATTATTCCTAATCATATCATAATCATACCCTAATCTTTCCTAATCATCCAATCACTCATTCCAAATCATTCCACATCACCCTAATCCTTGTCATCACTAGTCAAAATGGCCCTAATCATAAACAAGCCCAATCCCAATCATAAGCCCAAAATCATAATCCAAGGGGGCTATTCCTCTAATCCAAATAATGAGACAAAACCTAACCCCAAGATCATAATTCAAGGAGGCCCTCTACCTAATCCTAATGTTGAGACAAACCCTAGACCAAAAATATACTTCGAGGAGCCCCTCCTCCAATTTCTAATGATCATGAGAGCCTTGTAAATAATGTAGCATACCTTGATGGACAAGATGAAATGCAAAAGCTTAAACACATGTGTGACACCATGCCAACACTAGAGAACAAGGTTCTAGTACCTCACCTCCAAAAAATCCTCTAAACACTCCACCAACTAGACCAACCCCTACACCAACCAACCATACATCACAAGACACCCTTCAACCATTTCAACAAAGTCAATCACCTCAAATCCAACATCTCCTAGTCTAAGGCCAACAATTCATGGCCACTTGTCAAATCCAACAAACACATCATCCTCTATCTATTCATTATCAACCAATGCCACATCAATCTTCTATGTCATCTCCCTCCACTTCATACCAACCTAAGCCATCCATGTGCCAAGTCAATGCCACATCAACCAATCCATCCACTTCTTTCCATGTCAATACCATGTCAACCAATCCAACTTCTTTCCATGTTAACACCACATCAACCTATCAATTCATCCCACAACAAGCACATGTGAACATAAGTCCACCTTTACAACAAGTCCAAATGCCTTCATGTTCTAATGCCACCATTGACAAGGGGAACACTAATCTAGGTCATGCACCCTATAAGTATATCATACCACTATGCAATCAAAGGCCTATCCAAAAGCCACCATGTGCTAGTCCAAATCCATTGATCCCTACACTTTCCAACCTATTAACCCCTTCATTACCCTTACCACCACCTAATCCTCCATCAATCCCACACCCTAAGTTCAAACATTACAAAAGCAAACTCAAATCCACCCATCCACCTACAAACGATGTGACCCAAGGGCTACAAGCAAGGAATCAATTGTCGTCATGTCATCCAACACATATGATTGAACCTACCAAAGAGTCCCCAAACATCATTTTGAGTCGTGCAACCTCTTCATATAGTTTACAACCCCTTGAACCTATTCAAGAGTCTCTTCCTATGAGTCCAAGTCAACATCCATCATGCTCTCATGTGGTGGACCATCTAGAACATGTCAAACCTATTGAAAAGTCATCCACATCCATTTCGACTCAAAGTCAAGAGGTATGTCAAGAGCCTAACCCTAAGAATGAAGACATCAAACCCTCACTCTAGTCAAGATCAAAGCACTTCCATTCAACCTATTCATAACATGTATCTTTTCCATGATCAAGACATTATCATTGATGAAGAATCTACCCATGAGAATCTTGATCCTATTCCTACCCCCACAACCATTCATGATCAAGACACCCAAGACCTACATGCTCCATCTAATGAAAGTCTTGTTGACCTACTTGAGCACTCACCTCGTTTCATGGCCTTCATACAAAGTGAAGAAACTCCACCAACGCCTAATCCAACCACTTCCACTTGTCATGATGAGAGATGTGCCTGCCAAGAACACATAAACATAGAAGATCAAGCAAATCAATTGGATCTTAGTGAGCATAATGCAAATCAAGATCCTAATGATCCTTCATCATCCACTATCAACCCCATTGCAAATCCACCATCATATCCACTTGGCCTATTCGCTTTCATTCATCAGTTTTCTTCCTTAGGAACACAACAACAATTGTCTTCTACTCCACCTTCTTCATCCAATAAGGAACTCATGTCTAATGTTCACAACACACCTAGTCCCATTGTCAATCGCATCCTCTGAAACATGAATTACCAAGGTAAAGGCTTAGGCCTTCACAAACAAGGTATTTTGGAGCCAATTCATGTCAATGTCCCTCCACACTCATGTGGATTTGGATACACACCTCAAGGTCAACAATCTAATGATGTTGGCACTTCATCCACTCATCCTAAGTCCAACACTTTCCATAATAAACCCTATCATATTCCCAAGACATATGCTATCATTCCACCACCACTATCCTACAAATGTCAAAAGCATGTGACCATTCACCTTCCACCATCTAATTTGCCTCCATTGCTTCCAACACCTTAGATCCCTACCATCCATAGATTCCCTTACATGCCTAATCATGACCAACAAATGCACACATCATGTCAAAATGAAGCTTCCACTCATTCCACCAAACTCATGTCGACAGGATTAAAAAATAAACATTTGGATGCCTCCATTCATAAAGTCAAAAATCCTAAGGACCCTCATGCCTTAGGACATCAATACAAAAATTTAAAGAAAAATGCATCTAAAAAGCTATCCAAACCCATACCATCACAAGAGAAGTCCAAAAATAAAATGGTATGGGTCCCAAAGCAAAAAGAAATCAAGTCAACTGAGGCATCCAGATATCAAGAATCCCAACCATACTCTTCCATCCAAAATTCTCATTCCATTCAAAAATCCCAAAAATCCCACAAGTCAAGCAAAAATCATAAAAATACTAAGTCCATGTGGGTTCCAAAATGCTTACATCATCCATCCACTAAGAAAACATCTCCATTGCTTCCTATACAACCATCAAATCACAAGCTTCCATGTTTATCATGGTGTGTACAATCATTGGTCATGATTCCTTTCCAAACATCCATCACCCCATCATTCAACCATTATCCTACATATATGCCTTATCACCTTCGTATGCTCCATGCTTTTGCATAAACCTTTCATCCATCTTCTTTCATAAGTCCTACATAATCCACATCATAATCCACTATCTACCTTATCCATCTAACTTTCACACAATCATCCTACAAACATCAATGAACATAATGACTTGACATGGTCCATTTGCGACGACATCCATCTCTAGCGGGACTATCATCTTTCATGGAACTAGACATTTGAGTCCCTCCTATCCATATCCACCTACCCCATCCAAAAAGGTCAAAAGTCAAAAATAAAAAATAAAAAAATAAAAAATAAAGTAAAGAGAAATCCCTTCGTCCAATGGTGAAAACATGGTAAATAGGCTCCTTGGATAAGTACCATGATGAAAACCTAGCAAACAGGCGTCATGTGTAGGTTGATCTTTCTATGTCACTTATACTTGGGGGCACATTGTCTCATCCTCCTATCATTTTTCATCCTATCATTTCTTATCATGCCATTTCCTACTTATCATACACATTCCTATCATATCAAACCCATCCATCCTCCCTTCCTCTTTTGATCTTGATAAAGATTGGGGCTCAAAAGGTTGAAACATGCCTTGGGGTATCTCTTGACATACCTTATCCTTTCTAAACAATTCTATCACCATCTTTCATCATAAGCCTCATCATGAAAAATCCTAAGTATTACACCAATAATGGGGCATGCTATTCCTATGCGAGATGGTCCTTGAGATCACATCCTTGCCAGGTCTTATGTGTACATCCATCCATTCCACTTGCTATCACCTATCCTTTTATTTATCCATCCTACCTCCTTGCACCTATACTTGGTTTTCCCCTTGTCATTGGTATCTAGCGAAAAAGGCTATCCCAAATTGTCATCTAATGCCAACCCAAACATGTCAAATACACAAAAAAATCAAAACATTTTCAAAAACACAAAAAAAACCAAAACATGTCAAAATTAAAAAAAAAAATCAAAACATACTCCAAATCCAAAAAAAACAAATATTCCCAAAATCCAAAAATCAAATATACTCAAAATCCAAAAAAA
This sequence comes from Cunninghamia lanceolata, assembly GCA_027924645.1. NCBI lineage: Eukaryota > Viridiplantae > Streptophyta > Pinopsida > Cupressales > Cupressaceae > Cunninghamia > Cunninghamia lanceolata. The sequence continues at coordinate 2,881,541 of BSBN01000062.1, forward strand.
TCAAATATTCCCAAAATCCAAAAAAAAAAAACATGTCAAAAATCCAAAAACATTTAAATCGTCTCAAAATCCCAAAAACATCAAAATATCATAAAAAATATAAAAAAAATCAAATATCACACAAAAATCCAAAGCAATAAAATCAATCCAATTCATCAATAAAATCAATCCAATTCAACTCATCCAATCATCAATCATATCAATCATCAAATCAAATCAATCCAATTCTTCCAAGTCAATTCATTCAAACAAATTCATCCAATTAAATTCTTCAACTCAATCACATCATCAATCTAACCATTCAATTCAATTCAATCAAATCATTCCAACTCAATCAATCTCTCAAATCATCAAGTCAATTCTTCCATTCAAATCAATCTAGTCAATCCAATTCGTCACTCCACTTAATCAATTCATCTGAACATTCAAATCAATTCTTCCAATCACTCGATCCAATCAAATCAAATCCTTCATATCAATTCTTCCAATCATCAAATCACTTCTTTCAATCAATTCTTCAATTCAATTCATTTCAATTCAATTCTCAAATCACTTCTTCCAATCATCCAATTCTTCAAATCATCAAATCACTTCATCGAATCAAATAAACCAAATGTAAATCATCTTTAATCCATGCAAATCACGTCAATCAATCAAGTCAAATTATCCAATCACATTCAATGGTCTTGATCCTAATCTTGATGTAAACCAAATCATTAATCAAATCCTGGTGTTTCTCGTATGACCAACAACACTAGTATCCATCAATCAATACCAGTCAAATCAATCTAATTCTATCAAATGAATCATTCCATTCATCAAAATCAACCACTTCCAATGATTCTTCTTCAAGTCAATCCAAAGAATGATCCAAATGCAATTCATCATCAATCAATACCAATCAAGTCAATCAATCAAGTCAAATTATCCAATTGCATCAAGGGTCTTGATCCTAATCTTGACGTAAACCAAATCAATCAATCCATCAAACCCTAGTGTTGCTCACATGACCAACAACACTAGTGTAAATCAATCATCAATCAATCAATCAATCACTTAATCATTGGTTTACAACTTGACAGGGGCAATACCTTGTTTGTTTTTGTATCATTTGTGCATGCTTGCTTGCTTGTGTGTGTTATCACTTTTTCTTGCATTTTTATCACATCCAAATCCAACCCAGCTAATATTCATATCTTATATTTAGACAAGGTTGTATTATGCTAGGGCACGAGACACATCATCACCTTGGTCCTTATATCTTGGTGCATAACGTCTAGTGCTATATCAAACACCATGGTTGCTCACCCTTCATTGCAACATAACGCATCATTCTTTTCTTCCATCCATTCCCTTATCTTTATTCCTTAATCAATCCCTTTCATTTTGAGAGCCTACCCATGTTTATCCAACCCACCTATCCTCTCAAGGGGCCATCATCATCCCATTGTCCTTTTTCCTCTATCCATTTCCTTATCTTCTTTGAAATGATGTTACTCGACATAAATTACATCATCTCAAAGAGGGGCAAAATATAGACACTTAAAATTGTCCATCACCTAGTGAGACACCTAGTAATGTTTTACCCTAGGTCCTAGCCTTATCCTACTTAATCACCTTTCCAATTAACTAACTAAATTTCATTTGTTTAGTTAATAATACCCCTTCACATGTCTCCAATAATTCAAATTAAATATTTGAATTATTCCCTCACCTTTCACCTCATTCAAACAAGTGTCACATGCTACATCTTCCACTTAATACTCCTTCACATGTCAAACTAATTCAAATAAAATATTTGAAGTAAGTCCCCTTTATTCTCCATCTCACACATGTCATGTGACTACAATCCCTCTTTGAGTGGGAAACCCTAATCAACCTTAATCAATCTCAACCGTTCATATCATTCAACATATATCTCAATCTCATCCATCCATTCGAATTTGTCTTTTCTATAAAGGTAGCCTCTCAGTGCTTGCATGGGTTTCATTTCGAGAGCCTACCCATGTTTGTCTAACTCGCCTATCCTCTCGAGGGGGTATCATCATCCCATTATCCTTTTCCTCTATCTATTTCCTTAGCTTCTTTGAAATGATGTTACTCGACATAAATCGCATCATCTTGAACATCATCTCAAAGAGGGGCAAAATGTAGACACATAAAATTATCCATCACCTAGTGAGACACCTTGTAATTTTTTTCCCTAGGTCCTACCCTTATCCCACTTAATCACCTTTCCAATTAACTAAATAAATTTCATTTTTTTAAGATAATGATACCCCTTCACATGTCTCCAATAATTCAAATTAAATATTTGAATTATTCCCTCACCTTTCATCTCATTCAGACAAGTGTCACATGCTACATCTTCCACTTAATACCACTTCACATGTCAAACTAATTCAGATAAAATATTTAAATTAAGTCCCCTTTATTCTCTATCGCACACTTGTCATGTGACTACAATCCCTCTTTGAGTGGGAAACCCTAATCAACCTTAATCGATCTCAACCATTCATATCATTCAACATAACTCTCAATCACAACTGTCAATTCAAATCATCCTCTTTCTATAAATCAACCCTCTCATGAGTCATTTTCATGGGATCAAGTTTTCAAGTACCGTTATATTGTTGAAATCTTGAGCAACCAACAATCCCCCATTATCAACCCTTCAAAATCTTGCATGCTTATGTGAGGTTGAGAAGATCCATGGAGGTCAATCAACACTAGTTTGAATCTCATTTACATTTGAGTTGTTTATTTGCATTTTTATTCTAGTTTGTGATTCATGGTGCTAGTTAGGGTTTCATTTCTATAATTTTGATTTCTGCCCTAGATTTTGCCCTAACGACACATGCATGACAACGAGGTTGATTTATATATATCCGACACTTGGCTAGTAGAATCACTCTATTTGATATATATATTATGTTGTCTTATCCTTTATAACAAATCATAACAATACATCTACTCCATTCACTTTTATTATCTTGTATCTCACCTTGGTTACACTCAATTTTGAGACATTTGCAATATAGACCAACAATTATACTTGTCTCCGAACTCATTTATAACCTTGGTTCTTGATGCGACTATTTTCATGCATAGCTTTTATCATGTGATGTGGTTATTTTCTTAGATTAAGATTTCTAACCTCTCTTGTTATCTTATCATATCTTATCAATGTGTTTGTGGGAACATTTGGGAATCGTGAGCACATGTCACCTTGGGGGCATGTGCTTTGTGAAAGCTCTTGTTTCCTTGCATGTTTTCTCTCTACCCTAATGTTCTTGATATCGGTACATGACATCAACCACCTTAAGGTGGGGGCATATATAAGGTAATCTGTCTGATGATTTTGGTACTAACGAAGCATGTTTGTAAGCCCTCTCTGTGAGGTGGGATGTTGTATCTCTAGTGTGAGTACACATTTTTATCTATATTGCAATAAAAAATCCCTCTGTGGAGGTGGGATATCATATCTCTTGAGCTAGTGTGTATCCTTTTATTCAAAAATCCCTTCGTGTGAGGCAGGATGGAGTATCTCTTGAGCTAGTGCACATCCTTTTATTTCAAAAGTCCTCCGAGTAGGCAGGGTTGGATCTTGAGACTATCCTCCCTTTAGCATGTTTTTGGTAATTGTTGTGGCATAAGCCCAACCATTAGGTGTGTCTATAGTGTGTTTGAGATGGTGGAAACTCAGCATCAATCTCCTTTCATCGCCTTGTTTGTCATGTTTAAGACATATAATATGTCTTTGGCATGCTATATGATGCTCGTGTATTCCATGTGTCTTCCGTGTGTTTTCCCCCATGTGTAGTATCAAGGGTGTGGCAAAATGCCCCTCCTACACTCAAGCTTTATATGACATGTTTTCTCCCAAGTGTAGTATCAAGGGTGTGGCGAAATGCCCCTCATACGCTTTGGGTTTTGTATGGCATGTTTTCTCCCAAGTTTAGTATTAAGGGTGTGGCGAAATGTCCCTCCTACACTTTGGGATTTGTATGGTGTGTCTTCCCCCCATATGTAGTATCAAGGGTGTGGCAAAATGCCCCTCCTACATTTTGGGGTTGTGTGTTACAATTTTATTCTCCATGCATTTATATATTATGAAAATGAAAAAGAAAATATCAATGTATTCTCTATGCTTGTAACTGTCTTCTCCATGTTTTGCATGCCTATTACTATCTTCTCCATGTTTTGCATGCCTATTACTATCTTCTCCATGCTTTGTGTGTCTGTGATGTGTTTTCTAGTGCTTACCTAAGATTGGGGGCTAGAAATGGTTCCTCAATCTTGGTGTATGCCTTAGCCTCAAATGATTGATGTGTTTGATGTGTTTTCAACCATACTTTAATGGATGTATGGGTCATAATATTATACATACATTAAAGTGGGGGCTAAATGTTATGTTGTAATATGTCCACCTAGGACTTTACCTCCTAAGTTTAGCTCCTAGGTCCCTTTAGAATAATCTTGCATGTTTAATTTAACTCCAGGAGAAAAATGCCCTGAAACCCATGTCAAATGGGACTAAGGGGACCCTCTTTAGCATAAACCAACCCTTAAATAGGTCCTTGGGCTTGGGCGCCCGCCCCCAAGCCTTGCCCTATTTTATTAGGGCCTCAAATTTAAATGTCTACAAGGTGACTGTTAATGTCTTCCCTTGTCAGCATCTCAAGTTTAAATTATGAAATTATAGAGGGAATGCATATATAAGTATATTTAGGGTTTCATTTGTAAACTAGGAAATGATTTTGAGATTAAGGTGAACTTATAATTGAATAGAGCATTCAAGGCATTCATTGTGTTGCAGAGAAAAATTGTGTTGTTGTTGTGTTTGTTATTGTAGATTTGGCTTCCTCTTCTCATGGTGTGAAAGATCTTCATCTCTTTGAAAGCTACACCTCTGACGTGATACCTATTTGTGATTCAATCTATCTACATGAACATTGCTTTTACCTCTATCCTGCAAGGACACACATTCTCTATCTAACAACGATGTTGGAAGGCTTGAATGCCATTCTAGGGCTTGATCGAGGCAAGCTCCTAAACACCACAACCCCCAACCCCTCTCTTGTGATTGTAGGTGATAGGTGTTGGATTTTATGAAGAGGAGTTGTAGAGAATTGTTGTAGAGCATAAGGATCCCAGGTCTGAAGGAAAAAGGAAGAAAACAGCACTACAGGGGCTTGGGCACCCGCTCTTTAGCCCTCCAATTTTGCAATGTCAAAAATCTTTGAAGTAGTTGTAGTCTATAGTAGATTAGATCTAGAAGCCCTCATAAAAAGTACCACCTTGCACTTGGGTTCCCACTGTTTTGCCCTTGACTTTTCTACCTTCTAAAATCCAAAATCTGGTATGTATCTAATCTGCATTTGGTTTCTTTCTGTGTGAGCATTTGTCAGAATTTGTCTATTTGTTTTTGATTTTGCATAATTAGGATTTTGAGCTTAATCTAACTAAAATTGACACATTAATCAACAAATTCCAAATTTCCTTATCATTCCAAAAGACAACCAACCTGATAGTTGAGTCCTCTTACACAAGTTGTGATTCCACTCGGTTAAATGTTCTTGAATGTATGTAGTGAAAGGAGGATCTAATCAAATCACTAATCATCAACCTTTCCCCCTTTTCCCTACATTACAGATGTCTTTCAAATTTTTCACCTTGGGTCATTATAATTTTTTTCATTTCAAATTTATTTACCTTTTTAAATTCATTAGTTACATTTTCTCTTTCCAATTTTAGGATTCCTTAAGAAAAATGTAGGTTGAAAAAGATAATGTGTATTTTAACCTACACATATTTACTTTATTGTTTGAAGATGTATTTAAAATTTTTTACCTTCTTCTTATTTGATTCATATTTTGGTGTTTTTGAATATTTGGGATTAATATATTGGCAAAGTGAACATTGTGTAATTGAATATTGGTGAAGAAAATTATAGGTTGAAAATCACAATGTTTATTCAAATTGCGCATATTTAGTTCATGATTTGTAAGATGTGTTTAAAATTTATGATCTTCTTAGTTAATTCATAATTTTTTATATTTAAAATTTTGGGATTCATACATTAGGAAAATTAATATATGTATATTTCAACCTACATGTGTTTAGTTCATGATTTGTAAGATGGATTTAAAATTTATGGACTTCTTAGTTGATTAATAATTTTTAGTATTAATCAATTGTTATTTTCATTACCACAAACTAAAAAAATCAATATTGTGTAATTGAATGTTTGTGAAGAAAATTATAGGTTGAAAACATAATGTGTATTTTAACCTACACATATTTAGTTTATGATTTGTAAGATGTATCTAAAATTGACAACTATAATTCCTAATCAAATGAAAAAAATATAATTATTGAACAATAATAGCTTTTAAATGCAAAGCAATCAACTTTTATTTTAGAAGCTAAGCTAATTGGAAAAAGTAAGTGCTTCCTTTATTCTTATAAATATATGTGTTTATCGAAAGAAAATGCAGTTAGTTCCTACTTAATTTTAATAGAGAATATATGCAAATAAACTAGATATAAAATAATTCCAATAGAGTAATGACAATAAACAAGAGTTATACCCTTAGAAAACCCTTGTTCAAGCTGTCAAAACACACTCAATTGTATTCCTTTTCAAAAAGGTTATAATACACTCTTTGAGTTGTAGTACTTTAATGGATATTAACACTATGTACAATGTTATTCATAAGTTTGGAAACACCTTTGGAAAACAACATGGCAGTTTTTGTTCACACTTCTCTTTTCTCCACCACTTATTCCTCTTAAATGCTAGTTTCCTATGGCAATGTTTGCACATTCCTAAAGACCCATTTCTACAAGTGTACTCTCTACTAATGCATATTAATTTGACCAAGGAATTTTACTAGGAAGACTTAAATGAGATGAATAAGCTATATTTTCTCACATAAACAAGGTCCCAATCAAAGTATCATCTCAAGAGTTACACATGCTTGCAAGATTTGAGTCTAATAGTATTTATTAGTAGTAGTGAAACTCAAACTTTTTTCATTTAAACTAACACTAACACTTATAATATTTGAGTGTAATAGTATTTATTTGTAATTTAAACTATGACTAACACTTCTAAAAAATGGGTGCATGTTCAGGTTGAAATACACATTGTGTATTTCAACCTACAATTTTCTTTATCAACATTCTATTACACGATATTCATTGTTCAATGTATGAATCCTAACATTTGAGAACAAGTAATATTCAAATCAACTAAGAAGGTTTTCAATTTGAAATACATCTTAGAAACTTGCAATTTCAACTATCACTAAAACTTGTAATAAATGGTGTGCACTTGCTAGTTGTTAATGAGGAGTGATTTAAAACAAAAAAGTTAAAGAGAGGATGATCAGGGAAGAGGCTTTACAAGACCTCGTAGGGCTTAATCAAATATAGGTTATTCAAGCTTCCATTTCATTAATTAGTAAGTGTTTGTAAGAAGTATGTGCTATGTCCAGTGTATGTTAAAATCATGATATGATGTCTTACACATGCACTTTTGTATGGAGAATAGCTACAATTGTGAATTTACTAGCCTTATTAAGCCACATGAATGTTGTCTATTTTCATTAAATAAAATCTTAATTATCCAAACCAATCCATGGTTCTATACAAATATTCTATTGTAGGCATTACTTATCTCTAACACTTGTAACAAATGAGTGCATATGTAGGTTGAAATACACACTATGTATTTCAACCCACAGTTTTCTTCATCAAAATTTGGTTACACAATATTCATTTTTCCAATTTACAAATATCAACATCTGAGATAGAGAAAAATACAAATCAAGTAAGAAGGTCTAAAATTTGAAAGACAGCTTAGTGATAATCTAATTTGAAAATTAATTTGCATATTTAATTTTTGAATTATTTAAAATGAGTTGTTTATAGAAAGCATTGCAATTAATTTGCAACTTAATGTGACACTAACACTTGTAAAAAATTGGTGCACTCTCTAGTTGGAATACACACTATGTATTTCAACATGCAATTTTCGTCATCAACATTCAATTAAGTTTCTTCATTGATTGTGAAATTTAATAAAACATACTATGCTATGCGTTGATAACTCATACTATTTAGTCTTTATATTTCTCTCTTCTTATATGGGAGAGGACCTCTTAAATTCAACCCTTGTATCTCTAATTAAAATTATAAAAATTATAAAATAATATATAATATCTATATTATCATTAATACTTAAATACAATTATGTTTCTTCTTAAATAAAATATATTATTTAAAAATTCACTCTTGTTGATTCTAATAAATTGCAAAATTTTTAATAATTTATAGTTTTTTTATTATCTTTAACAATTTTTTATTAATTTGAACATAAATTATGTTTTTTTGATAATTTATAAAATTTTCAAAATATAAATGGTAGTTGAATATTGATGAAGAAAATTATAGGTTGAAATACAATGTGTATTTGTACTAGAGAGAACCCATTTATTATGTGTTAGTGACATTTAAAATTATAAATTAATTATATTCCCTATTATAAACAACTTATTTTTAAAAAAGTCAAAAAAATAATATGAAAAAATAATTTTCAAATTAAACTCTCACTAACACTTGTAATAAATATCTAAGATGTCTTTCGAATTTCATACTTTATTAGTTGATTTAGTTTTTTCTCTATTTCAAATCTTAGGATTTGTACATTAGGAAAACAAATATTATGTAATTGAATTTTAATGAGGAAAATTTCAAGTTGAAATACACAATGCAAATTTTAACCTACACAAGCACCCATTTCTTACAGGTGTTAGTGACAACTTATATTGTAAATTAATTACATTCCCTACAGAAACAACACATTTTAAATAATTTTAAAATTCAATATGAAAAATAATTTGTAAATTAAATTGTCACTAACACTTGTAATTTAAATTTCTAAGACATCTTTCAAATTTTAGAACTTCTTAATTGAATCGTATTTTATTTTGTCTCAAACGTTAGGAATCATATATTGGCAAAATGAATATTGTGTAATAGAATGTTGATGAAGAAAATTGTAGGTTGAAATACACAATGTGTATTTCAACATGCACATGCACCCACAATTTAAATTGCAAATTAATTGTATTTCTTACTAGGTAAACTAAGTAGTAATAATAGTAGCCTCAAGTTTGAGATGAACATAGAGCTAGCATCTCCTGATACATATTATTAAATATTGGGTAATGCATCTCTCTATCCCACAATAATCTATACATAATAATAATTATAATGATTTGTACACAAAATTACATATTGAAATATGCACTGTGTTTTTGAACATGCAATTCACAAGGTTCTCAAACCTAGTTATACCACAATTGTCTTGACAACTATAACATTTTCTATCATGTTAGGATACATTGATAGGACCTAGTGGTAGAAGGGTTAGTTTGAGACAATGAGAGGTTATTCTACTAGTATATTTATATTTAAAAAATATATCTACAATACGCCGAGAGATATCTTCCAATTTTTTTTTGTTTTCTGGTTTTTGATTTTGATTTTTTATATTTTTTATAAATTACTAGCTTTTTATTTTTATTTTTTTATTTTTTATAAATTACTGGCCACTAGAATGCAAGCGTTTCATTTCCCATTTAAATATATTTCTTATTCTTCACATTTATAAATTACTTGCATCTACAATATTTGCATTTTGGTTAAAATAGCACAAGAATCTCATAAATTACTCACATCTAGAATAATTGCATTTTGGTTTAAAATAGAAAAAGCATCTTTGACACTGGTGTCACATTTAGTGGTGTATTTATTGTAATTTGTGTCACATTTAGTGGTGTATTTATTGTAATTTGTGTCACATTTAGTGGTGTATTTATTGTAATTTCATTATGATCCCTCTACTTTAATAATCTCTTGCATATAAATTTTTTTATTTTTTATATTTTTTTAGATTAGAATCTTATAAAATTACACGAAAAGGATGAACTGTCTGAACTGTGCAACAAGAGTAAACACAATGAAAACAACTCAAGGAAATAAAACAAATGCAGATTCAGTCATTCAGTATATTATAGAATTCAAAATAGAGATCCACCAGCATCATGCAGGCTTACAATTCGACTCACATGACTGATTACATACATGCATAAGAATAGGATTTGAAGCTCCTTTGCCAAAAAATATGAATACACTATCAATCAAGATCTTTCTAAATCATCGACTACTTTCCTAAGGATCTATTACATCAGTATATATCATATCTGGAACAATAGATTCCTCTGCGTCAGCCATAAGAGATTAGGAATCTTGATGAAGAGGTGTAACATGTGTTCTTGGATAGGTCAGACCTATCGTCTTGAAAATCCTTCTCCAACAAATATAATAAAGTGCAGACCTATGAGGAAGGTCAACCATGAGCCAAGGAACATTGTAAAATGAATCATTAAGATTTGCAAGTCAGCCAATGCTCCAAAGATATTCTCCTACAGTTGATTGTTCTTGACTGTCAGAATGCTCTGCACTGAGAAAATAGAGGATCTTATGATAGAGATAACTTTCTAGTAACTAATCCAAATGCTCTGTAAACTTAGGATGATGTAAATAAACATGTCTAGATGCCAAAAACCTGATCCACAATGCTTGAGAAGCCACTGTGACAGAATGTTGATCAAGATGTTGAAACCGCTTACTGACTAAACTGAATTGAAAGAATGAAAAGAAACAAACAAACTGAAATGCAAATGTTTTTGGTTGATGCAAGATTGTTCTAAACTAGGGATGCTCCTATATCAGACACCTGAGATTATTGAAAAAGTGAGTTCCTCACTTTCCTGGGGCTAGAAGGAAACCAAAACAGTTCGCCTCAGCCTGAGAAATCCAAGATGAATCTTCTTATAGTCAGCCTTTCCACTTCACAAGATATTCTCTGTATTGTCTTCCTCTGGTGTTGAGTGCAATTCTACTATCCAAAATGTCTTCAATTTGCTCAGGTGCTTGCTGTGGTAACTACTTCTTCAAGTCTTCTTCCATGCTATAACTAAACTCTGTCTCATGATACTAATATAGATCTACAATGTTGAAAATAGGTGATATGCTCAAAGTATCTGGTAGCTCCACTTCATATGCATTTCCTGAATCAAACTTTCTGAGAATCTTGCAAGGCCTAAACTTCTTCATCTTCAACTTGTTATATGTCCCAACTAGAAATCTTTATTTTCTCAAGTACACCATCACCTCATCTCCAACTTCAAATTTCTTATGTCTTCTCTTCTCATCAACCTTCTCTTTATACTTACTATTCATATTCTCCAAATGCTTCTTAACTTGATCATGCACTATCTTCATGTGTTCTACAAATTCTTCTACTTCTACACTTCTCTTTTCATCTACTGATATCTCTCAATTATGTAACTCCTTTAGGGTTTACTTTGGAAACAATCTCAAAAGGTGTTCTTCCGGTACTTCTATTCATTAAACTATTATATGCAAACTCTACTTGTGAAAGTATCAAATCCCAACTTCTTGTCTTGTCTCCAACCAAACATCTCAACAAATTTCCTAAACTCATATTCACTACCTCTGTTTGTCCATCTGTCTATGGATGAAAAGTTGAACTGAACTTCAAATCTGTCTTCATCTTCTTCCAAAGTGTTCTCTAAAAATATCCAACAAACTTTGTAGCTCTATCTGAAACTATACCCTTAGGTAATCCATGCAATCTCACAATCTCTTTGAAAAATAGGTCTGCTACATGCACTGCATTAGTTGTTTTCTTACAAGGTATAAAATGAGCCATCTTTGAAAATCTGTCCACTACTACAACTATTGAATCATGTCCTCTTTGTGTCTTAGGTAATCCCAGTACAAAATCCATGCTTATGTCTTCCCAAGGTCTCTTCGGTACTGTCAAAGGTTTATATAATCCAGTGTTCTGACTATTCCCTTTTGCAACTTGACAAACTCTACAAATTTGCACAAATTTTTGAGCATCCTTATGAATCTGAGGCCAAAAGTAATTTTCACCTACCAAAGCCACAGTCTTATTAATTCCAAAATGTACTGCCAATCCGCCACTATGTTTCTCCTTGATCAAATTGTCTCTCATCAAACTTCTAGGTATGCACAACTATCTTCCTTTGAACAACATATCTTCTTGAATGAAATCATCCAACCACTTACTTCTATCTATCATAACTAGTTCTTTACATGCTTTACAAGGTTCTGCAAAATCAGTGTCTCCCTCATACATGTTCTTCAATTCATCAAATCCTATCACTTCAACTCTCATCTCTGTCCACAAATTCCTTCTTCTCCTCAATGCATTAGCAGCTTTGTTTGGTTTACCACTCGTATGCTTCAACACAAAAGTATAACTCTGCATGAACTCTACCCATCTCATATGTCTCTAATTCAACTTACCTTGACTGTTCAAATACTGCAAAGCTTGATGATCTGTATACAAAATAAACTCCTTAGGCAACAAGTAATGTCTCCACGTCTTCAAGGCTTGAATTATGGCATAGAACTCTTGATCATAAACTAAATATCTTCTCCTTGCATCATTCAAATTCTCATTGAAATATGCTATAGGTCTACCTTCTTGACTTAACACTGCTCCAATCACATTTCCACTAGCATCACAATCAACTTGAAATACCTTATTGAAATCTGGTAATGCCAAAATAGGTTGCTCAGGCACTTTCTGCTTAAAGAATTCAAAACTTTTGTCTTCTCTAGATGTCCACTTAAAATCCTTTCTGTCACCTCTCATTGTCTCTGTCACAGGGTTACAAACTAAACTAAAATTTCTGATGAACTTCCGGTAGAAACTAGCTAATCCTTGAAATTATCTTACTTCTCCAATCCTCTCTAGTGTAGGCCATTCAATTATTGTTCTCACTTTCTCAGGGTCCATCTTCAATCCTTCCCCAGAAATCACAAATCCCAAGTATACCAACTCTTCCTTCATGAAACTACACTTCTTAATGTTTATCAACAATTTCTCCTCTCTCAACCTTTGTAAAACTTGTCTAAGGTGCTGCAAATACTCTTCTCTTGTCTTACTAAAAATCAAAATGTCATCCAAGTATATAATAACAAACTTACCCAAGAATCTCTTCAAAACTTCATTCATCAACCTCATGAAACTACTAGGTGCATTTGACAATCCAAAGGGCATCACTAACCACTCATACAATCCTTCATTTGTCTTAAAAGCAGTCTTCCATTCATCTCCTTCTCCGATTCTTATCTGATTGTATCCACTTTTCAAGTCTATCTTTGTAATATACTTTGTTCCACTCAAAAAATCCATAATATCATCCATCCTAGGTAAGGGAAATTGGTACTTAAATTTGATCTTGTTTATTGCTCTCGAATTGGTACACATTCCCCATTCTCCAGCCTTCTTTGATGCTAGCACTGCATGTACTACACAAGGACTCAAACTTTCTATGATCAAATCTTTCCTAAACAACTCTTGTATCTGTCTATTCAATTCTTCATTCTCTATTGGTGTCATTCTATGTGCTTCTTTGTTAGGCAAACTAGCTCCAGGTATAAGATCCATGTAATGACTGATACTCCTTACTGGTGGTAATCCATCAGGCATAGTCTCTGATATAATGTCTACATTCTCAGTCAACAACTCAGTTATCTCTTCCAGTTGTGAATCTTTAGTTTCCTTCTTCAAGATTTCAGGCTTCTTAGGAATCAAAGCATAACACATATTCTCATGTTTCAAACCATCTAGAAATTTCCTTCCATCTACCAAAAAAATTCTAGCACTCCCACATACCACATCTTTATGATCATCTTCCAAAGGAACCAAGGTAATTCTCTTTCCACTTGTTGTTATAGTGTATGTATTCTTTCTCCCATCATGTATAGCTTTCCTATCATACTGCCAAGGTCTACCCAACAAGATATGAAAAACATCCATAGGCATAATATCACACAAGACTTCATCATGATAAGATCCAATATGAGATTTCACCAAACATTGTTCACTCACCAACACCTTATGATCATCTTGTATCCATGCTATCTGATATGGCTTAGGGTGTTTCAATCTTTCTAACTTCAACTTAGTTGCCATCTCCTCTGAAACAAGATTATCTGAACTACCACTATCAATCACAACTTTACAACACTTACCTCCAGATTTACATCTTGTCCTAAAAAAATTTTTCCTCTACGATGGTTCTTCACTTGTCTCTGCTTGAAAAAGTGCTCTCCTCATCACAAGAGATTCTCCCTTCTTAGGTTTACCAACCGAATCAGGTGATCTAATAGGTTCTTCAATAAAGGTTGCTCTTCCACTATTCTCTGCTCTCTTACTTGTACTACCCTGATTACACTCAAATGCTCTATGTCCTTCACCTCCACATTTGAAACAAGTACCTCTGAATGTTCTCTTATCCAATCCTCTTCCTTATCTCCTATATCCTTCATTCTGGTATGAATTATAGTTGCCTCTAGGGTGAAAATTTCTATCAGCACTCCTATATGCATTGTTATCTATGTTCTCCTTTTTGAATTGGCTGTCAAACTTGTTCAGTTCCGGATGTAATCTGTCTCCTCTAGAATAAGTCCTACCTCTCTGAAATTTACCTCCTCTTCCTCTCTGTCTTTGATCATGTCTTTTATTTAGCTTCTCTTCAACTTTCAAGGAAAATTGATATGCTTCCTTCAAAGATACCATTCTTACCAGGCTTAGCTCTTCTTGAATGTTCAATCTCAGTCCATTGATGTATCTAGCCACTTCCTCTTTGCTTGCTTCACTATGTCCTATTCTTATGATGATCTTATGAAATTCTTCATTATACGCCTTCACAGATTTCTCCTTTGTCTCAAGTTTTGCAATCTTTTCAATAGTTCCAACTCATAGTCAGTAGGTATAAATTAATTCTTCAGTTTTGTCACCATCCTATCCCATTTTGTAATCTTTTCTTTCCCTTTCCTATTCCTTTCCAATAGAAATTCTTTCCACTATATAGCAACATGTCCTTTCAACTTTGTCTTTGCAAATTTCACCCTCTCTGGATCTTCAACTTCCTCATATTCAAAGTATTCTTCAATATCTTTTATCTAATCAATCAACGCTTCCGGATTCAAATTACTAGTATAAGTTGGCACATCAACTCTAGGTCTATTTCTAATTTTTGAAATAGCTCTCAACATTTTGATTTGATATGATTCTTCCTCTTCTCCACCTTCTAGGGTTTCATCAATTTGATTCGCAGGTCAAAGTTCTTCTTCATCATCGCTTTCAACATCAATTCTAGGGTTTAGTCCTTTTCACCTATCTTCTTCAATAACCTCTAAATGGATTCACATTGTTCTCACCAATTCCATCATCTCATGTATTCTATTTGTCATTATACCAATAGGAGGAACTCTCCTCAATGGCATCTTCCTAGGATCAAGTGCAAACTACCTCAAATTCGGTGATTGAGCTACAAGCGACAACTGCCTCACAATCGGTAATTGGTTGCGACACAAGTAAGCTACCTCGGATCAGTGGTCTACTTACAACAAGATCTTATAGAATCCCCTTCTCCAATTCACTCAGTCACTCCAAAGATCAGTGGTCTACTTACAATAAGATCTTATAGAATCCCCTTCTCTGATACCACTTGGTGTAGTCACGGTAGGAGGGTTCACAGGATGAACTATCTGAATCATGCAACAAGAGTAAACACAATAGAAACAACTCAAGGAAATAGAACAAATGTAGATTTAGTCATTTAGTATATTATAGAATTCAAAATAGACATCTGCCGACATCATGCGGACTTACAATTTGGCTCATAGGCCTAATTACATACATGCGCAAGAATAGGCTTTAAAGCTCCTTCACCAGAAAATATGAATAAGCTAGAAATCAAGATCTTTCTAAATCATCAACTACTTTCCTAAGGATCTATTACATCATTATATATCATATCCAGAACAATAGATTCCTCCGCGTGGGCCACAAGAGATTAAGAATCTCGATGAAGATGTGTAACATGTGTTCTTGGATAGGTCGGACCTATTGGCTTGAAAATCCTTCTCCATTGGATACAATGAAGTGTGGACCTATGAGGAAGGTCAGCTATGAACCAAGGAAAATTGTAGAATGAATCATTATGATCTGCACGTCGGCCAATGCTCCAAAGATCTCCTATAGCTGATTATTCTTAACAGTCAGAATCCTCTGCACTGAGAAAATAGAGGATCTTCTGATAGCGATAACTTCCTAGCAACTAATCCAAATGCTTTGTAAACTTAGGATGACATAAATGAACATGTCTAGATGCCAAAAACCTAATCCGCAATGCTTGAAAAGCCACTGTGACAGAATGCTATTCAAGATGCTGAAACTGCTTACTGACTGAATTGAACTGAAAGAATGAAAACAAACAAACAAACTGAAATGCAAATGTTTTTGGTTGATGCAAGATTGTTCTGAACTAGGGATGCTCCTATATCAAATTTATTTCTTTGTTTATTTATTTCATTATTTTTTGTCTTTCCAATATAATGATTCCGTAAGTATTTGAACCTCCATATATTTAATTCATGATTTGTAAGATGTCTTTCAAATTTATGACCTTCTTAGGTGATTCATATTTTGTTGTTTTTGAAATTTTAATATCTATACATTGATAAATTGAATGTTGTTGAGGAAAGTTACAAGTTGAAAACCACAATGTGTGTTTCAACCTACACATGTGTATTTCAAATATCACATATTTAGTTCATTGTTAAAAAGTTTTTGTTGATTGTGTGCATGCAAATGAAGAACTTGAAGAAATTTGTTGTGAAATGTCAAATTTTTGAGGAGGTGTGTTTTACGGTTAACACTCATCTCTACATGGCATCCACATAAATTTCTAAGATTTCTTTCAAATTTTAGACCTTCACATGTTTAATTCATGATTTGTAACATGTCTTTCAATGTTATGGTTTTCTTAGTTAATTCATATATTGATTCATAATATGTTGAAGAAAATTATGGGTTGAAATACATAGTGTGTATTTTAACTTGAGAGTGCACCCATTTCTAAAAATAGTTTTGACACTTTAAATTAAAAATTAATTGCACTCAAAACTATAAAAAATTCATATCTTAAATAATAATTTCAATGTTTATGAATAAAATTATAGGTCAAAATACACAATATGTATTTCAACTAGACAGTGCACCCATTTCTATTAGTGTAAATTAAGCTCACTTAGGTACGACTGTATTTAGTTTTGCTCCTTAATGGGGCACATGCTAAAATTTGGTGTTCTTGTGCTTTAATTAGCACCTCTATGTTTAGAATAGGTGTCTAGGGTCACTTATCTTGAGTTAAGTAGTTGCATGCCTATCTTTAGGCCACTACTATTCTCAAGCTTTCTTTCCTATTTCTGGTACATCTATTCTTAGAGATTGGATTCCTATATGTACTTGATCATTGAGCTAATTCATTATCCTGTTTTACTTTGCATATTGTTTGTCTTTAATAGTGTTTAGTGTGTGATTGTGGATCTCTTGTGACTTGTGCTAGTACTCGCAATCTTCCATGGCATTTCTTGGTTTCTACATGCATTAAAGTGGTATTGTGTAGATGTTTGTTCTAATTCTGTGAGATCTTGATAGCGTTGTTGAAGAATGAAATTCAAGGAGGTTGTAGGATCCCTCTTGTATTGCTCCTTGCAGTGATTGAAGGTGGTCATTAAGGTTATTAATCCCACTTGAGGTTTAATCTCACATAGAAAATCTCGGAGGAGCTTTTCTTTCTTGTGGAGGTGCTTTTTTGGATTAAGCTATTTTTAGCCTCCACCCTCTAATTGTGGAGGTACTTTGTAGAAATTGTTACTGTCAAATTTAACCAAATTCTTATAAAAGGTAACTTTAGAGTGCCAAAATTGAAGTGAGTTTGTAAAAAGGCTAAGTATTAAGGTACAATTTTAACCTTCTTAGACCTAACACATTGCATGGTAAAGTGCAAAATTCAAGGGGGGTCCAATTTTGAATCAAGGGGGGTAGTCTTTGTGTTGTGTCTTGTACACTTCCACACTTTCTTCCATATTTTTAGTTTGGGGTATTACATAGTATTTTGTAATCAATGAACTAAGATAAAGTTTCAAATTCAGGGGGGTCTATCATGGATTCTGGTATTTATTTCTATCCTTTTGTAGTTAGGCTAACCTCAGATAACTATTTATCCTAGAAACAAGGGATAAAGAATCACTATATTGAACAAGATCTATTGCCCTATCTCCTTGGATTCATTCCTAAGCCAAGTGACTATAAACAAAAGAATAAATGGTTTAACAAAAGAACATGGTCTATAGATTAATAGGTCTTACTATTTATACTGATATTTTACATCATATAGAGCACACTGAGTGCCCTTTCACTGCTTGGACCATCATCCAACAGTTGTATGGAGATCTTGACAGTGATGTTTCTGTGGATAACTAGGCTCTTGTGGATGATACTGATACTTTTGTTTCCCTTTCATGTGTAGACACATCCTCATGAGATGATAAGTATATTTGGTTGACATATATTGATACCCCATCTATAATGGAGGACTTCCCATATCATATAGTACCTATTGCTACTTTAGAGTCCATTGTTCCTTCTTTAAGAGCTTCAAGTATTCTCTACAACAGGGTCATTTATGTCTTCTAGATTCACCTTATTGGGACACACTTCTGCTAGACATCTCTTGGTTGTTTGTAGAGTATCACATATCAAATCTTGATGACACCTTGGAGGATCTCATCTTGTTGTTTGATGATAGTATACATACACCTAATATTACTATAGAGTTCAGTTAGACTTCACTAAGGACTTCAAGTGATTCTTCGCATGACATCTCATGGGATGCTCAACCTGCAAGAAAACAAGTATTGCAAACAATGGACAATTGGAATGAAAAATATGAGATGATGAATTAGATTACAAGATGTAGTACATATAGGGCATAATTGACTAAGAATAGTCAAGCCAATAATAGGAAAAGCTCACTAAGAATAATGGTGCTCCAAGAATAGGAAAAAAATAACCTCTTAAATTAGACAAAGCTAATCTAGGCATTCCAAGTATAGCTCAAATCTAAACATAGACTCCTAAATATGCACTCCTAAGTAAGCTTAATATACACTAACACCCCCCCGCTCAAGCATAGCTTAGGTGGGCTAAATTCATATCATAAATAATAATTTCAATGTTTATTAGGAAAATTATAAGTCAAAATACACAATGTGTATTTCAACTAGACAGTGCACCCATTTCTGACCAGTTTTTTTGACACTTTAAATTATAAATTAATTGCATTACCTACCATAAATAAAACATATTTGAAGTAATTCAAAATTTTAAGATGCAAAATAATTTTTCCAAATAAAACTATCACTAGCATTGGTAATAAATTTCTAAGATGTCTTGCAAATTTTAAACCTTCTTAGTTGATTATATTTTGATGTCTCAAGTCTTAGGATTTGTATATTGGAAAAATCAAGACTGTGTAATTGAATGTTAATACAGAAAATTACAAGTTAAAATACATAGTGTGTATTTCAACTAAAGAACTTAAACTTGTTGGTGATTGTTTTGATGCAATCATAACAGTAAGTTAGAATTCACATTTAATGAACTAAAACTATACTTGAAAGATAAGAAGGAATCATTTAGGATTCAACTAATCCCAAGTCTACAATGGTTCGGTTGGTCAAGTTCAGTTGGTCAATGTGAAGTTGTAATGTTCAAGGGGCCTTACGTAGTTTAGAGTTTCTTTGTGGTTTACTGGACTAAGATTATGCAAAAGATCATGAGATATGTCAATGCTTTTCATTCCTTTGCATAAAAGTGTTACTGTGCTACAATTTTTAGATGGTTTTCTTGAATTATTGCAGCTTTCTCCTTCATACACTTATGAAAATTGTCTACTTTTAACTCTGTTATGCATACTTCTTCAAATTTGAGACAATTTCCTTCAGATTTATACGCTTTCAGCTAAATATTTCAGATGGGTTGGGAAAAGTTAGAAAGATCTAATCTACACCTCATTTACTCTACCAAAGGATCTAATTGTTCTATTATGCACTATGTAAATACTACAACAATTTGATCAAATCCATAGTAAAAACCTTAAATGCAAGTTCTGAGCATTTTCACAAACATACATTTAAAATTGCAAGCTCTCAAAGATAATATTTCAAAACACAAAGAAGAGCAGGAGAACACTCAGAAGATAGATGCAGAACTCCAGATTCTATTGCATTAGAAACAAACAATCATACATGATTTACAATGTAGGAATGACTCTTAGTTTCATTGATCAAACTACAAAGAACTTACAAGCTTTACAGATACAGTAAGGAAGCCAGACATTCCACGCACACCTTACTGAAGACAAACAGGCAACCTCCTTCTTCTACTTCTAAACTAAACTAAGCTAACTTGCTGTGTGCTTCTAAGAAATCCCTGTTGTAAAGTATTACAGTGCAGAGAGGCACAATATAAAGACTTTCTGATTGTCCTCACTACAGCAAAAAAACCTAACTAGACCCCTGGTTCAAACCCATGGTTACTTCAATAAATATAGGTGAACCAGTTCCTCAAAAAATATCTCTGAGTAGTGTCAAATCTGGGCGAAATATTGCCCCTTCTGAGAAGCTTTGGCAGCTAAGCAATAACTTCTATTTGTCTATTGTAGTAATACCTTCAGCTGCAACCATGTCCTCCATTTGAATGGCCTTGACTTCCTGCTCCTGAGATCGGATTTTCTTCTTCCATGATGTTGCTGTGATCAAGTTCCAGCTGCTTCCTCAACTACAAGCCTGTAAGACAAGACAAGCAATAAGTATCAAATTTATCAAATGAATAGCAGGAAACTAAAATATCTATTTAAATCAGGGTGACTATGCAAAAATGTGGAAATCCAGCTCAAAAAACCCTCAAAAACGCGTTCAAAATGTATACAGATTGCCCAAAACCAAACGGGTTAACCATCGCTGACCAGAAAAATGCCACGGGTGCCAAAATGTGTTTTAAAATTCCCACCGCTTCATCCATTCCCGCCCATCAGCGTGATAATCACCATCGGCGTGTCCAAAAAATACTTGGGCGATATTCGTTATTTGGCCGATGGCCTTACTCGTTATTTCCTCCTCCATGTTTCTTTCCATCGGCGTAAGTGTTACCGATATAGCCTTATTGGCTTGCATTTTCTTCTTATCGGGGAGAGATTATACCATCAGAGGGCTCCTTATTTCTTTCGCCGATGTCTTACCTTATACCAATGCTCTTTCATTGCTCTCCATCGGCGTGAGATCGCCTATCGGCAAGCCCAAAATTTCCTTCACCGATGGCATTTGCTTCGTTTCATCAGCGAGAGACTCCACTTCGGCGAGCTCTTTATTTCCTCTGCCAATGCCTCTACCTTACTTGCTCATTGCCCTCATCAGCGTGAGGCCTACCTATCGGTGAGCTCCAAATCTTTTCTGCCGATGCCTTTACCTCGGCCGATGACCTCAACATCCTTACCTTTCCTTGTATCGGCCCAACTTTGCCCATCGGCAAAGGATTTTCAACCACTGCCGATTGCACATGCTATGCCGATACCCGATATCGATGAGAGTTTCGCCGATATCCATCTTCCCATCCTTCGCATTTCGGCTAAGTCCTCCCCTTCTTCCATCAGCCTGACCTTGCCCATCGGTAAAGGCCCAAAAAACTTGTCCGACAACTACTACTATGCCGATAGCCCTTGGCGATTGACGAGACTATACCCTTCGGCACGATGAATTCAAACTCAGCCGATGTTCTATGTTACGCCGATCACTTACCTCGGCTACAGGCTTACCAAAGCCTTTGAACCCGAACCATTGAACCCGACCACTATCGGCATGACTCTTGCCGATCTCCCTTTCGTTTATGCTTTATCGGCGAGAGATTCCACTTCGGTGGAACATTCCAAAGCCCCACCGATGGCAACTATTATGCTGATCCTCATTGTTTTGAACCCGAACCATTGAACCATCGAAAAAGGTTCAAAACCGAAGTTCAAAGCGGCGGTTCAAAGATGTAATATAAAATAACAGCTCGCCCCTTAGACACTTTTTTGAACACGCCGAACCACTTTGAACCCCGAACCTTGAACCACAAAGAAAAAAGTTCAATGTTTAGGTTCAAACCTGTAAAAACACTTCCAACGAATGAGTAATGGCGATTAAAGTGAATCGATGCATTTTCTGCAAAACAATCAAATGCAACATACAGAGTGGAACCCAGACAAAACTGCCCACGACCCAGAACCACTAAGTATGAATTTTTTTGAAATTTAAAATGAATGCCAACAAGAAAAAAGGCAAACAACTGACTGTTTATCATGCAAAACCTGATAGTACATTTTACCTAAATGATCATAACTTGCAAAATATGATGAATTTTAAGATGGTTCAAAAAGCAACCCTGGCTCATTTTTCACATGGAATCCAACCATATTATGCAATGGTATTGAAAATGCAATTTTCTATATTTTTAACGAGGTTTGCAAATCTGACTCTCTTTTCCCTTTACCACCAGACAGAACAAACACAAGCGGAAGCAAAAGCAAAGCAACAGCAGGGGTCCTCATTTTGTCGAGGAGCGAAATGGGGCATGTTGTGAACATCACAACAACTAGCAACCAAACAAAACAACTAAATTCAGAGTGTTCAAGAAAACTAGATGAAATGAACTCCTAACCTCCAACTATCCCTCCTGCAAATTACTATTCAACTTGAGACTTAAAGTATTCAATAAGGGTGCATGAATTTTCATTTTCAATTTAGTTGTGTGCACATGATTAATTATCCTCATCTTGAAGATCGGTTGAACAGACTAGTGACTGACATTAGCCTACATAGGTGAGGATATTCCCTCATAGCCGACTGGATAGAGCCTTGCTGCTAACGAGCGTCCATAGCCCCGGCAAGGTTATCGTTACAATTCTCCTAAGTAGAGCCCCACTGCCAGCGAGCGTCTATAGCCCCGGTAGAGTTACTTAGATGGCTTAATCTAGATTTTCAGTATAATCTGTTTATTTATTTATTTTTTGTTTTCTAATTTTGAAAGACTTCATAAGATATAGCAACTTGTAAATTCATGATGCAAGGAGTGGACACTTGCTAAAATTAAGCTGAGAATTGTAATGGTAGCAAGGGTAACCTCTAATTTTTCACCTAATATCTACACTGGTAGGTTCAACAAACCCAAGGATTTTAGGTGTGTCATCATGAGAAACTTGCTTCGAATTCTCAATCACATTTATTGAATACAAAACTTTAGAAGATAAATAACTCTCTACATTCATGACAGTGACAACTTATGCGTAAATTACAAATGATTAACTTGAATATCCTAAATTTTATACTGTTTTGAACGGTTGCTAGTTTTCTCCTTAATACTCTAAAGTAAAACAAAGATCCCTGCTGAGGAGACAACCAACAAACCAAACAAACAGGTTGTACAAAAAGCAAAAAAAAAAGTAGAAAAAAACTGTACAAACAAAACAAAACAAACAACAAGAAATAGAAAACAGCAACAAACAAGAGACAAACTGTACAAACAAAACAAAACAAACAACAAGAAATAGAAAACAGCAACAAACAAGAGACAAACTGTACAAACAGCCAACCAAAAAGAAAACAGCAAAAGAAGAATGGTACATTACTTACAGCACTTTACACCAAAATGAACTACCCTTTGCCTCAGGCCTGGAAGTAGTGTTTCAAATGCTGGCCATTAACTGGTAATGGCACATCTTCTCTAGTCAAGGTCTTAAGTCTGAATGTGTTATCTCCTATTATTTCTGAGACTTGTAAGGGACCTAGCCATAATTTATCGAATTTTCCATGGCTTCCTTTCTTTTCATGTGCTTTGTCCCAGCACAACACTAAGTCTTATATCCTAAATGTTTTGACTCTTGCCCTTTTATCAAACCACCTCTTAACAACCGCTTGGTGCTTGGCAAACTTCTCGATGGCTTGACCTCTTTTCTCATCTAGTTGTAGCATTTGCACTATTCTGGCTTCCCTATGGTTATCAAAGTCTAGATACTCATTAGCAAACTTCCAGGTTGGTATTCTCAAATTCACTGGAAGTATGGGATCAGTCCCATAAACTAAATAATAAGGTGTGCTACCTAAAGCTATTTTAAACTTGGTCCTATCTACCCATAATGCATATCTTAACAGGGTATTCCACTCTCTAGGACTCTTTGCGATTAACCTCTTGATTATGTCTAATAAAATTTTATTCGTTGATTCAGCCAGTCCATTACCTTGAGGGTAATAATTCGAAGAAAACCTTAAAATAATCCCATATTCAAATGCCCATTTAGAAAACTTTAAAGAAGAGAAAGCAGGGCCATTATCACATACCAATGAATAGGGAGTTCCAAACCTGGTGATGATGTTTTCTTCAAGAAACTTGATAACTACCTCAGTTGTGGAAAATTTATAGCAGGTGGCCTCAGTCCACCTTGTACAATAGTCTATTACCGTCAGTATAAATTTGTGTCCTGCAGAAGATGGGGGATTGATGACTCCAATAAAATCTAGGCCCCACTGTGCAAACGGTCTGGATTCAATCACGAGTTGTAGTGGATTGGCCTGATTTCTCCCTTTGTCTGCTGCAGTCTAACAGATGTGGCAACTTCTGATGTGACTCTTAGTGTCTTTGAACATCGTGGGCCAGTAATAGCCTGCCCTCAGTATTTTGTGTGTTGTGGCTAGATGGGAACCATGGCCGGTTCCGTACTTGTCATGTAGTTCTATCAATACTTTATCAGCTTCAGCTTTGTTTATGCATCTCTAATAAATTCCATCATGGTTCTTCCTGAATAGAAGACCTCCTTGCACCATATAATTTTGTGCTTTAATCTTCAAAGCTCTCCTCTAAGAAGCCTTCATCCTGTTTGGGTACTTTCCAGCTATCAAGAAGGTGTTTAGATCATACCAGCCTGATGCGCTCTGGGAATTCAATACATATTGCTATTTTATCAGATCGGGATCTGTATTTGCTATCGTCTGTACCAACACCTGCCCTCTGACCAGCTTCATAGGTATGATTTCTACATCAAATTCTTGCAGCGTGGTGATCCACTTGGCTCTTTTTTCTCCAGGCTCATTCTGCATTAGCAACATTTTTACTGCTGCGTCTGGTACTATGCCTTTGACCTGGCTGCGTAGAATGTAGTGTCTAAATTTTTTAACAGCCTTTACTAATGCGAATGCCTGCCTCTCGGTGTCTAGATACCTCAGCTGTGCATCCTTCAAAGGCAAGCTCATAAATGCTATGGGCCTCTCTTCATTATTTTCACCTTTCTATGTCAAGGCAGCCGCGACTGAATGAGAAGATGCAAAAGAATAGATGTAAAACGGGCTTGTATAGTCTGGACTTTCCAATATAGGGGCATCAGAAATTGCCTCCTTAATATCTTCAAACGCGGCTTTGGCCACTGGCGTCCATTCCATCTGTGCATCTTTCTTCAACATGGCATTTAATGGCTGCACGATCTCTACAAAACCTGTTATAAACTTCCGAACAAAGTTAATTTTGCCAAAAAATGATTTCAATTCTTTCCTACTGTTTGGTATTTGCAAACTTTTTATGGATTCTATTCTGTTCGGATCAATTGAAATTCCACCTTCAGAAATGACATGGCCTAATAATTTACCTTCAGTTACGCCAAATATACATTTCTTAGGATTAAGGGAAATCCCATACCTTTCACATCGCTTGAGTATTTTCCTGAGGTCTTCAGCGTGAGTGGATGCATCCTTGGAATACACAGTTAAATCATCCATATACACAACAATGCACTTACCTGATAATCCACTGAATGCAATGTCCATGGCTCTCTGAAAAGTGGCACCTGCATTGATCAGACCAAACGGCATTCTTGTATATGCATAATTTCCCCATTTACAAGTGAAAGTGGTTTTTAATCTATCTTCTCTATCAATTAAGACCTAGTTATAACCTGAAAAACCATCTAAAAAAGACATCATCCTTGCACCATTTACTGCTTGTAGCACTTCGTCTATTGGGGGCAGAGGATAATTATCCTTTTCAGATGCCTTGTTTAAATTTCTAAAGTCTACGCATAACCTGATGTCTCCATTTTTCTTCCTTACTGGTACTAAGTTAGCTACCCAGACAGAATGTCTGACTGGAAAAATTATTCCAGCATACAGCAATTTTTTAACTTCCTCAAAGATTAGAGGCTCTAGAATGACATTCACAGGCCTCTGTTTCTACCTAAATGGTTTGACTTCTTTTCTCAAAGGTATTACGTGAGTTATGATGGACTCATCAAATATTTTCAAGTCTTCATAAGTCCATGCTATTACGTGTTTATATTCTTCCAGAACGTCTAAAACTTCCTTTCTAATTTTCTCAGAGCAAGCTTTCCCAATTAGTACATTTTGTGGACTTTGCTCAGTCCCTAAGTTATGTAAATCACACTTACCCCCTTCTGTTTTGGGCAAGTCCTTCTGTCTCATTATTCCATTGAAATCAAAGATATGTTCTAATTCAATTACTCCTTTTGGTAAGAAGTTGCTTTTCAAATTGATTATATCCTCTTTGTCCCATGTTACTTCAGGCCTTTCCTGTTCATCAATGATTTGAGCCTCAAATGCCTCATTACAAGTCAAAAAATCAATAATTTGTTGGTCCCCTCCAAATACCTGAAATTGTGTAACATTGTCTGGTATACTGGGTGTGTTAACTAGCTCAACAGCAAATCATCTCAATCCTGACAGTGCCAATGGTTCTAATGTACTAGTAGCAACTGCTAGCACATCTGGCCTGTGATTCAGCTCTCTGGGGATGTGCTCTATGTTAAAAGCATCAAACGAATCTATTAAACCCCATACTCTATGTTTGTAACTAATCATTTTTTTGTAATTGCAGGCATATAGTTTCCTCACTTGTCTGACTACTAATTCAGAGTCTAAAAATACTCTGATGGCTTTCACCCTTTTCTTGATGGCCATGACAAGTCCTAAAATTAGGGCCTCATATTCAGCAATATTGTTAGTGCAGGAAAATTGTAATCTATATGCTGCCAGATGTGATTTACCCTGAGGATCTATGAGTTCAACACCTGCACCTGTGCCCTGTTTTGATTTAGACCCATCACATTTTAACGTCCACATGCCATCTTTACTTTTCTGACCTTTTATCTTAGCATGCTTTGTCTCTTTTATTGCCTGTGGGGTGTTGTCATGTTTATTCATGGGTTTTTCTGTTTGCTTAACCTGCATATGTGTGTTTTTAGTTTGCAACTCAGAAAGGCAACTACTCTTGTCTCTTATTTCTTTTCCTAAATCTGGAATCAAGGCATCTATATTATCCTGAACATACTTCTGTGTTGGATCAGGATTCTCATTTTCCTCTTGTAACTCTACCCTCCCTATGCATTTTTTGTATTCATATTCAATGATGTCTTTGCATATTTCACAACTTTCCTCAGAATGTTGCCTATCATGGACTCTACACCTATTTTTGTACAATTTACATTGGACCGACAGATTGTGCTTAACGCATTCTTCCACCTCTTGTCTAATGGCACGACCAAATTTATCTATTGCATTGTTTTCTTCATCTGAGGAATTTCCATCAGACTCAATGAATAATGCTGTCCGATTGCTGACACATTTCTTTCTAATGTTTAACATCATGATCTCTTTGATTTGTACCCCATTGTTGGTAATTCTATAGACACCCGGTTCAACAGCAGCATATAATATTTCATTAGTTTGATTATACTCTGTTATCATATGTTTCACTTGGGGCTCTGCCTCTATTCTGATCTGGTTTGGGATGCCTCTCCAAGGTAACCACATGTGTGAAAAGTTAGTGGCCATATACCCATTTAATGTCTTGGACCAATCCCTACTTAACAACATTCCATAATTTACGGGTATATCCACTACTTGAATGTCAATGATTTGGCTTACCCTAGGGTCTGAAGCTAATTGCATTTGAATGTTCATGAGCTCTCCTATCATGCTAACCTCAGTCTTATCTAGTTGTGTGACAACCTTGGCAGATTTGGTGGGAGTCAGCCCAAGAGTTTTACATATTCCTAAGGGCATTACGTTGGCTGAAGCACCAGAATCTACCATGCAATTGTGTATATTCTTCCCACACAATCTAACAATTAACAAGAAAGGGGGAGTATCCCTCTTATCCGCATGTATTACTACATTTGTATTGGAAGGCTGCTCAACTTTCTTATTCTTCTCTTTAGGTGGTGAATCTCTATTAGGAACAGTTATATCAGCAGACATCATTTGTCATGGATGCATCTAGGGATTTTATAAAAGCATTTTTGATCCCTGGGGTCTTCAATAATTCATTTAGGGGTATACTGACCTTAATTTTCTTTATTTCCTCTGACAAGTAACTCATTAATCTTGTTGTCTCTATTGCTTCAGTTTTACTTGTTTGATCCTTTTGTATTGCTATTCCATTATCTGTGTGCTGATTAGCTTTAAGTGTGGCAGGATTGTTGCTAGCATTCTGATCTGAGGGTGTATTGATGTTATTCGAAGGAACAGAAGTGGTAAAAGGTCCTCCTGGCCTAGGGTTGTTCCTCAAATTATAAGTGTGGCTTTTATTTGTCTGTTGAAAGGCCTGTACCTCCTCTATTTCACTCAATATCTCGTTTTCAGATTCAAAGGGAAACTGAAAAGCATTTAACACAAAGGCTGATTCAGGATAAAGATTCTCACAACAGTATGGTTCATCTTCCAGCAATTCATCCTCTTTCTCTTCTGCAGTTGCAAAGGTAAACGTTTCTAAGACTAATGTTGTGTCATATCCTGAGGGTACTACCTCATTACCCTTGGGAATGAGAAATTTAGAGGTAGGAGGCTGCACATCTATGTTGAAAATGCTGGCTGCTAAGTGGAACTGTGGACAGTCGTGCTCAGCATGGGCATTTGTATTGTGAAATCTGCACCAATTTTTGGGTGCTGTACTGGCCATTTGTATGCTAGTCGTTTGTTTTGCATCATGATTATCTATATTCTCAAAAGGGGAAGCTAGAGTACCGTTGTTGGGCCCAGTGTTCCATGTCTTGGGTGGCCTAGGTTGATTCTGATTTCTGTTATTATTGCCCCAGGTCCTATTATCTATCACTGGCCCCCTGTTTTGCATTGGTTGCCCCTGGCTGGGGCCTTGATTCTGATTATAGTTTTTGTTCTGATTGTTCTACTGATTTTGATTGAAACTATAATTCTGATTTTGGCCTTGGTTGTGATTTTGATGTTGATTGTAGTTTTGGTTGCCTCTTCCATAGAGGTTCTCATTTCTTAGTTGTGTCACTTCAGTGGTTAATCTTTTCAAATGGGCAGTGATCTCTTTGATTTCTTCCCTATCCTCTTGTGCTTTTGCCACAGTTGTATCCCTAGGAGGTTGGAAGAAAGGCTGACCATTGTTTTGACTGTTATTGGAAGTGCTAGCCGTGTAAGGAGTTATAGCTTGAATTGGGGTAGGACTATACACGAGTGTATAAGAAGGAACCAGATTTAATAGTGGAGTGTGTTGCATAGAGGTTCCATTCCATGGTGGTGCCTGATTTTGCACCCCAAAACTTCCTCTATTAACAAATGGGTTATAAGTTGTATGCCTCATCTCTTGGTTCACTGAGGCTGCCTCTTTATAGGCTTTGGATATTGAATCTATGTCAGGTTTTCTTTTGACAAACATGGCAATTAAAGGATCCAAGGCAGCATAGTACATAGCCAACAAGGGATCATCATCTATGGTAGAAGGGGCTACTAGCCTAGAATAGGCCTTTTGAAATCTGTCGTTGAAATTATCAATCAGCTCTCCCTCACCATGTTTTATAGTAGCCAATTTATGATACAAAGCACAAGGGTCAATGGGTCCCCTAAATCTTGACAGAAATGCTTCTTCCATAAGTGGCCAGGAAGAAATGTAACCATTGGTTAAGTTTACATACCAGCTAGAGGCTTGCTCATTAAAGGTGTAGGGAAACAATCTACACACCACATCCTCGTGCTCTAACCTAGCTCTAAAACATGCTTCCTTGAATATTCTAATATGGTCTTCTGGATCCTGATGCAACTGGTATTTGGGACATATCTTTTCCAGATTTTTAGGCATCTCATGATAATCATTGAAGAGTATGGGAGAATTGACGTCGAAATAAGCCATTGCAGGTGTTTGAGCTTGACCTGAACTTGTAGGAATACCTGGATTGATTGGTGGATTAGGATTTATAAGAGGATTGAGACCTCCAGGAGTACCTGAACCAAGATTTAAAGATCTGAACAGTGATCTGTTAGGACTCACAATACTACGGATGTTAAAGGGTGACCCAGGAGGTGTTCCAGATGAACTTCCAGCTTGCGATATATTTGGATTCCAAATTAAAGGGTTCCTACCTCGCCTAATATCAGGTAGTTGCACAAATATATCCCCTGAACTGGATCTAGACCTAGTCACTCTATTACTGTTATTAGCCAGTTTGAATAAACTCTAACTCAGAAAGGCCCTCCTTCTAGCACCAGAAAACTATTGGTGATTGTTTTGATGCAATCATAATAGTAAGTTAAAATTCACATATAATGAACTGAAACTATACTTGAAAGATAAGAAGGAATCATTTAGGATTCAACTAATCCCAAGTCTACAATGGTTCGGTTGGTCAAGTTTAGTTGGTCAATGTGAAGCTGTAATGTTCAAGGGGCCTTACGTAGTTTAGAGTTTCTTTGTGGTTTACTGGACTAAGATTATGCAAAAGATCATGAGATATGTCAATGCTTTTCATTCCTTTGCATAAAGTGTTACTGTGCTGCAATTTTTAGATGGTTTTCTTGAATTATTGCAGCTTTCTCCTTCATACACTTATGAAAACTGTCTACTTTTAACTCTGTTATGCATACTTCTTCAAATTTGAGACAATTTCCTTTAGATTTATACGCTTTCAGCTATATATTTCAGATGGGTTGGGAAAAGTTAGAAAGATCTAATCTACACCTCATTTACTCTACCAAAGGATCTAATTGTTCTGTTATGCACTATGTAAATACTACAGCAATTTGATCAAATCCACAGTAAAAACCTTAAATGCAAGTTCTGAGCATTTTCACAAACATACATTTAAAATTGCAAGCTCTCAAAGATAATATTTCAAAACACAAAGAACAGTAGGAGAACACTCAGAAGATAGATGCAGAACTCCAGATTCTATTGCATTAGAAACAAACAGTCATACATGATTTACAATGTAGGAATGACTCTTAGTTTCATTGATCAAACTACAAAGAACTTACAAGCTTTACAGATACAGTAAGGAATCCAGACATTCCACGCACACCTTACTGCAAACAAACAGGCGACCTCCTTCTTCTACTTCTAAACTAAACTAAGCTAACTTGTTGTGTGCTTCTAAAAAATCCCTGTTGTAAAGTATTACAGTGCAGAGAGGTACAATATAAAGACTTTCTGATTGTCCTCACTACAGCAAAAAAACCTAACTAGACCCCTGGTTCAAACCCATGGTTACATCAATAAATATAGGTGAACCAGTTCCTCAAAAAATATCTCTGAGCAGTGTCAAATCTGGGCGAAATATTGCCCCTTCTGAGAAGCTTTGGCAGCTCAACAATAACTTATGTTTGTTTGTTGTAGTAATACCTTTAGTTGCAACCATGTCCTCCATTTGAATGGCCTTGACTTCTTTGCACTTCGTCTTTACTTCCTGCTCCTGAGATCAGATTTTCTTCTTCCATGATGTCGCTGTGATCAAGTTCCAGCTGCTTCCTCAACTGCAAGCCTGTAAGACAAGACAAGAAATAAGTATCAAATTTATCAAATGAATAGCAGGAAACTAAAATATCTGTTTAAATTAGGGTGACTATGCAAAAATGTGGAAATCTGGCTCAAAAAACCCTCAAAAACGCGTTCAAAATGTATACAGATTGCCCAAAACCAAATGGGTCAACCATCGCTGACCAGAAAAATGCCACGGGCACCAAAATGTGTTTTAAAATTCCCACCGCTTCGTCCATTCCCACCCATCAGCGTGATAATCACCATCGGCGCGTCCAAAAAATACTTGGGTGATATTCATTATTTGGCCGATGGCCTTACTCATTATTTCCTCCTCCATGTTTCTTTCCATCGGCGTAAGTGTTACCGATATAGCCTTATCGGCTTGCATTTTCTTCTTATCAGGGAGAGATTATACCATCGGCGGGCTCCTTATTTCTTTTGCCGATGTCTTACCTTATACCAATGCTCTTTCATTGCTCTCCATCGGCGTGAGATCGCCTATCGGCAAGCCCAAAATTTCCTTCACCGATGGCATTTGCTTCATTTCATCGGCGAGAGACTCCACTTCGGCGAGCTCTTTATTTCCTCCGCCGATGCCTCTACCTTACTTGCTCATCGCCCTCATTGACATGAGGCCTACCTATCGGCGAGCTCCAAATCGTTTCCGCCGATGCCTTTACCTCGGCCGATGACCACAACATCCTTACCTTTCCTTGTATTGGCCCAACTTTGCCCATCGGCAAAGGATTTTCGACCACCGCCGATTGCACATGCTACGCCGATACCCGATATCGGCGAGAGTTTTGCCGATATCCATCTTCCCATCCTTCGCATTTCGGCTAAGTCCTCCCCTTCTTCCATCGGCCTGACCTTGCCCATCGGCAAAGGCCCAAAAAACTTGTCCAACAACTACTACTATGCCAATAGCCCTTGGCTATCGGCGAGACTATACCCTTCAGCATGATGAATTCAAACTCGGCCGATGTTCTATGTTACGCCGATCACTTACCTCAGCTACAGGCTTACCAAAGCCTTTGAACCTGAACCATTGAACCCGACCACTATCGGCATGACTCCTACCGATCTCCCTTTCATTTATGCTTTATCGGCGAGAGATTCCACTTCGGTGGAACATTCCAAAGCCCCACCGATGGCAA
The DNA here is from genome assembly GCA_027924645.1 of Cunninghamia lanceolata. Classification (NCBI taxonomy): domain Eukaryota; kingdom Viridiplantae; phylum Streptophyta; class Pinopsida; order Cupressales; family Cupressaceae; genus Cunninghamia; species Cunninghamia lanceolata. The sequence continues at coordinate 2,914,559 of BSBN01000062.1, forward strand.
CTGTTATGCCGATCCTCATTGTTTTGAACCCGAACCATTGAACCATAAAAAAAGGTTCAAAACTGAAGTTCAAAGCGGCAGTTCAAAGATGTAATATAAAATAACAGCCCGCCCCTTAGACACTTTTTTGAACACGCCGAACCACTTTGAACCCCGAACCTTGAACCACAAAGAAAAAAGTTCAATGTGCAGGTTCAAACCTGTAAAAACACTTCCAACGGATGAGTAATGGCGATTAAAGTGAATCGATGCATTTTCTACAAAACAATCAAATGCAACATACAGAGTGGAACCTAGACAAAATTGCCCACAACCCGGAACCACTAAGTATGAATTTTTTCAAAATTTAAAACGAATGCCAACAAGAAAAAAGGCAAACAACTGACTGTTTATCATGCAAAACCTGATAGTACATTTTACCTAAATGATCATAACTTGCAAAATATGATGAATTTTAAGATGGTTCAAAAAGCAACCCTAGCTCATTTTTCACAAGGAATCCAACCATATTATGCAATGGTACTAAAAATGCAATTTTCTATATTTTTAACAAGGTTTGCAAATTTGACTCTCTTTTCCCTTTACCACCAGACAGAACAAACACAAGCGGAAGCAAAAGCAAAGCAACAGCAGGGGTCCTCATTTTGCTGAGGAGCGAAATGGGGCATGTTGTGAACATCACAACAGAACTCATTTGCAATTTTATTTGTAATTTTTATTATGTTCATATGAGATTTATTTTCTTGGGTTATGTTATTTCATTGTATTGCATTTATATCAAAACCTTAGGTGGTATGTGTAGCACAAGATGTAGACTCTAATGACCTACATGTTGATCTAGGTGTGGATGTTTGAGCATATTACAGTGACATGGTCAATAGGGCATCTCATCATGATAGGAGTAGATGAGATTCAATCCCATGCATACGATATGTGGATATAGTGCCAATTTGAATACTTATTATTTTAGTCATAGACTTTTGATTGACTACCAAAATATAGTCATTCATGTAATTGCACACAAAATTCTACAAAGGCTATTTTAATTTTATGTTTTTCATTTAGAAGGGGCATTAGTACACAATCCCCTACAAAATGCCATGAGATCCAACCATAGACAAGGAACAAGAAATAATGTTAGAAAATCTCAAAAAGTATAAATGACCTAAGAAGGTTAGAAACTTAAAGAACATCTTACAAATTTAGTCTATGATTTGTAAGATTTCTTTCAAGTTGTATTTTACAACCTCTAGTTTTCAAATTTGAATGATTCATAAATGTCTTTCAAATTACAAAATATTCAATTTTCCCAATGTATGAATCCCAAAAATTTTAGTACAATATTTTTTTAAATATCTTTCATATGTTTTCATTATCAAATCACAACAATATTCATTTTCCCAATTTGAAGGATTCATACATTGGGAAAATGAATATTGCAAGTAATTGTGTTTTTCAGCCTATAAATTTTAAATTTGAATGATTCATAACTGACTTTTAAGTTTGTAAGATGTCTTCCAAATTAAGTTTTTCAACCTGTAATTTTCTTCACCGACATTCAAATACATAATATTCGATTTAATAATTTATGGATCCTAATTTTTTTTAAAAATATGAATCAACTAAAATGGTCATAAATTTGAAAGACATCCTACACATCATGAATTAAATGTATGTAGATTGAAATACACATTGTGTTTTCCAACCTACAGTTTTCTTCACCAACATTCAATTACATGATATTCCCTTTGCCACTGGATGAATCTCAACATTTAAATAAACAAAAATATATGAATCACCTATCAAGGTTAGAAATTTGAAAGGTGTCTTACAAATCATGAACTAAATATGTGCAAGTTGAAATACAAATTATGTTTTCAACCTACATTTACTTAAGGAATCATAACATTGGAAAGACAAAAAATAATGAATGAAATAAAAAAGGTAAAAAGAATTGAAACACAATAAGTTATAAATGACTTAAGAAGGTTAGAAATTTGAACTATATCTTAGAAATTATAATCTAAACATGTGTAGGTTGAAATATATATTATGTTTTTTAACCTACTATTTTTTGGACATTTTCTAATGTATGAGTCCCAAAATATATAATAAATTATGAATCAAATTGAGTCATAAATTTTATAGACATCTTACAAATCATAAACCTATATATGCATTTTTTAACTTGTAATTTTCTTCACCAAAATTCATTTCCATAATATGTGTATTTCAAACTACAATTTTCTTCAACATTCTATTATATAGTATTGGGAAGATAAATCTAATTTTGTGTATTAACAATAGAAAAAATGGGAATCAAAATCCAATTTATAAATTAAACTTGTAATAAATTTCTTAGATGCCTTTCAAATTTTAGACATTCTTAGTTGATTTGTATTTTTCTTTGTCTCAAATGCTAGGATTTGTATATTAGAAAAATGAATATTGTGTAATAGAATGTTGTTGAAAAAAATTGTAGGTTGAAATATATAGTATTTTAAGTTCCATATGCACCTATTTCTTACAAGTCTTAATGACATTTTAAATTACAAATTAATTACATATCTTGTTATAAAAAAAACTCATTTTTTAATCATTCAAAAATTCAATAGTCAAATTAATTTAGAAATTAAACTTTCACTAACACTTGTAATGAATTTTAAAGATGTCTTTGAAATTCTAGACCTTCTTAGTTGATTTATATTTTCTCTATCTTAAATGTTAGCATTTGGCAAAATGAATATTCTATGTAAAAATAGTAGATTGGATTTTTTTTTTAAGAAAAAGATTCATAGCACTTGAATATTATATATATATATATATATATATATATATATATATATATATATATATATATATATATATATATATATATATATATCAAGATATTACAAAACAGCTCCCAAGGAGCAGATATGGTACATATACTATCAACCTGTCACTAGAAAATCCCTCACAAACAGAAGAGGGGTATAAAGACAAAAGTAGGTTGGAATTTTTAAACCTTCTTAATTGATTTAAATTTTTCTCTATCTCAAAATTTAGGATTCGCAAAACAAATGTTTAATAAAATGATGATGAAGAAATTTGTAAGTTAATATTTATGTTGTGTATTTCAATTTACATATGCACCCATTTATTACAAGCATCTGTGATAGTTTAAGTTACAAATTAATTGTATTCCTTTCTATAAACAATTGTTAGTGACACTTTAAATTACAAATTACTTTCATTCCCTACCATAAATTACTCATTTTTGAAATAAATCAGAAAATCAACATGTAAATTAATTTCCAAATCAAACTATCATTTGTAATAAATTTCAAGAAAACTTTCAAATTTCAAATCTCCAATATTAGCATTGGTATATTGGCAAAACCAAGATTGTGTATTTTAAAGTTGTTGAAGAAAATTACAGGGCAAGAGTATGTATTTCACCCAAAGAGTGCATCCATTTCTTACAAATGTTAGTGACACTTAAATTGCAAATTAATTGCATTCCCTACCATAAACAACTCATTTAAATAGACAATTGAAAATTCAATATGCAAATTAATTTGTAAATTAAACTATTACTAGCACTTGTAATAAATTTGTAAATATCTTTCAAATTTCAAAACTTCTTAATCACTTCATATTTACATCCACAAAATTAATATCTATTTAATGATTTGTTTTATTTATATTTATCATAAGAATGGTTAAAATAATCATCTTGCAAACATATTTCTAAAAATAATCTTAAGTCAAATATTTTGTTTCTAATGAAAAATCTCAAATTTACACTAATTGATTAAATATTTTCTTTGGATTAATACTAGTATAGCTCACCTCAAATCCTACAATTTGATATCTTCGTTCTATATGTGGAAAAAAATTAAGGAGGCAATATAAATAGATTGAATGTGCATCTTTTCATATGCCATTGTGTAACGTTTCTTTCTTTCATTTACTAGATTTAATAGAGAAAAAAGACGATGACAAGAAGAAAAGAACTTAAACATGTGAGTATGCGGGTGAAATGGACAATTAAATTAGTTTATGTTGAGAGGTCATGTAATGGTGGTATTCATTTTCAACGGGCTTTTCTTTTATTCAAATTGGAATTTGATTGAAAAGAAACCAATAAAAAACTGAAATCATTTCTACAAATTGTAATGAAATGGTTTTTAATCAAGAACTTTACCTAGACTGTATGCAGTCTGACAAATTGATTCATAGCTAGAATCCTGACATTATGAGATCTACATCATGAGAATTTCTACTCTGTAGATTTCCTAATTTATGAATGGAAAAGACGGCATTGATAATACAATTTTATTGGCAATGTAGTATAAATGTTCTAGGAAGGGGCAGGCGTAAATGCTACAGCAAGGGATAATATCAAGACCTCCCCTAAATATAGAGTTATTCTTGGACGAGAAAACCCATTATAGCTCATTCATTAAAGCTTCCGTAATATCGAGGCCATCCCTCATTGAGGTGCTTACTTTGCCTTCTCTCTGAGAAAGAAAAATGTAGTAATGTTTAAATAACACTTGAGCTTATGTAATGCTCAGCCTGTTTTTCTTCAACTCTATGTGAGTGGGTTGATTGGGCTGCAAATTAAAAAAAAAAAAATGAAGTTGGGCGGGAAAATGTCCCGCCACTCCACTTGGGATCCTCTGTCATAATGGTATGGGCATGTGTGGAATGGTAACATGATGGTATGTCGATAAGGATGTCAAGGGGAGGGAAATGGAAATGGAACATAAATGAAAAAATCAAAGACAAAAGACAAAACATTAAAAGTCAAAGTGATACAGATGCAAATTTCACAACTCACTTGTTGTTTATGCTTAAGTTTTATGGACTGTACCGACTCCCACTATTTGATTTATTCGTGCAAATTGAAAATCAAATATTTGATTGTAATTCTGAAAATTAATTCTTATTCAAAAATTTCTTGATAATTATGAATAAATGTCAAAATCAAAGCATGTTTTACTTCATACCTGTTAATTTTAGTAGCTTGGACAGCTGTTTGTCCTCACCTGAATATAGCAGCATGAGTTATGGGTAGTTTGGACCGCTGTTCGTCCTGGCCTAGAATTTAGAAAATGGTTGTTTTTGTCAAACAAATATTGTTAGGATAAAAACAATTGTTATTTAATATTGACTCCTTTTAGGTGACACCTCATAACCAAGGTTGTTAATGGTTATTGAGTTGTCTTAATCTCAGCCGTTCATTTGTATTAATCTCGGCCGTTGATTTTCAACGAGAGTAGTATATAAGGGGGTCATTGGGTCATTTGTAAAGATGAAGTTAGTAAAGAAACTTGCAGTGTTAGCAAGGGCATAGTGATAGCGTTGGGGATAGCAGTGGAGGAATATCAGCAGGAGGATAAGGAGATTGTTGGAGCTCTGCCAGTAAGAGGCAAGCAGTATTTGTATCTCTTGAAGTTTAATATATTTCTCATCTGTAGTATTGGTTTTCCCTACGGGGTTTTTCCAGGAACAATTGAAAATATTGTGTTCACCTTGTTGGATATTTTTATGTGTTTGTATTTGTGAAGTTATAGTTGTGTTATTTTCCAATATTTGTTGATCAAATAATCTTACAAGATAGGAGGTTAATAATCAATAACTGTTATAGATTTTTCACATGGTATCAGAGCTAAGTTAGGGTAGAAGAGATTTACCCTAGGTGAAAGAAAGTGAGGGTTTATAAAACCTAGTTTGACCTCTTCAAATATATTATTATTATTTTCTTTTGAGATGGCCTCAGCAGGTTTAAGAGATCAGGACAGATTAGATGGAGCCTCAAATTTTGGTGTCTGGAAAGCCAGAATTTCTTTATTGCTGGAAGAGAATGGTATCAAGGAATATGTGACCACTGTTGTACCTGTACCTACAGATGCAACACAGCTCTTAGCATATAAGAAGGAAGACGCCAAGGCGAGCAGGCTGATTCTTGACGGTGTTAAGGATCATATTGTTCTGCATATTGCAGAGTTAGATACAGTGAAGACGATGTGGGATGCCATTATGAATCTGTACTAGAATGCTACCACTAACCGGAAGCTGATTCTTAGAGAAAAGTTGAGGAATACCCGGATGAATAAGGGAGAAGACGTTACAAGTTACCTCACCAGACTTAGACTTGTCAAGGATGAGTTGGTAGCTATTGGAGACAAACCAAATGATGACGAGCTAGTGAGAATAGCCCTAAATGGGTTTACTAAGTAGTGGGATGTCTTTGTTCAAGTCATCAATGGATGAGACACCTTACCGAGTTGGGATCGGCTATGGAGTGGCTTCACTCAGGAGGAGCTTAGACTAAGTCTTGTCAATGGAGCCAACAATAAGAGTCAGAAAAGTGAGATGGAACAGGAAAATGTTGCCCTAGCGGGTAAAGGGAAAGCAAAGAAGGGGTCTAGTAAAGGGTCAAATTCACAAGGTGAAAAGAAGAAGAAAGATTCTTTGAAAATCATGTGCTATGGCTGTCACAAGTTTGGCCACTATGTCAGTGATTGCCCAGAAAGGAAGAAGAATGAAAAGAAAGGCAAGAAGCAAGTTGCGGCTTCATCAAGTACAGATGAGCTCTCTAGTAGAATGGAAGATGAATTTGCACTCATAGCATGTATGGTTAGCTCAACCTCACAGAGTGTTTGGTACATAGATAGTGGGGCATCATATCATATGACAGGAGTTAGAGAATACTTCTCCAGTTATAAGGAGGAGAGCACCAGAATCCAAATCTCTATGGGGAACATGTCCAAACTCAACTCAGTTGGGAAAGGGACTATTTAGTTTCAGAGGGAGAGCGCTAAGATGATTCCGCTTCATGATGTGTGGCATGTTCCAGGCTTAGGGATGAATTTGATTTCTATGTCTGTCCTTTAGGACAAAGGGTACAATGTACTCTTTAGAGGGGCACATGTGTTGATCAAGCACAAGGATTGGAAATCACCCATAGCTATTGGAGTTAGGAGCAGTCAGCTTTATAGGCTACAGTTTGATATTCCTAAGGCAGTCATGAGCAACAGTAATCTTAGAGATCAAGGAGAGCTATGCAATAGAAGGATGGGCCATATCCATCATGGAGCCCTTAAATTGCTTCATGAGACAGTGACAGGTGTTCCTGAGGTGAGCACAAAGCATGATGGTGTATGTAAGGGATGCGTGTTGGGGAAGTTTGCTAAAGCATCTTTTCCAAGGAGTGACACCAGATCCAAGGGCATTCTTGATCTAGTACATTTAGATGTATGTGGACCAATGTCGACGAAGTCTCTCAGAGGGTATGAGTACTTTGTTACTTTTATTGATGATTTCTCCAGGAAGACATGGATATACTTTTTGAAGACCAAGGATAAGGTTTTTAGTTACTTCCAAGAGTTCAAAGCTCTTGTGGAGAATTCAACAAGAAGGAAGATAAAGGTTCTTCGGTCAGACAATGGAGGCGAGTACAAAAGCAATGAGTTCCAGGAGTTCTGTACCAGAGAAGGAATCAAGAGAGAGTGGACTGTTCCTTACAATCTGCAACAGAATGGAGTTGCTGAGAGGAAGAATCAGTCTATAATGGAGGCATCAAGGGCTATGTTGCATGACCAGGATATACCCCATTATCTATGGGCAGAGGCATGCAGTATAGCAGTATACATACAGAATAGAGTTCCACATAAGGTACTAGGGAAGATGACACCAGAGGAAGCATTCACTGGGAAGAAGCCAAATGTCAGTCACTTCAAGATCTTTGGGAGTTTGGCATATTGTCACATTCCTAAGGATACATGTACCAATTTAGATCAGACTGCGGAGAGAGGGTACTTTGTGGGGTACAGTGAAACCTCAAAGGCATATCGGATATTCATTCTGGGGACTAGAAGGATTATTGTTCGATGTGATGTCAATTTCATGGAGGACAAGGCATTCAGAAGGTCTAGAAATTTGCCAGTAGATGATCAGAGTGAGTAGCCAATAGAAGCTCCAAGGATCACTCAATCAAGTCAAGGGCAGCAAACCTCGAGTACAGTTACTAGTACAAGCATAGACTTAGGAGGAGAGAGTTTTCAGAGTATGGAGCAACAGGTGCAAGAAGAGATGCATCAAGAAGACATGGAGGTTGATATTTCATCCTCTACAGTTGGTAGCAGGAACCGTGAGGTTCAACAGACACAGAAGAATACTCAGGAGTTAGTGGGTACTCCTAGGAGGAGTAGTAGACAACGGAAACCACTAGCCAGGTATGATGACTATGTTGCATTAGTTAGTAAGTTGGTAGATAGTGAACCTTCTAGCTATCAGGACGCTGCACAACATCAAGTGTGGCAAGAAGCAATGGTTGAGGAGTATACTTCAATTATGCAGAATGATGTGTGGGAGGTAGTGCCTAGACCAATAGATAGGGCAGTGGTTGGATAACGCTGGATCTATAAGATCAAGCATGGTGCAGATGGTAGGATCGAGAAATACAAGGCAAGGTTCGTGGCAAAGGGGTTCTCTCAGAAAGAGGGAATAGACTACAAGGAGACATTTGCTCCAGTTGCCAGGTATACTTCTATACGAGCTGTAATCTCAATTTCAGCACAGATGGGATGGCAGATCCATCAAATGGATGTCAAGACAGCGTTTCTTAACGGTGAGTTGAAAGAGGAGGTATACATAGAACAACTAGAAGGCTTTGTAGCACACAGCAAAGAGACCCACGTGTGTAGATTGAAGAGAGCGTTGTATGGACTCCAGCAGGCTCGCAGAGTGTGGTATGAGCACATTGATAGTTACTTGTAGGAAATGGGCTTTGTGAAGAGTGAGGCAGATGCTAATCTCTACTACTTGGTAGTTGGAGGTGAGATTCTCATTCTTGTCCTATATGTGGATGACTTGTGTCTTATAGGTTTACTGGGGCTCATAGAAGAATGCAAGAAGGACCTTGCAGCGAAGTTCGAGATGAAGGATTTGGGATTTATGCACTACTTTCTAGGCATGGAGGTATGGTAGAAAGATGGAGAGATTTTCCTTGGGCAAGGGAAATATTGCATGGAAATCTTGAAAAGGTTTAGGATGGAAGATTGCAAAGCCATGTCTACACCCATGATCACGAATTGGAGGAAGGTAGACACATCCAGGGAGAAGGATGTAGACCCCACCTTATACAGGCAGTTGATTGGTTCTCTCATGTATTTGGTCAATACCAGGCCAGATATAGCTTTTACAGTTAACTCTCTTAGTCAGTTCATGGTTGAGCCAAAGAGAGTGCATTGGACTGTGGCAAAGCATGTGCTGCGTTATTTGTGAGGTACAATCGAGTATGGAATTAGATATGCTCGAGGTGAAAGAATCAGGTTGATGGGCTATACTGACGCAGATTGGGCAGGTAGTACAACAGACAAGAGGAGCACTTCAGGGTGTTGTTTCAGTCTGGGATCAGGAGTTGTATCTTGGTTCAGCAGGAAGCAGAACTCCGTGGCTCTGAGTTTAGCAAAGTCAGAGTACATAGCAGCTAGCATGGCAACATGTGAAACTATAAGGCTTTGGAAGTTGCTAGTAGCTTTGTTTGGTCATAAGGTTGAGACTATGGTGATACACTACGACAATTAGAGTTGCATCAAGTTGACTGAGAATCTAGTGTTTCATGATAGGTCGAAACATATAGACATCAGGTATCACTTCATCAGATATTGTGTACAGCGCGGGGTTGTTGAGCTACAGTTTGTACCTATAGATCAGCAGGTAGTAAACATTCTGACAAAGGCATTGGGGAAGGTAAAATTCATCTTCTTTAGGGAGATGTTGGGTGTCATGCAGAACAGCTTCCTCGCTAAGAGGGAGTGTTAATTTTAGTAGCTTGGATAGTTGTTTGTCCTCACCCGAATATACCAGCATTAGTTATGGGTAGTTTGGACAGCTGTTTGTCCTGGCCTAGAATTTAGAAAATGGTTGTTTTTGTTAAACAAATATTGTTAGGATAAAAACAATTGTTATTTAATATTGACTCTTTTTAGGTGACACCTCATAACCAAGGTTGTTAATGGTTATTGAGTTGTCTTAATCTCAGCCATTGATTTTCAACGAGAGTAGTATATAAGGGGGTCATTGGGTCATTTGTAAAGATGAAGTTAGTAGAGAAACTTGTAGTGTTAGCAAGTAGTCTTGTAGTGTTAGCAAGTGCGCAGTGATAGCGTAGGGGATAGTAGTGGAGGAATATCAGCAGGAGGATTAGGAGATTGTTGGAGCTCTGCCAGTAAGAGGCAAGTAGTATTTGTATCTCTTGATTTGCTAAAGTTTAATATATTTCTCATCTGTAGTACTGGTTTTCCCTATGGGGTTTTTCCAGGGACAATTGTCTGAAAATATTGTGTTCACCTTGTTGGATATTTTAATGTGTTTGTATTTGTGAAGTTACAGTTGTGTTATTTTCCAATATTTGTTGATCAAATAATCTTACAAGATAGGAGGTTAATAATCAGTAACTATTATAGATTTTTCACAATACCCACCCCCCATTACTTGATTTGTCTATGCAAATTGAAAATCACATACATTTGATTGTAATTTTGAAAATTAGTTCTAACTCAAAAATTATCAGACGATTACAAACAAATGTCAAAATCAAAGCATGTTATTCTCCTTACCTACCCCCACTACTTCATTTTTCTATGCAAATTAAAAATCAAATATTTGATTGTAATTTTGAAAATTAACTCTAACTCATATATTTCTTGACAATCACAAACAAATGTCATATTCAAAGCATACTTTTCTTCATACCTACTTCCACTACTTGATTTACCTATGCAAACTGAAAATCAAATATTTGATTATAATTTTGAAAATTTACTATAACTCAAAAATTTCCTAACAATTACAAACAAATGTCAAAATTAAAGCATGTTTTTCTTGATACCCACCCCCACTACTTGATTTATCTATGCAAATTGAAACTCAAATAGTTGATTATAATATTGAAAATTAACTCTAATTCAAATATTTCTTGACAATTACAAACAAATGTCAAACTCAAAGCGTACGTTTCTTCATACCCACTCCCACTACTTGATTTATCTATGCAAATTGAAAATCAAATATTTGATTGTAATTTTGACAATTATCTCCTAACTAAAAATTCCTTGACAATTACAAACAAATGTTAAAATCAAAGCATGCTTTCTTCATACCCACCCCTACTACTTAATTTATCTATGCAAATTTAAAATCAAATATTTGATCATAATTTTGAAAATTAACTCTAACTCGAAAATTTCTTAGCAATTATGAACAAATGTCAAATTTAAACCATACTTTTCTTCATATCCACTCCCACTACTTGATTTATCTATCCAAATTGAAAATCGGATATATGATTGTAATTTGAAAATTAACTCTAACTCATTTTTTTTATAATTACAAACAAATGTCAAAATTAAAAGAATGCTTTTCTCCATACCCACCTTAACTACTTGTTTTGTCTATGTAAATTGAAAGTCTTCGTTCTTTTAGCATTGCTTTAGCTCCATAGTTATGTTTGGGCTTGGCCCTTTGTGATTTTGTCTCTATTTTTGGACTTTGTCTCATTTAGACTTTGTGGGTGTGCCTCTCTACCACCATTGTCTTTTTGTGAATATTGTATATTTATTTTTTAATTTATAACAAGTAATATAGGACTTTTTCATTAAAAAAAAAATCATGTATTTGATTATAGTTTTTAAAATTAACTCTAACTCAAAATTTCTTGACAATTATGAACAAATATCAAATTCAAAGCATACTTTTCTTCATACCTACTCCCACTACTTAATCTATCTATGCAAATTCAAAATTAGATATTTGAATCTAATTTTGAAAATTAACTCTAACTCAAAAATTTCTTGACAATTACAAACAAATGTCAAAATTAAAGCGTGTTTTTCTTCATACCCACCCCCACTACTTGATTTATCTATGCAAATTAAAAATCATGTATTTGATTGTAATTTTGAAAATGAACTCTAAGTCAAAAATTTCTTGACAATTACAAACAAATGTCAAATTCAAAGCATACTTTTCTCATACTTTTTTTTATACCCACTCCAACTACATGATTTATCTATACAAATTCAAAATCAGATATATTTGATTGTAATTGAAAACTAACTCCAACTCAAAAATTTCTTGACAATTATGAACAAATGTCAAAATCAAAGCATGTTTTTCTTCAAACCACTCCCAGTATTGAAAATTAGATAATTTATTGTAGTTTTAAAAATTAACCCTAACTTAAAATTTTCTTGACAATTATGAACAAATGTCAAATTCAAAGCATGTTTTTCTTCATACCACTCCACTACTTGATTTATTTATTTGAAAAGTTTTGTAGTCAACTTGACCTAACTCTAAAATCTTGAAGTCACTAAATAGATGAACATTCTTTAGAGCAACCTAACTTCCAAGAAATTATTTCGTCCTACCATATAAGTGATACCAATAATTAGAGCCAAAATAAGATGAGATAATTTCACCAAAACACTTGTAATAAATGGTGTGCACTTTCTAGTTGTTAATGAGGAGTGATTTAAATCCAAAATGTTAAAGACAGGATGATTGGGGAAGAGCCTTTACAAGACCTCGTAGGGCTTAATCAAATATAGGTTATTCGAGCTTCCATTTCATTAATAAGTGTTTGTAAGAAGTATGTGCTATGTCCAGTGTATGTTAAAATCATGATATGATGTCTTACAAATGCACTTTTGTATGGAGAATAGTTACAATTGTGAATTCACTATCCTTGTTAAGCCACATGAATGTTGCCTATTTTCATTAAATAAAATCTTATTTATCCAAACCAATCCATGGTTCTATACTCATATTCTATTGTAGCCATTAATTATCACTAACAATTGTAAGAAATGAGTGCATATGTAGGTTGAAATACACACTATGTATTTCAACCTACAGTTTTCTTCATCAAAATTTAGTTACACAATATTCATTTTTCCAATTTACAAATATCAACATGCGAGATAGAAAAAAATACAAATCAAGTAAGAAGGTCTAAAATTTGAAAGACATCATAGTGATAATCTAATTTGAAAATTAATTTGCATATTTAATTTTTGAATTATTTAAAATGAGTTGTTTATAGAAAGCATTGCAATTAATTTGCAACTTAAGTGTCACTAACACTTGTAAAAAATTGGTGCACTCTCTAGTTGGAATACACAGTAAGTATTTCAACATGCAATTTTTGTCATTAGTATTCAATTAAGTTTCTTCATCGATTGTGAAATTTAACAAGAGACGCATTGCATTAGGTTCGTGCCAAGATGCTATGAATGTTGTTGCAATTAATTATTTTAAATATTGGTAGGTGTTGTAGAAACAAGGACTAGAACTTGCAAATTGGGAAAAACACCTACAAGCAATTCATCATTGTTCTCGATCATATTTATTGAATCTGTCTATGTATGATATAGTTCACACCTTTGTAGATTGAACCAAAATTGTGTCTATTTTGGAACTAGATCCCAATGTTGAGAAGGAGAACATATTAATTTGAGTAGAAGTTGTATGGATTTGAATTTATGTAGAAGAAATTCATTATTGCATTGATGCTTGTCATAGATCTAGTTGTCATATCATAAGGATAAGTAGTTATCTATACTCTATCAAAATCTCCAAGCCATTGACTTTCTTTGGACTTAGGACCTCTAATTTTGACAACATAATAACCCCAAGGATGTATCCAAACACCTTTATATCTCATTTTTATCTTCTCCTTGTTTTACAATATAAAATGTTTGTAATTTTGAATATCTAATTCATAATTTTACAAGATGATTCTCCTTGTTTATATAAAATGTTTGTGATTTCTCTAATTCACTATACCCATGAATAATGATTGCACAAAAGAAATCATAACTGTAATATTGGCTATTTAATTTTTTCTTTTAATCATTTTTGTAATGTAAAAAGAATTATATGTTTAAAATCCTTTAGCCTTTCTAAATAACCATGTTTTCACACCATAATTATTTGTATATTCAGTGTGTACAAGGTCCCAATGCAAATCTTAAAATTACATAAAAGATCAACTTCACTTGATTAATTTGATATATCTAGATATAAATCCACAAATGAATGACTACTTGTTAGAAGAAGGAATGTGATGGCTCTTGCAACAAAATTTGACCAAATTGAAAACTTCCAATTTCTTAAAATTTCTTCTTAAAGTATGTATTTCTATATTGAGCTGATAGGCTTTTATATGTGAACAATATAGCGCTCAGAATTGTATCACACCATAAAAAAAATTCACACCAAAAAATTTTCTAAACTCGTGGGTTGTTCTGTCGGCATATTTCTTGAACCTGCTATGGGTGCAAGTGCTAGTATATATAGTACTACATCCTTGAAAGATAATATTTTGCATCTTGCAATGAAAATTCCACTCAACATTAAATTCTTTAACTTAACTATTATTTTAACTTTTTCTTGTTGTGGATACATGCCACTTGATTGTTTGTTTTATTTGTTTAAACATGTGTCCTTGGTCATTTTAGATGCATGGGATTTTGGTAGTCTAGCATGACATGTTTTATTGCAATTTTTAGTCATGTTATCCTACTTTATAAATTTAAAATTATTACTAAATATAAAAAATTGGCAAGCAAGAAAAAAGCTAGCACTTGCCACAAACCTGTTTGCAAAATTATCATTATTTTATAGATTTTATTTTCTCATATCATTTCCAAATGTGTGAGCCATCTTCATTATAGTTTTTTCATATTTATATGCATATTGATGTTTCTAATTTTCAAAATTGCTTCTAAGTATGGTACAAATGAGGAACATAATGTGTATAGCCGATGAGAGAGTATCTTGATATACAATATGACAAACATATCGATTGTTGCTTGGTAGCATTTTTGGTGCTAAGATGGAACTCAGTCATCAAGTTCAAGTGGGACAGAATGTGATACACTATCTAGTTATGTTTCTTGAGACACAATCAACTCTTCAAACATTGCAACCAATGGGCATTGTGATCCTCAAAAAGTTGTAGCTCAACAAACAAAATCCCCTACAACTAAAATTTGACAATATCGACAAAAACACAAGGGATGAAATTTTAATCAAAAAATATTTGAGTTAGTTATGGAGTTTTCTTCACACAAGTTATATATGGTCTAGGAATTATGTAGTTGTGTCTCTTGTTTTAACATGATCTCATTTTATACTAGCATGGATTGTTCTAACTTCTATGAAGACCAAAATTAATGGAGGCTCATTGACAATCCATAAGCTAATACCAAAGAAAACTTTGGCACCTAGTTGCAAGCAAGCAAAGGTAATGAGTCATCTCAACTTGGGAAGAGAAGCCAACATGGTATGGCTATTTGAAATTCCCCTCTTAATATTTTTTCATAATTTAGATGTTAATTGGTGTATTGTTGCATATCATTTGATAATGACCATTTTCTAAAGTGATTAATCATTATTTCACTGTTGTAGATTGGGTTTGTTGACTTGGGTGGGCTGAACTTGGCCATGAATTTTCTTTTCTTTTTTTAATTAGCTTGGTTGTGTGAATTTATTGTAAATACTCATACATAGGGACTATTTTAAAGGAATGGGTATTTCAAACCCACATCATTTTCCCCTTGAGTTCATACACCAACCAAATAACCCATATTGTGGTTAGTGTTCTTGGATTTTCACTACAAGTAACACAAAAAATGAGTTATATATTCTTTGTCTTTTGGTTTGCCCCCTATAATCTTTCTCATTACAAAGAATTCCAAGTTTTATATGGAAATCATCTCTTCAAGATTCAACATTTGCCTTTGGCATTACAATTTTCATATTATGTAAATCAAATTTTTGCTAATCTTTTTAGAGAGTATATAGGAAATCTCCCTCTTGATGCAATTAGATATGCTAACACTTCCTATATTGATAGGAAGAAGCATCCATACAATGCTCAATTCTTGATGTAATTTTGTTTTCTCTTATCCATTAAAATATCAGTTTTTGACTTTTTCAATAAACAATAAGTGGGGAAAATACCATATGACAAATAGCATGGTTCATTGATTGTACTCTAATCTTATTGTATATCATTCAAGAATATTTTTATTAATTATTGAGAATTTGTAATAGAGATAGAAAAAGATAATTTTGTTGTTAATCCCTCATAGCTCTATGCATATAGATAAATAAAGATAATCATATTGAGTAATCCATTTTTAAAAGGTTTGTTAAATAAGGTCAGGAATCTCTTTAAAAACATGCATATCTTTCTCAAAAGAACTTGCTAACAAAAACCTTAAGAATGTTTTGTGTAATGCTTACTTTCAGGACATGGACCTTAATCAATATGGCTATGCAAAGTTGCCCTTCTTTGGTCGAGTGTAACTCATTCAACTTAGTTTGAACATTGACAATTATTTTGCTAAGAAATAGTGTAACCAAGCTCTCATATCTAGGCATAGGCAATTTGGTAATATCATACAATTTTGGTTTTACATTTGTTGTAAGGACTTCTAGTTATGTCCTTGAAGACACTTGCCTATGAGTAGCCAGTAAGTATTTCCATCACAAGTAGTATCAGTAAAAACCCATGTTGAAGCATTCATTGTATGAAGATCCCAATCCTTATGTTTCAAGTGTTTTAAGTACTCTATTATAATGAAGTATTGGAATACCTTTTGTACCATCAAAAGGCTTAAACCTACTATAGTTATCAACTTGGAAAGGATGGAATCTTATCCATTTTGGAGCAATTTAGAGTGGCAATCTCTCCAATAAGGTTATCCTAGCAAACCAACAACAAATTCATTACTTTAATGTAAATTGTGCAAATGTATGAATTAGATCACATTCAGTGTCTAGGGAAAAAAATCAACATTTTTTTAATTATGTATCATTTTCATGTTGATTATGTATGAAGGGAAATTTTGCTTACAATTATTAAAAAAATAGAACATTTTTAAAAATTTCTTTTAGAATACTATGTTATAATCATTTTGAGGAGTATAAATTTTACTAGGTAAGTTTTCCATTCATGATTTCATCTTATGCATTATCATTATAAAGACAAAATTTTCATTGTTGTAAATTCATTATAAGAGATCAAATTGATATTATTAGTGTAATTTCAACCTCATTGTTGCAAATAAAAATTAAGGCATGTACATTAATTGTTAGAGCTAAAAATTAGAGCATGAATTTTCATTACAAATGCACTACCTAGACAATTTGTCCTACTCATCCAAGTCACTATCCTAGTACTAGGGAAGCTACTTGAGATTCACATTTCATAGTTTGTGTTGGAATATTAATTAGGGAGCACTTAATTATTTACATCTATGTAAAATTGGGGGTTTATGCTAAAATGAAGACATGTTTCATATTGACCTATTCATCCACACCTAAAGAGAAACAAATCATTATAGATCTAACATTTTAGAGTGAAAGGCACTACTAAAAAAATTGGACATGACTATTATTATTTTCAATTTAAAATAAATCATTACAAACGTACATAATGAAAAGGTACTGACAATTTTTTCTATGTATAAGTACATCAGTGAAAAATCAAAAGGAAAAATTTATTGAAATCGATATAACTAAAATTGCATCTCATATGATAGATGAAAAACATGAACTAGCTCGAACCAAAAGCATTGATAAAAACAAAGCAAACTCATTGATTACATGGAATGTGACCATACCAACATATGCAATTGTTAGATTCATAATAAAAACTACAAGATTGACAAATAAATATAAAAAGGGGAAAAAATGGTACAATAATTATTGTCCATAAGCCATCCTCCATTAGAAGATATATAGGCTTTGGTAATAAAGAGATTAAAATCAATAAGCACTTGTAAAACTTCTAGAAGAATACCATGTTTGGTAGCACTATCAATTTGTAAATAGTAAGTAGAATCACCACAGACAACCTTGAAAAAAAACAATGGAATAAATTTGCTTCAAAAAGCTTTTGAAAGAAAGAAGAGGGCATCTACATCTTCAATTTAAAAAAATTAACCCTAACAAAAACATGACTTGCACAACTATTGCATTTGCACAAGAACTATTATTAATCACAACCTTGGTAGTAAATTTCAATGTACAAGATTAGTCACCCAAAAAATGTGCACTTCCAGTACAACAAAAAAACACAAAAAATATATTTATTAACAAAAGGACTACTTTTATTGGCTCCCAACATTATACTAAATCAATTAGCGAGAAAGCCAAAATCTAGTAGTACCCAATACATGGCTTCTTCTTAGAAACTTAAACAACTCTATAAATTCCTACATAGACCAAACCTAATTTGATGAAATAATGAGAGAAAACTAGACCTCAGATGGTTCATCCTTATAATAAGTTTACTGTAATTCTCATTCATATTATCCAAAGAAGTCCTCTAATCCATTTCTACCACCAATATAAAAACCCATTAAGTCAAATGATATCACTAAACAATAATTAAGATGTAATTTATTCAACCATAAAACATGTGAAACATGTGCTAGGGTGAAATTTTTTACTTGATAATATAGAGATAACATTTTAGTGAACACAAGGTAGCTGAGTTGACCCAAATTATTGTGGGTGTTGTTGAGCAGATCTAGGCATTACACTTGTTGGAATAAAAAACACAATAATTGTTGTTATTGCAATATCCCCTTACAACTGTATGTCTAACATTTCAAAGTCAAATCCACTACGAACAATTCTTGACACCATTTAGATGTGTTATATTGCACCATAAAACCAAATAAATACTATCAATGCTCTATAGAAATTCCATTTGGAAGAGGAGAAAAAATGGAAGTCAACATATTAAAAATATAGTTCCATTTTTTTTTTGTTAATTGATTTACCTATTCTCAAATTTTAAAATATTAAAAGTAAACATTCAACAAATTGAGCCTAGCCCAATATCTATCAAAAGAGATATCTAAAACTATCACATTGGCAAACACCTACTATACTTTCGAATGAAAATCAGATATAGAAGTAAAATACAATTGTTTTGCAATAAAGTAAACCTTTAAAGTAGAAAATCAACTTGTTAATACCTACAAAATGCTTGTCATTCTTTATACAAAGATGTATTAAAAGATGGCATATTCATTTAGAATCTTATTTTGTTTTTCTTGTCCTCAAAAACTAGAAACTTTTATCTTTTACACCTGTCCCATCTCAACACTTTGTATTTGCAGGCATGCCATAAATGTAGTTGTAACATGTGGATACAGGCATGCTATACATGCTGACTTTCTTGGATTATCATTTTTTTTGGTTAAAGTAGCTAATGACTCACACACATTTCACTGTAACACTGACTGAATTAATCTCTCCAACCAAATTGAACTTCATTCAGCCTCCTTTGCATCTGCCACGTCTCTTGCCACTCAGGCTACATGTTTGTTTTCCTCTTCATCATTATAAAGTGCTGTGAATGCTTCAATAGACATTTGTTTCAAATAGGCAGCATAGAGTATTTGAAATCAGGGAAAATGTCAGGGGAGATAGAAAGATCATGGCAGCTGGTGGCCGAGCTTCGAAACCAACACACAGAAAAGAAAAATTTTTGCAGCACTCCACACATCCAGGTGAGTATTAATGGACACTTTTCTCTTTCTCTTACTATAAAACATTAATATTCATTCAGGTGCATTGGTGTAGGAAACATCCTCAAAAAGAGCCCACTTCAACAACACACAGAATCATGTAAAGGGTGAGGAGGATCGTGTTAATTTTAAATCTAGCTTGGACAGGTGTTCTAGTCTCGGGTGGTGATTATGAGGCTAGAAACACAGCCAGAATATTTTTCTCTATACCTAGAAAATTGATTTCTCGAGAGACTTCTAGATATTAGGGTTTGTTAGAGTCTAATTAATCCTAGCCATTGATTTAGATTAAATCATGGCCATTGGTTTTCAATGAAAGGATTATAAAATAGGATCAATAGGCATTTGGAGAATATAGATCCGAGAAGTATTTACAGCGATAGCAAATAAATAAATTTGCAACAATAGCAAATTGATTTGTAGTGAGAGCAAGGGCACAGTGATAGTGTTCGAGACAGCAATAGTGGAATTTCTATAGGAGAAATTGGGAGAAGAATTTCTAGAGGAGAACATTGCTGGAGCTCTGTCAGTAAGAGGCAAGAAGTTTATGTATCTCTTGATTTGATTTAATAAAATTCCTCATCTGCAGTACTAGTTTTCCCTTTGGGGTTTTTCCAGGGACAATTTGTCCAAAATATTGTGTTGATTTTATTTTTTTGTCTCCGTGGATTTTCTGTGAAATTGCAGCTGTGTTATTAATTAATATTTGTTGTAAGTTATTTTTCGGCAGCCAAATAATCTACTTAAGATAGGAAATTAATAATCAGTAGCGCAATAGATTTTTCACATGGTATCAGAGCGGATCTGAGGGCAGAACAGGCACAGGGAGAAAGGAAAAATAATAAATAAAAAATCTAGGGTTTATAAAACCCAGTTTGACCTCTTCAAATTATTATTTTCTTTTGAGATGGCCTCAGCAGGTTTAAGAGATCAGGACAGATTTCGTGGAGCCTCAAATTTTGGTGTCTGGAAAGCCAGAATTTCTTTATTGCTAGAAGAGAATGGTATCAAGGAATATGTGACCACTGTTGTACCTGTACCTATAGATGCAACACAGCTCTTAGCATATAAGAAGGAAGATGCCAAGGTGAGGAGGCTGATTCTTGATGGTGTTAAGGATCATATTGTTCCGCATATTGCAGAATTAGATACAGCAAAGATGATGTGGGACACCATTATGAATCTGTACCAAAATGCTACCCTTAACAAGAAGCTGATTCTCAGAGAAAAGTTAAGGAATACCTAGATGAATAAGGGAGAAGACGTCACAAGTTACCTCACCAGACTTAGACTTGTCAAGGATGAATTAGCAGCTGTTGGAGACAAACCAAAGGATGATGAGCTAGTACGAATAGCCCTGAATGGGTTTACTAAGCAGTGGGATGTCTTTGTTCAAGTTATTAATGGATGAGACACCTTACCGAGTTGGGATCGACTATGGAGTGACTTCACTCAGGTGGAGCTTAGACTAAGTCTTGTCAATGGAACTAGCAGTAATAGTCAGAAAAGTGAGGTGGAACAGGAAAATGTTGCCCTAGCAGGAAAAGGGAAAGTGAAGAAGGGGTCTGGCAAAGGATCAAATCCAAAAAGTGAGAAGAAGGACTTATCTAAGATCAAATGCTATGGCTGTCACGAGTTCGGCCACTATGTCAACGATTGCCCACAAAAGAAGAAAAATGAAAAGAAAGGCAAGAAGCAGACAGTAGCTTCAGCAAGTGTAGATGAGCTTTCTAGTAGAATGGAAGATGAGTTTGCACTCATAGCTTGCCTAACTAGCTCAACCTCACAGAGTGTTTGGTATATAGACAGTGGGGCATCATTTCATATGATAGGAGTGAGGGAGTACTTCTCCAGCTACAAGGAGGAGGACATCAGATTCCAGATTTAGATGGGGAACAAGTCCAAGTGTAACCCAGTTGGGAGAGGGACTGTTCTATTTCAGAGGGAGAATGGCAAGCCTATTTCCATTCATGATGTGTTGTATGTGCCAGGCTTGGGCATGAATCTAATTTCCATATCTGTCCTTCAGGATAAAGGCTACAATGTACTCTTTAGAGGGGCGCATGCTTTAATCAAGCATAAGGATTGGAAATCACCCATAGCTATTGGAGTTAGGAGCGGCTGACTTTATAGGTTGCAGTTTGATACTCCTAAGGCACTAGTGAGCAGCAGTAATCCTAGAGATCAAGGAGAGCTGTGGCATAGGAGGATGGGCCATATACATCATGGAGCACTTAAATTACTTCATGAGATAGTGACAGGTGTTCCAGAGGTGAGCACAGAGCATGATGATGTATGTAAGGGATGTGTATTGAGGAAGTTTGTGAAAGCAGCTTTTCCAAGGAGTGACACCAGATCCAAGGGGGTTCTTGATCTAGTACATTCAGATATATGTGGACCAATGTCAACGAAGTCTCTCAGAGGATATGAGTACTTTGTTACTTTTATTGATGATTTCTCCAGGAAGACCTGGATATACTTCTTGAAGACCAAGGATGAGGTCTTCAGTCACTTCCAGGAGTTCAAAGCTCTTGTGGAGAATTCGACAGGTAGGAAGGTAAAGGTTCTTCGGTCAGACAATGGAGGCGAGTACAAAGGGAAAGAGTTCTAGGAGTTTTGTTCCAGGGAAGGAATCAAGAGAGAGTGGACCATTCCTTACAACCCGCAGCAGAATGGGGTTGCTGAGAGGAAGAATCATTCTATATCAGAGGTAGCAAGGGCTATGTTGTATGACCAAGATATGCCACATTACTTATGGGCAGAGGCATGCAGTACAGCAGTATACATACAGAACAAGGTTCCACATAAGGTATTGGGTAAGATGACACCAGAGGAGGCATTTTTAGGGAAGAAGCCAGATGTCAATCACTTAAGGATATTTGGGAGTTTGGCATTTTGTCACATTCTAGGGGCTACACGTTCCAAGTTAGATCAGACTGCAGAGAGAGGGTACTTTGTGGGGTACAGCGAGACCTCAAAGGCATATCGGATATTTATTCCAGGGACCAGGGGGATTATAGTCAGGCGTGATGTCAAATTCATGGAGGACAAGGCATATAGGAGGTCCAGAGATTTGCCAGCAGATGATCAGAATGAGCATCCAACAGAAGCTCCAAGGATTGTTCAACCAGAACTGGGGCAGCAAAACACAAGTACAGTTACTAGTACAAGCACAGGCTCAGGTGCTGAGAGTTCACGGAGTATGGAGCAATAGATATAGCAAATCCAAGAGATGCATCAAGAAGATATGGAGTTTGATATTTCATCCTCTATAGTTGGTAGGAGGAACCGTGAGGTTCAACAGACACATAGGGATACTCAAGAGTTTGTGGGAGCTCTTAGGATGAGTAGTAGACAGCAGAAACAACCAGCTAGGTATAATGACTATGTGGCATTGGTTAGTCAATTGGTAGATAGTGAGCCTTCCAGCTATCAGGGGGCTGCACAGCAATAGGTGTGGCAAGATGCGATGGTTGAGGAATATACCTCAATAATGCAGAATGATGTGTGGGAGGTTGTACCTAGACTAACAGATAGGGAAGTGGTTGGATCACGCTGGATCTATAAGATTAAACATAGTGCAGATGGTAGCATCAAGAAATACAAGGCAAGGTTTATGGCCAAGGGGTTCTCTCAGAAGGAGGGAATAGACTATGAGGAGACATTCACTCCAGTGGCCAGGTATACTTCTATACGAGCTGTAATCTCACTTGTAGTGCATATGGGATGGCAGATCCATCAAATGGATGTCAAGACAACATTTCTTAATGGTGAATTGGTAGAGGAGGTATACATAGAACAACCAAAGGGCTTTGTAGCACATAGCAGCGAAACCCACGTGTGCAAATTGAAGAAAGCTTTGTATGGACTCAAGCAGGCTCCCAGGGCATGGTATGAGTGCATTGATAGATACTTGCAGGGAATAGGCTTTGTGAAGAGTGAGGCAGATGCTAACCTCTACTACTTGATGGTTGGGGGTGAAGTTCTCATTCTTGTTCTATATGTGGATGACTTGTTTTTAACAAGTTCACTGGGGCTCATAGAGGAGTGCAAGAGGGACATTGCAGCAGAGTTCAAGATGAAGGATTTGGGGCTTATGCACTACTTTCTAGGCATGGAAATGTGGCAGATAGATGGAGAGATTTTCCTTGGACAAGTGAAATACTGCATTGAAATCTTGAAGAGGTTTGAGATGCAAGATTGCAAAGCCATGTCTACACCTATGATCACGAATTGGAAGAAGGTAGATGCATCCAAGGAAAAGGATGTAGACCCCACCTTATATAGGATGTTGATTGGATCTCTCATGTATTTGGTCAACACTAGGCCAGACATATCCTTTGCAGTAAACTCTCTTAGTCAGTTCATGGTTGAGCCAAAGAGAGTGCATTAGACAGCGGCAAAGCATGTGTTGCGGTATTTGAGTGGTACAATTGAGTATGGGATCAGATATGCTCAAGGTGATGGTATTAAGTTGATAGGCTATACTGATGCAGATTGGGCAGGTAGTGTAGTGGATAGGAAAAGCACTTCAGGGTGCTGCTTTAGTTTGGGATCAGGAGTTGTCTCTTGGTACAGCAGGAAGCAAAAGTCTGTGGCTCTAAGTTCTGCAGAAGTAGAATACATAGCAGCTATCATGGCAATGTGTGAGGCTATATGGCTTCAGAAGTTGCTGGTAGCCTTGTTTGGTCAGAGGGTTGAGACTACCGTGATACACTGTGATAATCAGAGTTGCATCAAATTATCTGAGAATCCAATGTTTCATGATAGGTCTAAGCATATAGACATCAAGTATCATTTCATCAGGGATTGTGTATAGCAGAGGATTGTTCAGCTACAGTATATACCTACAGATCAACAGGTAGCAGACATTTTGACAAAGGCATTGGGGAAGGCAAAATTCATCTTCTTCAGAGATAAGTTGGGTGTTATGCAGAACACCTTCCTCGCTAAGAGGGAGTGTTAATTTTAAATGTAGCTTAGACACGTGTTCTAGTCTCGGGTGGTGATTACGAGGCTGGAATCACAGCCAGAATATTTTTTTCTATACCTAGAAAATTGATTTCTCGAGAGACTTCTCGATATTAGGGTTTGTTAGAGTCTAATTAATCCTAGCCATTGATTTAGATTAAATCATGGCCATTGGTTTTCAATGAGAGGATTATAAAAGAGAATCAATAGGCATTTGGAGAATATAGATCTGAGAAGTATTTGCAGTGATAGAAAATAAATAAATTTGCAGCAATAGCAAATTGATTTGCAGTAAGAGCAAGGGCGCAGCAATAGTGTTCGAGACAGTAGTAGTGGAATTTCTATAGGAGAAATTGGGAGAAGAATTTCTGGAGGAGAACATTGCCGGAGCTCTGCCAGTAAGAGGCAAGTAGTTTATGTATCTCTTGATTTGATTTAATAAAATTCCTCATCTGCAGTACTGGTTTTGCCTTTGGGGTTTTTCCAGGGACAATTTGTCCAAAATATTGTGTTGATTTTATTTTTTTGTCTCCGTGATTTTTTCGTGAAATTGTAGCTGTGTTATTAATTAATATTTGATGTAAGTTATTTTTCGACAGCCAAATAATCTACTTAAGATAGGAAATTAATAATCAGTAGCTGCAATAGATTTTTCACAGATTGATTAATTGAACTACAAAATAAATTACGGTAGGTCTTTCCAAGTTGAGACCAGTTTTATTTGGATTCTTATTTTTTCTTCCTCTCAAAATTGTGTGTAATGATAAAGAATTGGTGGTAGATACCAATTTAAAGATAAAGGAGATTCTTAAAAGAGCATTGAAACACTGGGGAGAGGATGAGGGGGTTCTTACAATGCTGGTGAAAAGAATTATGCAAACCTCTGTGTATTATCATCGCAACTTGTGGGACGACGATTTTATAGAGGCTCTCCCAAAGCTGTCTTATGAGGCAAGCTACTTTCATTTTATGTCATTTACTTTCTTTTCTTCTTTTTATAGTTTTTAAGATGATCATATGAAATAGAATGTTGGAATTTTACAATAGCCACATTTTACAGGCTCTTCATTACATGTCCATGAAATGCCTCTGATCTATGATAACTTGGAAAATTAAATTTTGAGTTTCAAGAAAATATATAATAAATTACTCGTTAATTCTTAGATAATAGACACCACTAATTGAAAACATCATACCAAATAATTTTTGAATCATGTTACATGTAGGGCATGTTTTGCTAGGTAATAGTGGAGCTTTTCCAAATCTAATTTATGTAATAAATTACATTCACAGAGTGCTCTGAATTTACTCATCATATCTATAAGATGCTCAATCCATGTTCAAAAGCCTATAAGAGTCTGATATGTTACCATATAAATTTTGAATTTGATGTAATTCTCTGTAGCATTTTTGAACATAGCTATATCTCAAATAGGTT
The DNA here is from genome assembly GCA_027924645.1 of Cunninghamia lanceolata. NCBI lineage: Eukaryota > Viridiplantae > Streptophyta > Pinopsida > Cupressales > Cupressaceae > Cunninghamia > Cunninghamia lanceolata. The sequence continues at coordinate 2,940,581 of BSBN01000062.1, forward strand.
CATGGAAGGGATGTAACTTACATACAAAATTACCTATGCAGTGAAGCCCAGATTCTAGGAAAAGAAATGGTAAACACAATATTATTTTTTAAATGTTTAGCACTAATCTTCCCAACTATTATCATTTTCACAACTGGTATGTTTAGAACTCAACACGAAACCACAAGTTAACTTGAGTAAAAATAAGCACTTATGCAGGTATTACATCAATGAAATCCCAATTGAAGCCATAAATAAATTGCATTTGGGCATGTTGGAAAAAAGATGACCAAGAACCTCATTAATTTTTCCTTTCAAAACTGGAGCTTTCATATATTCTAAATGCCAGCCAATAGCTTCACCTTTTTTTAATCCTATTCCTAGCAAGTGATCAATATTGGTCCCATTTAAAAAAAATATACAAATAGGAAAATGTGATCATGTGCATCCTGAGACATTACTGGATGGAAGCAAACAAGTGAGCTCATCAAATGAAATATGTAGAAGTCATAAGAAAGTCTCATAGTCTCTTCAACTGAGACCTTAGTATTGGCTGATGCAACTGCTGCTTAACAGGGGCAATAGTTGGAGATCTACAATAAAAGGAGAACCAGAATAGAACATGTAGAAGTTCGTTCCAAGCTATTTATAAATAGAAACTATTAACAATTCTTACAAGCATGAAGTATAAGAAACCTTGAAAATTATTTAGGGGTCATAAATGATACATGGATTATTCCATGTATTGTTGTGAAAATGTATTCACATCCAAATTCCCACATGTCAAAGCCCATGAAGAATGGGCACTATGGTTAAGGTGGACATTTTCAATTGGGATTGTCAGACTACAAGCTAATCAAATCCCCTCACCTTCCATGGACAAATGACTTGAGAAACTACTATTCGAAGCAAATGTAACAAAAAATAGCAAGATCTTTTTCATGCCAAAAATAGGGACTCGTATCCAGCAACTCACAAGTCACAAACAATGTTTACATTGATCTTTGATTGTTATAATATGATGTTGTCAAGAACCCATAACAATGACTTCAAATTCCCTCCAAATGTTCTTAGCTTAAAAACCTTTTTTGTTTCCTTCTTCAGTTGTTGCTTAAGAAAGAATTTAGTATTTGACTTTGCAAATCTAGAATTTGTAAGGAGTCAAAGAGTTCAGCAAGAATAACACTTGGAATTCACAATGTCATTATGACCATACCTTTTTCATCATTTACTAGATGCTATACATCAAAAACAAAGATGAATCTCATATAGAAAGTAGTCCAACCATCCGAAGTTATGACAAGCATAAGTTTGAGAATAATCAGTGCCTTTACCTTAAAAAATCCCAAAAAATCAATAGTATCCTAAAAAGTAGACCGGTGCATATTGCACTGAATAACTCTTTGAAACTAAGCACATCTTAGCTCAAGGCTTCTAATTGAATTCTAAAACTCAGAATAGATAAAAGTACCAAGACAGCAAAGAAATTTCCCAAATTATAATAAGGTGCAAGAAGAATTCCTTATTTCCTATTAATGTTTGAATGAAGTGCATATATTCCAGCCCTTGCCATGAATAATTAACTATTTGACATAGTTTTCCACTAACAACTAGACAGGAAAGCATGTAAGATAACCATGACTCCAATAACACTTATAGGAATCTTTCATATTTATGTAGACATCCTCAAGTTCTGAATTCACAGAAAGGATTACAGTCTCTACCAAAGCTGGTATCCTCAGGGTTCTATTATCATGTTAGGAACAAAACACTACTGAAAAGAGAGATATAAGACTGGGCGATCTAAATTAAGTCTATACCCAAATTAATGTCATGCTTTTCCCACTCCAATTAACTGGTGTTATGAAATCTTTAGAATTTTACTTAGACATGTGACATCAGACTGTTGTTCATTCCTGCATGCATTCCACCCTATAGGTTGTCTACCTCAGCCATGCATGTATTGCAAAAACTTGTGTACACATCACAAATAAACTTGCTAGAGGAGCTTCGTTGGCCATAGTTAAAATATGTCTGAATATCACTGAATAAAACTCTATTTTCTTCTCCAAGGCCCACTTTCCCATTCTAGTTGTGTTGGTAGGTCATCTGAAGAAAGATTGCTGGTCTCAGAAAAATAAAGGAGACAAACAAGAAGTCAATAAGGAAGCAAATGTGGTAAGTAATAAATCTGAAGATGATGCTTTGATTCTTTCCCTAGATAATGCTGATGATTCATGGGATTTAGATTCAGGGGCCTCATTTCATGCTATGCCCCATAGAAGTTATTTTCTTGATTATGTCCAAGGGGATTTTGGGTTGGTTTATTTGGGAGATAACAAACCCTGTCAGATTGTTGGAAAGGAAGAATCAAGATTAAGTTGCAAAATCAGAATCATTGGCTACTACAAGAGGTAAGGCATGTTCCAAGGCTCAGTAGGAATTTAATTTCAGTAGGGCAGTTAGTTGAACAAGGTTGCATTGTTACATTTACTAATAAAAATTGGAAGGTTTCAAAAGGTTCCTTAGTAGTAACAAAAGGTGTGAAAGTAGGCACCTTATATCTTTGTACAAGACATACTATTCTTTCTACTTTAGCTGTTATAGAGAAAAAACAAATACGTTCAGGAACAGTTGCTGCAGGTTTGTAGGAAGAGACTGGAAAAGTTGCTACAGGTTCTGAGAGAACACTGTGGTATAACAGACTTGGGCATATGAGTGAAAAAGGTATGAAGGTACTTCATTCTAAGAAAGTTTTACCAGGTTTGAAATGTATTAATATGGATATCTGTGAAAGTTGTGTGTATGGAAAAGAAAAGAGAGTCAGTTTTCTCAAGGATGGGAAGCAAAAGAAAAATCAAAAGTTAGAGCTTGTGCATACCGATGTATGTTACATTCATAGATGATGCAACTAGAAAGGTATGGATTTATTTCCTTAGGCAGAAATCTGATGTATTTGAAACATTTAAGAAATGGAGAAGCTTGGTTGAGAATGAGATAATTAAAAGATTAAAATTTCTCAGATCTGATAATGGCGGTGAGTATTGCAGCAAAGAATTTAAAGATTATTGTTCCTTTAATGGAATTCGTAGGCAGAAAATGGTTCCAGGGACTCCACAGGAAAATGGAGTGGTTGAATGCATGAATAGGAAAATAATGGAGTGTGCAAGGAGCATGAGATTGCATGATGGGCTCCCTTTAAACATGTGGGGGAGAGGCTATCAACACTACCATATATTTAATTAATAGAGGTCCTTCAATTCCTTTGGGTTGTGGTATTCCAGAGGAAGCATGGACAGGTAAGAAGGTGAGTTATTCTTTTCTCAAAACCTTCAGATGTGAAGCATTTGCACATGTAGATTCTAAAAATAGAACCAAGCTAGATGCAAAATCAAAAAAGTGTACCTTTGTTGGATATGGCATTGAGGAATTTGGTTATAGGCTTTGGGATTTTCAAAATTAAAAAATTATGAGAAGCAGGGATGCTATATTCAGTGAGAAGGTGTTGTACAAAGATCAGTTGCAGCAGCATGAGAAGAAAAAAAATGATTATGTGGTACTGGATGATACTCCAAATAGTGATGTTCCAATGGTTCCTCATGCTCCGCAATAGCAACCAGAAATACCACAAACTCTAGTGAATGTTAGATGGTCAACAAGGCTAAGTAGACCTCCTAAAAGGTTTTCTCCCTCTTTGTATTCTATTTTGTTAACAGATGCTGGTGAACTAGAAGGGTATGATGAAGCTATACAGGTGGATACACAGGTTTAGTGGGAGCTTGCAATGAAAGAAGAAATGGACTCCTTGCTAAAAAATTAGACTTGGAAATTATGTAAGTTGCCTATAAGTAAAAAGGCTTTACCAAACAAATGGGTTTATAGGCTGAAAGAGGAAGATGGAGGTAAGAAAAGATTTAAAGCCAGGTTAGTTGTAAAAGGATTCACATAGAAAAAGGGCATTGATTTTGATGAGATATTTTCTCTGGTTGTCAAGATGACTTATATTCGTACTATTTTAAGTATTGTGGCTGCTGAAGATTTGCATTTGGAATAGCTAGATGTGAAAACTACCTTTCTCTATGGTGATTTGGAGGAGGAGATATACATGGAATAACCCCAAGGATTTGAGGTCAGAGGTAAAGAGAAACTGGTGTGTAGATTGAAGAAGAGTTTGTATGGCTTGAAACAAGCACCTCGATAATGGTATTTGAAATTTGATAGTTTTATGGCTGAGCAAGACTACAGCTGATGTAATTCTGACCATTGTGTTTATTTTAAGAGGTTGGATAATGACAACTACATTATTTTATGTTTATATGTTGATGACATGCTTGTAGCTGGGTCTAACATGGATCACATTAGAGAGTTAAAACATCAGTTAGCACAGTCATTTGATATGAAGGATTTGGGGGCAGCAAAACAAATCCTTGGTATGAAAATTTGCAGAGATAGGAAGAACAAAAAATTGACTCTTTCTCAAGCTGGTTATGTTGAAAAGGTGTTGTAGAGATTCCATATGGAGAATGCAAAAGATGTCATCACACCTTTGCCTAGTCATTTGAAATTGACAAAGGAGATGTGTCCAAAGACACAAGACGAGGAAGCAAAAATGTTCAAGGTACCATATGCTTCAATTGTAGGAAGTTTAATGTATGCCATGGTATGCATGAGACTAGATATTGCACATGCTATAGGAGTTGTTAGCAGGTATATGAGTCATCTTAGATTTGAGCATTGGAATGTAGTAAAATGGATTCTCAGGTATTTGATAGGTACATCCAATAAACACTTATGTTTTGGGGGCTCTAATACTGATTTAGCAGACTATGTACACTCAGATTTGGAAGGGGATATTGATACCAGGTGGAGTACTACAAGTTATGTCTTTACTATAGGTGGAATAGCAGTGAGTTAGATTTTCAGGTTACAAAAAGTGGTTACTTTATCCACCATAGAGGCAGAATATGTAGCTGCAATAGAGGCAAGCAAGGAGATGATATGGCTGCAATCTTTCATGAAAGAATTGGGCAAACAATAGGTAAACAGTTACTTGTTTATGGATAGCCAGAGTGCCATACATCTTGCAAAGAATTCTGCCTTGCATTCAAAGACCAAACACATACAGTTGAGGCATCACTTTATTCGATCGGTGTTGGATAATGGATAGTTAAGGCTGGAAAAGATACATATAGATGAAAATCCAATGGATATGTTTACAAAGGTAGTGACAAGGGAGAAGGTGAGCTCCTCTTCAGCTTTAGTTGGTCTTCTAGACTAAAAACAATAGAAATAGAACAATAGAGTCCAGGGTGCTTATTTCCAGTGGGAACTGCATGTGTAGCGGTGTCATCCAGGATTAGTCTCCAAGTGGGAGATTGTTTGGTGTGGAGCCTGATCAATCTCCAAGTGGGAGATTGTTGGTAGGTGGCAATTGATCAGGAAAGTACTGCACACTAGCCATGTATCCTCGCTTGAAAACCCTATTTTTGTAACCGACAAAAAGGCTTGATAAAAAGAGGCTAAGGGTTAGGGTTTTGGTTGATATTGTATTGTAGCATTTGTAGCGGTATTGAGTTGTAGGGATTGCTGATTGTAATCGGTTTGATTTACTAGATAATAATATTGGACTCTTTGTTTGGTGGATGTAGCCTAAGTTTGGGCGAACCACGTGAAACTTGTCTCTCACTGTTATTATTTCTGTGTATCTCCATTCCTCTATTTAATCTTTATTTGTATTTAATTGATATCTTTTGCCGGCTAACCCTAACAAGTTGTTATATTGGTATATTTAAATGCATCTTACTCTACATCATGATTTTTAGGGAAATCAAGGTTATTATGTTCTCTACAATTTACATAAGAAGGTAACTGCAAGATGTTATGTTAGTATATTTGTTGTAGCACATTTACAGTATGCAACATTGTAAGGAAATCAATGGCATAAAAATTGGTGGAGATGAAGCAGGTATATGATGCAAAAGTTATGATTCTCTTTTCAAGATATGTGTCAAGCTCCTTGTGTACTACTATTTTAGCCTTGTCAAACTTTGATTCTTATATAGAGACATCTTTACCTTTCATTATATTAGAGAAATAGAGAGAAGCATGTTTGGATAAAGATGGTAGTATTTGTCATTCATCTTCAATACAAGGTTGTTAGGCTAGCTCTCTGAGTTCTCATGGCAAATATAATGGTTTTTCAGAAATGGGTTTCCTCTATAATGAGTATGGCACAACAGATGATAGCTATATTGATCATTTACTATATAATAATAATTTCCTTTCTTGTGGATGCTGAAAATAGGCAGCAGCAGTAGCAACAGTTATACAATGTGAAATCTCTTGCGATGAGGTGCCAAAGGCAGCACAGGTAATTTTGGGGGCTTCATTATAATTGAAATGATGTGAAGCTTATACCTCATTACATTGTTTAGGTGGCTAATAGGGTTTTCACACAAATTGCCATGTGGGTTTGTTCTATAGGTTATGGGATAGAAATAATTTAGTTTTAATGCTAAGGGAGGGTAGCATTTAGGAGCAGTATTTTTCTGTAATTGCTTTTATGATGTTACCAATATTGTTTTAGACATTAGTAATTACTAGCAGTGTAAATATCTAAGGGGTTCCATTGGAGTTGTAACTTGGGTCATATCACTCCAAATCGCCAGTGTATAATTCCAGTGGACATGGTGGGAGGTTGTGATGTAATTTGATGGGTGTAATGATAATGAAGTTATTTTCAGCTAACTTGAAGAATGTGAGTAACTTTAGGCAATATTTTTAAGTTAAAAAAGAAGCAAGGAAAAATTACTGGTAGTCTAAAATGCATATGAAATAGAGTAAGTTTTTTTTAAAATATTCACCACTGTAAATGAGTTTCAAGTTAAGGAGGATGTGACTAACTTGTGAGTTCACTAGACAGTTATACGGTTCCACTAGCGTTCTGTTCAGGCATGTATGTTTGAATTGAGTCCTGTGATACTACTCGATGTTAGCATTCAAACTAAAAGGATGTGCAATTTTTTTTCAAGCATTTACAAATTTTTCATCAAGCATTTACAAGTATACCAGGTATCCCTAGACTAGTTTTGTTTTTTTTGTGATTTAAGATTTTTTAAGGTCTAGTAAAATTGCAAAAAAAAGTTGCTTCAAAGCCTGTAAATGTGAGTGAGTTCAGTAAATTAGCAAGCCAAGTGCTTCCTAAAATGGTATATGGCTGTTATACTAGAGGAGCACAGGATGAAAGGACACTCAAATAGAACATCACTACTTTCCAATAATCATGTTGATTTGTCTTTACAAAAATGAAAGAAGCAGAATATTTGAAATCTTCATTAGTTAAATACATTAGATTTTCACAGTCCATAATAATATGCAATAGAGTTGATAGTAGAGTCAATAGTTTTTTCTTTAATATTGGAATAGAGTTTATAGATATGGCTCAAAGAAAATCAGTTGGCACAAAAGATACAAAACATGAAATCCTCCATAGCTTAACAAAACAACCTCCAAATTATAAGTATACAATAACCGCAGAACTTAAAAACCCTAAATTCAAATGCTTACATAGATTAGTTTAGATAAAACATGCATAACATAATCAGAAACTTACCAAATTGAAACCTCCAGCCTTGTGATAGCGCAGAGCTAAATTTAGATAGTAGCAGTATCAAAGAACAAGACCAAAGTTTATTTCTTCATTATATGCATTCAATCTACCCTATATGCATTTATTAAAAAAAAATTTCACAGATATGCCAACAGAGCTCTCCGTCACTTATGGCAGGAACTAATAAATAGCTATTAATAGCTATTAAAGCATAGACAATTCCGTATGACACACTAATAATAAATAGTTATTAAATTATAAATGAATTAAATATACATAGCTCTCCCTTAAGTATAATGAATTAAATATTTATCAGATTATTTTAAAACAAAATTAATTTTACCCCTTACTATTGGTAATATAAACCAATAGGAAAAAAGAAAAATAGTATTTATATATTCAGTTTAAATAAAAATTAAATCTCAACTATAGAATAATTGTGCTAAAAATTTAATTCTTTGTCACCATTGGTTGGAATCAATAGTACTAATAAATCTAGGTGATGCAATAGTAACCTACCTGCGACAGGAACTAATAAAACATACTATGCTATATATATTATGTTTCTTCTTAAATAAAATATATTATTTAAAAATTCACTCTTGTTGATTCTAATAAATTGCATAATTTTTAATAATTTATAGTTTTTTTATTATCATTAACAATTTTTTATTAATTTGAACATAAATTATGTTTTTTTGGCAATTTATAAATTTTTGAAAATATAAATGACATAGTTGAATATTGATGAAGAAAATTATAGGTTGAAATAGATAGTGTGTATTTGTACTAGAGAGAACCCATTTATTATGTGTTAGTGACATTTAAAATTGTAAATTAATTATATTCCCTATTATAAACAACTTATTTTTAAAATAAGTCAAAAAAATAATTTTCAAATTAAACTCTCACTAACACTTGTAATAAGTATCTAAGATGTCTTTTGGATTTCATACTTTCTTAGTTGATTTAGTTTTTTCTCTATCTCAAATCTTAGTATTTGTACATCAGGAAAACAAATATTGTGTAATTGAATTTTAATGAGGAAAATTTCAAGTTGAAATACACAATGCATATTTTAACCTACACATGCACCCATTTCTTACAGATTTTAGTGACAATTTATACTTTAAATTAATTGCATTCCCTACAGAAACAACACATTTTAAATAATTTTAAAATTCAATATCAAAAATAATTTGTAAATTAAATTTTCACTAACACTTGTAATTTAAATTTCTAAGACATCTTTCAAATTTTAGAACTTCTTAATTGATTCGTATTTTATTTTGTCTCAAATGTTAGGAATCATATATTGGCAAAATGAATATTGTGTAATAGAATATTGATGAAGAAAATTGTAGGTTGAAATACACAATGTGTATTTCAACATGCACATGCACCCACAATTTAAATTACAAATTAATTGCATTTCTTACTAGGTAAACTAAGTAGTAATAATAGTAGCTTCAAGTTTGAGATGAGCATAGAGCTAGCATCTCCTCATACATATTATTAAATATTGGACAATGCATCTCTCTATTTCACAATAATCTAGTACATAATAATAATTATAATGATTTATACACAAAATTACATATTGAAATATGCACTATGTTTTTGAATATGCAATTCACAAGGTTCTCAAACCTAGTTATACCACAATTGTCTTGACAACTATAACATTTTCTATCATGTTAGGATACATTGAAAGGACCTAGTGGTAGAAGGGTTAGTTTGAGACAATGAGAGGTTATTCTACTAGTATATTTATATTTAAAAAATATATCTACAATATGCCGAGAGATATCTTCCAAATTTTTTTTGTTTTCTGGTTTTTGATTTTGATTTTTTATATTTTTTATAAATTACTGGCTTTTTATTTTTATTTTTTTATTTTTTATAAATTACTGGCCACTAGAATGCAAGCGTTTCATTTCCCATTTAAATATATTTCTTATTCTTCACATTTATAAATTACTTGCATCTACAATATTTGCATTTTGGTTAAAATAGCACAAGAATCTCATAAATTACTCACATCTAGAATAATTGCATTTTGGTTTAAAATAGAAAAAGCATCTTTGACACTGGTGTCACATTTAGTGGTGTATTTATTGTAATTTGTGTCACATTTAGTGGTGTATTTATTGTAATTTCATTATGATCCCTCTACTTTAATAATCTCTTGCATATAAATTTTTTTATTTTTTATATTTTTTTAGATTAGAATCTTATAAAATTACACGAAATATTGGAATCTTTCAGCTCTTCAACTCCACCTGTGTTGTGAATGTAGAATGCCTCTCAGCATAATTAGTGGGTCACATAATAGTTCAAGAAAGTATAGGATGAGCCTCCACTATGCCCAATAAATCAATGAGAAAAGAGGAGTGCCCATAACAAAGGGCAAGATAAAGCGGCCTAATTTTGAAAAAATATCTAGAATACATTCAAATCATAAACTAGACAAGTGTAGGTTGAAATACATATTGTATTTTTTAACTTGCAATTTTTTAACTAACATTCAATTACATAATATTTATTTTCCCATGTATGAACCCCAAAATTTCTAAGCTTCTTAGGTCATTTATAAATTTTTTTTTCAAATTTTGGTGCAGTCATGGTAGGAGGGTTCACAGGATGAACTGTCCAAACCGTACAGTAAGAGTAAAGACAAAGAAAACAACTCAAGGAAATAAAACCAATGCAAATTCAGTCATTCAGTTTATGATAGAATTCAAAATAGAGATCCACCAACATCATGCAGGCTTACAATTCAGCTCATAGGCCTGATTACATACATGTGCAAGAATAGGCCTTGAAGCTCCTTCACCAGAAAATATGAATAAGATATCAATCAAGATCTTTCTAAATCATCAACTACTTTCCTAAGGATCTATTACATCATTATATATCATATTAGGAAAAATAAATTCCTTTGCATCATCCACAAGAGATTAAGAATCCTAATGAAGAGGTGTAACATGTGTTTTTGGATAGGTCAAACCTATCGGCTTGAAAATCCTTCTCCAATGGATACAATGAAGTGCAGACCTATGAGAAAGGTCAACCATGAACCAAGGAACATTGTAGAATGAATCATTGAGATCTACAAGTCGGCCAATGCTCCAAAGATCTTCTCCTATAGTTGATTGTTCTTGACTGTCAAAATGCTCTGCACTGAGAAAACATAGGATCTTTTGATAGCAATAACTTTTCAGTAACTGATCCAAATGCTCTGCAAACATAGGATGATGTAAAGGAACATGTCTAGATGCCAAAGACCTAATCTATAATGCTTGAGAAGCCACTGTGACAAAATGTTGATCAAGATGTTAAAACTGGTTACTAACTGAATTGAACTGAAAGAATGAAAAGAAACAAACAAACTAAAATGCAAATGTTTTTGGTTGATACAAGATTGTTCTAAACTAGGGATGCTCCTGCATCAAACACCTAGGGTTATTCAAAAAGTGAGTCCCTCACTTTGCTAGGGCTAGAGGGAATCCAAAATGGTCCGCCTCAACTTGAGAAATCCAAGATGAATCTTCTTTCAGTTGGCCTTTCCACTTCACAAGATATTCTTTGTATTGTCTTCCTTTGGTGCTGCGTGTAATTCTACTGTCCAAAATGTCTTCAATCTGGTCCAGTGCTTGATGTGGTAACTACTTCTTCAAGTCTTCTTCCATGCTATCACTGAACTAGATGTCTCATGATACTGATATAGTTCTGCAATGTTGAAAATAGGTGATATGCTCAAAGTATCCGGCAACTCCACTTCATATACATTTCCTGAATCAAACTTTCTAAGAATCTTGCGAGGTCTAAACTTCTTCATCTTCAACTTGTTATATGTCCCAACTAGAAATCTTTCTTTTCTCAAGTACACCATCACTTCATCTCCAAATTTAAATTCTTTATGTCTTCTCTTCTCATCATCCTTCTCTTTGTACTTACTATTCATATTATCCAAATACTTCTTAACTTGATCATGCACTGTCTTCATGTGTTCTGCAAATTCTTTTGCTTCTACACTTCTCTTTTCATCCATAATGATATCTCTCAATTTTGCAACTCCTTTAGTGTTTACTCTGGTAACAATCTCAAAAGGTGTTCTTCCGATACTTCTATTCATTAAACCATTATATGTAAACTCTGCTTGTGAAAATATCAAATCCCAACTTCCTGTCTTGTCTCTAACCAAACATCTCAACAAATTTCCTAAACTCCTGTTCACTACCTCTGTCTGTCCATCTATTTATGGATGAAAAGTTGAACTGAACTTCAAATCTATCTTCATCTTCTTCCAAAGTGTTCTCCAAAAATATCCAACAAACTTTGTATCTCTATCTGAAACTATACCCTTAGGTAATCCATGCAATCTCACTCTCTTTGAAAAATAGGTCTGCTACATGCATTGCATCAGTTGTTTTCTTACAAGGTATGAAATGAGCCATCATTGAAAATTTGTGCACTACTACAAATATTGAATCATGTCCTCTTTGTGTCTTAGGCAATCCCAGTACAAAATCCATGCTTATGTCTTCCCAAGGTCTCTCCGGTACTGTCAAAGGTTTATATAATCCAATCTTTTGACTATTCCCTTTTACAACTTGACAAACTCTACAGATTTGCACAAATTTCTGAACATCCTTATGAATCTGAGGCCAAAAGTAATTTTCACCTACCAAAGCCACTATCTTATTAATTCCAAAATATCCTGCCAATCCACCACTGTGTTTCTCCTTGATCAAATTGTTTCTCATCAAACTTCTAGGTATGCATAACTATCTTCCTTTGAACAACATATGTTCTTGAATTAAATCATCCAACCACTTACTTCTATCTATCATAACTAGTTCTTTACATGCTTTACAAGGTTTTGCAAAATCAGTGTCTCCCTAATACATATTCTTTAATTCATCAAATCCTATCACTTCAATTCTCATCTCTATCAGCAAATTCCTTCTTCTACTCAATGCATTAGTAGCTTTGTTTGGTTTACCACTCCTATGATTCAACGCAAAAGTTAAACTCTTCCTGAACTCTACCCATCTTATATGTCTCTGATTCAAATTACCTTGACTATTCAAATACTGCAAAGCTTGATGATCTGTATACAACATAAACTCCTTAGGCAACAAGTAATGTGTCCACTTCTTCAAGGCTTGAATTATGGCATAGAACTCTTGATCATAAACTAAATATCTTCTCCTTGCATCATTCAACTTCTCACTGAAATATGCTACAATTCTACCTTCTTGACTTAGCACTGCTCCAATCGCATTTCCACTAGCATCACAATGAACTTGAAATACCTTATTGAAATCTACTAATGCCAAAATAGTTTTCTTAGTCACTTTCCGCTTCAACAATTCAAAGCTTTTGTCTATTCCATCTGTCCACTTAAAATCTTTTTTGTCACCTCTCATTGTCTCTATAATAGGGTTACAAACTGAACTAAAATTTTTGATGAACTTTTGGTTGAAACTAGCTAATCCATGAAATGATCTTACTTCTCCAATGCTCTCTAGTATAGGCCATTCAATTATTGCTCTCACTTTCTCAGGGTCCATCTTCAATCATTCCGTAGAAATCACAAATCCCAAGTATACCAACTCTTCCTTCATGAAACTACACTTCTTAATGTTTGTCAGCAATTTTTCCTCTCTCAACCTTTGCAAAACTTGTCTAAGGTGCTGCAAATGCTCTTCTCTTGTCTTATTGAAAATAAAAAATGTCATCCAAGTATACAATAACAAACTTACCCAAGAATCTCTTCAAAACTTCATTCATCAACCTAATGAAATTATAAGTGCATTTGATAATCCAAAGGGCATCACTAACCACTCATACAATCCCTCATTTGTCTTAAAAGAAGACTTCCATTCATATCCTTCTCTAATTCTAATCTGATGGTATCCACTTTTCAAGTCTATCTTTGTAAAATACTTTGCTCCACTCAAACAATCCATAATATCATCCATCCTAGGTAAAGGAAATCAGTACTTAACTGTGATCTTGTTTATTCTCTCAAATCGATACACATTCCCCATTCTCCATCCTTCTTTGATGCTAGTACCACAGGTACTGCACAAGAACTCAAACTTTCTTTGATCAAATCTTTTCTCAACAACTCTTGCATCTATCTATTCATTTCTTCATTCTCTGTCGGTGTCATTCTATGTACTGCTTTGTTAGGCAGACTAGCTCCAGGTATAAGATCCATGTGATGACTGATACTCCTTACCAGTTGCAATCCATCGGGCATATTCTATGATATAATGTCTTCATACTCAGTCAACATCTCAGTTATCTCTTCCAGTTGTGAATCTTCAGTTTCCTTCTTCAAGATTTCAGGCTTCTTAGGAATCAAAGCATAACACATATTCTCATGTTTTAAACCATCTAGAAATTTCCTTCCATCTACCAAACAAATTATAGCCCTCCCACATACCACATCTTTGTGATCATCTTCCAAAGGAACCAAGGTAATTCTCTTTCCATCTGCTATTATAGTGTATGTATTCTTTCTCTCATAATGTATGGCTTTCCTATCATTCTACCAAGGTCTACCCAACAAGATATGAAAAACATCCATATGCATAATATCACACAAGACTTCATCATGATAAGATCCAATATGAAATTTCACCAAACATTGTTCACTCACCAACACCTTATGATCATCATGTATCCATGCTATCTGTTATGGCCTAGGGTGTTTCAATCTTTCTAACTTCAACTTAGTTACCATCTCCTCTGAAACAAGGTTATTTGAACTACCACTATCAATCACAACTTTACAACACTTAGCTCTAGATTTACATCTTGTCCTGAACAAACTCTTCCTCTGTGATGGTTCTTCATTTGTCTCTTCTTGAAAAAGTGCTCTCCTCATCACAAGAGATTCTCCCTTCTCAGGTTTACCAACCGAATCAGGTGATCCAATAGGTTCTTCTTCAAGAAAGGTTGCTCTTCCACTGTTCTCTACTCTCTTACTTGTACTACCTTGATTACACTCAAATGCTCTATGTCCTTCACCTCCATATTTGAAACAAGTACCTCTGAATGTTCTCTTATCCAATCCTCTTCCTTCTCTCCTATATCCTTCATTCTAGAATGAATTATAGTTGCCTCTAGGGTGAAATTTTCTGTCAGCACTCCTATATGCATTGTTATCTATGTTCTCCTTTTTGAATAGGCTGTCAAACTTATTCTATTCTAGATGCAATCTATCTCTTCTAGAATAAGTCCTACCTCTTTGAACTTTACCTCCTCTTCCTCTCTATCTTTGATCATGTCTTTTATTTAGCTTCTCTTCAACTTTCAAGGCAAATTGATACGCTTCCTCCAAAGATGCCATTCTTACAAGGCTTAGCTCTTTTTGAATGTTCAATCTCAGTCCATTGATGTATCTAGCCACTTTCTCTTTGCTTGCTTCACTATGTCCTATTCTTATGATGATCTTATGAAATTCTTTAGTATACTCCATAGATTTCTCCTTTTGTCTCAGGTTTTGTAATTTTTTCAATAGTTCCAACTCATAGTTAGCAGGTATAAATTAATTCTTCACTTTTGTCACCATCCTATCCCATTTTGTAATCTTTTCTTTCCTTTTCCTAGTCCTTTCCAACTGAACTTCTTTCCACCATATAGCAGCATGTCCTTTCAACTTTGTCTTTGCAAATTTCACTCTCTTCAGATCTTCAACTTCCTCATATTCAAAGTATTCTTCAATATCATTTATCCAATCAATCATCTCTTCTGGATTCAAATTACAAATATAAGTCGGCACATCAATTCTAGGTCTGTTTCCAATTTTTGAAATATCTCTCAACATTTTGATTTGATCTGATTCTTCCTCTCCTTCACCTTCTAGGGTTTCATCAATTTGATTCACAGGTCAAAGTTCTTCTTCATCATCACTTTCAACATCAATTCTAGGGTTTAGTCCTTTTCGCCTATCTTCTTCAATAGCATCCAAATGGATTTGCATTGTTCTCAGCAATTCCATCATCTCATCCATTGTATTTTCCATTGTACTAATAGGAGGAACTCTCCTCCGTGGCATCTTCCTAGGATTAAGTGAAAACTACCTCAAATTCAGCGATCAGGCTACAAGTGACAACTACCTCACAATCAGAAATAGGTTGCGACACAAGTAACCTACCTTGGATTAGTGGTTTGCTTACAACAAGATCTTATAGAATCCCCTTCACCAATTTGTTCAATCACTCTAATACCACTTGGTGCAGTCACGGTAGGAGGGTTCATAGGACAAACTGTTCGAATCATGCAACAAGAGTAAACACAACAGAAAACAACTCAAGGAAATAGAACAAATGCAAATTCAATCATTCAGACTATTATAGAATTTAAAATAGAGATCTGCTGACATCATGTGCACTTACAATTCAGCTCACAGGCCTGATTACATACATGTGCAAGAATAGGCTTTAAAGCTCCTTTGCCAGAAAATATGAATAAGCTATCAATCAAGATCTTTCTAAATCATCAACTACTTTCCTAAGGATCTATTACATGATTATTTATCATATTCGAAACAATAGATTCCTCCGCATCGACCACAAGAGATTAAGAATCCCAATGAAGAGGTGTAACATGTGTTCTTGGATAGGTCAGACCTATCGGCTTGAAAATCCTTCTCCAACGAATACAATGAAGTGTGGACCTATGAGTAAGGTTAGGCATGAACCTAGGAACATTGTAGAATGAATCATTAAGATCCGCAAGTTGGCCAATGCTCTAAAGATCTTCTCCTACAGCTAATTGTTGTTGACTGTCAAAATGCTCTGCACTGAGAAAATAGAGGATCTTCTGATAGTGATAACTTTTTAGTAACTAATCCAAATGCACTATAAACTTAGGATGATGTAAATGAATATGTCTAGATGCCAAAAACTTGATCTGCAATGCTTGAGAAGCCACTATGACATAATTCTATTCAAGATGCTGAAACTGCTTACTGACTGAACTAAACTGAAAGAATGAAAACAAACAAGCTAACTAAAATGCAAATGTTTTTGGTTGATGCAAGATTGTTTTGAACTAGGGATGCTCTTGCATTAAATTTATTTCTTTTTTTTATTCATTTCATTATTTTTTGTGTTTCCAATATAATGATTCCTTAAGTATTTGTACCTCCATATGTTTAATTCATGATTTGTAAGATGTCTTTCAAATTTATGACTTTCTTAGGTGATTCATATTTTGTTTTTTTTGAAATTTTAATATCTATACATTGATAAATTGAATGTTGTTGAGTAAAATTACAAGTTGAAAACCACAATGTGTGTTTCAACCTACACATGTGTATTTCAAATATCACATATTTAGTTCATTGTTAAAAAGATTTTGTTGATTGTGTGCATGCAAATGAAGAACCTAAAGAAACTTGTTTTGAAATGCCAAATTTTTGAGGTGTGTTTTAGGGTTAACACTCATCTCTACATGGCATCCACGTAAATTTCTAAGATTTCTTTCAAAATTTAGACCTTCACATGTTTAATTCATGATTTCTAACATGTCTTTCAAAGTTATGGTTTTCTTAGTTGATTCATATATTGATTCATAATATGTTGAAGAAAATTATGGGTTGAAATACATAGTGTGTATTTCAACTTGAGAGTGCACCCATTTCTAAAAATAGTTTTTGACACTTTAAATTAAAAATTAATTGCACTCAAAACTATAAAAAAATTCATATCTTAAATAATAATTTCAATGTTTATGAATAAAATTATAGATCAAAATACACAATGTGTATTTCAACTAGACAGTGCACCCATTTCTATTAGTGTAAATTAAGCTCACTTAGGTATGAATATATTTAGTTTTTCTCCTTAATGGGGCACATGATAAAATTTGGTGTTCTTGTGCCTTAATTAGCACCTCTATGTTTAGAATAGGTGTCTAGGGTCACTTATCTTGAGTTAAGTAGTCACATGCCTATCTTTAGGCCACTACTATTCTGAAGCTTTATTTCATATTTCTGGCACATCTATTCTTAGAGATTGGATTCCTATATGTACCTGATCATTGAGCTAATTCATTATTCTGTTTTACTTTTTATATTGTTTATCTTTAATAGTGTTCAGTGTGTGATTGTAGATCTCTTGTGACTTGTGCTAGTACTCGCAATCTTCCATGGCATTTCTTGGTTTCTACATGCATTAAAGTGGTATTGTGTGGATGTTTGTTCTAATTCTATGAGATCTTGATAGTGTTGTTGAAGGATGAAATTCAGGGAGGTTGTAGGATCCCTCTTGTATTTCTCCTTGTAGTGACTGAAGGTGGTCATTAGGGTTATTAATCCCACTTGAGGTTTAATCT
Source organism: Cunninghamia lanceolata (assembly GCA_027924645.1). NCBI lineage: Eukaryota > Viridiplantae > Streptophyta > Pinopsida > Cupressales > Cupressaceae > Cunninghamia > Cunninghamia lanceolata. Next base: position 2,958,528 of record BSBN01000062.1, read on the forward strand.
CACATAGAAAATCTTTGAGGAGATTTTCTTTCTTGTGGAGGTCTTTTTTTTGGATTAAGCTAATTTTAGCCTCCACCCTCTAATTGTGGAGGTACTTTTTAGAAATTGTTAGTGCCAAATTTAACCAAATTCTTGTAAAATGTAACTTTAGAGTGCCAAAATTGAAGTGAGTTTGTAAAAAGGTTAAGTATTAAGGTACAATTTTAACCTGCTTAGACCTAACACATTGCATGATAAAGTGCCAAATTCAGGGGGGATCCAATTTTGCATCAAGGGGGGTAGTCTTTGTGTCATGTCTTGTATACTTCCACACTTTCTTCCATATTTTTAGTTTGGGGAATTACATAGTATTTTGTAATCAATGAATTGAGATAATGTTTCAAATTTAGGGGGGTCTATCATGGATTCTGGTATTTATTTATATCCTTCTGTAGTTAGTCTAACCTCAGATAACTATTTATCCTCGAAACAAGGAATAAAGAATCACTGTCTTGAACAAGATCTATTACCCTATCTCCTTGGACTCATTCCTAAGCCAAGTGACTATAAACAAAAGAATAAATGGTTTAACAAAAGAACATGGTCTATAGATTAATAGGTCTTACTATTTATACTAATATTTTACATCATATAGAGCATACTAAGTGCCCTTTCACTATTTGGACCATCATCCAACAGTTGTATGGAGATCTTGATAGTGATGTTTCTGTGGATAACTAGGCTCTTGTGGATGATACTGATACTTTTGTTTCCCCTTCATGCGTAGACACATCCTCATGAGATGACCAGTATATTTGGTTGACATATATTGATACCCCATCTATATTGGAGGACATTCCATATCATATAGTACCTATTGCTACTTTAGAGTCCATTGTTCCTTCTTTAAGAGCTTCAAGTATTCTCTACAACAGGATCATTTATGTCTTCTAGATTCACCTTATTGGGACACACTTCTGCTAGACATCTCTTGGTTGTTTGTAGAGTCTCACATATCAAATCTTGATACACCTTGGAGGATTTCATCTTGTTGTCTGATGATAGTATACATACACCTACTATTACTACATAGTTTAGTTAGACTTCACCGAGGACTTCAAGTGATTCTTCACATGACATCTCATGGGATATTCAACCAACAAGAAAACAACTATTGCAAACAATGGACAATTGAAATGAAAAATATGAGATGATGAATTAGCTTACAAGATGTAGTACATATATGACATAATTGACTAAGAATAGTCGAGCCAATAATAGGAAAAGCTCACTAAGAATAGTGGTGCTCCAAGAATAGGAAAAAATAACCACTTAACTTAGACAAAGCTAATCTAAGCATGCCAAGTATAACTCAAATCAAAACATAGACTCCTAAATATGCACTCCTAAGTAAGCTTAATATACACTAACACCTCCCTACTCAAGCATAGCTTAGGTGGGTTAAATTCATATCGTAAATAATAATTTCAATGTTTATGAGGAAAAATATAAGTCAAAATAAACAATGTGTATTTCAACTAGATAGTGCACCCATTTCTAACCAATTTTTTTGAAACTTTAAATTGTAAATTAATTGCATTACCTACCATAAATAAAACATATTTGAAGTAATTCAAAATTTTAAGATGCAAAATGATTTTTCCAAATAAAACTATCACTAGCATTGGTAATAAATTTCTAAGATGTCTTTCAAATTTTAAACCTTCTTATTTGATTATATTTTGATGTCTCAAGTCTTAGGATTTGTATATTGGAAAAATCAAGACTGTGTAATTGAATGTTGATGCAGAAAATTACAAGTTGAAAGACATAGTGTGTATTTCAACTAAAGAACTTGAACTCATTTTCAATTTTATTTCTAGTTTTTATTATGTTCATATGAGATTTATTTTATTGGGTTATGTTATTTCATTGTATTGCATTTATATCAAAACATTAGGTGGTATGTGTAGCATAAGATGTAGACTCTAATGACCTACATGTTGATCTAGGTGTGGATGTTTGAGCATATTATAGTGACATGGTCAATAGGGTATCCCATCATGACATGAGTAGATGAGATTCAATCCCATGCATATGATATGTGGAGGCAGTGCCAATTTGAATACTTATTATTTTAGTCATAGACTTTTGATTGACTACCAAAATATAGTCATTCATGTAATTGCACACAAAATTCTAGAAAGGCTATTTTAATTTCATGTTTTTCATTTAGAAGGGGTATTAGTACACAAATCCCCTACAAAATGCCATGAGATCCAACCATAGACAAGGAACAAGGACTAATGTTATAAAATCTCACAAAGTATAAATGACCTAAGAAGGTTAGAAACTTAAAGAACATATTACAAATTTAGTCTATGATTTGTAAGATTTCTTTCAAGTTGTATTTTACAACCTCTAGTTTTCAAATTTGAATGATTCATAAATGTCTTTCAAATTACAAAATTTTCAATTTTCCTAATGTATGAATCCCAAAATTTTAAGTACAATATATTTTAAAATATCTTTCATATGTTTTCATTATCAAATCACAACAATATTCATTTTCCCAATTTGAAGGATTCATACATATCAAATCACAACAATATTCATTTTCCCAATTTGAAGGATTCATACATTGGGAAAATGAATAGTGCACATAATTGTGTTTTTCAACCTATAAATTTTAAATTTGAGTGATTCATAAATGACTATTAAATTTGTAAGATGTCTTCCATATTAAGTTTTTCAACCTATAATTTTCTTCATCAACATTCAAATACATAATATTCAATTTAATAATTTATGGATCCTAAATTGTTTTTAAAAAATATGAATCAACTAAAATGGACATAAATTTGAAAGACATCCTACACATCATGAATTAAATGTATGCAAATTGAAATACATATTGTGTTTTCCAACCTACAATTTTCTTCACCAACATTCAATTACATGATATTCCCTTTTCCACTAGATGAGTCTCAACATTTTAATAAATAAAAAATATGAATCACCTATCAAGGTTAGAAATTTGAAATGTGTATTACAAATCATGAACTAAATATGTGCAGGTTGAAATACAAATTATGTTTTCAACCTACATTTACTTAAGGAATCATAACATTGGAAAGACAAAAAATAATGAATGAAATAACAAAGGTAAAAAAAATTGAAACACAGTAAGTTATAAATGACCTAAGAAGGTTAGAAATTTGAACTATATCTTAGAAATTATAATCTAGAGTTGAAATATATATTATGGTTTTTAACCTACTATTTTTTGGACATTTTCTAATGTATGAGTCCCAAAATTTCAAATACAATAAATTATGAATCAAATTGAATCATAAATTTTATAGACATCTTATAAATCATAAACATGTATAGATTGAAATACACATTGTATTTTTTAACTTGTAATTTTCTTCACCAAAATTCATTTCCATAGTATGTGTATTTCAAAGTACAATTTTCTTCAACATTCTATTATATAGTATTGGGAAGATAAATCTAATTTTGTGGATTAACAATATAAAAAATGGGAATAAAAGTCCAATTTATAAATTAAACTTGTAATAAATTTCTTAGATGCCTTTCAAATTTCAGACATTCTTAGTTGATTTGTATTTTTCTGTCTCAAATGTTAGGATTTGTATATTAGAAAAATGAATATTGTTTAATAGAATGTTGTTGAAAAAAATTGTAGATTGAAATATATATTATTTTAAGTTCCATATGCACCCATTTCTTAAAAGACTTAATGACATTTTAAATTACAAATTAATTACATATCCTATTATAAAAAACTCATTTTTTAATCATTCAAAAATTCAATATATGCAAATTAATTTAGAAATTAAACTTTCGCTAACACTTGTAATAAATTTTAAAGATGTCTTTCAAATTCTAGACCTCCTTAGTTGATTTATATTTTCTCTATCTTAAATGTTAGCATTTGGTAAAATAAATATTCTATGTAAAAATAGTAGATTGGATTTTAAAAAAAAAAAGATGCATAGCACTTGAAATATTATATTAATATATATAGCAAGATATTACAAAAAAGCTCCCAAGGAGCAAATATGTCCAGACCCAACACATATATTATCAACCTGGAAAATCCCTTAAAAATAGAGGAGTGTATAAAGACAAAAGTAGGTTGGAATTTTTAAACCTTCTTAATTGATTTAAATTTTTCTCTATGTCAAAATTTAGGATGGGCAAAATAAATGTTTAATAAAATGTTGATGAAGAAATTTGTAAGTTAAAATTTATGTTGTGTATTTCAATCTACATATGCACCCATTTATTATAAGCATCTGTGATAGTTTAAGTTACAAATTAATTGCATTCCTTTCTATAAACAATTGTTAGTGACACTTTAAATTACAAATTACTTTCATTCCCTACCATAAATTACTCATTTTTGAAATAAATAAAAAATCAATATGCAAATTAATTTCCAAATCAAACTATCATTTGTAATAAATTTCAAGAAATCTTTCAAATTTCAAATCTCCAATATTAGCATTGGTATATTGGCAAAATGGAGATTGTGTATTTTAAAGTTGTTGAAGAAAATTACAAGGTCAAGAGTATGTATTTCACCCAAAGAGTGCATCCATTTCTTAAAAATGTTAGTGACACTTAAATTGCAAATTAATTGCATTCCCTACCATAAACAACTCATTTAAATAGACAATTGAAAAATTCAATATGCAAATTAATTTGTAAATTAAACTATTACTAGCACTTGTAATAAATTTGTAAATATCTTTCAAATTTCAAAACTTCTTAATCACATCATATTTACATTCACAAAATGAATATCTATTTAATGATTTGTTTTATTTATATTTATCATAAGAATGGATAAAATAATCATCTTGCAAACATATTTCCATATAATAATCATAAGTCAAATATTTTGTTTCTAATGAAAAATCCCAAATTTACACTAATTGATTAAATATTTTCTTTGGATTAATCCTAGTATATTTATATTTAAAAAATATATCTAAAATAGGCCGAGAGATATCTTCTCTAGGCGCCTATTTTTTTTTATCAATTTACCACCCTTTCAACTCACCTCAAATCCTACAATTTGATATGTTCATTCTACATGTGGAAAAAAATTAAGGAGGCAATATAAATTGATTGAATGTGTGTCTTTTCATATGCCATTCTATAACGTTTCTTTCTTTAATCTTAGTGCATAGTGATGGCTTGTTTGAAACTGCCATCCACCTTTCTTTACATCCATCACGTATTTTCTTTTTTTTCTTTTTTTTTATTCCTTTCACCATCCATGCTCTGAATGTAGGAACCATCTAGGCGTAATTAAAATATTTATTTATTTAAATATATAATAAAATGAATATTATCAAATAATTAAATATAATACATAATTTAATATTAAATTTATATATTATAATCATCAAAATTTTAAAATATATTTTAATACTTATAAATGAAAGTATATAAGATTTACTATTTGAGTAATAACAAAAACAAATATTTATATAGAAAAATCAACTACATATTATTATATGTATTCCTATCATTTTGGTTTCCTTTATAATTTTTTAAATAAATCTTTTATTTAAAAAATAACTATATACGTTTGTGCATTTTTTATAAAGAAAAATACATCTCTTAAATTTTGTAAATATTTGTTTTAACATATTTAGTAGTAAAGTTTTTTAAAAATAAATTTGGAATGTGATATAAATGCTTTAGCATTTGAAATCTTTTTTATTGCGAAAATCATTTCATTATAACCCTAAGATCTTGTTCGTTTCATTTACTAGATTAAATAGAGAAAAAAGACGATGACAAAAAGAAAAGAACTTAAACATGTGAGTATGCGTGTGAAATGGACAATTAAATGAGTTTATGTTGAGAAGTCATGTAATGGTGATATTCATTTTCAACGGGCTTTTCTTTTATTCAAATTGGAATTTGATTGAAAAGAAGCCAATAAAAAACTGAAATCATTTCTACAAATTGTAATGAAATGGTTTTTAATCAATAACTTTATCTAGACTGACAAATTGATTCATAGCTAGAATCCTGACGTTATGAGATCTACAGCATGAGAATTTCTACTCTGTAGATTTCCTAATTTATGAATGGAAAAGACGGCATTGATAATACAATTTTATTGGCAATGTAGTATAAATGTTCTAGGAAGGGGCAGGTGCAAATGCTGCAGCAAGGGAAAAAGGGCTGTTCGACTACGTGTGGATCTCCGAAGTGCTGCCTCATATCAAGACCTCCCCTAAAAATAGAGTTATTCTTGGACGAGAAAACCCATTATAGCTCATTCATTAAAGCTTCCGTAATATCGAGGCCATCCCTGTCACAATGGTACGGGCATGTGTGGAATGGTAACATGATGGTATGCCGATAAGGATGTCAAGGGGAGGGATATGGAAACGGAACATAAATGAAAAAATCGAACACAAAAGACAAACATTAAAAGTCAAAGTGACACAGATGCAAATTTCACAACTCACCTGTTGTTTACGCTTAAGTTTTATGGACTGTACCGACTCCCACTATTTGATTTATCCGTGCAAATTGACAATCAAAGCATGTTTTTCTTCGTAATTATGAATAAATGTCAAAATCAAAGCATGTTTTTCTTCATAACCACCCCCACTACTTAATTTATCTATGCAAATTAAAAATCATGTACATTTGAGTGTAATTTTAAAAATTAACTCTTAATTCAAAAGTTTCAGTTACAAACAAATGTCTAAATCAAAGTATGTTTTACTTCATACCCACCCCCACTATTTGATTTATCTATGCAAATTGGAAATCAAATACATTTGATTGTAATTTTGAAAATTAACTCTAACTCAAAAAAATTCAGACTATTACAAACAAATGTCAAAATCAAAGCATGTTATTCTCCTTACCTACCCCCACTACTTGATTTTTCTATGCAAATTGAAAATCAAATATTTGATTGTAATTTTGAAAATTAACTCTAACTAAAATATTTCTTGACAATCATGAACAAATGTCATATTCAAAGCATACTTTTCTTCATACCTACTCCCACTACTTGATTTATCTATGCAAATCAGATATTTGATTATAATATTGAAAATTTACTATATCTCAAAAATTTCCTAACAATTACAAACAAATGTCAAAATTAAAGCATGTTTTTCTTGATACCGACCCCACTACTTGATTTATCAATGCAAATTGAAACTCAAATAGTTGATTATAATATTGAAAATTAACTCTAACTCAAATATTTCTTGACAATTACAAACAAATGTCAAATTCAAAGAGAAGTTTTCTTCATACCTACTCCCACTACTTGATTTATCTATGCAAATTGAAAATCAAATATGTGATTGTAATTTTGACAATTAACTCCTAACTAAAAATTCCTTGACAATTATGAACAAATGTCAAAATCAAAGCATGCTTTCTTCATATCCAACCCTACTACTCAATTTATCTATGCAAATTTAAAATCAAATATTTGATAGTAATTTTGAAAATTAACACTAACTCAAAAATTTCTTGGCAGTTATGACCAAATGTCAAATTTAAACCATATTTTTCTTCATACCCACTCCCACTACTTGATTTACCTATGCACATTGAAAATCAAATATATCATTGTAATTTGAAAATTAACTCTATCTCACTTTTTTTTACAATTACAAATAAATGTCAAAATTAACTCTAACTCTAACTTGGCCATTGTTACAATCTGCTTGACCATTTCTTTTATTATCTACATATGATCTCTCATTGAACCTAACTTCATTTGAATTCTAAGGATTTAGATTCAATTTGTGTATCTTTCATTCGTTAACTTAGGTCATTTCTGCAAGTGAAGATCTACACTTGATTAAAAACTATAATTGTAATTTTGACCTCAAATTTTTCAAATTCAAATTAAAAAATGGGCCCAAGCCGGCCCCAAATGGATGGTGGCATTAGATCCATGGGTTGATATAGTTGGGATTCACCTAGAGAAAAGAAGAGTGCGTACTTCTATGAGTAGAGGTTATTTTGTACATATACCTATACAACTACTTTTCAGTGTAAATGGGTGTAGCATCCTCTACACTATGCCTAGTACCTTGGCAAAAACCAACACAAAATTCTATTTGTTGAACTAGTTTATTTCACTAGATTACTAATTAATTATAGCATTAATCATGTAAGTTATGATCAATTATAGTCTCTAATGAATTTCCCTACTCATTAAGGTATCATGCCTAATCACTACCAAGAGTATAAGATATACTCTAAGACACTATCTCTTAAAAATTCTATAAAAATGTTTGCAAATTGACTATAAAGTATAATAACCTATGTTATTATTTCATATTAAAAATCAAATTTTAGAGGGAGAGAATTAGGAGAATGAAGCTGAGCGGAGCTCTGGTGCATGCTAGGGCACGCGTGCCGTACCCGCGTCCATTTTTTCGCGCCTGTGTGTGTTTGGCGGGTCTCGGCTGCTCGCGGGGGGTCTGTCTGAGTTCGCAGGGGTCTGGAGGAGCTTGGGCAGGGGTGTGAGCTCCTCCCTTTCGTGATTGAACGTTGGTAGGGTTGCTGACAGGTGCGTGGGTCGCCTGGTCAGTGGTTGCGCGGCGGCAGGGGCTTTTGAGCCGTCTACATTGCCTCTTTCCCTCTTTTGCCTGGCGTGTGGGCCCTTTTTACCATGGAGCATCAGGGTTTTGCCTCTCCCCTAGATTTGGAGATGGGCGATCCTTCCTCTCTGATGCATGCCAACACCAAGGATCGTATTGAGCTTCCTCTTTCTGGAGAGGGTACCTCCTCTTCAAAAGGGTCGCTTCGAATTAAAAAAGTCAATGGTTGTTTGGAGCGAGTGGAAGATCGACCGGTCTTGGTTATTCAACCTAAGCAAGTTTCAGAGGATGTTGAGTACTGGTGCAAGCATGCTCTTATCTGCAAATTTTTGGGCCTTCGTCTTTCTCTTCCCGTGTTGGAATCCTGGGCACGTCGAGTATGGAACCCTGAAGGAGATATGGAGATCCTTTTAGCGGCTAATAACTACTTTCTGGTTATTTTCTCAAGCATGTCGGACAGGCATAGGGCTTTCGAAGGTGGCCCTTATTTTTTTAACCAGGTTGGGCTCTTCATCAAGCCTTGGCATATGGGCTTCAACTCCGCTGAAGAGATCCCTTCGCGGGTGCCTGTGTGGGTTCGCTTGCCGAGGCTTCCGCTAGAATTCTGGAGGGAAGATATCCTCCATTCAATCTCTTTGCTTCTTGGGAAACCTGTTGGATCGGCTTCACAGACTCAAGACCGTAAGGTAATTTCTTTTGCTCGTATTTGTGTCGAAGTTGATTTGAATAATCCATTACCAGACTCTATGGAAATCTGCATGGGTTCTTCCTCCTGGATCCAACAGCTAGATTATGAAACCCTACCATTCAGATGCCGAATTTGCCATGAATATGGGCATCTACACCGCAGATGTCCCAGATTGAAATCTTCCCCCATGTCTGCCTCTGGACCTCCCAGGACGGACAAGGGGAAAGCTCCAGTGTCGGATGGGCCTGTTGATAAGGAGGGATTTACCCCGGTTACTTCTCGGAATAAAGGCAAAGGCAAGAAGAGATCCTGGATGGATAGACAGAATGATGGCACATTTAATCGTTTTGAGGTTCTCGATAGCGTAGTCCAAGAAGATGGTATTCTGGTAGAGCCCTCTTCTGGGGTTCAAGGTTAGGAAGAGATTCAGGTGGCGGAGGCGAAGGAGGAAGAGCTCATTCTTCCGTCAGGGATTCATCAGGCTGGTCTGCCGGCTTTGGACTTGCCTCCTTAAGTTCAGAATATTGTTGGCCTCCAGGAGTCACAATCTCCGGTGGGTACTGTTGGTTCGGCTCCTCACCCCCAAGGTACGAAGGGGTCTGCGGATCCTGTGAAGGGGGCTAAGGCTCCTCCGGCCTTAGGTTTGCATCAAAAATCTTTCAAAAAGGGGCCTCTAGATAAACAGTCAAGGAGTGGAAGGAAAACTGATCAAGAGAAGGTTAAGATTATGGGTGATACTCTGGTTGAGTCCGGGTCAGTGAAACCTATTGATTCCCACTTCTCCCACCCCCCTAAATGATAGTTTTATCTTGGAATGTTGGGGTTTGAACAGCATCCCTAGACAAAAGGTTGTTCGTAGATTAATTGAGTCTCAGGCTCCGGATGTAGTCTTTCTACAGGAAACCAAGCTTACAGTGGATGGTTTGAATAATTGTGCTCCGCGTATCTGGCCCCAAGGCTACTGGCAGGGGGTGGGGGCTTTGGGCAGCTCTGGGGGGTGGCTTGCTTCTGGAACCCGAGGAAAGTTTCCCCCTTATGGTGGGCTTCTAGTCAGTCTTCCATCTCTATGGTGGCCTCCATTTTTGAAACTGGCGAAAGATGTCTTTTCTCTAATATTTATGCTCCTACTGATCTTCCAGGTAAGACTCAGCTTTGGGATCATATCTACTTTGTCTGTTCTCTGGACCCGTATCTCCCATGGATGTTGGCAGGTGATTTTAATGCAGTTATTAGTATGGAGGAAAAACAAGGAGGGTTAGCCAGGCTTGATTCTTCTTCTCTTTTGCTCAGAGATAAAATTAGTTTCCTTAACCTTGTTGACGTGAAGCCAGTCAATGGAGTTTTTACTTGGAACAACAGGAGGTGTGGTGATGAGGCTATCTCAGAACGGCTTGATAGATTTCTAGTCTCCTGTTATTGGATGAGCAGCAGGTGGACTACCAGTTCTGAAATCCTGGATTAGAGGGGTTCCGATCACTGGCCGATCAAATTCTGTGCCTCCTCTTATGGGGTCACTAAAAATCCTTCTTTCAAATTTCAATTGATGTGGTTTCGCGAGCAATCTCTTCGGGATCTTGTGCTGGAATGGTGGTACGAAGGGCTCCCTGCCCACGGGAGGGCCATGTACACTTTTAGCAAACGGCTTCAATATGTGAAGTATCGGCTTAAGAGGTGGAATTATCAATGCTTTGGGAACTTGCATGCTCAGAAGCTTGCTGCTTAGTCCAAGCTGGATAGTATCACTCATCAAATTTGAGACTATGGGCTATCCTCTGACCTTCTGAATGCTAAGTCCCTGGCCCTCAAGGGCTTAGAGGAGTGGGAGCTTCGGGAGGAGATTTTCTGGAAGCAAAAAGCTTGGATTCATTGGCTTCAGGAGGGGGACAGGAACATGGCTTTTTTTCATAACTCGGTTAAGGCTCGTAGGCAGGGGAACTCTATTTCCACTCTTGTCTCGAGTGATGGGGCCCAGCTCTCGTCCTATGGTGAAATTTCCAGGGAAGCTGTCACCTATTTTTCTAATCTTTTTTCCAGGGAGGATATTGCTGCCGGTTCTGAAAAGCGGGCTATCTTGGATTGTATTCCTTGCTTGGTCTCGGATGAGATGAATAGGGCTCTTCTGAGTCCAATCTTGTTACCTGAGCTGGAGAAAGTTGTGTTTAGTATGAAAAAAGGAAAAGCTCCTGGCCCCGATGGGTTTCCGATAGAGTTCTTCCAGGAATTTTGGGAAATAATAAAGTCTGATCTCCTTGAGGTGGTTCAGGAATCTCTTAGGAACAAACAAATGCTTAAGTCTTTGAATTCTACTTTTCTGGCTCTCATACCTAAGAAGGAAGGGGCTAATCGGATGGATCAGTTTCGGCCTATTGCCTTATGCAATGTCACCTACAAGATCATTACCAAGTTGATTGCTGAGAGACTCAAACCCATCCTTGGTGCTTTGATTTCTGCTGAGCAGGGAGGTTTTGTGGACGGGCGACAGATTTTGGATGGTGTCATGATTGCTACGGAGGTTATTCACTCTATGGCTTCCTCTAAGGAGAAGGCGATGTTCATTAAGCTTGACATGGCTAAAGCTTATGATCGGGTGAGCTGGGAGTTTCTTCAGAATATCCTCTTGACTTTTGGCTTCAACGAGGAATGGGTGAGCTGGGTTCTCAGCTGTGTAACCTCGTCCTCCTTCTCTGTTCTTCTTAATGGGGATTCTTCAGATTGGTTTAGTGCTTCTCGGGGTCTTCGGCAAGGGGACCCTCTGTCCCCGTATCTTTTCATTATCATGGCGGAGGGCCTTGGTAGATTTATTAAATCTCAAGTGTGGCTGGGTCTTCTTCACGGTTGGAGCTGGACCAATGATCTCCCTCCCTGTTCTCACCTTCAATTTGTGGATGATACTGGACTGATGGGCTTGGCTAGAATTAGCGAGGCAGTGAACTTCAGGAGAACTTTAGATATCTATTTGAGAGCTTCTGGTCAGTGTATCAATGATGACAAATCTTCCATCTATTTCTTCAATACTCCTCGTCTCATTCAGAATAGGATTGCCAGGATTCTTAGATTTCAAATTGGTTCTCTTCCCATGATGTACCTGGGGACTCCCTTGGCCCTGGGATCTCAGCGTCGAAGTTTTTGGCAGGGGATTTTAGATAAGTTCCGGAGTAAGGTTAGCCATTGGACTCACAGATGGCTCTCTTTTGCTGGTAGAGTGCTTCTCCTAAAAGCTGTGGTGCAGTCTCTCCCTATTTACAGGTGTTGTGTGCAGATTCCTCCCACATCCTTTGTGAGGGAGTTTGATGCTCTTTCCCGGCAATTCCTTTGGTCGGGTAACCTTCTTTCCTCGAAATGGAGTTTAGTCAAATGGGAGTCTGTCTGTAGGCCAAAACATGCTGGTGGCCTTGGCCTCAGGTCTATGGCTCTTGTGGTTACGGCTTTGGCGGCTAAGCTATACTGGAGATGGTGCAACAGCCAGGATCAGGATTGGGCCAAGATTCTTGCTTGCAAGTATGTTCCTGGGGTTGAGAGCTGGGATGTGCCACGGATTGCTTTGTTGGGCAAAGGCTCTTGCATTTGGGATACTCTTAAGAAGGGAGCTCAGCTTGTTCAGAATGGTCTTTTCTGGATCTGTAATAATGGTTCTGATGCTCTTTTTTGGTTGGACTCTTGGGATGGCCACCCCCCCATTCTGTCTAGTTTCCCTCAGCTTATGCCTCTTGGCCAGATGTTCTCTGATGCTGGTTGGAATAAGGTGGAGCATTTTAAAACAGTTAAGCGTATCGGTCATCTGGAGGTGTCTTGCTGGAAGGACCCGCAGGAGTGGCCTGTGGCTGGCTCTGATGAGGATCGTGCTACTTTGTGTAAGGTCTTGGAGGGCAGGCTTTGTAGCACTCTGAAGGAGAGGGACAAGTTGGCTTGGAGCCCTAGCCCAAAAGGGAATTATACTGTTGCTCAGGGTTATGCTGTGCTTGATAGGACTTTATATGGGCCTTCCGAGGTGCCTTGGTGGAGGAAGGTTTGGAACAACTTTTCTTGGCCCAAGTGTAACTTCTTTTTATGGTTGGTTGCCCAGAAGAAATGTCTCACCTGGGAGAATCTTCATAAACGGGGGTTTCAGGGGCCTTCCATTTGTTTTCTTTGTTTGTGCAGTGAAGAATGTTCTTCCCACTTGTTCTTTCATTGCCCCTTTTCTTGTGAGATTTGGCACAGATGGTGGGAGGCTTGGCATCATGGGTGCATTCATGCTTCCTCTCTTATTGAGTTTTGGGAGAGCCTGGGCAGGCCTCCTATGAAGACGCCTTTTCTTCAGGTGGCCTGGTGCATTGGGCCCATTTTCATCTTTTGGAACCTATGGCTGGAAAGGAACCGTAGAGTTTTTTGTGATTCCAGATTGGATACTGGTCAATTGTGGACGAAGATTATCAGTAGGCTCCAGGAGACTATTTCCGCTAAATGTGATATGTCTGAAAGTATTGATCCTGGGGATGTTGCGGTTATGCGGGATCTGAGCCTGGGTGTTAATAGTAGGGGAGGCCGTACTGGTCTTATGCCACGCCGTGTCAAGAAACGGGTCTGTCGTGATGGGAAGTGGGCACCTCCTCCAGAGGGAGTCCTAAAGGTTAATACTGATGGCTCTTCTTGGGGGAATCCTGGGCAAGCTGGTATTGGGGGTATTGGTAGAAGTAAGGATGGGGATGTTGTTTTCTGCTTCTCTGTTTACAAAGGGCATCACTCTAACAACCTGATGGAGGCCCTCGCTATAAAGGTTGCTGTTGAGCGAGGTTGCTCTCTTGGCTGGAGGAGGATTATCTGTGAGTCAGACTCTCAAATTGTTGTGGATATGTTGAACAACCAGAGATTGGATGGTGTTAGTTGGCATTTAGCTTCGATGGTCAGACAGATTTTAAGTGTTTACAATTCCTTAGAAGCAGTCTCTTTCTGTCACATCCCTCGAGAATGGAACAGTGTGGCTGACTGCTTGGCGAAGTGGGCCTCAGAGAAAGGGGATGGCTGGGATATCAGTGGTAGGAAGGAGTTACCTTCTGATTATCTGGGGATTCTAGAGAGATTTTTATTGGATGATATGACTATGTAGTGTTGTTGTTTGTTTGTTGGCTGTTGTCCTTTCAGTTGAGCCTGTGGCTCTTGCCTTGTTTCTTGTTTTGGATTGAATAAAATTTTTTCCCCTTTGTTTTTAAAAAAAAAAAAAAATCAAATTTTAGAGGATGACATTTTTTTCTATGTACTTTTACTTTGCAATTAAGAGATTATTTTTTTTTATTAATATATAGATTTGTATGGTTATTCAATATCTAAATTTCCTATCAATATCTAACTTTTAAACATAGATTTTGAAATGGGGTGACTATATAAAATAAAATATTTAAAACTAGCCCCTAATAAGCTTGGGTGATTATAGCCCTAGTTGTTATATACAATATCTAATGATATATGCCTATCTTAAATAATAATAAAACTTAACTAAGATGATTTTATTATAGGATTAAGGAAAATATATCCAATACAAGAAAATTGAACACTTTTGAAGAACCTAAAAATAGTCAAATCTAAGAGATAGAAGAATAAAAAAAGGCCAAATAGCTACTAATAACCATTAAAAAATTTCTTAGACATGATTTTAATTATACTAGGTTTAAACATTCAATTAGCTTTGACCTACCCATCGATTTTAATTTCTTAATTAAATTTACTTTATAATCATCTTCTATGCATATACAGAGGAATGTGAAGAGGAAATCTAATGTATTATAGACAGCATTTGGGTTCACAAGTCTAATACAAAACTCAATTTAATATAGATTACACATATAGCCCTAGCATTTGACTACTACCATTAATGAATCTAGTAACATTTAGTAGATATAACAGAAACCAATCCACTATAGTAATAATGTGCTAATCTACAAGAATCAACATAAATAAGTTAAATAATCATTTCTAGATTAGATACAAAAGCATCCATACATCTAATAGTCATATTCATCTACTTTGAATTTTTAGTTTAGCTTTTTATTGGCAGTAGACTAGGCAAGGAACAAAGCTACCACAACTTACTGCAAAAGGAGTGTGGAGCACAAGACCAACCAAGCATAGTATCTATAGAACTCTTTTGTAAGGGACACATCCCTATTATATTCTAATGTATAAGGAAAGTAAGATAGGAACTAAGAAAGTAATCGGAATTAAGGAAGAGACTGAATAGAGCAGAGTCATAGACATGGCTTTTGTAATAGAAATTGAATATTATATATATCAGAGATATAAGGATTATACCATAGTAACATTTGATTGTTTTATGATGAATGTGATGTATTATGCCTGATATAATATTGCTGCATTATGTTATTTCTTATTGTGATTATATATCATTCTATCATTGTCTCATCTGGGGTATAAACAAACTATATAAGAGTATCTTAAGCTCAAATCTCTAGATAGTGTCCCTACTTTCTCTTGCCAATATTTGGTTTCATTGTTTGTACCTTGGTAAGAGAAAATTAACAATCTCTAGACTATAATTTTGAAACTTAACTCTAACTCAAAATATTTCTTGACAATCACCAAAAAATGTAATATTCAAAGCATACTTTTCTTCATACCCACCCCCACTACTTAATTTATCTATGCAAATTGAAACTTAAATAGTCGATTATAATATTGAAAATTAACTCTAACTCAATATTTCTTGACAATTATGAAAAAAAGTCAAATTAAAAGCATACTTTTTTCATACCCACTCCCACTACTTGATTTATCTATGCAAATTGAAAATCAAATATTTGATTGTAATTTTGACAATTAACTCCTAACTAAAAATTCCTTGACAATTAGGAACAAATGTCAAAATCAAAGCATGCTTTCTTCATACCCACCCCTACTACTTAATTTATCTATGCAAATTCAAAATCAAATATTTGATCATAATTTTGAAAATTAGCTCTAACTCAAAATTTTCTTGGCAATTATGAACAAATGTCAAATTTAAACCCATACTTTTCTTCATACCCACTCCCACTACTTGTTTAATCTATGCAAATTAAAAATTAGATATATGATTGTAATTTGAAAATGAACTCTAACTCATTTTTTTTACAATTACAAACGAATGTGAAAATTAACTCTAACTCTAACTTGGCCATTGTTATAATCTGCTTGACCATTTCTTTTATTATCTAAATATGATCTCTCATTGAACCTAACTTCATTTGAATTCTAAGGATATGGAATCAATTTGTGTATCTTTCATTCCTTAACTTAGGTCATTTCTACAAGTGAATATCTACACTTGATTACAAACTATAACAATAATTTTGACCTCAAAACTTTCATATTCAAATTTAAAAATGGGCCCAAGTCGACCGCAAGTGGATCGTAACATTGGATCCATGGGTTGATATAGTTGGGATTCACATAAAAAAAGAACAGTTCACACTTCTATGAGTAGAGGCTATTTTGTACATATACCTATATACAACTACTTTTCAATGTAAAGGGGTGTAGCATCCTCTACACTATGCCTAGTACCTTGACAAAAACCAACACAAAATTTTATTTGTTTAGCTAGTTTATTTCACTAGGTTACTAATTAATTATATCATTAATCATGTAATTTATCATCAATTATAGTCTCTAGTTAATTTCCCTACTCATTAACACTACCTTTTAAAAATCTATAAAAATGTTTGCAAATTGACTATAAAGTATAATAATCTAGGTTATTATTTCATATTAAAAATCAAATTTTAGAGGATGACATTTTTTTCTATGTACTTTTACTTTGCAATTAAGAGATTAATTTTTCCTATTAATATAGATTTGTATGTTTACTCAATATCTAAATTTCCTATCAATATCTAACTTTTAAACATAGATTTTGAAATGGGGTGAGTATATAAAATAAAATAAAAACTACCCCCTAATAAACTTGGGTGATTATAGTCCTAATTTTTATATACAATAACTAATGATATATGTCTATCTTAAATAATAATAAAACTTAATTAATATGATTTTATTATAGGATTGGGGAAAATATATCCAATACAGGAAAATTGAACACTTTTGAAGAACCGAAAAATAGTCAAATCTAAGAAATTGAAATATCAAAAAATCCACATAACTACTGAAAACCATTAAAAAATTCCTTAGACATGATTTTAATTATACTAGGTTTAAACATTCAATTAGCTCAGATAAACCCATCGATTTTAATTTCTTAATTAAATTTACTTTATAATCATCTTTTATGCATATATAGAGGAATGTGAAGAGGAAATCTAATGTACTATAAACACCATTTGGGTTCACAAGTCTAATACAAAACTCAATTTGACAGAGATTACACATATATCCCTAGCATTTAACTACCACCAATAATGAATCTAGTAACACTTAGGAGATATAACATAAACTAATCCACTATAGTAATAATGTGCTAATCTACAAGAATCAACATAAATAAGTTAAATAATCATATCTAGATTAGATACAAAAGCATCCATACATCTAGTAGACATATTCATCTACTTTGAATATTTACTTTAGCTTTAGACTAAGCAAGGAACAAAGCTACCACAACTTACTACAAAGGGAGTGTGGAGCACAAGACTGACCAAGAAGATAGTATCTATAGAGCTATATTTTGTAAGGGACACATCCCTATTATACTCTAATGTATAAAAATAGTAAGATAGGAAGTAAGAAAGTAAGCATAACGTAATTAAGGAAAATACTAAACAGAGCAGAGTCATAGACCTTCCTTTTGTAATAGAAATTGAATATTATATATATTGGAGAAATAATGATTATACTAGAGTAATATTTGATTGTTTACGATGAATGTGATGTATTATGCTTGATATAATATTACCACATTATGTTATTTCTTATCGCAATTATTTATTATTCTATCATTGTCTCATTTGGGGTATAAACAAACTATATAAGAGTATCTTGGGCTCAAATCTTTGGATTGTGTCCCTACTTTCTCTTGCCATTATTTGGTGTCATTATTTGTACCTTGGTAAGAGAAATGAAGAATAAATAAGACAAATACGAGGAAGAAAAGTGTGGAATAAAAAGAACAAGTAAAAGGGAAAGGACATAATTTTTTTATGACTTGGGGAGAATCCACTTAGGTCC
This sequence comes from Cunninghamia lanceolata, assembly GCA_027924645.1. Taxonomy (NCBI): domain Eukaryota; kingdom Viridiplantae; phylum Streptophyta; class Pinopsida; order Cupressales; family Cupressaceae; genus Cunninghamia; species Cunninghamia lanceolata. The sequence goes on from BSBN01000062.1 coordinate 2,976,984, forward strand.
TAACCTTGTGATAGGGGGAAGGAACCTAACAGATGAAAAATAGAAAGAGGGGAAGAATGTGAAAAGATGCAACCATTTAAAGTAAGTCGACCAATGTGGGATACAAAAGTAATAATGAAACACCATATCCTAAACACCCATGGACAAGGAAGACAACAAGAGACTAAGAGAGATTAGTCAAAATATACAAACAATAATGGACATGAACATGGAAGAAAGGATGTAAAAATAGACTCAAGAGTGTCAAGAAATATATTGTAGAAGAATGAAGAAGGCATAAGAAATGGAAACAAAATTCACCACAAGCATTGCGGCTAGAAAGGAGGTAGATGAGGTGTACACCAATAAGGGTGCTATTGAGAATGCCACTAGGGGTGTAGCTGAACAATACAACACCATTTCATCTTATTGTGAGAATACAAATGAGCATGCCACAAGAGATGCTACCAATATGATAGAATAAATATATGTAATACTCTGAATGAGATAAATTCACACATTGAAAAAGATAATAAGATGTTAAACACATTTAAAGGAAGTATTATCACTTATGGAACATATAGAAGGATATGTTAGGATTAAGGTGCCATCAACCTTGTAAATCCTATGTAATTAATTACTCCTAATATTGTTTGTAAATCACCCATAAGGGATGAAAGGTTTCACTAGCAGCAGTCTTGTTTTAGCTACATGTTTATATCCGATCCTCAATGCTAATTCATCCATGATGGGGAGATCACAGGGGGGTTTATCATTGTAAATCTAGACCATTCATTATTAGGTCACATATCTGATGGTTGATATTATGTCAATTTGCTTGCCCTAGAAGGGAACCCCTTTTATAAGGATATTTGTACTATGTTTTTAGCAGAGTTGAGAGTAACAGGCACCGCTTGATTGAAGACTGAAGAATAAGTGGAAGTGCATGTATTGTAATCTCATAATTGAAGATAATACAACTTGGAGCCTCTTTTCTTGGTGAAGTTTTTTACCTAAAAGGGTTTTCTCTATGTTATATATTGTGTTATGTGTTCAGTTCTTAATACATGTTATTTCTATGTAGTGGGTTTTATTTCTATTGTAATCTCCATTAATTTACATCGTTTAGAGGACATAAATAAGGTTTGGATCAGATTTCTATTTTGTGGTTTGCACCTTCATTTCTAACATTTGGTATCAAAGTCTGGCCAATTTTAATTCTTGGGTGGTAGTGTGAAGGTTTTTTAGCTAGATTGGGAGACTTGGTTGTTGTTTGTTTGCAGATCTTGTGTAGATATCATGGCTTCATTTGTTGTTGCTTCTACCTCTCGGTTGGACATTGAAAAGTTCAATGGCATAGGGTATGAATTGTGGAAGCTGAAAATGGAGGATTTGCTAGAAGAAAGAAACTAGTGGTTGGTTGTTATGAAAGAGAAGAAACTCAATGATGTTGCTCCTAATGAGTGGGAAAGACTGGATAAAAAGGCACAAGGTACAATCCAGCTATGTCTTGCAGATCTTGTTTTACTGAATGTTGGGGGTAAGAAGTTTGTGCATATCTTGTGGAAGCATTTAGGTGAGATCTACCAAGCCAAGAGTATGGTAAATAAACTTTATTTAAAGTATAAGTTATTTTCCATGAAAATGAAATAGGGTGAATCGGTTGCAACTAGCATCTGTAGATGTTGAGGTGAATGAGGAAGATAAATGTATATTTCTTCTCCGTTCTTTTCCTAAGTCATGGGAAAATGTTATTTTGGCTATCATTGCTAACTTCACAGATCCAAGCTTCGATGCTCTTTTTTCAGTTCTATCATCACATGAATTGAGGAATAAAAGTTTGGATAGTTCAGGGGATGCTCTTAGTGTTAAGGGAAGGTATATGGAAAGAGGACCAAAAGGAGATCATAAGGGGTCTAAAGACAAGTCTAAGGGCCATTCTAAGACTCCTAGAAAGAAGAACAGAGTCAAGTGTTGGAATTGTAGAAAGAGAGGACATGTGAAAAGGAATGTAGAAACCCAGAGAAACAATGGGATTCCTCTACTGATAAGTCTTTGAATGCAGGTGATGAGGTTTTACTTTCTACATGTAATGTTGTTTCTCATGATCATTGGTTGGTTGGCCTAGGATGCTTGTACCACATGACCTTGCATAAAGAATTGTTTTCCACATACAAAGAGTATGATGGAGGAAATGTGTACCTTAGGGAAAACTCTACATATCCTATTGTTGGACGAGGGAAGGTAATGTTGTGTTTTAGTGATGGGAGAATTAAAACCCTCCCTGGTGTTTGGCATGTTCCTAGATTGGCTAGAAATTTGATTTATGTTTCAAAGTTGAATGATTTGGGAATGCATGTGACATTTGATAAGCATGGTTGTAGATTGGTGAGAAGAAACTTGGTGGTAGTGAAGGGGAAAAGATTAGGAACTCTATTTAAGATAGAAGCTACTACTATTTGTAATTCCTCTTATGCAAATAAGGCTAATACTAAAAACACATGTATGTTGTGGCACCGTAGATTGGGCCACATAAGTCACTCTGGTTTAAAGACTATTTTAAATAAAAAATGTTAGATGGTTTATCATACTCTGATGAGAGTTTAAAATTTTGTGAACACTTGTGTTTGGAAAACATAATAGATCTCCATTTCCTTCAAGCAATAATATATCTAATGATAAATTGGAACTTATTCATTCAGATGTTTTTGGTCCAGTGGATGTTGAATCAATTCAAAAATCTAGATATTTTGTTTCCTTCATTGATGATGTCTCAAGGTTTACTTAGATTTATTTTATGTGTCACAAATCTGAAGTTTTCACTAAGTTTAAGGAATTAAAAGCCTTAGTTGAAAAGCAATCAGATTATAAGGTAAAGGTTTTGAGATCTGACAATGGAGGGGAATATTGTTCTAAGGAATTTGATGAATTCTGTAAGCATGTAGGTATTGTTAGAAAGAAAACTACTCCATATATTCCACAACAGAATGGAGTGGTAGAAAGGATGAATCAAACAATAATGGAAAGAGCTAGATGTATGTTGAGTGAATCATAGTTGAATAAATGTTTTTGGGCAAAATCTGTGTACTGTAAACTACTTGATTAACATATCTCTGTGTAAGGCTCTTGTTTCAACTCCTTATGAAATGTGGATAGGTAAGAAACCTTCTATTTCACATTTAAGGGTATTGGCTATGACACTTATATTCATGTGCCTAAAGAAAAATGAACTAAGTTGGATCCAAAAGCTGAAAAGTGTACTTTCACTAGATTTGGTGATAATGTGAAAGGTTATAATCTTTGGAATCCCATAACCCAAAAGATTATCTATTCTAGAGAGGTTATTTTCAGGGAACTTAGTGTTATTTAAAAACCTAAACAACCAAAGGAAAAAGAAGAAAAGGTGAAGAGAGTACATTTTGAATTAGAGCATGAAGATGCACCTCAGGAGGAACAAAATGATGGATTGGGGGGTAAAAAACCTAAAGAAGACTTGAGTGAAATTTTTGATGAGGGATAATCTACAGTGATAGAATAATTTGGTACAAATGAGCATGTAGAAGCACCTGAAGAGTTTATTACTCCATCTCTAAGAAGATCCACAAGACAACAAAACCTAGTTGATAGGTATAGCCCACCAGATTTTTGTTGTGTATTTTCTTTATTGAGTATTGACGATGAGTCTAGATCCTACAGGGAATCTATTCATGTAGATGATAGTGAGTCTTGGTAGTTAGCCACATAGGAGGAGATGATACCTTTAGACTCTTGTAACACTTGAGATCTTATTTGTTTTCCCAACGAAAGAAAGGCCATAGGTTACAAATGGGTCTTTAAGAAGAAGTTTGGAGCAGACGATTCATTAGAGAAGTACAAGGCTAGACTAGTAGCCAAGGGCTACTCCTAGAGAGAGGGAGTTGATTTTGGTGAAATATTCTCTCGTATTACTAAATTTACTTCTATTAGATTTCTCTTATCCATTGCTATAGCTCTTGATTGGGAAATAGAGCAAATGGATGTTAAGATTGCATTCTTGCATGGAGATCTCAATGAAGAAATTTACATGCAACAACCTACAGGTTTTGAGGTAAAAGGGAAAGAACATTGGGTTTGCAGATTGAAGAGGTCTCTTTATGGTCTGAAACACTCCCCTAGAATGTGGTACTAGAAATTTGATTCAATTATGTTGAAATTAGGTTTTGTTAGAAGTGAGGAGGATCACTATGTGTACATTCATTGTATTGATGATTCTATTTTGATCATTGCATTGTATGTTGATGACATGTTATTTTTTAGCAATACTAAGGGTATGATTAGTGAGTTAAAAGCCCAACTTTTAGGTGCATTCGAAATGAAGGATCTTGAAGTTGCCAGTTATATTTTGGGGATGGAGATCAAAAGGGATAAAGGTAACATAAAACTCTAGTTTTCTCAAAGTAAGTATGTGAACACTATTTTGCAGAGATTTAGTATGCAGGACTATAACTGAGTCAAAGTTCCTTTGCCCATTGGTACTAAGATTTCATTAGATATGTGTCCAAAGAATGAGGATGATTTAGAGTATATGTCTAATGTGTCATATTCTAGTGTTGTAGGGATTTTGATGTCTGCAATGGTTTACACTGGACTAGATATTGCCCAAGTAGTGGGAGTTTTAAGAAGATTTATGTCTAACCCTATTAGATGGCATTGGAATTATGTGAAGAGGGTGTTTAGATATCTAGTAGGAACTCTTGATTACTATTTGGTTTATTCTGGTATTGACAATGCTAACAAAACTTTAGACATATAGGGATTTGTTGATGTAGATTGGGCAAGTGGCTTGGATAGTCAAAGGTCCACCAGTGGCTTTGTGTTTACTTTCTTTGGTAGAGCAGTGAGTTGGAAGAGAAAAAGGAAGCCCATTGTTTCTTTGTCTACCACTGAAGCAGAGTTTATGGCTGCTACCCATGTCTCTAAGGAGGTAGTTTGGTTGAGGAGATTATGTACAATTGTTGGTTTTGATTGCAGGATCATTCAGATTGGTTGTGATAGCCAAAGTGCTATTTGTTTGGCCAAGAATCTTATGTATCATGCTTGAACTAAGCATGTTGATGTACAATATCACTTTTTTCAAGAAATGGTTACAAATGGACAGATTGAGGTGAAGAAGGTAGACACTGGGGAGAATGTTGCAGATGCTTTGACCAAGCCTATGAGCATAGAGAAATTTTTTTGGTGCACAGAGGCCATGTGCCTTGCCTCTAGTGCCTAATTATTTTATGGATATCCTAGGTGTATTTACAATGTATGATGTTAAGAGGGAGAATGTTAGGATTAAGGTGCCATCAACCTTATAAATCCTATGTAATTAATTACTCCTAATATTGTTTGTAAATCACCCATAAGGGATGAAAGGTTTCACCAGCAATGGTCTTGTTTCAGCTACATGCTTATATCCAGTCCTTGATGCTAATTCATCCGCAATGGGGGGTTATAGGAGGGTTTCTCCTCTGTGAGGGGTCATTATGTCATGCCCAAAATTTTAAGTCCATTCACCCAACCTTACAATAGTAATAAAACCAATAGATAACAAATAATTAAACAATTCCACAACTCAATTACACACTTAAGGAGGTTAAATCCTCCACTTACAAGGCTACAAATTTAACAACAATTTTCAAAAAGAATTTTGCCCTCTAAACTTTTACACAAATGATCATTAAAAGACCAAACTTTCTTTACATACAGGAAGATATGACATTTCCTTAACAAGGTAAGTCTATCTTCGAAAACTTTTGACATGCTGCATCTGTAGCCTGCAAAACAACAAGGGAAAAATCGGCAACCATCTAGCTCTCCTCCCTACCATCGTCCCGCAAGAGGGACACCCCCGAGCTAGGGAGACCATCTTCACACTAGGGTATACCACACAAAACTACACTTTGACAACACAGAATTCAATGACCAAACAATATTTACACAAAATCCCATGGTTTACTCACAAAACATAGTCTTAGCTTAGGTGAGAACAAAAAGGGTAGGGAAGTAGACAACACTAACCCCCAGGTGTCATTTTTTTGGCTAACAAACCAACATGCCTTCCAGGCATTTCTCTTAACAAGAAACAAGATGACCCGAGGAGGATCACACCTCCCCTTCCCATACAAGATGAGCGTTTCCTTCCAACTGGAAGGTGCTCTGTCAAGACACCCAAAACAACAAAAATCCCAAAATCAACAACTCAGGAAAGCTAAAATTCAAACTCATTCATCAATTCAGAGACAACATATATTTCAGGCAAGATGAGAGTAGAAATGGAAAAACCAAACCTTACAAGCCCAAAAAGGAATGAGAGGTGAAGTAGAGCTCCTCATCCCTCCTTCTCAGAATTTCCTTCTTCTCAAAATGAATCCACAATGATTCAACAACAATACAACCCCCTTCCTCTTCTTCTCTTCCTTAGTTTTAAAACTCATTTTCTTATTTTTTTGGCAATCCGAATGAGAATTCTTCCCAAAATTCCACTAACTCTTCTCCTCCCAAAATTGGAAAAAAAACAACCCAAAATTCTTTTTAGTTTTTGAGGAATGGGGAGGTGACACTTGTCACCTCCTCACCCTTCCCCAAAACCACTATTCTGTCCTGGTGGCTTATGTCACTCACCCATCCCTAGGGTACTCCTTGTCCCTCTCCTCATGTCATTTCTCTTTCACATGGGAGAAATAAAAAGAGTTAAAGGGGAAAAAGACAGGTGACCCATGCCTCTTTTTCCCTCCTTCACATGGGTGACCCCACAGCACATGGGGGAATCTCACTAAAGGAGAGGGTGACTTCAAATCAATCCTTCAATAATGGATGGGTTTGTAGTCATCTCTTCCCTTGGGGATTGTAGAGGGGATGGGTTGGGTGTTGGTACAACCCATCATGTCCCCTCCATGCCTCCAATTTTCGCCACTTAACTTCAGGGGGAAGTTAAGATGACTTGATGGAGGTTACTCAAGGGTTACCTATGCCAAATGGGCCCCTGGACCCATGGGGTATAACCCAGGGTCAACTTTAACCCATACAAGACACCCATGGTCAAGGTAAAGCACATGAAAAGGCCTCATAAATTTAAATAAAAAGAAAGAAATTCAAATTTCTTTTACAACACAAATCATCAAATAATATTACATGAGGGTAACCTAACCCACTCGACCATACGAAAGACCACATAACATCATCACATCAAACACAGAAAGATCTTGGTTCCTCGTGGAACCAGATCGGCTTAACAGGGAATAACAAATAACAAGGTGCGGAATGATCTCCGAAATCTGTGGTTCGATTAGTAATTCCTGCCACATCTGTCATGTGACATTCCAACCCTACTCCCAAGGGTTTCCCATTCAAACCCACTAGGATTAAAAAAAAATTAAAAAGATAATTTAAAATAATATCAGAGTGGGTGACACCACACCCACCCACAAGGAATCCCACCAAAAAATGGGCACATGGGAGACAAGCCCACCTTAAAGAGGGGGTGGCATGCTCCATGATTTAGGAAGTGGGCATGAGTGGGGAATCCACTCATCCCATGACTCCCACCCCACTTCCCATTTTCGTCATTTGACCTTACCCCTGGATTAAGGTGACCCTATGGTAGTTAACCCAAGGTTAACCTAGCCAAAAAGGTACCTAATCCCAAGGGGTACAACCCTAGGTTGTTTTTCAACCTAGTTTAGACTCTTAGGGTTAACTCTTCACATGAAAATGATCAACATAAGAAAAATGAAAATAAGATACAAACATCCCTTAACCTTCTGCAAAAAGAACACATTACGATAGTACCTAACTGTTCCAACACAAGGGGTTGATCTCAGTTTCTCATTGAACTGGATCGGCTCACAAGGGAAACAACAAAGGTGTGAGATGGTCTCCTGTAATAGTGGTTTGTTAGAAATACCTGCACACTCAAACTCGAAGTCAATATCTCATATAAATACCATAGCCGAAGCAAAATTAAATACATGCATCTTAAACATGAAATCTTATATCATACTGAAAACATATTCCAGTTCCATATCCATTCCTTCATTTTCTTCCAAACAACATCTAATATCATCGCACAATCATTTGCTTAAATCAACCAAAAATCACATATGTTCAATAATCCAGAATTACAAGTCTCTTCACATAACAGAATAACAAAAGCACTGTAATTAGTCTGATGAACAGTAATGTACAAAGGTAGGCCTCACACATTAGGTCATAGATCTAGACCATTTGTCATTAGGTCACACATCAAATGGTTGATATTATGTCCATTTTCTTTCCCTAGAAGGCAACTCCTTAAATAAAGATATTTGTACTACATTTTTAGTAGATTTAACAGATACAGACGTCGTTGGATTGAAGACTGAAGAAACAGAGGAAGTGCATGTATTATAATCTCATATTTGAAGATAATACAACTTGGATTCTCTTTTATTGGTGGAGTTTTCTACTTGAAAGGGTTTTATCCACATTACATACTGTGTTATGTGTTCAATTCTTAATGCATGTTATTTTTGTGTAGTGGGTTTTATTTCTGTTGCAATCTCCATTGATTTTACATTGTTTAGAGGACATAAATAAGGTTTGAATTAGATTTCTATTTTATGGTTTGCACCTTCATTTCTAACAAGATATTGTAAGAAGTATTGTGGAATACAAACCCTAACCCTATTGCAACTAAGTAGGGCACAATTCCTTCAACCTAACTTATCAAATATAGAGATTAGAATTGATGAAAACTAGGAACCACTTTTGAATCCTATAAAGAATATTTAGTCTCTAAACTTTGATGTTGAGTTCTTAGAACAATTGGTGAATAAGAGTGTGAGGAAAATAAGGGAGGAAGAATTATTGGTGGTTCTTCATGGGAATAAGTTCATGTTCAACAATACAATTGAAATAAGAGAGGGAAGTGGAATGACACCACTAACAAATGGTATGTTGTTAACTAATAGAAAATTATCCCATAAGACAAAAAACAATTAAGGAGGTTCAACCCCTTGACCAAGAGTCATCCCCCGTGCCATATAAATGTAAAAGAATTTTAATACAAGATTAAAATGAAAAATTAAACAAATAAATAGAGAAAGAAGAACAAATTGTGAGAGATTGTGAGGTAGTATTGGGAAAACAATATTTTGATATTCAGTTAAAAATGCACAAAGGAAGGGAGAATAAACCTTTACTATAGAGGACTACTAAGAAACCAAAAGAAAAATTAAACAAAACCTACCGCAAAGAAGATAAAGAAATAAAAATGGACTCCCCAATCAAGCTACTAGTGTTTGGGAAAGATACAACTGAAGTTGTGGAACCTATTATTGTTCTAGAATCTATCTGGCAAAGAAAGAACATAACTAGAGATCAAACCAAATTATTTGACTTTATGGGAACACTAAGAAGTGATGACCTAAATCAGTATAGGAAAATCTACCCAAAACATGATAAGGAATGGGATGATATAATAAGGAATTTTTAGATAACTTTGAGTCTCTAGAAATTCCAACAAAAGGAGTTAGAAAAATGAGAGACCTAGTAAAAAAAGAAAGTGAATTAATAAAGGAATATGATAAGAGATTAAAGGAAATTGTAAAGAAGTTAGAGGAACCTCTGATAGAGAATCAATGCACTAAAAGGTTTGTATCAAGGTTAGCTCCTGAAATCAGGACATCCCTTGATGGGAAAACATTCACATCTTACTCTGAAGTGGTGACTCTAGCTTGCCACATTATGGCCCAAACCTGGAGGAGACCAGATAACACCAAGGAGAACATAGAAATGGAGAGATTAAAATTAGAACTATAACAATTAAAGTTCAAACAAGAAATACAATCAATAAAGGACAATAGCCAGTAGAGACAAAGACCAAACATCTGGTGTACCTGTTGCACAAGACAAAGACACTTTAGAAATAAATTTCATAAAAAGGAGAAAAGAAGACTATCACATTGAGGGTAAACCTCAAAACAATACCAAAATCAAGTCACATAGTATATTGTGGTGTTTGCAGTGAATGGGATGATCATGAAACTGAGGAGTGTCCATCCCACTTGTTTAGACTACAAAGTGAGGATGAAGAGTACAAACCCTAGTGCAATGCCCACCACAACAACAAAATGGTCGATCAAGAAGTGGCATATGCAAAGGCGCTAGCCGATAGACCTCTATATAACCAAAATCACAAGTATAAAACACTTAGTTGGGGAAAGCGAACGAAACACAATACATAAAAGGATGCACCTCTAAATAACTATATTAATAACTACAATAATGATAACAGAGGTCAATATAAAATTTATAGAGGTGGAAGAGGTGACAATAGAGGTAGAAGAAGGAGAGATGATGCCAGTTGTTACAAATGCGATAAGCAAGGTCACTTTTCTAACAAATGTTGGTTAGATAAGAATAAACAATGTGCATTCTATGATAATTTAGAACATGACTTATTTAACTATGATAAAGCACATTAGTATTTTAGGAATGCCCCATCACAATCTAAAAGTGATGAGTTGCAAGAATTTAGTACACCAAAAAGGGAAAGAATCATGAGCAAAGCGCTGAAAGAGACACCACAAGAAGTGAGGAGATGTCAAAAAGAATAAAAGTATGATTATGATACTTCAGACAATAAAACTTTAGAGGATGAATACTAGGAAAACAAACAAAATCCTAAATAGAAAAATCTAGTTAAATACAAGAATAAAAATAAAGCTACAGTGATAACTAGGTAAGGAACGAATACCATAAAGACATATACTAGTGATGGTGAAGATGATGATGAGGACAAAGAGGAAGAAGATAACTTATTTTCAAACAAACATGAGCATGATAAGATAATTGAATAATCAAAACAAACTGTACATAAAGAACACCAAAAGGAAAAGTAATAGAACAACTTCTTTTAAGAAGAAGTATTAGCATTAAAACCACTCACCCAACTCACACAACCAAATAACTTACTAGAAAAACTTAATTAGTTTTGCAAATATTGGAATAAACATGCTAACCAGAAATCTCAAATCAGAAATATGACCAAAATAGATAGAACATGGAAAACTAGACCACTCATGATTACTGCACACATTAACCATAAGAGAATTAAATAGGTAATGGTGGATCTAGGAGCGGATGTGAGCATGCTTCCCAAGAGGGTCCAGGAACAATTGGGCAAGCCAAAACTAGTGGAAACACCTTACAACATCAGCTTAGCTAATGGGTTCATGATGGGAATAGTAGGAACTTGGAAAAGGGTAGAAGTTAATGTGTTGGGAGTCAAATAAACCATTGACTTTGAGGTAGTAGCAATGAAAAAACCATTTGACTCATTCAATGCTCTACTAGGCCTACAATGGTTTGTAAATGCTAATGGTAAAGTCGATTCTAGAAAGGAAGAAATTTCCTTTGCTGATGAAACTAGGATAGTACACATACCATTAGGTAAAGATATCAATGATGCTTATGTAGATGAGATTAACTAGAGGGAAAAAAGTGACAAGGATTCCAAAATCCTCTATTCTATTTCTAAACTACCAAGACCAAAAACCTTAGATGAACCAAATTTAGAAGGGGAAAGAGATATTGATAATGAAAACTATAGTATAGATAGTGACGAAGTATTGAATGTATAGTTACAAGAAGTGTTGCAAATATGGGTTTAACCGGTGTTTTCATTGATTTCAACATACTCATGTTGCATTAATGAGAAGGATTGGATACATTGTGTGTTGAGGATATTAAGAAAATTAGTCTTAATCAGGAACATTAAAGAACAGTGATGGCAACAATGTAAAAGTCCAAGATAGGTTGAGGATCAGAGGATACGGTTTAAAGGGTTTGTAGATATAAGTCTTGAGATGCTCCGGTCAAGTTTTCAAAGGTCCACATGAAGATCTGAAGAAGTTATGGTCGCTCAAGTAGAACTGGCTCTAGCAGGTGTCCAGAGGTGACAGAGTGACATAGATAGGTCCAGTGAGGTCCGGTAATGCAATATCCCATTCTACGGATTTGAGGAAGTGTTGAGGACATCCTTATGAAGTATCAAGTAGATTGGTTTGTGGCTTGAAGGTATGGAAGAACCTATTCCTTTGTGACAGTGATGACAGACTATGTTCTTGAGGTTCTAGATGAAGGAGAGAAGGATTCCAGTAAGCAGATGAAGTACGGATGTTGTTGGTGATTCAAGAAAGCTTGTGGTGATCTATGGATCGATTCCAGTTCATGTTGGTGGTCCGCATTGAAGCTAAAGTTCATATTTGAAGAATAACCACCGGATGTTGGTGTTCTTCCTGAGACTGGCTGACCAGATGTATTACACGTCTTGTGGATGTTCTTGTAGTTGTTTGCCGACTTAGATGATTATTCCTAAGTCACTGTCTTGTATAAATAAGGGACTGTGAAGTCATTCCAAAGTGTGTCTTGCGGTGATGAGTGTGTGGTAGCAAGGAGGAGTGCGAAAGGCAGAGCAGAAGTATTGGGCTTAAATGGAACTGATTCAAGCATGGTGAAGATGCTATTCTCCAGTTCATGAAGGTGATACTTATTTCTTTGTAGACAGTGTGTCTCTTGTAGGCAATGAGCCTCTTGTGAGCAGTGTGCTTGGGCAATGAGCCCTAATTGGCATGTGCCATTTTGTTCTTTCTATTCTTCTAATAGAGAATACAATCTTGGGTTAATCACCCCGTGGTTTTTCCCTTAACCTGGTTTTCCACGTCAAAATCTTTGTGTCTTATGTGTTGATATGTTTTTACTTTTGATTTGAATGCATTATGGTTTATGATTAATATTCTGCTAATCACTAAAGAAGATTTAAGTGTTTAATTTGAGAAAGTTTCACACAACTAATTCACCCCCCTCTTAGTTGTGTGCCCTAAGTCTAACAATTGGTATCAGAGCTAAGTTCCTCTAAAAGGAGCTTAACTGCTTGAGGAGATCTAGGATGTTGTCTTACAAGAAGGATAGTCTAAAGTTTGATGGAACCAACTTTGCTCTTTGGAAAGGTCGCATGAAATGTCACTTGCAGTGTATGGGAATGGTGTACTGGTCCATGGTTACAAAAGTGTATGTACCTCCACAGGGTGGTCTGACAACCCTAAATAAAATCACAGATGCTGAAAATAATCTACGGACCAAAGAGGCTCTTCTAAGTGCATTATCTGACTCAGAGCTCTCAAATGTTATTGACCTACCAACTGCTTTTGAGATTTGGAATAAACTAGAACTTTTGCATGAAGGAAACCAGTATGTTAAATGTGCAAGGTTATAGAGTCTAAAAGGGAAATTTGAAAAATTGAAGATGAGAGATGATGAAAATATTACCACTTTTATGCCAAGAGTGAATGAGCTGGTTTGTGGAATTAGAAATTCTGGTGGAGTCTTGGATGAAAATGAGATTGTTGGTAAAATTCTCAAATCCCTCCCCGCTTCTTACAAAATCAAGGTTGTTGCCATTGAAGAATTCAGAGCCCATACAACTGCCACAAGAGATCAATTAGCTGGGAAATTGGCTGCATTTGAAATGATAGAGTTTGGAGACAACCCCCCCAAGACTGAATCTGCATTCAAAGCCGGTGCCTCTATTAAAGGTAAACAAAGGTTTGATTTGGGAGAGAATTCTTCAAGGAAATTGTCATGGTATGAAAAAGCAAGAAAAGATCTGGAAGAAGAAGAAGTAGAAACTGCTCAACTTGAAGCCCTTATTGTAAAGAGGCTGCCAAGAGGATCTGGTAAGTATGAAGGAAAATTACCTTTTAAGTGTTTTAACTACAATAAGATTGGTATTTTGCCTTAAGGTGTCCAGAAAGATTTTCAAGGCAAAATCCTAACAAGCCAAGGTTCCAAAAGAACTGTTACTATGTACATGAGGATGATGATAATGAAGGAGTAACAGATGATGAATCAGAGATAGGAAACCAATCCAGAAATGAATGGATGTTCATTGCCATCAAGGAAGAAGATCTAATGTCCTCTGTATCTGTCAATCTTAAGACTGTGGAAAGAGCTCTGGCTACCCAAATTGATGAGAAGGATGATTGGGTCATTGACAGTGGATGCTCTCATCATATAACAGGTGACAAAAATAAGTTTGTAGATTTGGAGAGGTATGAAGGAGGAGTGGTAAAGTTTGGTGACAATTCTACTGATAGAATCAGAGGAAGAGGAACTATTTCTTTTGATGGAAGAAACAAAAATGGTAATGTACTGTCTATTGAAGGTTTGAAGCACAATCTTCTCAGTGTTGGACAGTTGGTGGGAAAAGGCTATGATCTCTGATTCAAAGATGGAAAATACAAAATCTTTGAAAGTTCCGGAACAGATTGCATTCGGTTCTCAAACTAAAGGTAACATCTTCCATTTGGTTGGTACTGGTAAAAGCTACTTATTTGTTCAAGTTGATCAGAGTTGGTTATGGCATAGAAGGATGTGTCATGTGAAATTTGACAATATCATCAAGATAAGCAATACTCAGGCTGTAAGAGATCTTCCAAAATTGGTGAAACCTACTAACAGCTTGTGCAAGGAATGTTAGTTGGGTAAGCTGAGTAGAGTCACATTCAAAAGCAAGGAACTATCTTCTACCAAATTATTGGACTTAATTCACACTGATCTTTGTGGTCCGACAAGAACCAGGAGTATTCAAGGTGATAGATACTTCATGTTACTAATTGATGACTATTCTCGGATGATGTGGGTAACCTTCTAAAGGAGAAATCAGAAGCTCTTGAGAAATTCAAAATATTCAAGGCTATGGTAGAGAATGAAACAAGAATAAAGTTAAAATGTCTGAGGTCTGATAGAGGTGGAGAATTCACATCCGGTGATTTCATAGAATTCTGTGAGAAACATGGAATTAAGAGACAGTTGTCTGCTCCGAGGACTCCACAGTAGAATGGAGTAGTGGAGAGAAAGAATCGGACCATCCAGGAAGCATCTAGGACCATGATGATGGAAGCAAATGTTCCTCAGATCTATTGGAGAGAAGCTATTAGCACTGCAGTCTATACTCTCAATCGAGTTCAAATCAGAGCAATACTGGTAAGACCCCTTATGAACTCTGGTTTGGCATTACTCCTACTATAAGATATTTCAGAGTCTTTGGTAGCAAATGTTACATCAAAAGAGATGAAGATCTAGGCAAGTTTGATGCTAGAAGTGATGAAGGAATATTCTTGGGTTACTCTACTCAAAGCAAAGCATACTGGTGTTATAACAAGAGACTGAGAAAGATGATAGAAAGTACAAATGTGAAGGTTGATGAGGGAATAGAGAAACCCTCAAGGTTTTATGAATATGATGAAGATGATCAAAATGGTGTTCTGGTTCAAGGAGTTCAATCCTCTTCTGAAGGATAGATTCAAACTGATCCAGTAAATCAAGAAGCAGAAATGCAAGAAACTCCCAAAGTTCCAAGGTATGTAAGACTGAACCACTCTGAAGATCAGATCATAGGTGACAAAAGAAAAGGTGTGTAAACTAGAAGAAAAATTGCTCAAAATTCAAATGAATATTATCTGATTTCAAAGATTGAACCTAAGACAATAAATGAAGCCTGCAATGATGAAAACTGGACCAAAGCAATGGAGGAAGTGTTGATGCAAATTGAGAAAAATCACACTTGGGATCTTGTTCCTAGACCTAGAAACAAGAATGTGATTGGAACCAAATGGGTCTTCTGGAATAAACTAAATGAAGTTGGTGAAGTAATTAGAAATAAAGCCAGATTGGTCTGCAAGGGCTACTCTCAAATAGAAGGAATTGATTTTGAAGAAACTTTTGCTCTAGTGGCAAGAATTGAAGCAGTTAGATTATTTCTTGCATTTGCTACCTTCAAGGATTTCAAGGTGTATCAGATGGATGTCAAGTCTACTTTCTTGAATGATGACTTGGAAGAAGAAGTGCGCATTGAACAACCGAATGGATTTCAATTATTTGAGTATGGTGATATGGTCCACAAGTTGAAGAAGGCACTGTATGGACTAAAGCAAGCCTCAAGAGCCTAGTATGAAAGACTGAACAAACATATTTTGAAGATTGGTTTCAACAAAGGTACTGCTGACAATAACTTATACTTCAAAATTGATCATGAAAACATCTTGATTGTTGAAGTATTTTTTGAAGATATCATCTTTGGAGGAAGAGACAGTATGTGTAAAACCTTTGCAAATCAAATGAAAAGTGAGTTTGAGATGTCAATGCTTGGTGAATTGAATTTCTTCTTGGGTCTGCAAATTACTCAAACAAAGAAAGGAATCTTTATTTCTCAGACCAAATATGTGAAAGAATTGTTGAGGAAATTTGGAATGGAAGATTCAAAGCCAATGAATACTCCCATGGCAACTGGATGTAAGTTGAGCAAAGATGATGACTCTCTTAAGGTAGACCAGACAAAGTACAAATCAATGATTGGAGGATTGTTGTATCTCACTCAAACTAGACCAGATATTATGCAAGTTGTTGGTCTTGTTACTAGATTCCAAGCTGATCCTAGAGAATCCCATGTCATGGCAATCAAAAGGATCTTTAGATATCTAAAAGGGACGGTTGAGTATGGTCTGTGGTAGCCTAGAGATCATGATTTCTCTCTTCATGCATATACAGATGCAGATTGGGCAGGAGATGTGGATGATAGGAAGAGTACCAATGGTGGAGCATTTTTTTTTGGGAAAAGGATTGGTTTCTTGGCTAAGCAAGAAACAAGAGGCACTATCTCTGTCTACAACTAAAGTAGAATACATTGCAGCAGTAGGTGGTTGCACTCAAGTTTTGTGGATGAAGTAGATGCTAAGAGCTATTAAAGTAGAATATGAGGAGCCTATCACAATTTTCTATGATAATTCAAGTGTAATAAATATTTCTAAGAATCCAGTGTTGCATTCTAAGACTAAGCATATATCTATCAAGTTTCACTTTCTAAGAGAGCAAGTGAACAAGGATGAAGTCAGACTGGAGTATGTGCCCTCCAAGGATCAGATTGCAGATATCTTTACTAAACCTCTTCTCAAGGACTCTTTTGAGTATCTCAGGGAGAAGTTAGGGGTTATTGCCCCTTCGGTGATGAACTAGGATGCACTGATGTGCATCAATCTGGTGGATATCATAGTCATATCTTATGATCCAGATTGATGATGGGTAGCTGTTACTCAGGGGGAGTAGCAGGTATGATTCTGAAGTATTGGAGTTGCAAGTATGAGCCCTTTGCCATTGATGTCAAAGCGAGAGAAAAGACATGTGAAAAACAAGTGGTTGATGATCAAAGGGGGAGCAGTAAAGGAAGGAAAGACATGTGAATAGTTGTTGTTGATAGGGGGAGCTGTGACAGTAAGGAGAATTTCTTTTCTTGATGGTTTTTCACATCATATGTTGCCATCAATGACAAAGGGGGAGATTGTTTCAAGTATGGGTTAAACCGGTGTTGTCATTAATGTCAACATACTCATGTTGCATTAATGAGAAGGATTGGATGAGCTGTGTGCTGAGGATATTGAGAAAAGTAGTCTCAATCAGGAAAAGTGAAGAATAGTGATGACAACAAGGTAAAACACCAAGATAGGTTAAGGATCAGAGGATGCAGTTTAAAGGATTTGTAGATATAAGTCTTGAGATGCTTCAGTCAAGTTTTTAGAGGTCTGCATGAAGATCTGAAGAAGTTATGGTCACTCAAGTAGAACTGGCTCAGGCAGGTGTCTAGAGGTGATAGAGTGACATACATAGGTACGATGAGGTCTGGTAATGCATTATTCCATTCTGTGGATTTGAGGAAGTGTTGAGGACATCCTTGTGAAGTATCAAGTAGATTGGTTTGTGGCTTGAAGGTCCGGAAGAACCTATTCCTTTGTGACAGTGATGACAGACTATGTTCTTGAGGTTCCAAATGAAGGAGAGAAGGATTCCAGTAAATAGATGAAGTGCGGATGTTGTTGGTGATTCAAGAAAGGTTGTGGTGATCTGTGGATCAATTCCAGTTCATGTTGGTGGTCCGCATTGAAGCTAAAGTTTGTATTTGAAGAATAACCACCAGATGTTGGTGTTCTTCCTGAGACTAGCCGACCGGATGTATTACACGTCTTGTGGATGTTCTTGTAGGTGTTTTCTGACTTAGATGATTATTCCTAAGTTGATGTCTTGTATAAATAAGGGATTGTGAAGTCATTCCAAAGTGTGTCTTGTGGTGATGAGTGTGTGGTAGTGAGGAGTACGAAATGAAGAGTAGAAGTATTGGGCTTAAATGGAACTGATTCAAGCATGGTGAAGATGGTATTCTCTAGTTCATGAAGGTGATACTTATTTCTTTGTAGACAGTGTGTCTCTTGTAGGCAGTGAGCCTCTTGTGAGCAGTGTTCTCGGGCAGTGAGCCCTAATTGGCATGTGCCATGTTGTCCTATTCTTCTAACAAAGAATACAATCTTGGGTTAATCACCTCGTGGTTTTTCCCTTAACCAGGTTTTCTACATCAAAATCTTCGTGTCTTATGTGTTGATATGTTTTTGCTCTTGATTTGAATGCATTATGGTTCATGATTAAGATTCTGCTAATCACTAAAGAAGATTTAAGTGTTTAATTTGAGAAAGTTTCACACAACTGATTCACCCCCCCTCTCAGTTGTGTGCCCTAAGTCTAACAAGGAGAACTAAAACTAAAATCCTAGAAAGTCACAAGATTTAGGAGAGTCTTTATGGTGCATAGAATGGAGGAAATTCCATCGCATTTTATAATAAAAACACACCACAATTAACAGGAGGTACATTAAAAAACCACCAGGAATATACATCCAAAATTTATATCAAATTAATCACATTCCCTATGGGATCTCACATATAAAAATCCCTAAATACTCAGGGATACAGGACCTTAATACCTACCTAGAAGAAATGGAATGAACTTTTGATAAGGAAAAGTTAAGGTTAGAGGCTCTGCAACACACATTGGTATGTAATGTTGAAAGCAAGTGGCGAACACATAAGGATAATGTTCCGTTGTGGTAGGTACTACAAATTTTAATAAAAACAAGGTACTTACAGGAAGAAGGGGAATATACAATAAATCTAAAGTACAATGGAGAAATCCCACCAGAAGAACAACTAGATATTTTCATCATGTTATGGAAGGGTAGAAATGAGTACGATAAAAGAATCTATATACAAATGTTCTATTTGACATTGACTCGAGTATCCCAAACATGGTATATCAACTAAGATTGGATGACATAAACAAAAGACTAGGATGAGTTACAAGAAGAGATCACACACACATTCTCCTTTTATAGTCCAAATGAACACATACACAATGCACTCCTAAAAATGAAACAAATCATATTTAAACATACTTGGGAATATACAATAGAGATATACCAACAAACTCCACCACCACATAAAATAGAAGGAATATAGAAGACAATTGATTGGATGGACAAATAGAATAAGTGTACAGAGAGAAGGTATACTATAAAACACATAAAGAAGAATGGGATGATAACCAACCTAAGTTGAAAATAAAACTTCATCAAGGAGAAAGGGAGATAGAATCAGAAACTAAATCAAGAGGTAAATATTTCAAAAAACCTATAAAACTCCAAGAAGAGAACATAGCCACACAAGGTGATAAAAAACTAGCCAAAATTAGGGACTATTGGGATGGGAAAGTAGTTATGCAAGTTGCAGAAATATTGTCAAGGTTTGAAGACCTTTTTCCTCGACATTCACCAATTTGAATGGTATAAAGGAAGAAGCTAGAGTGATGAGAATTTAGAGGCAAAACTATAAAGAAAGAGACCCTATAGACTCAACCTCATTATGAAAAAGAAAGTGAAGGTAGAGTTGGACAAGATGATAGTGACAAGCATAATAAAAGCAGTAGAAGATGTTGAATGGATCAGCCCCATGGTGGTACATAACAAGAAAATAGGGGAAGTAAGGATATGTGTTGACTTTAGGGAGCTTAATACATGATCCCTTTCCTAGCTACTTCACAAAGGAAATCCTAGAATGTTGTAGCAGGAAGGGAAATATATTCATTCATAGATGGATTCTTTGAATATCATCAAGTAGAAATCAAGGAAGAAGGCTAACCAAAGATAACATTTGATATAGAATGAGGATCATATATGTACACAATAATGCTATTAGGACTTAGGAATGCAATGGCAGTGTTTAGAAGAATAATGGTTAATGCATTTAAAGACTTTATTCATGGCTTCTCAAAGTATATGTGGATGACTAGACAATATACAGGTTAGTCAAAGACCATATCCAAACACTTTGGATGATGTTACATCAAACAAGTGCATAGCTATAATGTCCCCAAATTAATATTTATGATGAATTTCAAATCTGAAAATGACATTTTTAAATAAACAAAAATGTGCATCCAAATAGACCAAACTCGTTGAACTAGTCTTCACTGAATGACACCAAATTAAACATGAACACACCAAATCTCTTTTATTTCTATTTTCTGACAGAAATAACATTAAATAAGGCCTACAACACTAATATGCAAGAGAAACAACATCCACAACACCCC
The DNA here is from genome assembly GCA_027924645.1 of Cunninghamia lanceolata. Classification (NCBI taxonomy): domain Eukaryota; kingdom Viridiplantae; phylum Streptophyta; class Pinopsida; order Cupressales; family Cupressaceae; genus Cunninghamia; species Cunninghamia lanceolata. The sequence goes on from BSBN01000062.1 coordinate 2,997,495, forward strand.
ACAACAAATCTGCTAGCTACAACACCAAAATAGGCTGAAATACACATGGAAATCACTACTAAACACTACTAAAGCCCCAAGATTAATGCCCAATCATGTAGGAGCTGAACCAATGTATTTGGGATTGATGAAGAACAACATAAAACATAGAAACACATTCCTAATACATCAGTAACAACAAACATCACCAACATAAGCTCTACAATCACTCTGAAATGCTCAAAACACACCCTGCAAACACACAGAATCTACACATGCAACACTCCTAAGATCAAACCAGCAATATCCACCTTGCCAAATCTGATCCAAACCTCTCGAATGGATGAAATACACCTTCTACACTAACATGTAATGATATACAAAACCCACAACAACACAAATGCTTTGAAAACTCCAAATATCTACTCCTACACACCAAACATTGAAACCGCCAAAATCCCCAAATTCTTTCAGCTCTAATTCAACCTCTAGATGAGATTGCTATCTGCAATCCAAGAACACTTACATTAGATCACCTGCAACTCATGTCCACTGGCCACAAGCTCCAACTTCAATGGTTTCCCTATCCACTGAAGAAAACACAAGCTAAACAACTCTGTGAGAAATATCAAATTTGCAATATTCCCAAAATTGCAAGGCTCCATGTATTTTATTGTATGAGGGGAAATCTTTGGAGCCCAATATTCCCAACGTCCTCCTTGGGAAGATTCCATGAGTGGTACTAAAGATAGGGTATGATGGTTGCCATAAATCTATCATATCTCCTCATAAAATCTGTCATAGATTCTTTTAATTTATTTCATGCAATCTTCCATCATGCTCCCAACTTCCAACATCCCACTTGTGTTGGTGTTATAATTTTAACATTTATTTTCCCAAATGATGTAAATGTGATCAGGACAATATAAATGTTAAATATATATATTTTTCCCAATGTCCCCTATGACCCTTCTTGACTTACCATTTTTAGTAAGTACTATTTTTAGAAAAAGGGACATGACAAGTCCTCCCTTCCAAAAATTGCTTACCCTTAAGAAATTACAACCATAATGCTCCATAATTGTTATGCCAAAATGAAAATTAAGCCTTGATCTTGTGCCTATTAAGAGTTGTATCTTTTGCCAAAGAACATTGTGCAAGAATGAGGACTCAGATTTCTTTGTACCAATGCTATGAATCAAACAACAATATATGTGCAATTTAAGCTCTAGGATGTGTAAGTAATTGATGCATTCTTTCTCATACTCCAACTGATCCACATCTTCCCACAGAGATTTAGTAAACTTGCCAAATGCACTAGCATGAGATAAGACAAACTTGAATCTCCTAAAACTTCTCCCAATGACACAAATCTAATTTTTATTACTTGTAGGACTGATATAAGATTCAATGCACTCTCCATTGCAGAAAAATGAAATTGGGAAATAGTTATTTCTCACACCTCCACAGTACTAAAAGACATTGCAGGAATGTGCAACAAAAATCCCATACTTTACCTCAACTTGAGAGATATTATTTTCAGCTTCATGGATTGATCTATAGGAGTTAAATTTCAGTAGAGGAGTATAAAATAACATCATACAACAGAAACATATATAGCACAATTCTCCCAAGACTAAATTTGCAAACAACTCATTTAAACAAAAGTTGATGAACTCTTCCTGAGACTATCTACAAACACAAACTTGTCACCCCATTTCTATGACTTGTCACTTTGAATCTTTTTCCAAAGAATACTATACATTTTTAGGTACACCCATCCAAGCAACATGTTATAATTCCCATAACATATAAATCCACTCAAATACTCACAAAACTTGAAATCACACAATATTGCCAACATTGTTCTGCTCCAAACTGAAAGACTAAAGCCACAACTTTTGAAGATGATATGAATGGGAAAAATAACAATATGAAATGATCTACAACAATATGAAATTGATCTACATCAGAATCACATTCCCCAATACACAAAACCCACAACTCTTCACACAACTTCATGGGAAACCTATAGATAACACTCACATACTGCACTACTGGAACAACTTCCCTAAATCTCCTCCAAAATAGTGTTATGATGGATTGATTAGTGTTCACTAATATTGTAGACCTTCTTCTAATATCATCATGCAAGGATACTTCCTCCAAACATATCAACCTACAGTTGTTCATAGCTAAATATATAGAAATCAACAACATGCAAATAATGTAACAACTACAAAAATAGTGTCATGGAGGATACTCTTGTGAAAATTGTGGAGCTGGATACTATTCAGGGAACTAAGGGTAATAGAAAAGGCAAAGAGACTCCTCTTCTAAGAATTCACCGGTCCAAAAGGATTGCTGGGAAACTACTGGTTAATTCTCCGGGGGTGGAGGGTTCTGAGGAGTCTAAGTTTGTGGAAGAGATGGTGGAAGAAGCCAGGGAGGAAACCTCTATGGAATTTGTGCATGAGTTCAAGGGCACTAGTCACTTTTCCTCGATGAATGAAAGCAACTCTAAAGGCCCAAGAGGATTTTACTAAGGCTACTATTAGAAAGGACACTGTGGAGGAGGTCATTGATCAAGTCAGTAAGGGGAATTGTGCTTTGTGTGTCAAACATGGGAGGATATCCAGAACCTCCAGAAAAGAATGGATTCTATGTAAAAGAAATGGAAGGTTATGGCAGAATTTGTGGCCAAAGCTTTGCATCGGGCTGCTTCCATCTTCGTTATGGTGAAGGACTAGATGACAAGGTCAAAAAATTCATCATCGACAGCTTGGGTGACTATAAGGAGATGGAGTTCCTAGCCAAGTGTGGGGTGACTGATAGCTCATAGTTTCCTGTTTCTTCTATTTTTTGTTTTTTCTACCATCTTGTTGGTTTTTTATTAGTTGTTTTGGTCTGGTGTTTCTATGCTATCAATCTACTGATTCTGGCATGTTAAAGGCCTAATGCCCTGGGGGCTATTTTGTTAAAGGGATCTGGACCCTTGTTTCTAGCAAAACTTATCAAAACCAACTACAAAAATGGTAAACTTGTGTAATAGTCATCAATATGACTAATGTTGAATTAGTGGGCAGCCATGTGCGGTTTGAAAATATCTTCACAAACATCTGCACACCTCTAAAATTCTTCAAAATCAGAAACCCATGAGCTATTTTCTTCAAGCTAAGTGGTTTTGAGAAGAACCTGAGACCATTTCTTGAATCTTTGTTCTTCACACTTTCAAATTTCATGGAACGCTTCCTTTGCATTATAGCCATAACAAATTCATTTCCTACAACATCACATCCTATAGACAATGATTGTAAGAGATTTGAAATGAAGAGTACATAGCATGAAATGGTTACCTTCTCAAGCTTAAACAAAGCTTCTTGTGTTCTTGCCATCCATGTAGAAGCTTCTTTATTTGTTTGGATTGAAAGTATTTCATATGAACTCTTGAGATGCATGAAATTGAAAGCATTACCACTTCACTTGAGTTGCTTCCACTAATGTACTTCCTCATGTCAATGCCCCTTAGTAAAGTCACCTTGAAACTCCTCCTCATAAACACATAATGTAGCAAATGTCAACTTCTTTCTCTCAATTTGAATGGAGACCCACATTTGCATTAAGGAAGCCCAATCACCTTCCTTTGAAACATCATATCCTTCCACAAATGGATCTAAGAAATCTGAAAGGAAAAAATTATAAGATATGAATTAATTACCTCCTCACACTTATCAAGTTTTGTTTATGTTCTATCCATCCTAGAAAGAGCTCATTTATTGGTCATGATGGTCAAGGTAGCTGCCATATAATCATTCCTTCTAACATGGCTACATAAATTGATGAATCTTCTCAACATGGTTAGTGTGGTAGATAATGACCAAACTAGAGAAAGTTAAATCCTCTTTTGATCCACCTTCTTTGCAGTGAATTTGGAAGTAGCTATAGCATTTCATGTCATGATCACAAACTTAATATATCTCATGAAGCCTTTGGAAAATGTCTTCTTGCAAACACATATATGGCCGTGATCAGATTTAACACCATTCTTTGATAAATTAATTATGCTATGATGGACTTCTCTTCCTAATAGTGATTCTAGGGGCATATTACTTGATACCATACTATGCTGATTTGTAAGCATTCTAATATCAAAATAAAGACTATGTTGATTACCATATAATGAGCTAGCATGCATGTCCTCCATCACCAGACATCCCGTTGTCCAAGAAATTTTTTATCAAGTATAAATTTCAGCTCCATAAACTACAACCAATGAAATGTATGAGCAGTCATTCCCAATTCCTTGTATTCTTCTCGAGTAGGTTCTGACTTCCCTTTAATGAAGGTGCATGGAATGATGAACTCTCCAACAAGTTGGATATTGAATATATCCACAACATGACCCTCCATGTAACCAAGATTAGTACATGGATCCCACACAGTTATGTATGGATATGTTTTTCCTTTCCTCTCATGAAATCTAGGGTAATGCACAGATAATGGACCTCTAATGCAAAAATGATCAAGGTGTTTACCTTCATTGCTTAAGTTCAAACTTTTCACAAACTAAACCTGGTCATCCTTTTGTTTCAAAACATTCTCCTCACATGCATGTTCATCTATAATGCTATTATGAAAATTGATCAGTGGTTCACCCTCTAAGAGTTCAAAGGATAGTACATTTTTTTCCACCATGAATTCTTCACAAACATTAAGTGAATCCTTTGTTTTACTAAATTCATTACTATTTTATTAACACAAGAAGACATTAGAAATTAATGAACAATCTTAAAATGACAAAGAATTTTCACCTCCAATTTTTGTTGTGGGATCAATGATTTGTTCTGGTTCTATTTCTCCCTAATTTACATCTCTGACATGCAAAGTTCCATCTCTTGCAACTTCTTTAAGCTCTAATTCCTCTTCTAATGGTTCCAAAGTTTTCTTTTCTTCCTCCACCTTCTGATCTTGTTCTCTCCTATTCCGATCCTTCTCATGAATTTTTAGGAAACTTCCAAATGGGATAGATGATTTGAATGCTTCTGATTTCTTGACATAGTCATCATACCATTTTTCTATTACCCTAATGATTGATATCTTCGCAAATGCAACTCCTTCATTATCAAGTAAGAGAATAGGATTTGTTGGATTTGAAATAGATGTTGCTTTATTTCTTTTAGAAGTTCTTCCTTCACCTATGAAGTCTTCCCCATTCTTATTTCTTTGATGTTCCCACATTCACTCCATAATGTTGGCCAATATATCAATAGGATCAATAATTTTATTCCCTGGGTCTCCCTTATTCTTCCATCTTTCTTCATCCATGATTTTCTCTTCTTCTCAATACCCTACAGGATGGCAAGATATTTTCTCTGATACCACTGTAATGTCTACAAATTAATATTTATGATGAATTTCAAATCTAAAAATGATTTATTTAAGTAAACACTATAAATATGCATCCAAATAAGCCAAACTAGCTGAACTAGTCTTCACTAAATGACACCAAATTAAACATGAACACACCAAATCTTTTTTATTTCTATTTTCTAATACAAGTAATATTTAATTAGACCTACAACACTAATATGCAATAGTAGAAACATCCACAACACCCCACAACAAATATGCTAGCTACAACACCAAAATAGGCTGAAACACACATGGAAATCACTACTAAATACTACTAAAACCCCAATAATAATGTCCAGATGTGTAGGATCTGAACCAAGGTGCTTGGGATTTATGAAGAACAACATCAAAAATAGAAATGCATTCCTAATACATTCAAAAAAACAAACAACACCAACAAAAGCTCTACAATCACTCTGAAATGCTCGAAATACACCCTGCAAACACAAAGAAACTGCACATGCAACACTCCTAAGATCAAACTAGTAATACCCAACTTGCCAAATCTGATCCAAACCTCTTGAATGTATGAAATACATCTTCTATACTAACATGCAATGACATGCAAAACCTGCAACAACACAAATGCTCTGAAAACTCCAAATATCTACTCCTGCACACAAAACATTGAAACTACAAAAATCTCCAAATTCTTTCAGCTTTGATGCAACCTTTGGATGAGATTACTATTTGAAATCCAAGAACACCATCCTCATATCACTTGAAGCTCATGTCCACTAGCCACAAGCTCCAACTTCAATGGTTTCCCTGTCCACTAAAGAAAACACAAGCTAAACAACTCTGTGAGAAATATCAAATTTTCAATAGTCCCAAAATTGCAATACTCCATGTCTTTTATTGTATGAGGGTGAATCTTGGGCACCCAAGATTCTTAATGCCCTCCTTGGGAAGATTCTATGAGTGGTGCTAAAGATAGGGTATGACGGTTGTCATAAAATCTATCATAGATTCTTTTAATTTATTGCATACAATCTTCCAAGCTGCTCCCAACTTCTAATGCCCCACTTGTGTTGGTATTATAATTTTAATATTTATTTTCCCAAATGATGTAAATGTGATCATGACAATATAAATATTAAATATATATTTTTTCCAATTTCCTTTGTGACCGTTCTTGACATACTATTTTTAGTAAGCACTATTTTTGATAAAAGGGGCATGACAAGAACCCTATATATCTCCCTAGATTTAGAAAAATGTATGTTTGCAGTACCTTTTGGTACATTACTAGGACACATTATATTCAAGGAAGGATTGATGGTGGACTCTTTGAAGGTAACATTAATAATGACATTACCACCATGTAAGTCAACACCAGAAGTAAAATCATTCTTAGGATATATAGGCTATCACCACAAGTTCATAAAAGGCTATGTAACAATAACAGCTCTAGTGGAAGAGCTACTAAAGAAAAATTAGGAAAAACCATTAAATGGAATGATCAATGCCAATAGTCTTTTGACACATTAAAATAAAGGATTGCAGAGGCACCTATCTTAATTTTCCCAGACTAGACATCTACTTTCCATGTTCATGTGGAAACATGTAAGATCACCATAGGGTTAGTATTAGCACAACCAAAAGGAAATAAAGATCACCCTATAGTCTTTGTTAGCAGAAAGTTGTTAAAAGAAGAGAATAAACTATACAACAACAAAAAGAGAAGCCTTGGCAATGGTGTATACCCTACAAAAGTTAGACATTACTTGTTATCAATACCATTTACATTTTCATTGACCATGATCCCTTGAAGTACCTAATAAGTAGACTTGTAACCCAGGGCAGAATATGTAGATGGTTACTCATGTTCAAAGAGTTTGATTTCAAAATAATAATCAAACCTAGAAGGAATGACCAAGGACTAGACTACCTATCTAGGATAGAGATAGGGGATGATGGTTACTCATGTTTGAAGAGTTTGATTTGAAAATAATAGTCAAACCTAGAAGTAACAACCAAGGACTAGACTACCTATCTAGGATAGAGATAGGGGATGAACCTCACATCTAGGAAGATCTTTGTAAAAACCTATTTAGGGTGAATGCAGTACCCGAAGAACTACATGACATATCTATCTTGTTATCTACAGGAAAATTTCAATAAAACATCTCACTACAAGACAAACAGATCTTATAGAGGAGCCTCTAGGAATGATCAAGGGTGATGAAATAAACCCTCCATGACCAATCTGGTAGAGTTCTCCTCTTGCCTTTAAATATCTCATTCATGAAATTATCATGTTTGGTGATCATTCCTTGTGGTTTCTTTTGTTTGAATTTATTATGCTCTTTGTTGAATGTGTTACCCTCTTTGTTATTCATCATTGTTTGTAGTGTGTTTTCAAAAGTTTAAAATTTAAATTTGGTTTCCCACCTATGTTTTTTGGAGGGTGTGTTTTAAGGCTAGGATAGGGAACCCTATCTATGCTCAAACAACTACGGGTGTGTACAATTTCAGCTAAGGCATTTACTCCTCGGGTGTGAGGTGTAATGGAGAACATTAATATTGTTGGGGGTTTGGTAGATGATGTGAGAAAAAAACTTTCAAAGAAGCCCTAAATTTGCAAGATGACGAAACTCCAGCCAAAAATGCTAGTTTCAAGATCAAGGACATGCTAGGGGTCATCAGAACCAGACGTGATGTCACCGACAGAGGAGGACACAAAGGGTATAGAATAGAGGAAGAAGGTAAGATCCCCCTCTTACCCAGGAAACTCATTTTGTGCCCTAATTTGGAAATGGAAAATGCTATTAAAGCAAAGGAAAATAGGCTTAAACATACCACTATTTTGCTTTCTTGTCTCACTATGGAAAAACTACCTTCTAGGAAATTCTTGGATAACTGGTTGAACTCAGTGTGGGGGAAAAAATTAGGGATTCACATATGTTCTGTAGAATGTTGCATAATGGGATTTTTGTTATTTTTTGAGGATTCATTCTATGCAAAAAAAAGGCTTTGGATAAAAAAATTTGGAATGTTGGGTAATCTTTGTTCAAAGCATTCCCTTAGAATCCTGAAGCCTTGCACAAATAAATCTTGTTTTTCTCAATACCCAGGTGGTTGATAGTTAAAAATGTCCCAAAGCAATTATGGGTTTTTTTGCCCCAAATGTTGAAACCTATTTGGAATGTTATGAAGATTGATGAAAGAAGAGTTACCCTACCCCATATGGACACTATGGTGTTTATGTCTCTAAATGCTAGAATTGATACCCAGGAGGTCATAGAAATTAGTGTGGGAGAAAAGAATTTTTTTTGTACAGTTGTAGGATTGGGGGGCCTTAATTCCTATTTCCTATGCAAGGTTAAGGGTCACCAAATTAAGCATTGCCCTAGCCTTTGTAAAAATGATGTTGGTAAAAAATTTGAGTCCAGTTTTCCTAACAGTGGAAGTAGAAATAGTGAATTAATGGATAAATCTATAGTTTCAAATTTTAGAGATCCGAGCATGGAGGAGTCTTCCCAAATAATTAGGGACTCTTCACCTCAAACAAGGCCAGAGGTAGTCTCTGGTTGTAAGTCCAATATGGGAGAAGTCAATTTAGCCTTGAATGTGACCATAAATAGCTTTGATAAATGAAACCTAGAGGGGAAACCCTTAATCTGTGAAGATTCTAGTAGCCCTTCTGAGTTGGCTCCTAAACCTGTTTCAAGTGTCTCTTTTGACTGTATTAGTCCCCTCTTTGAAGATCAATGTAGGGAGGAGAAAAAAAAGGATTTCTTGTCAAAAGTAGACTTGTCAGGGCAAGGAACATTGGTCTTTGACAACCCCTATTTTGAATATGTTCCTCTCAAGGAACCTAGAGTGATGCCTCTTGAATTTGTTAAAAATTTGGATAATGAACCCAATAAATCTAAGGTGACTAAAACTGGGAATGGTCTTGAAATTGTTGTTAGGAAAAACACTCCTAGCACTTTGACCCACACGAAGCACCATGGTATTTCTAAAATGGAGGTAAGAAAAGGACTGCTCAAGAACTAGCCATAATTAAAATAAAAGAGGACATTTTTGGCTAGTGGGATAGACAAATTGATAAATAGTGTTGGATCCCTGATTTGTTTTAAAATAATAGTCCCTGGTGGGTTAGAATTGGAAACCCCAAACATTAACACCTCTATCAATTTTGAGGAAGATTCCTCCATAAAGGTGGAAGAGTTCTCCATGAAAGCAGAAGATGACAATAGAAAATGAAAACAAGCATACAGAAAAGAAAGCACCTTAAAACCTAGAAAAAAGGGGAATGGTAATAAACTACCAAACTGCTTTGATAGATTGTGTAATAAATAGTACAAGTTAAGAGGGATTCTCCTCACTGATGGCCTAAATTTTTATCATGAATTGCTTTAGCTGAAACATAAGGGGTCTTGAATCCCTAGATAGAAAATATATTGTCAAGAATTTTTGCAATAAGAACAAAAATATGGATTGTTTGTTGTTACAGGAAACCAAACAAGTAAGGTTTCAAATGGAAACTACCCTTAGATTTATTTAGAGGGAAACAATGTGTTTTTCTTCCAAACATGAGAAAGGTAAAGGAGGCAATGCTATATTAATAAATACAAAATGTGGTTAATTTATCATTCAAAATGGGTGTTCTCCATGTAATAGATGTATATGGGTTGTTTTAGAGAAGGATAGAAGGAAATTTGGGATTTATTCTATCTATGCAACTAATGAATATAGAGATAGAATTGAACTTTGGAATTGGATGGCAGAAAAGCTTCCTAATGTCCACTGGATTATTGCAGGAGACTTCAAGATGCAAGTAGAGCATAGAGAAGATAAAATAGGTGGTAACCCAATAGAGTGGAAATGTAATGAGCAATACTTTTGGACAAGAATGATGAAAATGCTAAGTTTATTTGATCCCCTAGAGGGAAAGAAGAATAATAGTCAAAGTATTTGGTACTCTTGGTGTAATTCTTAGAAAGAAAATAATAGGATATACTATAGACTTGATAGATTTTATGTAAATACGAATTTCTTCCATTTTCAAAGCATTGAAGGTGCTAATGATGTTAGAGTCATTCCAATTACCTTGTCTGATCACCATCCTATATCTACTCTCATCATAAATGATCATCAAGAGATTGGGGCTAATGTTAGAAAAGACAACCTTTTTCAAATTAAATACAGAATTGTTGTTGGATAGGGACAACCTTGATGGGATTTGTAACCTAAGATTTATTTTGAAATCTATGTCTTATAGGAAGGATGTTATTCAGTACTGGAATGACCTTGTTAGTGCTAGTAAAATCCTTTTTCAAGTATGTGGAAAGAAATATTCTTTTGATAGGAGGAAATATGAGAGACTACTTCAATTAGAATACCTTGAAACTAAAGATCTTTTACAAAAGAATCCAGATGATTGTGAGGTGGTAAGGCATATTGGGGAGGTTAAGAATAAATTGAGGAGACTACAAAATTTTGGAGCTCAAGGGGCAAAGATAAGGGCAAAGATCAACTAGTTGAAGGATGGAGACATGGGCACTATGTATTTTTTTTGACTTGCTTAGAGCTAAATGCAGTAACGAAAAGATAGGTCTAATCAATGAGAATGGGGTTTTCTTTCATGATATGGAAGACATAAAAATTTTATTTAGAGACTTTTAAAAAAAATTGTTCAAAGTAGAAGATCGTAGTGAAGATTGCAAGAGGGCGCAAAAGTTGTGTTCTAAAATCTATCTTAGGAGGGTTGATGGTGAATAGAGAAAAATTAGAGCAAAAGATATCTAAACCAAAAATTAGAGATGCCATTTCATCAATGGAGGAGGGTAAGCCCCCTAGGTATGATGGGTTACCGGTGGAATATTACAAAGTCAACATTTGTTGGGTGGTAGATGATCTTTTTGGAGTTTATCAGGAAGCTTACAAAAAAGATGGGCACAAGACCAATATTAGGAACTGGAGGCCTGTTACTCTATTAAATGTTTCTTATAAGATTATTACAAAAGTGTTAGCAAGGATATTAACAGATATCTTAACTAGTACCATCAAGTATACTAAAACTGGGTTCAATAAAGAAAGATACATTCTAGAAAATTTGGTAACAAGTTGAGAAGATATGCATTGGGCCAAAAATACAAGGCAAAATTTACAAGATTTTTTTTGCTAGATTTTGAAAAGAATTATGATAGAGTTGAATGGTCATTTGTATTAAATGTTTTAAAAGCTTTTAGATTTCCTCAAGATTCTCGTAATATGGTCAATATGTTCTTTAAGGATGCCTCTGCCCAAATTGACATAAATGGCTCCTTATTAGAACCATTTGATATGGATAAATACATAAGACAAGGGTGCCCGTTAGCATCTACCCTCTTTTTGATAGCATGAAAAGATCAGTTTCACCTCTTGAGAACAAACCTAATACTAGGTAGAATGTTGGGTATTAAATTACCAGATTAATGCATGTTATTGAACATGCAGTTTGCTGATGACACAACTTTGTTTCTAGTGCTAGATAAATATAATTTGAAGAACATGGAAGATAGACTTGTTATTTTTTGTAAGGCATCTGGGGAAAATATATAATTCAATAAATCAATCTTGCTTAGTTGGATTGAAGAGCAACCTAATTGGTTTGAGTTGGATAAATGGTAGTGGGGAGGACCTCACAAACAAGTTAGGTTCCTTGGTATCCTCTTTATCTTTGATCCATTTATGAATAAAATATGGAATTGGATGTTCTCAAAAATTGAGAGGAATCTTAAAAATTGGAACAATCATTTCCTCTCTTTGGAAAGAAGAGCACAAGTTTGTCAAAAAATTATTTCTGCATACTCCATTTATTATGCTTATATGTGGCTTTTCTTGAACTATCAAATTGAATGTATTCAAAATTTGATAAGGAATTTCCTATGGTCAGATGGTAAAGGGAAGAAGAAAAAGCATGTTGTTAAATGGGAATGGTGTTGCATGAACAAAGAAAAGGGTTGTCTAGGGTTGAAAGATCTGAAGATTCAAGGTGTACCTTTAGCTACAAAGTGGAGATCATCAGATCTTTACAAGATGAAGAACCTTGGAAGGTTCTCATCCAGAATAATATCAAGAATCTTCATCCCAAGAAGGCACCAATGTGTAAAAACTTGCATATGCATGATTTTTTGTTTGGGAATTTTCAATCTAAACCCTTTGGGTCTGCTATTTTTGCCAGTATCTGGAAATCCTGGAAAGTTGTTAAAAACTTTATTAAAAATAAGGAGTTTGTCAATATTGGGAAAAATTGGTTTCAGGAATATAGGTCCCTATGGTGGAACTTAAGGCATAAGAATAAACCATTAGCTTTGTTACAGGGTTGTTTAGCAATGAGATGGAACATGAAAGGCATTTCCACCATTAATGATATTTTGGGTGAAGAAGGGATAAAAAAGATGGGATAAGATCAAACTAGAGATTGGGATCCCCGAGTCTCAAAAAAAGACTTATTGGATCTTATGTAGAACTCTCTTAATCAATCTGATTCAAGCAGAAAATTTAAATGAAATAGATTGGTTAGGAAAGTTGATCGAGGAAGATGGCACTAAAGTTTTGTGTATCAAATCCAAGAAACTATATAAGTTGATTACCAATTCCTAAAAGGTGTTTAAACATATTAACAAGTTTTGGGGACTTAAGCTAGACCATAGGATATTGTCTTTCTCCTTCAATTTATTTTGGTACAAATTTATTGAACCTAAAAAAGGTAGTTTTAGATGACTCCTGATGCTAAAAAAGCTTTCCATTGGTTTTGATAATATTGTTTGTTCTATGTTGTAAACTTGTGGAATCTTGTGATTATGTTTTCTTTGAATGTCTATTTGTTGTTAAGGTCTGGTCATTATTTATGGGGAATATTAAAAACTAGTCTTCCTTGAATAGATTAAATTGAAAAGAGTTTCTTTGTGGGTACACTAGTGGCATGAATGTTAAGTCTAACATATTTTGATTGTTTCTATCTACTAAGATTTTATGGTTGTTGTGGAAAAAAAGAAATGAGGATCATTTCCAAGGCAAGAGGAGGACTCTTGTTGGGTCTAGCTTTAGACTCATGATTTCTAATATCTATTAATAGGTGGTCATGACCATGAAACTCCACATAGAAAGGTTCATGAAGATAATAGATGAAGGATCAAAGGTTATCTAGAGGGCATACATCAAATATTTAGAGTTTTAGCCTCATGATTTGAGAAAGGTAAATGGAAAATTCAACAATGAATACATAGATTTCCAAAACCTAGATTGCAAGAAACACAAGATGGAAAAGCTAAGAAATGAAGCATTACAATACTGTGAATTTACCTTTCAAAACTTTAGTGTAGAGAGTAGTCAACTCAGAGTTTCTCCACCTATTGGTACCTTTAGAGGGGTGGATTCCTATGATGCCAGTGATAATAGAGTATATCTAGATGGATAGGATAGAGACACAGGTTAGGGTACAGATGTAAACCTTAAAGAGATTGAAGAAAGAGGCACCCTACAGGCTAGTGACATTAGTAGACCCAATGGGATCCTTTAGGATAATCATGGTTGTACTAAATTGGAAAGGTGAATAGGTACATTGTTACAAAGAGGGAGTTTAGACAAACCAAATTTTGTTTGTAGGGATGATACTTGATAATGAATAGTTGAAGGCAATCTTGGCAATATTGCATATGTTTATGTTATGTCTCAAATAGAGCACTAAACTATGTAGTAATTTTGTTGAATGTACTGTTGTAGCTGATTTCTTTTTTTGAATTGAGAATGATGTAAATTCTACTTTGTGGCTTTCTAGTTCACATTAACTGTACTGAGATATTTTTTGAATTCATTGTAAATGATTTACAATTCAAAAAGAGAGATCTTATTGTAGATGGCTTTACCCTATACAGTAATAGAAGGGGAATTACACATATTAGCAATAGATGATATCATGAGGAGAATCATATATGAGCATGAAAGGGAAGCCATTCTAAGATAATCCCATGAAGGGATATTAGGACACAACTCTGGTGAGGCAAAATAAAAAGAGTGAAATTAGCAAGATTATGGTGGTCCACCTTGAACAAAGACACCAAATAGTATGTTAAACATTGTGACATATGCCAATAGACTGGGAGACCCACTGCAAGGGAAGAAATGCCTTTAAAACCAGTGTTAGCCCAAGTGCCATTTGAAAAATGGGCAATAGATTTTATAGGTCCAATCGATCATCTGACAAAGCACTCAAAAGCAAGATTTATAATTATAGGGCTAGAGTACCTAGCCAAATGGGCAGAGGCCAAACCTACAAAAGATTATATCACAAATATTTCTGCAAGATTTCTATATGAGAATATCATTACAAGATTTAGGTGTCCACTGAGTATAACAAGTGATCAAGGAAAACATTTTATGAATAAAGTAATTATGTAGATTTTAAAAAGTTTCATGATAACACACAATAAAAGCTCACCCTACCATCTACAATGTAATGGATCCAATGAATCACTAAATAAAATCATGGGGAAAACATTAACTAGGATGTGCAGTGGCAATAAAAAGATTTGGATATCAACATAGCTATGGTACTATGGGCATAGCACACATCCCACAAAAGGGCTACAAAGTTTACACCATTTGAACTTGTATATGGTATGGATGCAACTTTACCAATTAACTTAATAATCCCTAATCTACGTACCATATTAGCTTTGCAGTTGAATGATGAAGAATCACTGGCACACAGAGTGAATGACTTTGAGAAATTAGATGAAACTAGACTCTTAGCATTGTACAATAAAAATTTGGAGTGTAAGAGACAAAAAGCAAGGCATGAGAGAAACTTGCACTTGAAAATATTTAAGGAAGGAGATTTGGTATTACTATATGATATTAAGTTTAAAAAGAAAGGCAAGGTAAAGGTCAGGTTGTTAGGACCCTACTATATGCATGAAATTGTGGAGTTAGGTGTAGTTAGACTTAAATCAATGGATGGAAGTACCTTAACAGGGTATGTCAATAGAGATAGGATGAAACACTATCATCAACCAGTCAAATAAGCAAAGACTAGGAAATTTATATTTTATACTATATGTAAAATTAGGTATCATAGTTAAGACAAAATACCATTAGAATAAAATAGATGTGGAAAAGCTAACAACTAGAAAATCTTGAGAAAACATAAACATAAATATGAATTAAATGCATAAGGACACCATTATAGAGTATATAGAATTTATTTACTTAACACTTCACTACTTTTGCATCCTAAATTATCTACAAGCTAAGTTTAAAAGTTATGATAAATAAATCAAAACCCAAGCTATAGACTATGTAACAATGGAAACTCCCATGTTGGTCGATATCTCCAATAAGCCAAGGCTGAAAAATAAGAAGTATACATACAAGGCAATGGAAGTTTACGTAGATAATGCTTTTTATATTGTTCCACTAGACATAATATATATAGAGGATGTCTAAAAGTATAGACATGCAACCATCTCTGAAATTGACCATTCCAAGTTCGAGGAGCTCTGTAGAATGCTCTTGTAGCTAGACCAAACACAATACTTACGACAATAATAGTAGATAGGAAAGAAAACATTAGATGTCTAGAAGGATTTTCATGATTTCTTGGTGGAATATGGCTGGGTGAAGATAGCACTGAGTATAATACAAGATGAATTTATCTACCTAGATAATCCATATGGAATCACAAAGCAATCCATTCAAGCGGTAACTAGGCTAAGTGCAATAGAAGAGATACCCTCCAAAAAGACTATTAAAAATGAGAAAGTCATAGAGATAACTAGTGTAACCTATGATGGTCGAAGCCTAAATGTAAAGAAGATTACAAATCCTATGGTGAGGTATGCAAGAATGGGCATTGCATAAAAAATCTATTATGCCATTTGGGAAGACTTTGGAATTGGTATAGCAATATATACCACTTATTAAATGGTGGTGGGAGGAAAGGAATTTAATCTATGTGAGGTCTTCTTTGAGCATCTAATGGAAAATATCTAAAAAACAAAGACTCAAAATATACTTTTAAACATAGTACCCTAATTATATGCCTTGTCTTCTATTTAATGAATGTACTTCCCATATTTTCCAGCAAAGCATGGCAATCCCACATATCAGTTTCCACACAAATAAACCACCATGTAAAATAATTCAACGATAAACAATCATACACTATGGCATATTGGGGGTTTTTCGAAGCCCTACAAGAATAGATGTAGAATAGGGAGAGAATACCTTACAAAATGGTTAAAAAGTATATCAATGATAGAGCATTCCTAGTAGATAAATATTATACACTAATGGAGGTTATATAACCTAGGATGTCATGGATGAAATAACAAATGAGGAAATTGAGTCATATACCTAGAGCCTACTGAAATGACCCAAAGATACAAATGTAGAATTTTTTGGGATGTATAGAAAATTTATATAGAGAAGTAGCACAAAAAAGATTTTGAGGAGCATCTAGAGAAAAATAAAGAAATATTACATGAAAAATGTGGATTGACATCAAGGGAAGCACCACAACCTAGCACTACATCACCACAAGATAGTACCACCACACTGCAAACATAGAGATCTGGGAGATTACATTCTGGCACTCAAAGTTCATAGGTTGCAGTACGGCCTACTACATCTTCACAAAACCAATTGATAACTAATCCACAACCTTTGGAAAAGACCCAATTGTAGAGGAGATATCTGAAAGTTTTGTACAAATGAGTGCAGAGAGGAAGAAGAAACTAGCTAGAAGAAAATAAGGGTAGAAAAGAAACATTATAGAAGCTGAGGAAGAGGAAGTACATGAGATAAAGAAACCTCCATAGAAGAGGGCAACAAGAAGCTCATCTATGCATATAGAGGGTATGGAAGAGAAAGAGAAACTCCTAAAGGAGACAATAATGGATAATATCCTTACCAAAGTAATTATTACTAAGGGGATTCTCAAAAAAACAATAGATATGTATAATCAGGTGGGCCAAGAGAATAAACAAGTAATACTATAAAGGCATTAATAAGAGAGATTCAGAGGTCTGATAAGACCATAGAAGAAATAATTGAGAACTTCTTAGAGGAGTTAGTGAGTACAATAAAGAAGAAGAGGGAAAAGGCCATAGAGTTGGAGGAAGAAATAAAGAAAGAGGCCCTCAACCAAAAGGAGAAGCTGGCGCAAATGCAAGCCAACAAACTATGGACAAAATAGAGAGTGGACAATCTCATGGGGATTACAGAGAAAGAAAAAGGTAAAATTCAAAAGGAGACTGAGGTGGTAACAAATAAGGTATATGATATAATAAGGGAAGAAAAGAAAAATGAACAAGAACAATAAATATCTTCTACAGATAGTCTTGAGCAGAGTTAGTAGGGTGAGGGGTCACAACATCCTTTATATCCACAAGGAGATTCATCCTCCACCATAGCACCCATGCAATTCATTAAGGATTTCCTAGTGTAGCATAAGAAAATCCAACCTACACCCACACCCCAACTACTACAAATACCATTATTGAATAGCATATCTCTAATAGAGAAGTTTTAGCTGGGAGACCTCTTTCATAGTACCACAAGGGAAGAGATCCTAAAACAATATATGTAGAAAGCATTAAACAATTAGAGGATGCTATTACTACTATATAGATTAAGTTGCCACAACTACATAAAGATGCATCACTACTACTACATCAATAGTTTAAAAAAATGGTGGATGGGATACAAGCTGAGATGCAATATTAGGTAACAAAAATCAAAACCCAAGTGACTATAGAGATGACTGAAACTAGGATGGATGATATGAGGAAGAAATGTGTTGCAACACATACTCAACTAGAAATTCAAATCAAAATCTTGCAACAAACCATAGGTGATGTAAACATCATATATCAATTTTGTTTACAATGGCTGACTACAACAAAGAGTGACCTGTAGACATCCATGCGACGAACTAGCATCTAAGGCTAAGGCTTCCCTTCTTTGGTGATAGGTTCTTTATTCCTCCCTCTTTCTTGATTGTCACATAAAATAAAAGGTGAATTTTCTTCAAGAATGTCCATGTCATAAAAAATGCGATGTAACCAAATCACTTCGCACATAGCTCCTTGTGTGGCATGATATTCAACCTCGGTCTAGAGATGAAAAAATAAATCATGTAGTTTAATTCCTATCATCAACAAATCCAACATAATCTAAGTTCGTATAACCTTGCAAGAAGAATTGAGGAAATGAGTCCCTCCTACACTCTGAGATTTCTTTGGCGTGTGTGCTACCCCATATGCAGTTTAAAGACCAGTGACAATGAGTCCCTCATGCATTATGGGTGGTGTGTTTACTTTCCTTGTACTTGCATCTATATTTCATAAATGAGAAAAAGAAAAAGAAAATCATCATTGTCTTCACTACATTCACTATATTCTCTATGTTTTGCATGCCTTAAATGTTGTCTTCTCTATGTTTTGTGTGACTGTAACTATCTTGTCCATGTTTTGTGTGCATGTTACTATCTTCATTGTGAGTAGTGTGCTTCTCCATGCTTGGCATGTTTGTTGTGCTTGTTGACTATACTTTAATGCATGTATGGGCCTTGTGTTTACACATCCATTAAAGTGGGGGCTAAATGTTATGCCAGAAAAAAGTAACCTTGGGGGATTTTTCCTCTTAAGGTTTAGCTCCCAGGTCCTTTAGAATGCATTTAGATCATCTTGCATGATTTTGATGACTCCCAATGAGAAAAACTTGAAGTTTCATGCAAAATGGGACTTAGGGGGTGCACTTAACATAAATCCTACCTGAAATAGGGAGAGAGGACTTAGGCACCCCTGCCCTAGTCATGCCCTATTTTAGTTTAGAACCTATTTCAAAGTGTTAGTTTATGACCATTATGTAGGTCCTATGCTAACATAGTAAAATTAAATTACAAAATTCTTAGCGGGAATGTTTGTAGTTGCATATATAGGCATGATTACTGATTCATTTGTAAACTAGATGGACATTTTGATTCATAAGCTTCTGTTAAAGTGATTCAAGGCATTTATTGTGTGGCAGAGTAAAATTTTGTGTTGTTATTATGTTTGTATTTGTAGATTTGGCATCCATCTCCTAATGGCATGAAGAGCATCTTCCTTCCATGAGATCTTTACTACAATGTGATATCAATTATGTTTTCTATCATTTATCATTTGGATTTTTCCTCTATCCCATAAGGATACACACTCTTTAGCATACATTGGTGTTTGGAAGACTTGAATGTCTCTCTGGGACTTGACTGAGGCAAGCCTCTAAACACCACAACCTCCAAACCACTTTTCTGTGATTGTAGGTTATAGTTTGCAAAAGTGAAAGAAGTGGAGTTACAGGAGAGCAGTGCAGACTATCAGAATTGTAGAGAATAGAAGAAAATAGGGACTTGGACTAGGGCACCCACTCATAAGTCCTCCAGATAGTGTAATTGGAAAATCTTCGGAACAACAGGAACAGATTACAGACAAGATTTCCAAGTTTTGACAAAAATTGTGGCATTGGACTAGGGTGCTCGCTCATTAGTCTCTAACCTTTCTAGACATCAAACTTTGAAATCTGGTATGCATTTGATTGTCATTTGATATCTCTGTGTGTGATCATTTTCCATAATTTGTCCATTTGTTTAAGAAATTACAAAATTAGGGTTTTGAGCATAATTGGGCTTAATTGAACACTAAAATCACACAATTCCAATCTTCCCCTATGTTCCAAGTGATAGGAGATTTGTAGTAGACTTCTCTACTTGGTTGAATGTCCTTGAATGTATGTAGTGAAAGGAGGATTTAACCACACCTTACATTGAAATTAAAATCCCACTTTTTCTACATAACACATGCATTGTCCCTAAATCTTAGATCATACCCTTTATCACACATCTAACCAACACTTCAAAGATTATGCTTTAGATCTTTCACATAGAGAACATCATCTATGTTGTGCTTGCCATCAAAAGAAATAGATTCTCTTCCACATATCTTACTAGTTGCATTATCTCCAAATCTAACCAATCCACCATCAAACTTTTCCAAACTTACAAACTTACTTTTGTCACCGGTCATGCGATGTGAACATCTACTATCAATGATCCATTCATCCTTATCCTTATCAACTTGGATGGATAGAGCACTTTCTTCAACTGGTTTTTCTTCCTTCACACAACTAGTAGGATTAGTAGACACAGGTTCTTCCTAAATAGCAATAAACAAGCATTCATTTGCACTAGTACTATTATCATTAGACTCATCATTTGTTACACCATCATCATCAAGATCTCTAACATAATAGCATTTTTTACAATTCTAGGTCTACTTTCAAATTTCTTATTACCTCTTCCAATTCTCTCCAGACATCTACATGCATAGTGACCAATATTACCACAAAAAAAAGCATTTGAATGGTAATTTATCTTTGAACTTACCAGAACCTCTTTACATTCTATCTGCAAAGTTGGCTTCAACCTCATCTAGGCCATCATCAGATTGCACACCATATTTATGTGCTTTTGAAGTCTTTTCTAAAGTGTTGGCTTTGAAATCAGTCTCAATCTTTGGGAGAGCATCACCAAATTCTCTCATTTCAAAAGCTGTAAGTTTCCCAAGCAACTGATCTTTTGTAACCTTTTGCACACTCATAACCTCTTCAATTATTGCCACCTTGTGACAATAGGATTTAGGCAATTACCTAATAATTTTCATCACAACCTCTTCTTCATTAGTAGTACCTCCAAGACCTTTGATTCCATTGACAATTTCATCAACTCTCTTCATGTACATAGTTATGTTTTCATCTTCACTCATCTTTCGGGCTTCATACTTCGCCTTCAGGTTTTGTAATTTGGTACTCTTTATAGAATCATCTCCTTCACATAAACTTTTCAACTTATCCTAGATCTCATGAGTAGTTTCCAAATCCATAACTTTCAACAATTCATTGTAAAATAAGGTATTTAACAGAGCATCTCTAGTTTTTCCATTAAATTCATACTGTTTAATTTCATCATCATCTGATGGACCATTTTGAGGAGTAGTATAGTTTTTCTCTGTTATCTTCTAGACATTATAACCAAGAGAAATAAGATAACTTTTCATCCATACCTTCCACAGGGCATAATTCATTCCATCAAATTGTGGTGACTCCCTCCTAGGCACTATTTCAGATCTACCTCAAACTATTAGACTCTTTACCGAGGAACCTTCGCTCTTATACCAATTATTGAAAAGAACAATACAACTAAGAGGGGGGTTGAATTAGTTGTAACCAATATTTCAAAACCATTAACACATCAACCAATTAACACTGTGTTTGTATTTTAACCATGAAAGCATGAAATAGAAACTTAAACACATTCACGCATTTAACACAGGAGACACCAGATTATTACATGGAAAAACCCATAGGGGAAAAACCACAATGAGTGTTAGCTCATAAAATAATATGTTATAACAATACTAAAAATCAGAGGCTCACTTCCAAAAATGCTCACTGCAAGAAGAGGCTTATTGCCACTGGCGTGGCTCACTACCTTGATTGGTGAACTAAGTTATTAGCATCTACTCCATGCCATGATTTAGTTCCATTGAAGCATAATAAGTATCCTTTGCTCTGCTCTTCTTTTACACTTCACAATTATCTTTTCATTTTCACAACCAAACACAAATTCACAACTTCGTTTCATGTTTTTATACAATTCATCAACCTTGGAATTTACATCAAGGTCGGCATTACAATCATCAACCTTTGTAACAATCTACAAGGTCGGCAAACATACATACATTCAAATAAGTCTGGACCTAAATAGAATTAGGAGAGACAAGAATGAATGTGAATCATGCCAAGGCTTAGCTAGGAATCAATTGCAATCCTCCACGTAGCAACACACTTCCACAATCTTCAAATCATAACTGCAAGTAGTGAGAACAACAAAGTTGGCCAAGACTAGAGTTAACACTAAGACTTTTAGGAAAACGCTTCATGCATGATCTAGATTATACTTTGCAGAACAATCCAAAGATAGGAACATCATCTAGATACTCCCACAAGCACGTTACAATCACCAAGAACATCTGCACAACCTCTAAACACTTTATCCATAAGATTCTTCAAACCAAAGAACTTGAACATTACTATCAACCTCTGTCATGAAGGAAAGGTCGCTTGGGGATCACCAAATCATGAACCATTTGAGTTGACAACACATAACATCATCATGAACTTAATTCCAGAACCGTAAACTGTGAAACTCAAATGCGGAGAAATGCAGAGTAGAATACATTCTCCCTATCACCATTAAATACATAGAAAAATAATTTTTCCTTTGGTGAACACAACTTGCTCAAATCTTCACACCGGAGGCTCAAACTTGAAACATGGCATCCACAGACATCCCTTAACATTGATTCCAATCCCCATGCAAAGATATTCAATCTACAGGATATGCAGAGCAAAACACTGTGCTGTTCTTGAGAGATAAAGCAATTCTGCACTTGTACTAATTCCTTAGATACTTGTTTAGACTTATTCAAATAACTTCCTTATGTGTTGACATCAATTAAAACACTTACTACTCATACTTGCAATAGTCCTATCTAGAATACTCTTACAACTCACTTAGAAGCTATAATGCTTTTGTAGATTTACTTGAGTTAAGTAAGAGTGGATATCCAATTTGCTTTTCTTCAAGCAAGAATATGATTTTGATATTCAAACTACATATATAAGTCCTCAGCCTCATCTATGTTGCTTGGGGTCTTCATCTTCTACTCAATTTTTTTAGCCTCACCTAGCAACCTAGATAATGAAGCAAGTCTCAAATTGACTGCTTCCCTTAACTGACCAAACTATTTCTTTATTTGCTCTCTTTGGTCCTGAAGCTGTGACAGATGTGAATGTAGATTTTCTAATTGAGCCCTTGTTGCTCCATCTTTATCCTTTGACAAATCATACAATCTGACCATTTGAGTGATCTGTGACTCAATAGAGTCAATATGATCTTTTATGTTCTTGGTGGGGCTTGTCCATTTCAAGCAGAACAAGTATAAGGTAGTGGCTTCATCAATGCATTTCTTAAACATCTTCAAATTTTCTTGTAATTTGTTGTGTGCATTGGCACACTTGTTAGATATCTCAGCCAACCTTTTATCATTTATCTTCCTTAATACTTCTTGTTCTAATTTTTTCTCAACATGGGAGGAGTGATCCTTGAAGGAATCAACTAAAAGGTTCACGTTTTTCTCTGAAGGAAGAGACAAATCAATGCTTACCTCCGGTAAACCTTCTTGAATCATCTTCACTACATCTTCACCTAGGCTAGACTTCTTCAAATTTTCTTGCAAGAACTCCTTTCTTGTAGAAGCATGCAGGATGTCAACAAGTTGTAGCTTATGGAAGAGTGAAATATTTCACAAATCTACTCGTCCTTCATGAGCGGGAATCTATAGAAGATGAGGTGTGATCATAGGTTGAAACCATATCTAGAAATCTAATAGGTCCTTGAGTGAGTATGATCCTGAAGTACTCTAACCTATATCCATAGAAGTATCCTCAAAATTCTCATCTTGGTTCTTCTCTATTTCATCTTGAATCTTCTCATCTTGTTTCTCCTCAGAGTTCTTTATTTCATCTTGAACTTTCTTAGGATTATCCTCTTTCTTCTGCTCATCTATTTTTGGATTCTCTGGAGGAGGACTATTTAGTTCTGCATCAAAATCAATATTCTCCAGAGGGGGTACATTCACTTCAGCTTGATCTCCTAATCTTTGTGTTATTGTATTTTTAGGAGGAGGTGTACCCACATTACCTTGATCCTCTGCATTTTGTGTTTCAATTTTTTATGTAGGGTTAGTCTCCTTATTTTTCTTATCATCTTTCTTAGTCATATCACCACTTTCCACATTATTTCCAAAGGCTAACAAATCTATACAATCAGATATATCCTCAATAATTACCTCAGCATTCTTCATCTCTTCAAGAATTTTGGTAGTTTTCTCTAATGTTTCATTTTCCAATCTTTCTATATTTCTTCCTTGTCCTTTCCCATTAGAATATTTATTCTTCTTTTTGTTCTAAATTCTTTTGGTTATTTTTGAGATATTTTAATCTTTTCTTCATCAGAGATGGATGGACCAACCTTTTCAATTACTTGTTTCCTCGTCTCATCTTCTTTTACCATGGCTTCGTTTCTCTTGTTGTTGAGTATGTATGCAATGTTTATAGAAAGTTGATCAATGAACTCAATTAGGGACACATTAACGACCATCATATATTTGATTATGGCTTCCTCAATTGTGGCCTTGTCATTGTTAGGCATTTCATCATAAAGCTCTACAACTTCCTTTAGGGCACCATGTTTTGCAATAGCATTAATAGTGGCATCAAGCTATAGAGTCTTGTATTCAAATTTTTCTTTAAGAGATCCTTTTGTTTTGTTTTGTTTTCCTTTTCCCTTTCCTTTGGAAGTCTCTCCTTCTCCTTCTTCTCCTTCTCCTTCTCCTTCTCCTTCTCCTTCTTCTTCTTCTTCTTCTCTTGTTCTTTCTTTCTTCTCTCAAGCATACCAGATTCTTCTTCTTCTTCTTCATCCTCTTCATCATCTTCTACATTTATCAAATTAATATTTCCCATCTTTGCCTAAACCTTAGGCCTTGGTTTCTTCTTTTCTACAGTTTTGGTTTGCACTGGGACTTTAGCAACTCTTCTATTGCTAGGAGTTTGAGTTGATTTAGAAGGGTTGGAAGAAGTAGCTGTGGTAGGGATAGATCTACTTGTCCTTCTAGGAGTTTGTGTACCAGAAGTGGTTTGAGCTTCTCCTGTAAGACTCTCAAGAGTGTCAAGCATTTCTTCCAATCTTGACTTTATCTTTTCTACTTATTCTTCCACATCCTTCCTAATTATTTTGTTGATAATTTCATCATAAGTCCCAAATCTCTCAATAGTAGGATCCTTATGCTTGTTGAGAAACATATCATCATATCTATTCAAATCATGTTTAGACACCTCATAAGGTATGGTGGTTATCCAAAAAGTCCTTGGTTCTACTGCCTCCATATAGCAATTGTCCTTATCCACCATGAAAGTTATATCATTCTTGTATTTCTCTACAACTTTTTTTGATATCCTCTCCCTCATTTTCATATCATTTTGGAATGTTTTAAAAAATCCCCAAAACATTATGTCACACTATTTATGATTAGGAAAACTACGTATGTAGTCCTTAATTTGGTGTCCAAAAGGGGTATGACCTTTCAAGACCATATTCTTCATGGAAGTCAACTCCCTCAAGAAATAAAACATAAGACAAATGATTAAAGAGCTATACCAAAATTTGTACCTTCTCTTGTTGGTTCTCTTCAAGTTATCCATTAATTGCTACTGCAAGAGCTCACAAAGGTCATAGTCCTTCCCTTCACCATTTGATAATAGTGTAGATGGTGGTGGTGGTAGCAGACCCTTCTCTTTTTGTGTAATATACTTTGTAAGCAATGCTCATTGGGGAATACTAGACCCCTAAGTCATCAATGTCACTCACAGTTAGGGTCATTTTGTCAAATTTTCCACTGGTGAGATTGAAAACCTCCCCATTTTTCATAGATTTTAATGTAGGCATAGGTTCGGATGAGCACAATCTAGTCACAACACTGATGGCTTCTTTTGTGATCATGTAGGGTTGATCAAGGCAAAATATATCTTCATGAAACTAGCTTATAGCAATTCTGACCCATTCTTCTTCATAGCGAAAATTGGGGAAACTCTTCCATATGTCTAGCCATTCTACCTCAACATTTTCAAACTCTAGATTAAGTTGAAAATCATCACCCAGAAGATGATCATTCCTGAATTGTTCCAACTTTAAATGATCATACTCATCCAGCTACAAGTGAATATATATATATGGACATCCTTTGTATGCAACACATTAGTGGGAACACTGGAAATGCTCCATCCTTGTAAGTCTCAGTGGATTTGTATGGATGTTTTTTGAACTTTGGCCCTGACTTCTCCATGATATCAACTACTACCAGTGTTTCCATGATAATTCTTTTAGAAAACTAGTGTTCAACAAACAAATTTGAAGAATACCTAATAATGCTTCTATTAGGGTTTACACACAAGCTCCACTAAAGATCTTCTCTTCTTTTCTCTTTCACTCACTTGATTTAATTCAAATGAGATCAATTTTTATCAAAAAACATAAATATGCTTCATGTCTACCCTTGTTACTCCACATTAAATGCATCCTTTTTGTTCTTGACCTAATTCACTCTTTACTGAATAGGTGTCCATGATCACTCAACAATCCTTCATAGAGAGTGTATTTTCTCTGGAGTTTTGATCAAGCATCATAATATCATTAGTTAGACATATCCATGTCATTATTAACCATTATACTAAAGAGCTCAGCATCATATGCATTCTGGGGTTTGAAAAGGTTTGCACTTGCAACTCTCCCTGAACCAATACTTTTCTTAAAAGTTATTAGAGGATTTATTTGCACCAGGTAGAGGTACAAATCCTTCCTTTACTTCATTTTCTTCCTTATTATTCCATGTCTTGTTCATTTTCTTCTTTTGTTGAGTAATATAAATCTTCTTTTGAGGAACAAAAGACATTACACTCTTTCCCTTGCAGAACCTTGCAGTGTGTCCTAATTTATTGCAATTGTAACAGATGATATTGGATTACGGAGTATAACCACCTCCTCTTACATTACATTTGTGATTAGAAACCTTATGACCATACTTGTTGCATGTGTAACAATAGCCATAGAAGGGTTGGGAAGTCATGGAATTATTCTTATCGATGAAACCATTCCTTATCATTTTAGTTCTGAATTCATTTGCCCTATGACCAGCATTGTTGCAAGCATAAAATTGACCATGAAATGAATAAGAGTACACAACATTGTGCCTCATAGGCTTAAATAAATTTTGATTCATCTTGCTTCTACACTCAACAACCTTGTGACCAATCTTATTGTAAGCATAAAAACTACCATTGAAAGTTTGAGAATACCTAGTAGGAGCAATTTGCTTAGGAGCAGGGTTTCTAAAGTTCTTCTTGTTCCAAACTTGCGTGGAATTATTCTTTCTTTGTCTCTAGATAGGAATGAATTCATCTTGTTTTGTTGGCAAGAGACACTACTCTAGTATGGACTTGTATGTTGTCATTGATGACAACAAGGCTTAGAAGTTTCATCAGCATGAAAAGAATACATTTCTCTAGAAGGATGTATTAGATTTTAGGTCTAGTTGATAGAAAATGGCTAAGTATGGGTATACATAGAGTAGAGGATAGTAAGTGGGTCATTATGTCTCCATAGATGATGATTTGGAAATGTGGCTCAAGTATGATATTTATAAGTTAAGTCCGAGTAAACAAAGGTTTAGTAGAGACAATGAACATGGCACATTGAAATGGTCCACATTCTTCCATAGGTAAGTATTTTGTTATGCAATTTTAAGGTGTGTTGTAACCACCTATATGAAGTGTCTAATTCCATAGTTGTAAGATCTAAAGTCCACCAGAAAGACAGTTACAAGTTGCTGAGTATCGGTACAATGTTTGACAGAGTTTGACAGAGACAGAGTCTGAGTTGCAATACTTCACATTTATCCACAAGATGATATCATGCCTTGCAGCTTTGAGGGTAAGATTGGGAATGTGTAAAGAGTCCTTGATATGATTTTGTAAGTGTTTTGTGATTCGCAGTAAACATTGTAAGTCAACAGATGAACCTGATAAGCATGCTCTTAAGGAACAGGCTAACTAGCTTAATAAATCATTGTGCGAAGAAGAGATAGTATGTGAAGGATCTACCTAATTGATTGAATGATTAGAGCTGACCTATATGAACATGTTTGGGGAAAGATTTGGGTATGCATAACATATAGTGCATTGGATTGAGCTGACAAGTGACATCTTTCTATGTACATGCTTCACTTCTTGGTTGCCGAATTGTTTATGGATCAAATCATGATGTGGATATATAAGAGTGATGAATTTAAGTTGGGAGTGTGTGTGGTTGGATGCAAATATGTGAATAGAAGAGCAATGACACAGATTAGTGATAATGAAGACTTGGGATTTAAAATTCAGTTGCTAAATGACTGCACCCTCGCATAGTGACATATGCTTATGCAGTATTTAGTTTTCATGTGCAATTTGATTTGTACTTGGAAGTGAGCCTTCTTCATCAAGGTAGAGAGCCTGGTAGTGAGCCTCAATTAGGGTTTAATAGCCCTCAGGGTTTAACAACCCTTATTGTAATCTTGCTAGGTTTAGGGTTGAGGCAGTGAGCCTGCTAGACCTAGTTGTACTTCATGGCAGTGAGCCAACATGTTCCAAGCCTGTGGAGTGACTAAGATTAAACATCATTATCTATAAAGATTGTAATATATAATTGAGAGCTAATCCTCTCCGTGGTTTTTCCCATTTTGAGTTTTCCACGTAAAAATCTTAGTGTCCATGTGTCATGTTTTTATGGTTGTTGATCATATGTATGTTGTGCCTTTGTTTAATTAATTTTGGAAAATGGTTGAAAGTTAAAGTCCATCAAAATATTTTTAGAACACTGAGTCACCCTCCCTTAGTGTTCCTAACATTCAACAATTGGTATTAGAGCGAGGTTCCTTGGAAAAATTCTAACAACTTAAGGAAGATCTGGGATACTGTGATCATGGCAACAAGAAGATTTGGAAATTATGAAAGCACCAAGGAACTAGAAGCAGCTCTTATGGATCTTGAAAAATTTGAAGCAGAAGTCAGGGATCTGAAAGAAAACTTATAGCAAGTTGATGAATGCATCTCAAAGATAAAAGAGAAAGTTAAGAAATTCAAGGACAAATACAAAGAAGTTAATGACCAATTGATATCAATAAATGAAGCCCTAAATGAATTGGAAGCATAAGTTATAGAAAGGATAAGAGCTAAAGATGATATGAATTTAATTGTGAAAAAGTGATCAGAAGATTGTGCAAAACTTAAAAAAGAAATTGTAAGTGTAAAAACAGATCTGGAAAAGGCCAAAAGATTTAAAGAAAAATTCAAGTTAAGTATAGCAAAGCTTGATGAAATGATTACTAGCTAGAAGAGTGCCAATGACAAGCAAGGTTTAGGATTTGAGAAAGGAGAAAGTTCAAAATCTAGTCAAAACAAAGGATACCAATTCGAAAATCAAAGAAGAAGACCTAGAAGGCCTCTGGTCAGACAACCAAACACTCTGAGGTACCCATCCTTCAATGGTCATTGTTATAAATGTAATACGTATGGTCATAGGGCTACTCAGTGTAGAAGTAGAATGAATCAAAATGTTTCATCTTTCTCTAGTAAATGTTTCAATTACAAGAAGATTGGGTCATCAAGTAAATGTGTGCAGAAGTATGTCAAGAAATATGCCAAACTATTCTAGGAATGGTCAATTCTTCAATGACAAGTATTTCACATGCAATAGATTTGGACACATGGCTAATCAATGTAGATCAAGGATGAATTCATTTAGAGGGAGGAATCAAGGACAAGGAAACATTATGTGTTTCAATTGCAACAAACTTGGGCATGTTGCAAAATTTTGTAGAAGCAAGAATGTGAAGAGAAATTACTATGTTGAAGAAAGAAAAATAAAGAAGTGGAATGATAAAGGAAAAGAAAAGATTGATCCAGTTGAAACCAAAAAGGAAATGAATAAGATATGGGTCAAGAACTTAGAAGTAATTAAATAAGAGGATAGATCTATACCAGAGACTGATGCAGATACTTCCTACGGGAGATAAATTGGGAGCTCTAGCTCAGGGGGAGTAGTGTTGAAAATCCAAAATCCCCAGCCAGAAAGTGGGTGCTAGAATCAGGAATGAAGGTGTATGATGGAATCTAATGTGACCAATCTCCAAAAAGAAAAATCAGAATAAAATGGGTCAGTACAACATATTGCGGAGCAATCCCAATCGACTTTATTCTACAGTAAAGGGTTTTAACAACGTTTTGGGAATAAGCATTTATGACAACTTAGGTTAAGTCTTTCAAAGGATATAAGGGAGCTTGTCTGATCTCAAAATCACTTTGCACTCAAAGCTATCAAGTATTCAGAGAGATTGGAGCATACTTTGAGTAACGAAAACTGAGATTTGAAGCGCTTGGAGAGATCTGAAGAAAGGAAACCCTAATTCGGTGGAACAAGGTACTTTTGTTCAAAACCTTATTGTGAATCTGTTAAAATTTTGAAATGGTGTCATCACAAGTTGTTGATATTACCAAGTGAGATCAGCCAAAATTTAAGAAACACCCATTCAAATCAACTGAAGTCGATCAGTTGGGTGCATTCTCAAATGTCCCTCATTGAGTCATGCATGCAGAGGATGTTAGGGCATATATTCATGTTGCCCTAGAGAAATTTGGTGATAGCAAGTTTACTGATTTCTACATAAAACACCTAAGTAATGAGAATCTCAATCTGAAGAATGAATATCAAGCATTAGAAGAGAAGAAATTTATTCAATACTTTGATTTCCCAACATTTATGGAGTATGAATGGGTTTGGTATGTGTAAAGTAGGGTTCATTATGAATTCATATGGTTTGAGAGACCTTTAAGATTACAAAAGATGTTATTAGGGTAGTCACTAGATTATGCTCCACCAAATCAATACCTCTATTGAAATCCATGAAGAATGATATAGTAATGGTGGCTATCAGAGAAAAATTTGATAAGAGATACTTGACAATAAATGACATTGAGGATCATGCTATGAGATTTGCCTCAATGGTGTTGGGATACAAATTTTATTTCACCAACCAGGAAAACTATGTTTCAAGCATGACCATTTACACAGCCTATCAAATGATTAAGGAACATGTTGATTATGACATATGTGAATTGCTCTAACAGCAAGTAATGGATAACCTGAAGAAGACAAAAGAAGGTAAATACCCCTTTAAATTTGGCACTATGATCATGTGTTTATTTTTCTATTTTATGCAAGAGTTTCCTGGTATGAAGCACCTATTTTGGACCAATGATAAACCTGTTGCAGTCCAAATTAGAATTTTTTTGAGTAGCATAGGCACCATTGATGCATAGAATATAGGCCTATGAGGTTATTTCAAGAACTTCCAAAGATCAATGCAAGCCAGAGAAAGAATCCCCAAAATAGTTGTTGAAAAATACAAGGATACAATCTGCTTCATTGTGATAAAAGATTAGTGTTTAATGGAGGTTGTTGAGCCCAGAACGGTCTGGGTTATGCCTATGGGATATGAGGTAGATGAATTTGTATTGAAAAACTATGCTGAATATATGCTAAATAAACCTAGAGATCCCAAGGAAGAAAGATTTGGGACTTATAAGGAATTGCATGCTAAAATTCATGTTGAGGTAAGAAAACCTAAAATCTCTAAGAAATTGAGTAAAGTGGCCAAAGAAATTGCCATAAAACATGGATTCACAAAATAAGAAGTGGCAAAGGCAAGGGAAAAGGCACAGGCTCTTAAGGAAGCAAAAGAAAAGAGAAAAGGTGAATCGTCTGGAGCTCCGAAAGAACCCAAAGATGAGCTAGAAAGGCCAAAGAAGTCAAAAATAAAAACCACAGCATCCACCTTTGCAGAAGCCACATCCACTCCCTCTGGTTCCACACCATCTGCAAATGTGGATACACTTGCAACCAATTCCAAAAGAAAGAAGACTAAGGCCAAGAGAATGCATGTAAGTATAGCTGTTGATGAAGAAGCAACTGTTAGACTTAGGGCATATAACTGAGAGGGGGGGTGAATCAGTTGTATGAAACTTTCCCTTTTTAAACACTTGAATCTTCTTTAGTGATTAGCATAATATTAATCATGAACCATAATGCATTCAAATCAAAAGAAGAAACATATCAACACACATGAGACCAAGATTTTGATGTGGAAAACCCGGTTAAGAAAAAAACTGTGGGGTGATTAACCCAAGAATGTATTCTTTGTTAGAAGAATAGAAAGAACATAATGGCACATGCCAATTAGGGCTCACTACCTGAGCACACTACTCACAAGAGGCTCACTGCCTATAAGAGATACACTATCTAGAAAGGAATAAGTATCACCTTTATGAACTGGAGAATAGCATCTTCAACATGCTTGAATCAGTTCCATTTAAGCCCAATACTTCTGCTCTGCCTTTCGCACTTCTCTTCACTACCACACACTCATCACTGCAAGACACACTTCAAAATGAATTCACAAACCCTTATTTATACAAGGCATCAACTTAGGAACAATCATCTAAGTCAGCAAACACCTACAAGATCATTTGCAAGATGTGTAATACATCCGGTCGGCCAGTCTCAAGAAGAACACCAATATCCGTGGTTATTCTTCAAATGCAAACTCTAACTTCAATGCGGACCACCAACATTAACTGGACATGATCCAATGATCATCATAACCTTCCCTGTATCACCAAAAACATCTGCACTTCATCATCCTATTGGAATTCTTCTTTCCTTCATCTGGAGCTACAAGAACACAATCTGTCATCACTGTCACAAATGAATAGGCACTTTCAGACCTTCAACCCATGAACTAATCTAGTTGATACTTCACAAGGACATCCTCAACACTCCCTCAGATCTGCAGAACGGGATAATGAAATACTAGATCTCATCGGACCTTTTTGTGGCCCTCTGTCACCTCTGAACACCTGTCAGAACCGGTTCTACTTGAGCGACCATAACTTCTTTAGATCTTCATGCAAACCTCTAAAATCTTGACTGGAGCATCTCAAGACTTATATCTACAAACCCTGTAAACCACATCCTCTGATGCTCAACCTATTGAGGACTTTTACCTTCTTGTCGTCACTGTTCTTCACTGTTCCTAATTGAGACTTATTTTCTCAATATCCTCAGCACACAGCTCATCTAATCCTTCTCCTTAATGCAACATGAGTATGTTGACATCAATGACAACACCAGTTAGGCCCATACTTGCAACAATCTCCCCCTTTGTCATTGATGGCAACATATGATGTGAAAAACCATCAAGACAAGAACTTCTCCTTGCTGTTAGAACTCCCCCTAACAGCAACAACTATTCACATGTCTTCTCTCCCTTTGTTGCTCCCCCTTTGATCAGCAACGACTTATTTTTCACGTCTTCTCTGCCCCCTTGACATCAATGGGAAAGGGCTCATACTTGTAACTTCACTACTTCATAACATACTAGCTACTCCCCCTGAGTAGCAGCTCCCTTATCATCAATCCGGATCACAAGATATGACTATGATATCCACCAGATTGATGCACATCAGTGCATCCTAGTTCATCACTAGAGGGGCGATAACCCCTAACTTCTCCCTGAGATACTCAAAAGAGTCCTTGGGAAGAGGTTTAGTAAAAATATCTCCAAGTTGATCCTTGGAGGGCACATACTCCAATTTGACTTCACCCTTGTTCACTTGCTCTCTCAGAAAGTGAAACTTGATAGATATATGCTTAGTCTTAGAATGCAACACCAGATTCTTAGAAATATTTATTGCACTTGAATTATCACAAAAAATTGTGATAGGCTCCTCAAATTCTACTTGAATATCTCTTAGCATCTGCTTCATCCACAAAACTTGAGTGCAACTTCCTGCTGCTGCAATGTATTTTGCTTCAGTTGTAGACAAGGATATTGCCTATTGTTTCTTGCTTAGCCAAGAAACCAACCATTTTCCCAAAAATAATGCTCCTCCACTTGTGCTTTTCCTATCATCCACATCTCCTACCCAATCTGCATCTATTTATGCATGAAGAGAAAAATTATGATCTCTAGGATACCACAGACCATACTGAATTGTTCCTTTTAAGTACCTAAAAATTCTTTTGATTGCCATGACATGAGATTCTCTGGGATCAGCCTGGAATCTCACCACAAGACCAACAACCTGCATTATATCTGGTCTAGTTTGAGTGAGATACAATAATCCTCCAATCATTGATTTGTACCTTGTCTGATCTATCTTAGGAGAGTCAACATCTTTTCTCAGCTTGCATCCAGTTGCCATGGGAGTGTTCATTGGCTTTGAATCTTCCATTCCAAATTTCCTCAACAATTCTTTCACATATTTGGTCTAAGAGATAAAGATTCCTTTCTTTGTCTGAGCAATTTGTAGACCCAAGAAGAAATTCATTTCACTGAGCATTGACATTTCAAACTCACTTTTCATTTGATTTGCAAAGGTTTTACACATACTGTCTCTTCCTCCAAAGATGATATTATCAACAAATACTTCAACAATCAAGATGTTTTCATGATCAATTTTGAAATATAGGTTACTATCAGCAGTACCTTTGTTGAAACCAATCTTTAAAAGATGTTTGTCTAGCCTTTCATACCATGCTCTTGGGGCTTGCTTTAGACCATACAATGCCTTCTTTAATTTGTAGACCATATCACCATGCTCAGATAACTGAAATCCATCCGGTTGTTCAATGTACACTTCTTCTTCTAAGTCACCATTTAGGAAAGTAGATTTGACATCCATCTGATATACTTTGAAATCCTTGAAGGAAGCAAATGCAAGAAATAGTCTGACTACTTCAATTCTTGCCACCGGAGCAAAGGTTTCTTCAAAATCAATCCCTTCTATTTGAGAGTAGCCTTTGCAGACTAATTTGGCTTTATTTTTGATTACTTCACCAACTTCATTTAGTTTGTTCCGGAAGACCCATTTGGTTCCAATCACATTCTTGTTTCTAGGTCTAGGAACAAGATCCCACGTATGATTTTTCTCAATTTGCATCAACTCTTCCTCCATTGCTTTGGTCCAATTTTCATCATTGCAGTCTTCATTTATTGTCTTAGGTTCAATCTTTGAAATTAGACAATATTCATCTGAATTTTGAGCAATTTTCCTTCTAGTTTGCACACCTTTGCTTTTGTCACCTATGATTTGATCTTCAGAGTGGTTTAGTTTTATATACCTTGGAACTTTGGGGGTTTCTTGCATTTTCTATAGTGTTGAGTAGTACATCTAGGTTGTAAAGTTCTTGTACCGGTTCCTCTGATGCTTATTCTATCAGTTTCTCCTATGGTTTCTATTGTGGTTTCTTCATTTTCTCTAGTTTGGACTCTTACTCCTCCCCTTCTTCCAACTCAATAACCTCTAGCATTTCTTGAGTTTTCTTTCTCTTTGCCTTCTACTACTGCTAGGGAGCTCTTTCCTTATGTTCTTCTTCCTTTTGGATAGCACTTCTGATTCTTTTCTCACTCCAGATGACATGGTAGAAGATGATGGTGCTTCTGATGTGGTTCCCTCTGACCTTACTATTGGAGCCTATTTTGTAGGAAGGGGAACTAATGTGGCTGACTTTGAAGATTAGTTAGTTCCCTTTTATGGAACTATCCACTGTTGATGCAACTTCTCTTTATTCTTTTCTAGGCTTTCCTCCGCACACATTTTATGTTGTTTATCTAGTACTTTTGAATAATCCACACTTGTATCCTTTGGTTTACTTGGTAAATACTTTTCATAAGCATTAACTTCTATTATAGTTATCTCATAAGGTAGTTTTGGTACCCGTGTTGTTCTTGGTTCCACTACCTCCATGTATGTAAAGTCCTTATCAACCAAAAATGTGATATCCTTTATGTGTTGCTTCACTATTCCATAAGGGATTCTATCCCTTGCCCTCATCTCTTCCTGTAGGGTTTTTAAAAACCCCTAATATGTGGAACTAAATTCTTTGGTGTCAAAAATTTAAGCTATATGTCTTTTAACCTCTAACCCTACTGGTATATTTTATTTCCATTGTTTCCCTTTCTAGTCTGGCAACTTATTCGTACAATAGAATGTGAGACAAATGATTAAGGTGCCATACCGGATGTTAGTGTATGGGGTGTGGTCAAATGTCTAAGGCCACTTGGTTTTCATGATGAAAATCAAGGTTCAAACCTCCCTAAAGACATATTATTTATGAATTGCATGTATTCCATTGTTGTACCTGGTTCATAGCTCTAATCAAAAGCATTTATCCATGTTGAATTAAAAAAGAGATGCCATACCAGAAGTTGTAGATTGATTCCTTGATCTTTTGCAAGTTCTCCATTAGATACTGGCTCATCAAATCACAAAGGTCAAAATCCTTTCCCTCCTTTAGCATCTTGTAGGTCTTATGAATTGTGGTGGCTATGACTGAACCCTCTTAGTTGGCATAATAGACCTTGTATGCAATGCCCTTTGTGGAATATTTCAACCCCAAATTTGGGATGTCCTAGACATGCATATTTCTCCCATCTATTGTAGTTCTAGTTAGTTCCATCACTTGATCTGTTTTGATAGCCTTCATCATTGGTAGGGGCCGTATGATGCTTAACCCTATTACTACCAAAATAGCCTCCTTTATTATTCTATAGGGTTTGTCCAGATATATAAAATCATCATGTACTCTACTTAGAATGATCCTTTCACATTCATGTGCATCTATGAAGTCAGGAAAGTCTTTTCATATATGCAATTTCTTTGTCAGAATGTTTTCATATTTGGCTAGATACCATATATCTCCTAATAGTGTGTCCCTCAGCTCTTCAAATTTCATGTGGTTGATCTCTACAAAAGTATTATGAATGTATTTCCTTACATCCTATATATACTCCACATCTACCAGCAAATTCGAGAATGGGCCATCTGGATCCACCTCTAGGGCTTTCTAGGGGTATTTCTTGAACTTGGGTCATGGATTCTGTGTGATACCAATTAGCTTAGGGATTTCTATTCTGTATTTTTTGTTTGCCTATGTTCTTCTACTCTTCACTGCTACATTCACTGCTTACTTCTTCTCTCATAGCTCAAATTTTTCCATAGTATGAGTGCAAAGTGAAGTTCCTTGGGTGAGATTAGGGTTAAATAACTTTCCTTTTTCCCTAAATTTTCCCACTTACCTTTTTTATTCTATTTGTTCATTACTTTATTTCTTTTCTCCTTGTGACTTAAGTTCCACTCCTTCTTAGTGGCTAGGCTTTGAGATAGTGTGTTGTCATGGTAGAATCCTTCCACAATCAATTTCTTTCTTCCAGAGATTAATGATCTGGTAATTTGTTATCTGAAGCAACCTCTACATACTTTCTTTCTTGCATTCTTTTTCTCTTTTTTCTTCCTCTTTAGTTGTGACTGTCCTGTGTGTATCTCTGGTAACCTAATCATCTTGGTATGTCGATGTCTCTATTTTCTTTGGTCCACTTGTTGATCTTTTTAGGATATAAGCTTCTTGTCTATCCTTGCTTTGTTACAAAAGGTGTGCAATGGGTTTTGATGAACTACAGAGTATTGCGATATGTTTTTCTTGCCAGTCCTAATCATGCATATGCTTCAATAGCCTAGTATTTTTCTTGTTTTTAGTTCTAGTTCTTCTCTCATCCAAGCTTCCAAAACCTCCTCACTATCTATGGTATAATGACATCTTATATCTCCACTTCTCCCTTATAATTAGGCTCTTTTGTTGTTTCATTTGTATCTAGTCTTTTAATTATGTAGATATTCTTTACATCCTTATCATTGTCTTCGGTCTAATTGGCTTCTTCTATATATGCTTCTTCCATTGGTGATCCCAAAGGGATGTTGATAGTCTTGTGATCATTAGAAAATGATATATCTTCCTTCTAGGAGCCTATGACACCGTTCACATCCACAAACTATCTAACCCTAAAAGTACATTGAAAGCTTCTCCTTGATCCTTCATGGCTAAACAATGAAATCTAGGACTTGTTGGGCCCCCATTAGGTTGACTTCAACTTGTTGTTGAAATACACTGGACAACTGAGAGGGGGGTGAATTAGCTGTCCTAAAAACTCAAACACTTCTGCACTTAAACATTAATAACTTATCCGTACTTATTATGATTAAACAAAGAATTCATGAAATCAGAAACCTAAACATAGATCCAACATTAAACACAAGAGACACCAGCTTTATACGTGCAAAACACTAAGGTGGTGAAAAACATAGAGAAGATTAGCTCTCAAGATATATTGCATTCTTTGAAAAATGATGTTCAGGCTTGGTCACTCCATGGGCCTAGAACATACTGGCTCACTACTATGAAGTACAACTAGGTCTAGCAGTCTCACTACCTCAACCCTAAACCTAGAAAGATTACAATAAGGTCTATTAAACCTTGAGGGCTGTTAAACCCTATTGGTGGCTCACTACCAGGCTCATTACCAAAATCACCATCTTCTTCATATTTGAGATTAATACATTGAAATACAATGGTTCCTCTGCTCTGCTCTACCCTGCTCTACCTTGTCTACTCACCCTTTTTCTTATCTTCTCATTTTTCATACAAGGGAATATTTTCCACTACTCAATTACAAGTATTTATACACTTCATCAACCTTGGAATGATTGTCAAGGTCGGCATTACAATCATCAACCATTGGAACAATCTTCAAGGTCGGTATTACAAACATTTTACTAATAGGTCTTGACCTAATACAAAATTTTGCTATGGATTTCTAGTATAGATGTATGCAGATCACACCATGCCTTAGCTGGGACACAAACATGATCTTCCATGCCATAACACGCTTCATAATCTTCAAGGGATCTCCACAATTACTAGAATTAACCAAGTTGACTAAGACTGGTTGCACGCTACGTTATCTGGGAATAATCTTCAAACATGGTTGCATTGCCTTAACGTGGACCAATGTAAAGGTAGGAACATGATCATTTAGAATCCAAAAGCATGTTGAAATCATAAGGAGAAACTACATAAACTCAAACTACTTTATTCATGAGATTCTTCACATCGGAGCATATGAACTTCATTGTCTTGTCATAAAAGAAAGATAGCTTGTGGACCACCAAAACATTAACCATTGCAATTGTAGGCACTTATCATAATACTAGAATTCCCTTTAGAACTACATAGCAAAACACTTTAATGCAGAGGAATGTAGAGAAAAATACTTTCTCCCTATCACAAGAGAATAATCAAAGAAAGAAGGTTTTACTCTGGTGAATGTAACTCTCTCAATTCTTCACATTAGAGGCTCAAACTCAGGATTTAGTATCTTTAGACATCCCTTTAAATAACTTCCAATCCATAGACCAAGATCTTCAAGCAATAGGAAATGTAGAGTAATCTACCGGACTGTTCTTCACCATACAACTCACTGTCTATACTGCACTTCATTGTAACTCACTTGTTTCTTTCAGAGAGACCAATTTTCTCAATATCCTCAACATACAAACCTTCTAACAAGTAATAGAATAGGACATAGTTGACACCAATGAAAACAAAGATATGTTGACATCAATGACAACATTGTTAGGCACATACTTGCAACAATCTCCCCCTTTATCATTGATGGCAACATATGATGTGAAAAACTGCAACAACCATCAAGACAAGATTCTCCCCTATCTCTTTACATATATGCACTCTTACCTTTTGAGTTTTTCACATGATTTCTCTCCCCCTTTCACATCAATGGAAAATGGAACATACTTGCACTCTTCTACTCTGATTTAATTTCTCTTATGAACTCTCTCACTAGTCCCCCTGAGAAGTAGCCCTAAAAGCATCAATGTGGATCTAAAGAAAGAACTCTAAGCACCACTGGACTGATGCACTCTTGTGCATCTTAGTTTAGAGCAGGAGGGGTAATAACTGCTAACTTTTTTCTGAGATACTCAAAGGTATCCTTAGGTAGAGGTTTTGTGAAAATGTCTGCAATTTGGTTTCTTGTACATACATATTCCAACTTGACTTCATTCTCTGTCACTTTTTCCTTTAGAAAGTTATATCTTATGGATATGTGTTTTGTCCTTGAATGCATTACTAGATTCTTTGATATGTTTATGGCACTTGTATTGTTACAAAAGATTGCAATTGGATCTTCATACACAACTCTGATGTCCTTGAATGTCTGCTTCATCCACAACACTTGAGTACAATTACATGTTGCTGCAATATATTCTTCTTCTACAGTGGACAGAGATATTGAGTCTTGTTTCTTACTTATCCAAGATACCATCCTTTTTCCCAAAAAAATGCACCTCCACTTGTACTTTTTCTGTCATCTACATCTCTCGCCCAATCTACATCACTATATGCACTGAGAGTGAAATCATTATCCCTTGTATACCACAAACCATAATCCATTGTGCCTTTCAAATATCTCAAAATTCTCTTGACTACCATCACATGTGACTCCTTAGGCTCTACTTGAAATCTTGCCACAAGAAAAATTGCATGCATTATGTCAGGTTTGGTTTGAGTCAGATAAAACAATCTTCCAATCATAGATCTATACCTTTTTTGATTTGCCATAGGTGAATTGTCATTTTTGCTCAACTTATAACTAGTTATCATGGGAGTATATATCAGTTTAAAGTCTTCCATCCCAAACTTATTTAACAACTCTTTGACATAGTTAGACTAAGAAATGAAGATACCTTTATCTGATTGATTTATTTGTAGACCTAAAAAGAAATTCATCTCATTGAACATGAACATTTCAAATTCACTTTGCATTTCTCTAGCAAAAGCTATGGACATACCTTCATTGCCTCCAAAGATAATGTAATCAACAAAGACTGCAACAACTAGGATTTGTTCATTATTAATCTTGAAATAGAGATTGCTGTCAATGGTACCCTTGGTGAATCCTAACTATATCAGATACTTATCCAACCTAGCATACCAACCCATACAATGCCTTCTTCAATCTACATACCATGTCA
Organism: Cunninghamia lanceolata; assembly: GCA_027924645.1. Taxonomy (NCBI): domain Eukaryota; kingdom Viridiplantae; phylum Streptophyta; class Pinopsida; order Cupressales; family Cupressaceae; genus Cunninghamia; species Cunninghamia lanceolata. The sequence continues at coordinate 3,038,577 of BSBN01000062.1, forward strand.
CCCTAATGTGATGACTAGAATCCTTTTGGTTGTTCAATATAGACTTCTTCTTCCAACTCTCCATTCAAGAATGTAGACTTTACACTTATAGCTTCAATCCTTGCCACTGGTACAAATGCTTCCTCAAAATCTATTCCTTCAACTTGAGAGTATCCTTTGCATACCAACCTTGCTTTGTTTCTTACTACTTCACCATTCTCATTCATCTTGTTTTTGAAAACCCAATTGGTACAAATTACATTTTTATCTTCCAGTCTGGGAACAAGATCCTAGGTTTGATTCTTCTCTATCTGCATCAATTCTTCTTTCATAGCCTTTACCCAATTCTCATCATTGCAAGCTTCATTTACAGTCTTAGGTTCAATCTTGCAAATCAGATAGAAATTTACATGTTCTTATGCACCTCTTCTTCTGGTCAGGATTCCTTTGCTCTTATCTCCTATAATTTGGTCTTCAGAATGATTAAGTCTTACATACCTTGGTGTCTTGGTGGCACTTTCCATATCTTTTTCCTCTTCATCTGGGATGTCTTAATGCTGTACCACTTCTAAATTATCTAGTTTATCTGATTCATATCCACTTGATTCTAGAGACTTCTCCTTGCTTTCATCGAATTTAACATTTGTACTTTCAATGATCTTATTTAGCCTCTTATTATAACACTAGTAGGCCTTTCTCTTGGTGGAATAACAAAGGAAGATTCCTTCATCACACCTAGCATCAACTAGATCTTCTTCTCTTTGATATAACATTTGCTACCAAAAACTTTGAGATATTTCATAGTAGGGACTTTACCATACCACAATTCATAAGGAGTCTTAGAACTAATACCTTTGACTCGGACTCTATTTAGGATGTATACTGTAGTGTGAATTATCTCTCTCCAATATACTTCTAGAAGATCAACTTCCTTCATCATGGTTCTAGCAGCTTCTTGAACTATTTTGTTTTTCCTTTCAACAACTCCATTTTGTTGTGGAGTTCTAGGTGCAGATAATTGTCTCTTTATCGCATGTTCTTTGCAAAAGAAGTTGAATTCATTTGATGTAAACTCTCCTCATCTATTAGACCTTAAACATTTGATCTTCAACTCCATCTCATTTTCAACCATTACCTAAAATGCCTTGAACTTACCTAGAGCTTCTCCTTTTTCTTTCAAAAAGGTAACCCAAGTCATTCTAAAATAATCATCAATAAGCAAAATGAAATACATGTCTCCTTGCAAACTTCTTACTCTTGTAGGTCCACACAAATCTGTATGCACTAGTTCTAGTAGTCCATCAACTGATTGGTCCTTGCTTTTGAAACTTGTTCTTGTTTATTTCCTGAATTGACACTCCTTTCAAATAGGATTAGTAGGCTTCACAAGCTTAGGCAAATCTCTAACAGCCTATGTAGTACGTATCTTCATAATGTTATCAAAATTGATGTGACATAGCCTTCTATGCCATAGCCAAATTTCACCAGTCTAAACCAACAAACAATAATTATTAGTTCCTTTCAAGTGATAGATATTACCTCTAGTCTTCTTACCAGTTGCAATGACTATTCTAGAGCTTTCCCTAATCTTGTATCCATTATCCTTGAAGCTTAGATCATAACCTTTGTCACACATCTGACAAGCACTCAAAAGATTGTGCTTTAATCCTTTCACATACAAGACATCTTCAGTATTATGCTTGCCATAAAAAGAAATAGATCCTTTTCCACAAATCTTACCAACTGTATCATCTCCAAACCTAACTAGTCCACCATCATATCTTTCCAAACTCAATAACCCATTCATCTTTGTCTTCAACAACCTGAGCAGCCAAAGCACTTTCCACTATTTTTCTTCCTTCACATAGCTAGCAAGATTACTAGACATGGGTTCTTCCTTAATAGCAATAAACAAGCATTCATTACCAGAAGTACTAACATTATCTGATTCTCCTTCATCATTATCAAAATCTTCAAGATAATAAAATTTATTTTGGATCCTAGGCCCGTTCTCATATCTTTTTCTATTTCTTTCAATTCTTTTAGGACATCTGGAAGCAAAGTGGCCTACTTTACTATAGGAAAAAAATTTAAAAGGTAATTTACCTTTGAACTTACCAGATCCTCTTTTTAGTCTATCCACAAAGTTGGCTTCAATTTCATCAAACTCATCATTAGATTCTACCTTGTACTTTTTTGATCTGGAGGTTTTCCCAGAAGTACTAGCTTTGAAGGCAATCTCTACTTTTGAAAGAGCATCACCAAACTCTCTCATTTCAAGGGTAGCAAGCTTACCAAGTAACTTATCTCTGTCAATCGCTTTTACTTGCATAAATTCTTCAATTGCAGCTACTTTGTGACTGTACGAATGAAATAAATTAGATTCATTCAAGAGTAAAGAACAATTGGTATCAGAGCGAGGTTCCTCTAAAAGAAGCTTAACCACCTAAGCAGATCTAGGATGTCAACCTACAAGAAGGATAGTCTAAGATGGGTCATCCCACAATAATGGGTTACACTTTTTGGCCAAACATGACATTAAAATCAACATTTTGAACTAAATATTCACTTTTTGACATCTATAGTTGCTAAACCATTAGGATTTTGAAGATGATGCAAATTTTTTATATTTTGTTTTTAGATTCGAAATATATCTTTTTTAAAAAAATTGCAATTAAATTGTAAAATTGTTTGCGTCTTCTTTGATAACTAGTTTTTAATAGTAAACAACATTTTTTTAAAGTGATGTATATTCTATAGCACATAACTTTTTTCTACAAAGGATAACATTTTGATTCTTTTGAATTTAGATTGGTAACACCAATATATAGGGCATGCATTTTCTTTTATAATGTTTTGTTCAATATTTTTTTTAATTAATTTTTGAAGTCAAACCAATTATAATTTAGACATAGGCATATTTCATAAAACATAACTTTTTTTGTATGTATCAAAATTCAAAATTTTTTATTTTTGTTGAAACAAGGACATCAATGCTTAAGAAATAGATATTTTTAAAAAAAAAATTTCACTAATTTACTAATTTTCCATGTGTGTAGAATAGAGAACTTGATGTTTGCTGAAAAACCTACATTCACAAGAAATAAAAAATAAATATAATAATCAAATTAAATATATTTAAAATTATACTTTTTGGGAAGCTTATAATAAGGACTACATACTTAAAAAACATAAATTTTAAATGAATTCATTTGATTACCCAAAAGGTAAATCAAAAGTGGTTTTTTATCAGCATTTTGATAGGTGTAGAGGAGACTCAATTATAGGTATGGTTTAAAACTAGCATGGTTCTATCTAAGGGGGTTTGAATATAAGGGGTTTTGATCAAATGCTCTTCAATTAAAATACTTTAAATGGAACCTTTCAAAGCTTAAATCATTATATTTTCTAAAAATATGTGATTTCAACAAAAATTAGGATGTCCCAGAAAGTGCAACTCATTATTGTGGTAGTACCTAGATTTGATGGAACAAATTACTCTGTTTGGAAGAGTCACATGGAGTGCCATTTGCAATGCATGGGTGATGCTTATTGGGTGATAAAAAATGATGAGTATAAACCTCTGCAGGAAGGCCCTTCAACTCCAGATCAAATCAAAGATGCTGAAAATAACCTTCGAGCTAAAGAAGCCTTGTTGAGTGCCTTGACTGATTTAGAAATGACAAATGTCTTTAGTCTAAAACCTACTCATGAAATCTGGAAGAAGTTGGAGAATCTTTATGAAGGTGATGGATATGACAAATGTACCAAGCTACAAAGTCTAAGAGGAAAATTTAAAAATCTAAGGATGAGTGAAGATGAAAACATCACAATCTACATGCAAAAGATAAATGAACTTGTGTGTGGTATTAGGTGTGCTAGTGGAAATTTGGAAGAATCAGAGATTGTGGCAAAAGTGCTCAGATCTTTACCTGATTCATACAAACATAAAGTTGCTGCTATAGGAGAAATCAGGACTGCCTCAAAAGTTACAAGAGATCAACTGGTTGGCAAAATTTTAGCTTTTGAACTAAGTGAGTTTGGTGATTCTCTACCTAGGTCTGAATCTACTTTTAAGGCCAGTGTATATGAAAAATAAAGATATGATCCGAGTGAAAGCTCTTCTGCAAGATCAAACTGATATGCTAAGGCAAGGAAGGATCTTGAAGATGATGAAATTGAGTTATTGCCAAAAGAATGTCAAGAGCATCTGGTAAGTATGAAAGAAAGTTGCCATTCAAATGTTTTGCTTGTAATAAGATTGGTCATTTTGCCTCAAGATGTTCGAAGAAATTTTCAAAGACAAACCCTAATAGATATAAAGGTCAAAAGAATTGTTACTATGTCCAAAAATATGGAGAAGAAGGAGTCACAAATGATGAATCTGATCATGGAGGTGTCACTAAAAATGATTGGGTATTCATTTCTATGAAAGAAGAAGATCGAGTGTCTATTGAATCTGCTAGCTGTGCAAATGTGGAAAGTGCCTTGGATGCTCAGGTTCTTGAAAAGGATGAATGGGTGATTGATAGTGGATGTTCTCATCATATGACTGGTGATAAAAGAAAGTTTATAAACTTTAAAAAATATGAAGGTGGAATTATGAAATTTGGAGACAACTCAACTAGTAGAATCCGTGGCAGAGGATCCATCTCTTTTGATGTTAAGAATAACACTAATGATGTTCTCTATGTGGAAGGACTGAAGCATAATATTCTCAGTGTTGGACAGTTGGTTGATAAGGGTTATGACCTCAAATTCAAAGATGGGAAATGCAGAATCTTGGAAAGATCTAGAACTGAAATTGCATCCGGTACTTAGACTAGAGGTAACATCTTTCATTTAAGTAGTTCAGGTAAAAGTTGATTGATTTCTCATGTGGATCAAAGTTGGTTCTGACATAGGAGAATGTGTCATGTAAATTTTGATAAAATTGTTAAGATAAGTTCCACTCAGGCTATAAGAGATCTTCCAAGACTTGTGAAACCTACTGATAGCATGTTCAGAGAATGTCAATTGGGTAAACAAAATAGAATTTCATTCAAGAGTAAAGAACAATCATCAAGTGGATTGTTGGAACTTGTGCATATTGATCTTTGTGGTCCTGCTAGAATTAGAAGTATACAAGGAGACATATTTTATGTTGTTGATTGATGATTACTCTCGGATGATGTGGGTAACCTTCTTGAAAGAAAAATTAGAAGCCTTTGACAAATTCAAAATGTTCAAGGTCATGGTGGATAATGAGATTAGTGTGAAGATAAAATGTCTGAGATCCGACAGAGGTGGAGAGTTTACCTTCGATGAGTTTGACTCATTCTGTGAGAAGTAAGGAATAAAAAGATAGTTATCTACTCCTAGGACTCCTCAGCAGAATGGAGTTGTGGAAAGAAAGAACCAGACCATTCAAGAAGCTTCTAGGACCATGATGATGGAAGCAAATGTTCCACAAGTCTATTGGAGAGAAGTTGTGAGTACTACTATCTACACTCTTAACCAGGTGCAGATCAAAGGCAACTCTGGTAAGACCCCTTATGAACTATTGTTCGGTCATGCTCCTACTGTGAAGTATTTTAGAGTTTTTGGTAGTAAGTGCTATATCAAAAGAGATGAGGATCTAGGGAAGTTTGAAGCAAGAAGTGATGAAGGGATATTTCTGGGTTATTCTACTCAAAGCAAGGCCTATCGGTGCTTTAACAAAATATTGAAAAAGATTGTTGAAAGTACAAATGTTAGAGTTGATGAGAGTAAAGAAGGACATTCTAGGTCTTACAGATATGATTCAGATGATCAAGATGAAAATCCAAGTCAAGAAAGGCGAGTGCAAACTCAGATTCAGATATAGATTGATCCAAAAAATCTAGTAATTCAAGATGATAGTGCAGAAGTTGATGAACCAGCTCAAGAAACAGAAGCTCAAGCAATTCCAAAACTCCTAGGTATGTAAGGATGAATCATCCCGAAGATCAAATCATAGGAGATAGAAATAAAGGTGTTCGAACTAGGAGAAGAATTGCTGAAGACCAAGAAGAGATTTGTCTAATTTCAAAGATTGAACCAAAAATAGTAAGTGAAGCCTACAAAGATGAAAACTAGGTAAAGGAAATGGAAGAAGAATTAATGCAAATTGAAAAGAATCACACTTGGGATCTTGTTTCCAAACTTGATGACAAAAATGTGATTGGAACTAAATGGGTCTTCTAGAACAAACTAAATGAAGATGGTGAAGTTGTAAGAAACAAAGCAAAGTTGGTATGCAAAGGATATTCTCAAGTGGAAGGAATTGATTTTGAAGAAACTTTTTCTCTGGTGGCAGGAATAGAGGCAGTCAGATTATTTCTTGCATTTGCTGCTTATAAAGATTTCAAAGTCTATCAAATAGATGTTAAGTCAGCATTTCTAAATGGAGAGTTAGAAGAAGAAGTCTACATTAAACAACTTGAAGGATTTCAGTTGTCTGATCAGAGAGACATGGTCTGCAGATTAAGAAAAGCATTGTATGGACTCAAACAAGCCCCAAGAGCCTGGTATGTGAGATTAGATAAGTATTTGCTAAAGCTAGGTTATAGCAAAGGCAGTGCTAATAGTAATCTCTACTTCAAAATTGATCATGAGAATATTCTCATTGTTGAGGTATTTATTGATGATATCATTTTTGGTAGAAAGGAGAGTATGTGTAAAACATTTGCTGATCAGATGCAAAGTGAATTTGAGATGTCCATGTTTGGTGAAATGAACTTCTTCTTAGGTTTGCAAATCACTCAATTAGATAAAGGTATCTTTATATCTTAGTTTAAGTATGTGAAAGAATTGTTGAAGAAGTTTGGAATGGAAGATTCAAAGCTAATAGGTACGCCTATGGTAACTGGATGTAAGTTGAGTAAAGATGATGACTCCCCTAAGGAAAATTAGAAAAGGTATAGATCAATGGTTGGAGGACTGCTCTATTTGACTTAGACCAGACATGATATCATGAATGCATTTGGGCTTGTTGCTAGATTCCAAGCTGATCCTAAAGAATCCCATGTTGTAGAAGTCAAAAGAATCTTCAAATATCTCAAAAGAACACTTGATTATGGCTTGTGGTATCCAAAAGACGACTTCACTCTTCATGCATATACAGATGTTGATTGGGCGGGAGATGTGGATGAAAGGAAAAGTACTGGTGGTGGTGCATTCTTTTTGGGAAGTAGACTGGTTTCTTGGCTGAGCAAAAAATAGAAGGCAATATCCCTATCAATAGTAGAGGCAGAGTATATAGTTGTAGACACCCAAAATTGTCCCAAATTTGTCCATGTCTTGTAGTATCTAGTCAAAAACATTATCCAAGACATCATGTAGGATTTTGTCCTATCCCACTCCTAATCCCACTTATCCATTAGCCAATTAATTAAATAAATTTTATTTATTTAATTAATTTTACATTCTTTTTTTAAGATAATGCGCCTGGTAAACTTTTTAACGTGATCGGTGACGCTGGTGTGACATGCCCTCGGGCTCCATGTGAATGCTTTTTCTCGAAGCAATGAACTGGTGAGGCCACAACACAGGGGGACCTCATCCCCTAGAAAGAACACTTCAAACCCACGAGCTCGTTGGCTCAGCAAAGGCATAAAGCCTACGAGATTGTTGACCTAGTGGGGGTTTGAACTCCGGTGGCTGCCACTACAACTGAGCGACTTAACCGGCTTAATTAATTTCACATTCATAATTCCACTTTCTAATTAATTAAATAAATTTTATTTATTTAATTAATTTTCATATCATATCTCAATCCTATTCTAATCATCTTCCCAATTAATTAAATAAATTTTATTTATTTAATTAATTTCCCTCACATATCCCAACTAATTCAAATAAAATATTTGAATTAAGTCCTCACCTCTCATCATATGCCAACATGTGTGCATCTTCCATTTGAAAAATGTGTGGTAGTACATTTTTCATTTAATATTCTTTTTATGTACACAATCACACATGTAGTACTTTTTTTGTACACGGTCACACATGAGCCCTATCCTCTTCTTTACAGTTGCACGTGACTACAATTCCTTTGAAGAGTGGGAATAACTAATCAATCTTAGTTGTCCACAACAATTATTAGCCTTTTAATCTCAACCATCCATTTGAACTAAGCCTTTCCTATAAATCAACCCCCTCATAAGTTATTAGGAGGCATTGAGTTGGAGTATTCTTATGCTGCTGAAATCACATTAGAGCCTTTGCATCTATCATCCATTATTATCATCTTGTATCTATTAATCATTCATCAATCATCTTCATCTTATTGTTATGTTTTAGAACTAAGCACCAAACATTCCTCCAACAATCATCCTTCAAAATCTTGCATGCTCATGTGAGGTGGAGAAGAGCAATGGAGATAAATCAAGCATAGCATGGAGATCAGTTTGCATTTACATTTGTTATTTTGATTTTCATGTTGTCTTGTGTTTCATTGTACATTGTTAGGGTTTTATCATTGTTAATTATACATTTACCCTGATTTGCAATTTTACCCTAACTACATTTGGCACGCCCAGTGGGACTTACCCTCACTTTGCAGGTTTATGCACTTTGATTTGTAGTTTGAAGATATTTTATATTGCTGATTTTCTTTATTTAGGACTAGATCTGTTGCAGAGAGTTTTATGTTTTACACAGGTCCTGGAAAAAGGAGATCTTAAATTCATTGGAAAGAGGACTTCGAGAGCTTTCCAAAAAGTGGTTACATTAAAGATTTCGCTTAGTATTCAAGGAGTTATGTGTGATTTGAAGTTGACTATGCGATTTTGATTTTTCAGAAATTTTTGACACGTGACTTTCAGAAAAAAAAATCATATCTTCTAATCTAGCTAACCAAATCACATTCTATTTTTTTGTAGGTGGTTAGAAATATTTAAATCCATTTTTCTAAATCATTATTTTTCAGATCTATGGTACAAATAGATTTTTTTGTCAAAAAAAATTTTCTTTAAAAACCCTAGTTTATGACATAACTTTTGCATATGGAGTCCAACGTGAGCAAAAACAATTTTGATGTTGATTATAAAATCATAAGGGATCTCATGACCATATCTATTTTATTGTTGGATGACATTATTTGTTGATTTTTTGCAGGGTTTATTTTTCAATCTTAACACTCTTTCATTACAAACTTCAAACAAGCGTAACTTTTACATTTTTTATCGAATTTCAATGAATTTTTTTTTAAAAGTGCATGAAATTTTTTAAATTTTCTGTTTATGCAATTCATTCTACTATATCAAGTTATCTTAATCAGAAATTTTTAGATTTCATCTTTTTTTACATAGCTTTCTTCTATGCAAGTTTACTTGTTTCTTTTTAGAATTGGTGACTTGTAGGTGAATCAAAGGAGCTGGAGAAATGTTTGGATCAGTCAAAATAGTAAGTGGAAAGAAAAAATAACTCGGTGCACTCATTCTAATCTTTCATCTCTAATCATTACTTGTCAACATGCTTCAATTTGGGGCTTAAAATGAACTTGTTTGATCACACATTTAGACTTTGGGCTATTAAAATCAATCTTGTTTGCAATCACACATCATTGAAATTGGGCTAAAATAAACAAATGTCTTCCTACACATTTGATTTTAGATCTAAAAAGAACAAGTGCTTGAATTGTCTTCCACACATTACATTCTCTAAGGGTTAATTAACAAGTGCCAGTGTGAATCAAGTGATAGCTCACTTGGTTTGCTTTTATATACCCTATCTAAGAGGCCTGCTTGGAGACACACCACTCCAAGGGGCTACCTCAATCAAGGCTAAAATGAAAGATACCCTCATTAGGAGTTAGAATCTTGTCACTCTTGGCTAAGCCTCAAAGAACTTTATACCTTTGGGAAGTGAAGGTGAAGTGTGGGTTACCCCTTGCTCCCGGCTATGTGGCAGGATTTCACTTTCAATTCCTTAGTCAACCTTATGCAATCTAGCCTAAGGCCTAATTGGCCATACCCACTTAACTAGACATTAGGGCTTGTTGATGTGTCTTCCATGTGTAATCATCACATTTCATTTTCAAAGTCAAAAACTTGCTTATGTGTCTAGCGTGAGTGATTCATGTGTGTATATGCATAATCATTTGTTTGAACATTGCCAAATCAAGCTATAAACACCAAACACATAAACAAATCAATCTAAACTTTCATCCTAATCACCTTCATCTTAGTCATCTTCATCCTAATCATCCAATCATCATCCAAACAATCCACATCATCATTGAATCATATTTGAAAACCAAGTACTAAAAATCATGCTCCAACTTCACAAAGCTCAAGCAAACCAATCACCTCTAAGCCAATAAACCATTCAAGAGGCCAATGACATGGTCCAACAACTTCAACAAAGAAGCCAATCACCTGAAATGTGACAACTCATAGCACTAGGCCAATAACTCATGGCCACTTGTTAAACCCAACAAGCACATCATCCTCTATCCATTCAACGTCAACTAATGCCACCTCAACCTTACATGTCATCACCTCCCACTCCATATCAACCTAATCCTTCCACATGTCATATCAACCCTTCATCAACCTATCACAATCCTTATCTATATCAACCCATATCACAACAACCATTACCCTATGCAATCCCTCCACCACAACACCATCAACCAATTCAACAATTTCAACCATCACATCAACAATTCCAACCACAACAACATCAACCAATTCAACAAATCCAACCATCACAACATCCCATTCAACAATTCCAACAACAACAAGTCTAAACACCATCTCAACCTCAACAAATTCCACCTCAATCCTATGTGTCATCCACATCAACATATCAACCTCCACCTCAACATTATCCAATTCCTCATTCTAATATTCCAACACACCACCAAACCCATCCACAAGGCAACCAAGTGTCATCACAACAAGAACATGTAAGCCTAAATCCACCTTGGCAACAAGATCAAATGCCACCAACTTCATACCAACCCCAAGACCTTTTATCTACATATCCCACCATTTCACCTAACCACCAAGACTATCAATGGCCTCCATAACAAGCACAAGTGAGCCTAAGTCCACCTTTGTAACAAGAAGCACATACAAGTCCAAGTCGCCCCTTGTACATAAACCAAATGAGTCCAAGTTAGCCTATGCAAGACTTAATTACCTTTTACAGGGGAGATACCAATCTAGAGTGGCCTCCACCGTCCAATCCCATGCCAACACATGAGCCAACAAGTCCTATCCCAACACCACCATGTGATCCCATTCCTAGTCCATTAATCCCTCTACCTTCCAAACCACCAAGCCCTCCATTACCTTCATCACCATGTCATTCTAATCCTTCACCAAAGGATGCGGCTGAGATAGTTTTACAATGAATGCTTGAAGTAAAACTCATTAAACTTCTCGAAGTCAAATCATGTGAAGAAATTCCATATGATGAACATGATTATTGTGCATACCATAGGACCAAAAGCAATAATACAAATAAATGCCCAATATTTGTCACAATTTTTTACAAGATGTATAGACATACAATAAGAGAGCAATATATATCCAATCTCATTATCCCTCCATCCAATCCTAATCCTAATACATCCAACCCTATTATCCCTCCATCCAAACAAAATCTTAATCATGATCATGAGCCTATAAACCCATCTACCATTATTATCCATCCATTATATTGTCCATACACCCATACACTTATGAAGGATGTGAACCATTGGCTACTAGCAAGGAATAAACTATCTCCATGTCAAACACCCATTCCTGAGCCTACCAAAGAACTTCCAAAGGTCATGTCAAATCCTATAATCCCATCATGTGGTCCACCTATCCTTGAGCCCATCCAAGAGTCCTCTATTACCATGCCTAGCCCTTCAAGCCCATCATGTGACCCATAAACAATCAAGCCTATCATGAACCCAAGTCAAGAGCTATTGTACCTTCATGTCAATAGCAATTAAGAGCTTGTCAAGCCTATCCAAGAGTCATCCAATTCCATTCAATCAACCCAAGAGGTATGTCAAGAGTTTAATCTTAAGCATGTGGAAACATTAAGCCCTAGTCCAACTCAAGATCAAATCACTTTCATGCAACCTATCCATAACATATATCTTTTCCATGATCAAGATGATATCCATGATAATGAACCTATCCATGAGCCACTTGATCCTATCCATCTCCCAACAACCATTCATGAGCAAGCTATCCAAATTCAACCTATCCATAACATTTACCTTCTTTATGATCAAGATGATACCTATGAAGAAGGTATCCATGAGCACCTTGATCCTATCCATAATCTTATAATCCATGAGCAAGATATCCAAATTGCTCCTAGTCATACTCCATCTAGCCCTATCCATAATGAGCAAACATCCACTTGTCATGATGAGAAACTTGTCCCCCAAGTAAGCATAAAAGATCAAACAAATAACTTGGATCTACATAAACATGATCAAGATCCTAATGATCCTCCTTCCACATCCATCATCGATTCCACTTCAAGTCCACCATCATGTCCACTTGCTCTTACCACACTTATACATGAGTGTTCTTTCTTAGGCCAACAACAACCTTTGTCCTTCACCTCACCTTCTCCATACAATAATGAACTCAAGTCCAGTGTTAAAACCACGCCTATTCCTATAGCCCATCGCATCCTCCAAAACATTACTACCAAGGTAAAGGCCTAGGCCTTCACGAACAAGGTATTTTGGAGCCAAACCATGTCAAGATTCCTCCAAGCTCATATGGCCTTGGATTCACACCCCAAGGTAAACACTATAAAGATGTTGGTAATTCCTCCATCCCTCCTAAGTCCACTTTCCATCACAAACCACAGCATATACCCAAAGAATATGTCACCTTTTCACCTCCATTATCCTACAAACCCCAAAAGCATGTGACCATGTACACAAAATTTTCAAACTAGACATTAGGCTTGTTTATGTGTTTTCAAGTGCATGCTTAATAATCATCACATTTCATTTTCAAAGCGAAAAATTGTTTGTGTCTTGCATGAGTGATTCATGTGTGTATATGCATAATCATTTGTTTGAACATTGCCAAATCAAGCTCTAAACACCAAACACAAACAATTCATCCTACATTTCATCCACATTAAGCCTATAATCACAATTCAAGGAGGCTACCCCTCTAATTCAAACAATGAAATAAAACCAAAGCCCAAGAGAGGAGCCCCTCTTCCTAATCCAAATCATGAAGGCAATGCAAGACCCAAGGTCATAATTAAAGGTGGCTATCCTCCTAATCCATGTCATGAAGACAATCCAAGACCAAAGATCACAATCAAAGGAGCCTCTCCTCTTAAGACCAAGTTTATACTTCAAGGAGGCCATCTCTTTACTTATGAGGATGAGACAAGTCCAAAACCCAATCCATCCACACATCAAATCAATTCCACATCAACTTATCCCACTTCATACCAATCCAATCCATCCACATGTCAAATCAATCCCACAACAACTTATCCCACTTCATACCAATCCAATCCATCAACATGTCAAGTCAATATCACATTAACTTATACAACTTCATACCAATCTAATCCATCCACATGTCAAATTAATTCCACATCAACTTATCCCACATCTTTCCATGTCAATCCCAGGTCAACATATCCACCTGCATCACAACAAGAACATATGAGCCCAAGTTCACCTTGGCAACAAGATCAAATGACCTCAACTTCATACCAACCCCAAGACCTTTTATCTACATATCCCACCATTTCACCCAACCACCAAGACTATCAATGGCCTCCACAACAAGTACAAGTGAGCCTAAGTCCACCTTTGCAACAAGAATCATATCCAAGTCCAAGTGGCCCCTTGTGTCATGCCCACATTTCCCATCCGGTCATGACACGCATCATACATGTCATGTCCACATTTGTCATGTGGTCATGACACGAAATATCAAAAAAATTTACCACGCTCCCCTAGAAACCCCCTCGCACGCGTAAGCATGCTTAGTGACATTACGTGTAAGGCATAAACATGATAGTTGAAGGTGGGCTAATGCATTCACTTGCGCATAGCATTCACGATGAAGGCCAACTAGGGGGTTGATGTGACATGGTTAATGTCACCTGTAGGGTTAGAATCAACAGTCGAAACCCTAGGTTAACCTAAGTGAATGATGGGACTTATAATCAAAAGCCAAACTCTAGTGCATGAGAAAATATAATTTATTATCAAAACCTAATGTCGTTAACCAAAAAAAATAATAATTTAATCCTAAGCAAGGTTAAATTTCACTAACCTAGCTAAACCCTAAATTCTAGAAAAACCTGGCAACATAATGCCTTATGGGCATGATTAGGGTTTATTATAATAAAACTAATTTTGATTGAAAGTTTACTGGGTTAGTTTTAAATTACCTACATTACACTAGTTAAATTGGTAGATCAGTTAAATAGATTAATTGAACATTTTTCAATAAAGCTCGATCAATTTGTTCTCCTTCACGTTTTCTATCAATCAGAGTTATCACTGCATCCTTTACATTATTCCTAATTTCTTGGTAGACTAGATTACGAAAGCATGTTATACTAACTTCATTTCGATAGTTGACTAGGTTTCCAAGTTGGATTAAAACGACGTCTTCATTAAACTAATAAAATCGCTCTAGGTTAATTAAATTAATAATGATGTAGTTTATATTGTCCTCATCAAATTAGGTTTGATAGAAAGGATTAACCCAATTGTTAAAATAAATACATCTCAAATAATTAAATTGGTGTAAAATTTAAATAAAACAATAAAATCTTTTTTTCAAAACTCAATAAAATATAGAATCCCTCTAATCATAATCTAATCTATATATTACCATGCCACTAACAAATAAATAGAACATTCCCAAATGAAAGAAAGATTACCCATTTTATAATTATCTAAAAATTCCATTCTAAAAATAAATTAAAAAAAAAAAGAAAGAAAAATAATAAAAAGAGTGGGAATAAAAAAAAGTAAGGGCACTTTTTAAATGATAAGCCCTAAAATCCACTCAAATAAAAAAACAATTTCCTTAAGGGCAAAAAGCCCTAACCCTATTTTCTCAAATCTCATTTTGTTCTTTCCTCCAAAAAATTTCTCTTTCTTCTCCTATGCTTTTGTTGCAGGTTGGATGATGGGAAGCCATGGATGATATTCAAAACCAGAGGTATTCCCATTTAATAAACCTATGCATATATATATATATATATATATATATATATATATATATATATATATATATATATATATAGCAGTGAATTTATTAAAATAAATATTCTTTTTTATTGTTTGAAACCCCAAGTTTTTTTTGTGGCAGGCAAAAACGTGGGCAATGATCGCTATAGGAGGCGGTGGTGGGAGGCAATGACAAAATGTTGAGGGACCACAGTGGCGGGGTATGGGGGAGTGTGGGCGTCGGTGGAGGGAGTGGTGAATGGAGACTGCGGAGGTTAACGGGAGCCGCGACATCGATGGAGAAGAGTCTGCACAGGAGTTGGGCGTAGGGTGAGCAGGGGTAATAGGGGGTGTGGGGAGGGGGTGGCACCCCCACCCACATCCAACCACGGTGGGGTGTGGGTGGCGGCTTTGCCCAATCCCCACACCCATATACAAATACAGTCAACAGTGGGGGGGTTCGAACTCCCCCAAACCCCTTCATAAAATTTTTTAAACTGTCATTTAAAAGAAAAAACAATTGACTCCCAAACATCATTCTATTTTTTTTATTGGGTTTTATTATACACACACACACACACAACATCACACAAATTTATTTTTCAAAACCATAGTTTATTACTATTAAATAAAATGATATATATACATATATACTGCTGTCTATATAATGCAGTCCCCTTCTATTGTTTGACAGTATATTACAAAAATCTATATTTAAAAATATTGAATATATACATTCAAAATATATATATATGCTTATGGATAATAGTATTTTCAATTATATATTTTCTTGACAATCTCATAGACATTTTTTTTTTTTTTTAAAACAATAAATCAAAAGAACCTTTTTTTTTCTATTTCAGATTTATATAGAGCAAATGAACATATCTTTTTTTTTTGTAAAAAAAAAAGAAAAACATATTTCCACATAAACATTTCTTCAAAGAATTTATTCATTATATATATATTTTTAAAAGAAAATGCATTTAATTAAATCCTTCAAATAATATAGCAACAACTAATTTTTTTATTTTTCTAAGGAAGTAAGATGTAACAATTTTCATTTTATCCCACATAGATAAAACAACAACTATCCTACTTTTTTTTTTGAAAAATAAACATACAAATAAAATGACAATAAGACCATATCTTTCTTTCATTACTCTATTTTTCCTTCTGAATTCATATGGCTTTAAAAATCAGCAACTTAAAATTTCTATTGCAAATGTAAATAGTTCATACACACAAGTAACAACATACTTTTACAACATGAGAGAGAGAACAAGGTTCTCCTCTTTTGAAATCTAAAAATGATACAAAAGCCTAACTTGGCCATGCTCTCTCAAGAGCTAGAAAAAAAAATATAAGATAACAACTCTTTAAGAACAATGATATTTTCTTCAACTTCACATAGCTCCAAATAACTTGCAAGACACAAAAAGGGGACAAAGCCACAACAACTTGCTCTCCTCCCTACCATTGACTCACTCATGAGTCACCCCTGAGCTAGGAGGTCATCCTCACACTATGAAAACTCAAACTACAACACAACATTACATTCAACACCCAAAAACAATTTACTCCCATGGCTATCACAACATAAAAACTCACTCAAGATGAGTTCAATGGGGTAGGGGAGTGGACATCACTCAACTCAAGAGTGCCACTCCAAAACTTCCCAATACAAATATGTCTCAAGGCCTCAAGCCAACACTTTTAAACATAGTTTCACAAAACTTTCTTTTGGCTCTCAAGTCATTTCACATATTGCCCTCAAAGCTACAACTCCACAAAACTAAGGATGTGACCTTGAGGAGGTTCATTTCTCCTCCGCCCCACACATGTTGAGCATCTTCTCCCAAGTAGGAGAGGCTCTCACAACTCCCATACAACGTTTTCCCACAACAACAAGTAAAAACTCAAAATGAAAGCTCACACATAGCATCACACAAGTAAATAAAATGCATAAGGGAAGGCATTAGCCTTGAAACCTACCTTATAAAGCCCAATTGGAAGATAGTTGAGAAGAGATCCTCTAACTACTTCTCCAAGTTGAGCCACCAATCTTTCTCCAACTTTTTTTCCAAAATAATTAAAATAAAAAATTGCCAAAAATTCAACAACCCCATCCCTCTCTCCAAGAGGGTTTAAAATAGGCTCTTCTCATAAGCCTTGAGGAATGGAGAGGTGACACATGTCACCTCCTCACTCCTCCCAACTGTAAGAAAGACTCTTGGAATGGGGTGGTGACACATGTCATTCACCCATCCACCAAGTCTCTCTCCCATCCACTTGTCCTCTCATAAACATGTGGGAGAGAAAGGTGGAGATTAAGAAGGAATGGGTGCCACATGTGCCCCAATCCTCTTCTCCTAAGAATGACTACTCAACCCCAAGGTACCCTCATCAATTGTGGGAGATACTTGGAGTAGAGTCCTCCACAATTAACGGGTCTTGAAGACTCCCCCAACCTAGGGAAGAGGAAAGGAAGAGGTTGAGTGTTTGACCCATTCATCCTCCCCCTCCCAAGCCTCCATTTTCGTCACTTTACTTCAGGGTGAAGTTAAAGTGACCAAAATGGGAGTTTACCCAAGGTTACACAAGCCCAAATGATCCCTAGACCCTAGGGGTACAACCTAGGGTCAAGTTTAACCCATTTTGAGCACCAAAGGTTGAGTAAAAACACATAGAAAGGAGTAATAAAAATTATAACTCAAAAAATAAAATTTAAATGACACTACAACTTACAACACCAATTAGAAATCAAATAAAAGAAGGGTAGACCTAACCTAACTAACACCATGCAACAACATTACAAAATTTTATCATGCAACATAGTTGATCTTGGTTCCTCTTGGAACTAGATCAACTTCACAAGGAAAAACAACACAGTGTGTGGGATGATCTCCAAATTTTTGTGTCTTCATTAGAAACACCTGTGCACTCCAATAAATGTTAATCCAACATGTATATGATAGCTAAAGCAAGTGAAAAAAGCACATACAACATCACATGTTCATATAAGCATCAAGGAAATCACATTACAATTAAATTCTAAATTCTACATTTCAACCATCCATCACAAGATAGAATAACATAATAAATTTCTAACTAACATCACATGAATAGTATCCCAATAACATCATAATATAAACCATATGTCCAACATCGTCATTAAATCAATATCAAGTTCTAATCACATCATAATCATGCTAAGCATAATAAATCGACATACAACATAAAGTCTAATAGTCCAGAAATTCAGGATCAACAGTCCCACAAGTCTAGTAACTATCACCAATAGTAAAATAAATTAGTCAAATATAAGGGGATGAAAAGGTAGGCCTCACATCTTGCCCCCTAAGTCTGTACTTCCTCCTAGAAGTCATCAAAGAGGTGAGGATAAAAGGCCCTAAATCTTGCTACATCCTCCCATGTCGTCATGACTGCGTCGTACATGTCCCACTGGACCCTAACCTGGTCTAGCTCTCGCCCTCGAAGGCTTAGCATCCAACAAGCCAATATGCGAATTGGCTCCAAAGCCAACTGTCGGTTTGCCTCTACCTGAAGAGTAGTCCAGTCCAATACATGAGATAAATCAGATATGTAATGCCATAAAAAAAAATATGAAAAACATTGTGGATACATGACAGGCTAGGTGGTAAAGCTAGATGATAGGCTACAGGTCCTATCCGCTCCAAGATCTCAAAAGGTCCAACAAAATGAGGTTTGAGCTTAGAGCCTTTTTCGTAATGGATTGAACTCTTGTACGGTCGTACTCTCAAGAATACTCTATCTCCAATTGAGAAGCTCTGATCTACCCTCTTAGCATAAACATACTTCTTCTATTGATCTTGTGCCTCCTGAAGTCTCAGCTTCATCAAAGTCACTTGCTGCTCCATATCTTGCACCAACTCTAGCCCTGTCATAACCCTGTCCTCAATATGGTCCCAACTCAAAAGTGTCCTGCAAGGTCTGCCATACAAGGCCTGAAAAGGAGGCATACCCAGCGAGCTATGATGCCCATTGTTGTAGGCAAACTCAACTAGATATAGATACTCCTCCCATCTACTCTAGTGATCCATGACATACATACAGAGCATATCCTCAAGAACATGGTTAACTCTCTCTATCTATCCATTAGTCTTAGGATGAAGTTGAGATGTGTGCCCAACGCCTACTGCAAGGCTCTCTAAAAGGCTAAAGTGAACACTGAATCCCTGTCAAAAATGATATGGTGAGGTACCCCATGTAATCTAACAATCTGATCCAAGAATACTCTCACCATAGATGGTGCATTGTACGTTGTGCGTATAGGTGAGAAATGTGCCACCTTGGTCAACTTGTCAACCATCACCATGATGGCATCATGGCAGGGTGATTACATAGGAAGACCAACAATGAAGTCCATGGAAATGGTGTCCCATTTCCACTCAGGTATCTCATGAGGGTATAAAAGACTTGTGGGATGCTGATGCTCAGCCTTGACCCTCTAGCACTCAAGGCAATGAGCAACATATTCTGTAATATTCCATCTCATACCTGCCCAATGGTATAACTATCACAAGTGGGCATGCATCTTCTTCACCCCTAGGTGTGCTGCATAAGGTGCTCTATGAGCCTCTGAAAGAACTACTGCACGAAGGTCACCCACACAATGTACATAGATGTGCTATCGATGTCTAAGCAACCCATCTGACTCAAGGGAATATCTTACAAATCTATCCTTTGTTGATAACTGAGAGGGGGGGGGTGAATCAGTTATCCTAATTATTTCCCTTATTGAACTTTCCTTTTAATTGATGCAGCATAAAATCAAACACAAAAACATTAACCATGAAATAAGAAACACATGACACAGTATTTTTGACGTGGAAACCCTGTTAAGGGAGAAAACCACGGGGTGATTAACCCAAGAATTATTCTCTGTTAGAAGAATAGGAAATTACAAGAATGGCACTTGCCAATTAGGGCTCACTGCCCGAGCACACTGCTCACAAGAGGCCCACTGCCTACAAGAAGACACACTGTCTACAAAGTGATGAGAATCACAGTCTTTGAACTGATTGGAAGCATCTGCATATGCTGGAGTTCAGTTCCGGTTAGGCTCAGTACACTGATCTGCTGCACTTCATCTTTCCTCTGTTCTTTATTCTGCTATCTTTCACATACCGGATCCTTTTTGCTACTTCTCCTCTTTATCTGGACTTATTCGCATATTTCTCTACATCAACAACAACCTTCACAACTAAATCCATCCTCTATATATATCCGCACAAGTAATTTCATCACCTTTCTAGTCGGCAACCGGAACAGTCTAGTTTCTTATAAACTTTCATTCTGTCGGCTGAATCCTTCCTCACCAAGCAATGCGGATCAAGCATATACTTGTAGATATCATTAATCATGTCGGCCAAACATGATTCATGCCTTCACAACTTCTGTCATCAGCAGTAACCCATCCGGAAAGTAGTCTGATACTCTACCAGTCAGTTCTTCCTCTGTTTTCACTGTCTCTCAGGAATCCGGTACTCAACCATTCATATCTTTTTCTTTGTTCATCACCGGAGGCTAAATCCTTGGAATATACCACTCAGGGTAGTCCTCTTGACTTTCCCAAATCCGCACTGCACCAAGACACTTCCTCTGAGAGATCCGGACCAATCTGTCGGACCTTGCCACATGCTCTGTTCTTCTTCACCGGACCACAACATTCTTTATTCTGACTTCCGGTAGAGGCACATCATGACTTGCGGATATGTGGGATGACCTTTGTTGCCATCAATGACAACAACCATGAATCCATATAGTGTCTCTTGCCAACAATCTCCCCCTTTGGCATTGATGGCAACACTTAGTGAAAAATGACTAAGTGTTTTCACTATGCTCCCCCTTTGCTGATGCTCTGTCTTTATATACAATTTCCGGAACTCCCCCTTAGTTGGATTCCTCATTTTTCACTGCTCCTCACTCCCCCTTTGACATCAATGGCAAAGGGTAGGGTCCGCACACCAAAATTTTCAAAAATTTCCTATACATAGCCGCATATTTACATACTTACATATACTGAAGAATGTCTGCAAAGGATGTCTGCAATTGAATCATTTCTGTAGCCCAACTTTGCTTCATTCTGTCCAAAATTGAAATGTGACCACTTAACAAAAATGCAAACGCTTCTGCCCGCTTGAGATCTGTCGGATCTTTTGTTTGGGCGGTGGTCTGAGCATCACTGATGACCTCATGCATTGTTTCCAACTTAGGGATTATAATCCTTCTAAGTTCTCCCATCCGGTTGGTGATGTTCTTCCTTTCCTTCTCAAGATTTTTTATTTCATTCAAGACTGCAATGGTCTGACATTCTTGATTTATTATAGAGGAAGAGAGAGGATCAAAACTTTGAGATAAGCTTTGTAGCTTATCCTGTTCCTCTTTTATTTTCTTGTCAAATGATGCTGTTGCCTTTGACCAGGATATACAAAATTTGTAGATGTCACCGCCATCCTTAAGAGCATTCTCTAAGCTCTTTATTCCAATGCTTACAATCTTCCTATCTTTAGAGATTAATTCTAATATCTCTGAAAATCTTTTATCCAAAAATTCCTTCCGGACCTTTTCTTCAGCTGATTTTTCTAAAGAATCAAAATGTGTATCAACACTGCTGACTAAGGTTTTTAGATTACCGGAAGAGGAGGCTGTCGGATCTATCTGGATTGATGGCATGATCTTTACAAGTACTCTGGAAGCAGCCTCTATCAACTCACAGTCTTCCATATGAGACTTCAGGAGCTTTTCATTTGCCTTGGCATTTGCAAATGAAGCTATCTTCATTGTTTGTACCGGAGAGAGAGAGTCAAAATCAAAAGGACCTTTTAGAAGCTCCGGTTCATCAATCTCTAGAGTTTCTTTGAGCAAAAATTGTTGAACAGTTTGTGCAGTGTCTCTTGCCGGAGACAGATGTTTCTTTTCTTCTGCAGTCTTAGAACTGTCAACCTCTTTGTCTTTCACCACTGCTTCCTTCTCCTGTAATTGCTCTTCTTCTTTGGATCCGGAGACTGTAGGGGAAACCAGAGGAGAGATGCTAGTTTGTTCATGGGCCACTTCTTCTGGAGTAGAGGGTCCCAAGTCCTCAGCTGTTTCTGTACCCAAATCCTCTACAACCGGAAGATTGAACCTTTTGAAGGCCTTCCGGAGGATCTCTTCTGTTTCTTGGGCCACTTTGTCAGTCTCGCCAAGCATGAGTTGATTCATCCTGGCTTTGCTTCTGAACTCATCTCTGCAGTCTTTGAAGATAATGTTCATTGTCTTGGGATCAATTTGAGGATATAGCTGAATAGCTATCTGCTCCCGGATCTCAAGATCTTTAGCATGAGCATTATTCTTTCTTACTTCCATTTCCTTTTCTAGGCTTTTAGGAATAAGAGATATTATTTCAATGAAAGCCTTATTATATATGTTAAGATATTTTACTGTGGCCTCCTGCAGAGTCTTTTGGTCGGCCTCACTGAAGTCATCATATGATTCAGTCATTGGTTGAAGGTTTCCATCCACCGTGACCGACTTGATTATGCTCTCTAGTGACAGAGTGGGCTTTTCAATAGTTACCTCTGCCATTTCATCCTTGTCTTGGCCTGTGGAGGGCTTACCGGATCCTTTCTTCTTCTGTTTCTTTACTTCTCTTACTCCCTCATCTGATTCTGTTTCCTCTTCATCCTTTTGGCTTCCATAAGCCCTTGTGGCTTTTGTCTTGGATCTCTTACCGGATGCCTGAACTTCCGGTTTTGAACTTTTGGTTGTGGAAGGTGCAGGTCTCTTTGATGATCTGGTCCGGGTGGGAGTTTCAACCGGAGCACTTTCTTTGCTTTTCTCTTCTTCCTCGGCCTTCCTCCTCTTTTCCCGGCTGGCATCAAGTGCCTCCTTTGAGATACCTAGGCCTTGAGCAATGTGCTCTACTTCTTTTCTTACCTTTCTTTTAATCTCAGGTTCCCTGAGTTCTACATGTATTTTTACACTCAGCTCCTCAAAGGTTCCAAACCTTTCTGCCTTAGGATCTTTGGGCTGACTTAGCATGTGTTGAACATGCAGCTCCACTATCTGTTCATCTACTTCATACCCCATGGGCATGATCCAGACAGTCCTTGGCTCCACTGCCTCCATTAGGCACTGATCAGTGTCAACCATAAAGCACACTGAGTCCTTGTATTTCTCAATGAGAGACTGGGGAATTCTCTCTCTTGCTTGCATGTATGTAAACCCTAATGTCTTCGGTGTGTAAAACTCCGTGAGGAACACTAGAGAAGGCTCCTAGTGGGTCTACCTCCAATGATTTGTAGGGATGTTTCTTGAATGAGGGGCGAGGTCTATCAGAGATCTTAACTATGTTTGGAGTAGCCATTCTTCAAAGATTTGCAGTGAGGTAATGAAAAACGGAGAATACCTTATGCGCCTTCGGTTTGCACGGAATGGTTGGATTGATTTCTTTATGCAATAGCTTCGGCAGGAGATCCTTGGTGTGCTTGATGAACCTTGTTGCAGAGCTCCACTTTTCGCTTCTTCTCGAGTGCAGAATGAGCAAATGTCCTTTGAGAAATCCCTTAAATTGCTCCGCGAACCCTAATATCTGTCTGCAATAAATGCTTCACCTACATCATTCCGGTTTGCCTTGTCTGGATAGCTTGGAGTATCCCGGATTAGTCCTGATCTGTGGATATCATCCGGATCTTTCAATCATGAATAAATCGAGGTAACATACTACAAGAACATCCCAAACACTCTGTCCAATCCGCAGAACAAGATAGTGCATTTCTGGATCTTTCTGGACCTTTTTGTAATCCTTTATCATACCAGAGCATCTCCCTGAACAGGTCTTATTTGATCGATCACAGCTTCTTTATAACTTCATGCGGACCTCTGAAAACTTGACTGAAGTATCTCAAGACTCATATCTACAAACCCTTTGATCCGCATCTTGTGCCACATCCGGTACCACTTGTTTGGATGGGGGAACAAGATTTTCTTTGAGTCTCCCCCTGAGCCTGAGCTCACTTTTTAATTTCTGGAAGAAATATCAGCACCAGAGTCTGGTGCGGATCCAACCTCTACATTCTCTGAACTTTTCTTCACCCAAATCTTGCTCATCTGATTCCTAACCTCATCCGCATTCATCTTTTGTTTACCCTTGTCTTGATTCTGATTATACACCGGACCTCTTTTGTCCTGATTCTTGTTTCTGCAAACTTTAGCATTATGACCGGACCTATTGCAGATTTGGCAAATAACATTTCTTTGCATATTTGACTGATATCCTCTTGATCTGCATTGATTAGCCATATGACCTACTCTATTGCATGTGAAGCATCTACCTTTGAATGATTTGTTTACTTGCATACTTCTGCATTCATGGGATTTGTGTCCATACCTTTTGCAGTTGAAGCACTGTCCGGAGAAGGATGAATTAATCTGATTCATTCTCATTCTGCACTGATTAGCTTTGTGACCAAAGTGGTTGCAGCTGTGGCAGTATCCATTGAAGGATGGATATCTTTGAGCATTTGGCTGTCTTACCGGAGGTCTTCTAGGCCTGCTTCTTGGATTTTCTGATCCAAGATTCTTCTGACCGGATCCGGAGCTTTCTCCTTTCTCATATCCCAAACCATATTTGTCATCTGTCCTCTTTTGACTTCCAAGAAGAACTTCAAGTTGAGCAGAACTTATCTTGAATTTCTCTTTATATTCATTTGCTGTTTGAAGGTCTCTTTTGAGAGAGGCAATTTGATCCTCAAGTTTTCCTTCATTATCTTTGGCATCTTCAAGATCAGATTCAAGATGTCTGATAATCCTGTCCATCTGGTGGCATTCTTCTGATTTTTCTTTAAGAGATTGTCTTAGATTGTCTTCAGCTTTTCTTTTTTCTTCAATCTCTTGAGTAAACTTTATAGTTCCTGATTCCATTTCATGTCTTAACATAATGACTTCTTTTGATAACTTTTCACATAACTTGGTTTGCTCAGTCAATTCTTCATTTGTATTGCTTTCTTCACTTTGTCTTGCCAACTGTTGAAGCAGCTCCTTTCTCTTTTTCATAGAGAGACTTAATTTGTCTTTTAATTCTCTCATGAATTCATCAGCCTGTTTGAGTCTTTCCTTTAATTCACTGACTTCAGAATTCGACTGTTCAAGATCCTCAAGAGCAGTCTTGAGTTGCTCCCTTAAACCATATGCATCCATTTGAAATCCCAGATCTTCCTCAAGCTGTTAGGCTCTATTAGGAGGAACTTAGCTCTGATACCAATTGTTGATAACTGAGAGGGGGGGGTGAATCAGTTATCCTAATTATTTCCCTTATTGAACTTTCCTTTTAATTGATGCAGCATAAAATCAAACACAAAAACATTAACCATGAAATAAGAAACACATGACACAGTATTTTTGACGTGGAAACCCTGTTAAGGGAGAAAACCACGGGGTGATTAACCCAAGAATTATTCTCTGTTAGAAGAATAGGAAATTACAAGAATGGCACTTGCCAATTAGGGCTCACTGCCCGAGCACACTGCTCACAAGAGGCCCACTGCCTACAAGAAGACACACTGTCTACAAAGTGATGAGAATCACAGTCTTTGAACTAATTGGAAGCATCTGCATATGCTGGAGTTCAGTTCCGGTTAGGCTCAGTACACTGATCTGCTGCAC
The DNA here is from genome assembly GCA_027924645.1 of Cunninghamia lanceolata. Classification (NCBI taxonomy): domain Eukaryota; kingdom Viridiplantae; phylum Streptophyta; class Pinopsida; order Cupressales; family Cupressaceae; genus Cunninghamia; species Cunninghamia lanceolata. The sequence goes on from BSBN01000062.1 coordinate 3,064,429, forward strand.
TTCATCTTTCCTCTGTTCTTTATTCTGCTATCTTTCACATACCGGATCCTTTTTGCTACTTCTCCTCTTTATCTGGACTTATTCGCATATTTCTCTACATCAACAACAACCTTCACAACTAAATCCATCCTCTATATATATCCGCACAAGTAATTTCATCACCTTTCTAGTCGGCATCTGGAACAGTCTAGTTTCTTATAAACTTTCATTCTGTCGGCTGAATCCTTCCTCACCAAGCAATGCGGATCAAGCATATACTTGTAGATATCATTAATCATGTCGGCCAAACATGATTCATGCCTTCACAACTTCTGTCATCAGCAGTAACCCATCCGGAAAGCAGTCTGATACTCTGCCAGTCAGTTCTTCCTCTGTTTTCACTGTCTCTCAGGAATCCGGTACTCAACCATTCATATCTTTTTCTTTGTTCATCACCGGAGGCTAAATCCTTGGAATATACCACTCAGGGTAGTCCTCTTGACTTTCCCAAATCCGCACTACACCAAGACACTTCCTCTGAGAGATCCGGACCAATCTGTCGGACCTTGCCACATGCTCTATTCTTCTTCACCGGACCACAACATTCTTTATTCTGACTTCCGGTAGAGGCACATCATGACTTGCAGATATGTGGGATGACCTTTGTTGCCATCAATGACAACAACCATGAATCCATATAGTGTCTCTTGCCAACATCCTTAAGGGCCCTCTATTTCAGGATCTCCTACTGCACCTCAAGAAACCACTTATGCTCAGGTAGATGCTAAATGATGCGCTCTTTCAAGTCCACACTCAAGGTCAAGGTCAAGCTTCCATGGCACCTCCGACTCAAAGTGTCAGCGACCACGTTCTCCTTCCCTTTGATGTAGTGGACATCAAAGTCATACTCGCATAGAAACTCCATCCAATGCCACTAGCGAGCATTCAAATTCAGCTGTGTGATTATGTACTGCAAACTATGGTGATCTGAATGAAGCTCAAAGCGACGACCCAAAAGAAAGTGTCTCCAATGAACAAGAGCATGTACCACTGCTGTGAGCTCTAAATCATGAGTAGGGTAGTTCATCTCATGTGTCTTGAGCTTACGCGACTCATAACAAATTGCTCTACCACCCTGCATAAGCACGACTCCCAAACCCTCAAGTGATGCATCTGTGCAAACTACAAAATCCTCTACAAGATCAGCAACCACTAAGATGGGAGTGCTAATAAGATGCTCCTTGAGGACCCCAAAGGCCCTCTCGTACTGCTTGGTCCAAGTGAAGCTCTTCCCTTTTTGCTGAAGGGATGTAATGGGGTGCGCTATCCTAGAAAAGCCCTCTACGAATCTGCGATAGTAACTGGGTAATCCCATGAAACTCTTGACCTCTATCACACTGGTGGGTGCTGGCCAATCTCTGATAGCTCTGATCATTGATGGATCTACAGAGATGTCATCGCCTGATAGGATGTGCCCCAAGTATTGTACCTCTGTCCTGAAGAAGGCACACTTCACTAGGTTGCCATAAAGTTGCTGCTCTTGCAAGCACTGCAAAACCTAACGCAAATGATCCACATGCTCCTCCTCAGTCTATAAATAGATCAAAATTTCATTGAGAAAAATGATCATGAACTGATCCGAGTAAGTGCGGAACACCCCATTCATGAGACTCATGAACACTGCAGGGGCATTCATCAAACAGAAGGGTACCACTGTGAACTCATAGTGGCCATAGCTAGTTTGAAAAGCAGTCTTATGAATATCTACCTCTGTGATGCACAATTAGTGATACCTAAATTTTAGATCAATCTTTGAGAACACTCTGGCTCCCTGCATCTGGTCAAAAAGGTCATCAATCCTAGGTAGAGGGTAACGGTTCTTCACCGTCACCTTATTCAGCTGCCTATAGTCCATGCACAAGCGAAGAGACCCATCCTTCTTCTTCACGAATATAATTGGTGCACCCCATGGTGAAATGCTAGGTCAGATGTGCCCCTTCTCAAGCAACTCTAACTACAGTTTGAGCTCTATGAGCTCATGTGTAGTCATCCTGTAGGGTGCACGAGACACTGGCTTTACACCTAGCACTAGATCAGTGTGGAAATCTACCTCTCTGCATGGAGGCATACCTGGTAATTTCAATGGAAAGACATCGACAAACTCTCTTAGGATAGGATGGTCATCTAAAGATGCCTCTGACTCATCATCTGATCTATTGCTAACTGTGATAGCGAACATCTGACATCCCTTCCGCATGTAGCACTTAAGCTGCTGAGTGGATATCATACGAACTATCGTGGGCTTCTGAATGCCCACTATCTCAACCAGTGCACCATGATCATCTAAGCAGCTAATTGCCTTTCGACGACAATCTAGCTTGGCTTTCAATTATAAGAAAATGCATTTAATTAAATCCTTCAAATAATATAGCAACAACTAAATTTTTTTTTTTCTAAGGAAGTAAGATGTAACAATTTTCATTTTATCCCACATAGATAAAACATCAACTATCCTACTTCTTTTTTTTTTTTGAAAAATAAACATACAAATAAAATGGAAATAAGACCATATCTTTCTTTCATTACTCTATTTTTCTTTTGAATTCATATGGCTTTAAAAATCAGCTACTTAAAATTTCTATTGCAAATGTAAATAGTTCATACACACAAGTAACAACATACTTTTAAAACATGAGAGAGAGAACAAGGTTCTCCTCTTTTGAAATCTAAAAATGATACAAAAGCCTAACTTGGCCATGCTATCTCAAGAGCTAGAAAAGAAAACATAAGATAAAAACTCTTTAAGAACAATGATATTTTCTTCAACTTCACATAGCTCCAAATAACCCGCAAGACACAAAAAGGGGAAGAATTCACAACAACTTTCTCTCCTCCCTACCATTGACTCACTCATGAGTCACCCCCGAGCTAGGAGGTCATCCTCACACTAGGAAAACTGAAACCAAAACACAACATTACATTCAACACCCAAAAACAATTCACTCCCATGGCTATCACATCACAAAAACTCACTCAAGATGAGTTCATTGGGGTAGGGGAGTGGACATCACTCAACTCAAGAGTGCCACTCCAAAACTTCACAATACAAATACCTCTCAAGGCCTCAAGCCAACACTTTTAAACACAGTTTCACAAAGCTTTCTTTTGGTTCTCAAGTCATTTCACATATTACATATATACACATATTTCCCTCAAGGCTACAACTCCACAAAACCAAGGATGTGACTCCGAGGAGGTTCACTTGTGCCCCACCCCACACATGTTGAGCATCTTCTCCCAAGTAGGAGAGGCTCTCAGAACTCCCATACAATTTTTCCCCACAACAAGTAAAAACTTAAAATGGAAACTCACACATAGTATCACACAAGTAAATAAAATGCATAAGGGAAGGCATTAGCCTTGAAACCTATCTTATAAAGCCCAATTGGAAAATAGTTGAGAAGAGCTCCTCTAACTCCTTCTCCAAGTTGTAGCACCAATCTTCCTCCAACTTTTTTTTCCAAAATAATTAAAATAAAAAATTGCCAAAAATTCAACAACCCCATCCCTCTCTCCAAGAGGGATTAAAATAGGCTCTTCTCATGAGCCTTGAAGAATGGGGAGGTGACACATGTTACCTCCTCACTCCTCCTCCTAACTACAAGAAAGACTCTTGGAATGGGGCGGTGACACATGTCATTCACCCATCCACCAAGTCTCTCTCCCATCCACTTGTCCTCTCATAAACATGTGGGAGAGAAAGGTGGAGCTTAAGAAGGAATGGGTGCCACATGTGCCCCAATCCTCTTCTCCTAAGAAGGACCACTCAACCCCAAGGTACCCTCACCAATTGTGGGATAGACTTGGAGTAGAGTCCTCCACAATTAACGGGTCTTGAAGACTCCCCCAACCTAGGGAAGAGGAAAGGAAGAGGTTGAGTGTTTGACCCACTCATCCTCCCCCTCCCAAGCCTCCATTTTCGTCACTTTACTTTAGGGTGAAGTTAAAGTGACCAAATGGGAGTTTACCCAAGGTTACACAAGCCCAAATGATCCCTAGACCCTAGGGGTACAACCTAGGGTCAAGTTTAACCCATTTTGAGCACCAAAGGTTGAGTAAAAACACATAGAAAGCGGTCATAAAAATTATAACTCAAAAAATGAAGTTCAAATGACACTACAACTTACAACACCAATTAGAAATCAAATAAAAGAAGGGTAGACCTAACCCAACTAACACCATGCAACAACATTACAAAATTTCATCATGCAACATAGTTGATCTTGGTTCCTCTTGGAACTAGATCGACTTCACATGGGAAAACAATGCAGTGTGTGGGATGATCTATGAATTTCTATGGATTTGTTAGAAACACCTACACACTCTAATGAAATGTTAATCTGACATGTATATGATAGCCGAAGCAAGTGAAACAAGCACATACAACACCACATTATCATATAAGCATCAAGGAAATCACATTATAATTAAATTCTAAATTTTGCATTTCAAACATCCATCCCAAGATAGAATCACATAATAAATTTCTAACTAACATCACATGAATAGTATCCCAATAACATCATAATATAAACCATATGTCCAACATCGTCAGTAAATCAATATCAAGTTCTAATCACATCGTAATCATGCTAAGCATAATAAATCCACATACAACATAAAGTCTAATAGACCAAAAATTCTGGATCAACAATCCCACAAGTCTAGTAAGTATAACCAATAGTAAAATAAAGTAGTCAAATATAAGGGGATAAAAAGGTAGGCCTCACACCTTGTACATAAATCAAATCCCAATTTATCCTATGCAAGATTTAATTACCTTTGACAAGGGAGATACCAATCTAGCCAAGGCATCCTATGAGTGGCCTTCATCATCCAATCACATGCCAACACATGAGCCTACTAGCCCTATCATAACACCACCATATGATCCTACCCCTAGTCCATTGGTCCACCAACCTTCATCACCTTCATCCCCATGTTCTACCAATCCTCCACCAAAAGATCCCTTGGACATAACCGTACAACAATTGGTTCAAGCAAATTTGATTGAGTTTCTACTGATACAACCTTTTGAACCAATCTTTAATCCCCCTTGGTATAATGAAAACTATTATTGTGCATACCAAAGGTATAAGGGCCATACAACAACCAATTGTGTCAAACTTAAGAGATTGATCACAAACCTCATAAATTATGCTAAGATTATCCCTTCATCCAATCCAAATCCTAATTCACCCAATCCAATTATCCCTCAACCTAATCATGATCCTAAGCCTACAACACCATCCACACTTATTGTCCATCCCCTATATTTCTCATTTACCCATACTCTTGCAAAGGATGTGATCCATTGGCTACTAACACGGGAATGGAACACCCCCATGTTAAACACCGATTCATGAGCCTACCAAACAACTTCCAAAGGTCATGTCCAATCCTATAATCCCATCATGTGGTCCACCTATCCTTGAGCCTATCCAAGATTCCTCTATTAACATGCCTAGCCTATCAAGCCCTTCATGTGACCTACAATTCATTAAGCCTATGCAAGAGTCTCATATTATAAACCCAAGTCAAGAGTCATCATGTTCTCATGTTGTTGAGCAAGAGCCTATCCAAGAGCCTTCCACTTCCATTCAAGTAAACCAAGACGTATGTCAAGAGTTTAATCCTAAGCATGTGGAAACATTAATCCCTAGTCCAAGTCAAGATCAAATCACTTTCATGCAACCTATCCATAACGTATATCTTTTCTATGATCAATATTGTATCCATAATGATGAATCTATCCATGAGCCACTTGATCCTATCCATCTCCCAACAACCATTCATGAGAAAGCTATCCATTTTCAACCTATCCATAACATTTAACTTCTTTATGATCAAGATGATACCTATGAAGAAGCTATCCATGAGCACCTTGATCCTATCCATAATCCTATATCCATCCATAGGCAAGATATCCACATTGCTCCTAGTCATCTGCCATCTAGCCCTATCCATAATGAGAAAACATCCACTTGTCATGAGGAGACACTTGTCCCCCAAGTAAGCATAAAAGATCAAACAAATAAATTGGATCTTAGTGAACACAATGCAAATCAAGATCCTAATGATCCTCCTTCCACATCCACTATCGATTCCACTTCAAGTCCACCATCATGTCCACTTGGTCTTACCACCCTTATACATGAGTGTTCTTCTTTAGGACAACAACAACGTTTGTCCTCCACTTGATCTTCTCCATCCAATAACAAACTCAAGTCTTGTTCCCAAAACGTACATAGTCCCACTGTCCATCGCATGCTCCAAAACACGAACTACCAAGGTAAAGGCTTAGGCCTTTATGAACAAGGTATTTTGGAGCCCATCCATGTCAAGGTCCCTCCAAGCTCATATGGCCTTGGATATACACGTCAAGGTAAACAATTTAAATATGTTGGTAATTCTTCCATCCCTCCTAAGTCCACTTTCCATCACAAACCACATCATATACCTAAAAAAAATGTTTCCATTCCACCTCCATCATCCTACAAATGTCAAAAGCAGGTGACCATACACCTTCCACCATCCACTTTACCTCCATCAACTTTACCTCCACTCCTTCCAACTCCTACTATCCCCCCATCTTCCTTACCTCCATTACTCCCAATGCCTAATTATCCCCTTATCCATAAGTACCCTTACATTCTAATCATGACCAACAAATGCACATATTGTCTAAACATGAAGCTTTCACTCATTCCATGCATCCCATGGGATTCCAAAATAAAAATTTGGATGCCTCCTTTCATAAAGCCAAAAATCCTAAGCACAGTCATGCCTTAGGGCACAAACATGAAAAATCAATGCAAAGAACCAAAGCAAAGCAATCCAAAAAGCTACCCAAGCTCATACCTTCACAAGTAAAACCCAAAACTAAAATGGTTTGGGTCCCTAAGAAAAGAGAAATCAAATCAAATGAGGCATCCTCTTCTACATCTCAAGAATCCCAACCATCCACTTCCATCCACAAATCCGCTTCTATTCAAAAGTTTCAAATATCCCAAAAATCCCACAAGAAAAGAAAAAATCAGAAAAATACTAAGTCTATGTGGGTACCTAAATCATTACATCACCCATCCCCTAAGCATCAAAAGAATCAATGTTTAACATAGTGTGTGCAACTGTTGGTCATGATTCCATTCTCAATACCTCCATCTCCCCACCTTTCATCCATTATCCTACATATCTCCCCCATCACGTTCCTATGGTCCATGCTTTTGCATAAACCTTCCATCCATCATTGCATAAACCTTTCATAATCCACTATCCCCCTTCCATCCATCCTTACACGAACCTTTCAAAATCCACATCATAATCCACTATCCACCTAATCTATCTCCCTTTTATGCAACTCTCTACTAACATCTATGAGCATAATGACATGATCTATGTAATGACATTTGTCTAATGGGACACTATCACCTTTCATAGCACTAGACACTTGAGTCTGTCCTATCCATTACCATGGTGAAAACCTGCTTGCAGCCGCCATGTATAATTGTCATGCTATCCCATAAAAAAGTCAAAAAAAAAAAGAAAAAGAAAAAAATTAAAAAAGTAAAGAGAAATCCCTTCATCCAACGGTGAAAACTTGGCAAACAAGCACCTTGGATAAGTACCATGATGACAACTTAGCAAACAGGCATCACATGTGTAGGTTGATCTTCTATGTCACTTACACTTGGGGGCACATTGTCTTATCCAAACTATCTATTCCATCCTACCATACTATCCTATCCTACCATCTTTCCCCATTATCCTACATACCTATCATAATCCTCTATGCATCCTCCTTTCCTCCTTTTGATCTTGATAGAGACATGGGGGCAAAATGTTGAAATATGCTTTGGTTATCTCTTGGTATACCTCATCCTTTCCAAACCAATTCTATCATAATCCTTGTCATGTAAAATCCATCATGTCATCCTTTTGTCATAAGTTTTGTCATGCAAAATCTTAAGTCTATACCTAGAATGGGGGCATGTTGTTCCTATACGACATAGTCTTTGGAGATGACATCCTAGCTCCATTATGATTCATGCATCCATCCACTATAGTCTATTCTTATATCTATCCATTTATCATGAGCTTTCTATTCCATAGCCTATTCTTATATCTATCCATCCATCATGAGCTTTCCCTTTTATGGCCTATCCTTTTATCCATTTTACCATACTATCCTATCCACCATCACCCATCCTTTTTGTCCAATCCCATTCATCCATCCTTGCACCTAGACTTGGTTTTCCCTTGTCATTGGTATTAAGCACAAAGGCTACCTAAATTGTAAATCCATTGGAATTTTCCAAAATATTTCAAAAAAAATCTAAAAGAATCAAATATCCCAAAAATCCAAAAAAAAAATCAAAACATTTCAAAAAATACAAAAAAATCAAATATCCATAAAAAATCCAAGAAACAAAACCAACCCTTAAATCACAAATCCATCAAAACAAATCCAATCAAATCATCAAATCAAATCAAATTCATCAACGATCAATCATCATCAAATCTCAAATCCATCAAAGCAAATTAAATATCCAATCAAATCATCAAATCAAACCAATCTATCAATCAATCAAAACCAAATTAATCCAATCCATATCATCCCATCAATAACATCAAACTCAAATGAAATCAGTCCATCAAATTCATCAATCACACTCATATCAATCCAATTCATTTTCATCAATCCTTCATCATCCTCAAATCATTCTAAACAATGATCCAAATGCAAGCCCATCCTTAAGCCATACCAATCAAGTTAATCAATCATGCCAAGTTACCCAAACGCAATCCATGGTCTTGATCCTAGCCTTGTTGTAAGCCAAATCAATCAACCAACCAGTCAACCAACTCAACAAACAACCTTGTTTTGATCTAGGAATATAGCTTTCCCCACCATGACAACACTTTTATCATCATCAACAAAACAATCAAACAATCAATCATTGCTTTACAACTTGACAGGGGCAATACCTTGTTTGTTTTTGTATCATTTGTGCATGCTTGCTTGCTTTCTTGTGTGTGTTATCTTTTTATCTTGCATTTTATCACATTAGTAACCATTCCAACTAATATTCATATCTTGTGTATGTTGGAATAGCTTTTTACATTATCCTTTGCATCTAAGTTCATATTATACCTTTTGTGCATTAGGACTTCAATGCTCTAAGTTTACTTCCTCATACATTAGACAAGGTTGTATTATGTTGGGTGCACAAGACACATCGTCACCCTGGTCCTTATACCTTGGTGCATAATATCTAGTGCTATATCAAACATCATGGTTGCTCACTTTTATTGTAGTATAATGCATCATCATTTGTTCTATCCATCCCCTTATCTTCTTGACCAATTCATTTTCTTTCAAGAGCCTACCCGTGTTTGTGTAACCCGCTATCCTCTCGAGGGGGCATCCCCATTCTATCTTTCCATCATCATCCCATTTCATCCTCATCATATCCTTTCCATCCTCATCCTATCCTTTTCATCATCATCCTATCATTTCATCCCATCATCTTCCTTTATCCAGACCTTAGCTTCTTTGAAATGATGTTACTCGACATAAATCTTATCATCTTGAACATCATCTCAAAGAGGAGCAAAATGTAGACACCCAAAATTGTCCCAAATTTGTCCATGTCTTGTAGCACCTAGTCAAAAACATTATCCAAGACATCATGTAGCATTTTGTCCTATCCCACTCCTAATCCCACTTACCCATTAGCAAATTAATTAAATAAATTTTATTTATTTAATTAATTTTCATATCATATCCCAATCCTATCCTAATCATCTTCCCAATTAATTAAATAAATTTTATTTATTTAATTAATTTCCCTCACATATCCCAACTAATTCAAATAAAATATTTGAATTAAGTCCTCACCTCTCATCATATGCTGACATGTGTGCATCTTCCATTTGAAACATGTGTGGTAGTACATTTTTCATTTAATATTCTTTTTATGTACACAATCACACATGTAGTACTTTTTGTGTACACGGTCACACATGAGCCCTATCCTCTTCTTTACACTTGTCACATAACTACAACTCCCTTGAAGAGTGGGAATAACTAATCAATCCTAGTCGTCCACATCAATTATTAGCCTTTTAATCTCAACCATCGATTTGAACTAAGCCTTTCCTATAAATCAATCCCCTCATCAGCGATTAGGAGGCATTGAGTTGGAGTATCCTTATGCTGCTAAAATCACATTAGAGAATTTGCATCTATCATCCATTATCGTCATCTTCCATCAATCAATCATTCATTAGTCATCTTCATCTTATTGTTATGCTTCAGAAGTGAGCACCCAACATTCATCCAACAATCATCCTTCAAAATCTTGCATGCTCATGTGAGGTGGAGAAGAAAAATGGAGATAAATCAAGCATAGCATGGAGATCAGTTTGCATTTACATTTGTTATTTTGATTTTCATGTTGTCTTGTGCTTCATTGTGCATTGTTAGGGTTTTATCATTATTGATTAAACATTTACCCTGATTTGCAATTTTACCCTAACTACAATAGCACTAGCAAACAATTGCAGTAGAGTTCTATGGATGAAGCAAATGTTGAAGGACATCATAATTATGTTTGCGAAACCTATCACAATCTTCTGTGATAATTCAAGTACAATAAGCATCTCAAAGAATCCGGTGTTGCATTCAAAGACAAAGCACATATCCATCAAGTTTCATTTCTTAAGAGAGAAGGTAAATGAGAATGAATTCAAGTTGGAGTTTGTGTCTTCAAAGGATCAGATTGTGGATATTTTCACTAAGACACTTCCCAAGGATACTTTTGAGTATCTTAGAGAGAAGTTAGGGGTTATTACCCCTCCTGATTAGAACTAAGATGCACTAAGGTGCATCAGTCTGGTGGAATTCATAGTCATATCTTGTGATCCAGATTGATGTTAAAGAGATACTACTTAGGGAAAGTAGTCAGTTTGAAAATTTTAAGATCAGCCTGAAACAAAAAGGGAGACAAGATTGCAAATATGTGCCCTTTTCTAGTGATGTCAAAGGGGGATAGAAGTTCATGTGAAAAACTAGTTGCTGATGAAAGGGGGAGCAGTGAAGAAAATGATTGCAGAAGTGATAAGAGAAAGGGGGAGAAGGTCTTGTCTTGATGGTTGAATCAGTTTTTCACATCATATGTTACCCTCAATGACAAAGGGGCAGATTGTTGTAAATATGTGCTTATGCGGTGTTGTCATTGATGTCAACATATCTTTGTTGCCATTGGTGTCAACTGTATCCTATTTTGCTACCTATATAGAAGACTAGATTGTTGAGGATATTGAGAAAATTAATAAGGATTAATGTGTACGGACCATATGGTTGAGTAGAGGATTGTCTAAAGAAGCTCTAATTATGTTTTGAAGGGTTCACATGATGATTTGAAGAAGCTATGGCCATCTGAGTTGACCCAGTTTTGCAGTGTTCAGAAGAGACAAAGTGACAGGAAAAAGGTCCAGATTGTTCTAAATATGCCAAATAATGATCTGCAGATTTAGAGGCATGTTTGGGAAGTCAGTGTGTATCATCCATTCAAGTGGTTTGTGGTTTGGAGGTCCGCAAGAAATCTTTCTAATATGACAGTTATGGTAGATAGTGTTCTTGAGGTTCCGGAGGAAGATGCAAGTGATTTTGATGATTTGGAGGAATGTGGATGTTTTTGTTGAATTTAATGTGCTTGTGGAGTGACTACTATGTTGGAGGTTTGCATTGAAGTTTGAGCTTGTCAACGAACATTTCCTTCTTGGTGTTGTTGTTCTTCCCAATGTTGACCAACTGGATGATTCAAGCATGTTGCAGATGATTTAAGCGCATTGCAGATGATCTAAGAGCAATTCTATGAAGCATGGCATGTTGATCAAGGAAGATTTGATTCCTAGTTATGTTTGGCTGACATCTTAGTGATTCACATTAAGTCAGATGTTTGTAGTGCCAACCTTGATGTTCATTCCAAGGTTGATGAAGTGTATAAATACTTGTTGATGAGTTGTGGAAAAACATCCTTGTGCGAAAATAATAAAATCTAAAGAAAGGATCAAAGGTAGAGTAGAGTAGAGGAGAAGCAGAAGAACAAGAGATGTTTAGGATGAAGAATTAGAGAAGAAGTATTTGGGGCAGAGGAGAAGCTTTGCGAGCATTCAATGAAATTGAACCAGGCATGAAGTAGATGCTATTAATCAGTTAATTCTTTCAGTATTAAACATAAATTTTGTAGGCAGTGAGCCTCTCTTGAGCAGTGAGCTCTGGGCTGTGAGCCCGAAGGCATGTGCCTTCTCTTTTCATCTAAGTACTTTTAACAGGGTACGAATCTTGTGGGTTAACCCCCACCGTGGTTTTCCCTTAAGCAAGTTTCCACGTAAAAATTCTAGTGTTAACTGTGCTCAATTTATTTCTATTCTTGTGTTATTGATTCATGCTTTAATGTTTGTCTAATTTAAAGGTGTTAAAGAAGTTTAAAAGAAGGAAAGATTAAAATTTGTTGGACAATTGATTCACCCCCCCTCTCAATTGTCCCGACTAATTCCAACAAGTTTATACCTTGATTAGGTAGCTAGAGATTGAAAGAAAACATAAAGAATAACAAAATAGAGTATCACATACACATAAGAGTAAGACAACATAGAATTACCTAGTACCAGTAGATCACCATATATATATCAACAAAAGCATACATCATCTATCCATTATCTGACAGTTCTAAGACACTGCCTCCATAGTTACTGTCATGGCTTCTATGTCATTCTTACATCAGAATATATCATCTATCAAACTCCCTATTCTCCTATATTATCATCATATCCTATATCTTATATAAAGATGTGTTCCTTGTTAGCTCCAACCTCCACATAATGTGTAGTCTCCTCTGGTCATCTCTCCTTTATGTTTTGTACCCTACTAACTAAGACACCAAGGGATCTATGTGCTTTGGGGTCAATATGCATTGGGAAGGGTAATCTTGAGGGGACAACTAAATGAATCTTCATCATTCCCTAAGCACATAGAACTACGAGTACAAAGGAAGATGGTCACAAAGAGACAAATAAAAAAATCGGGTCAACATGGAAGGAAGCTAAATCTCAAAATGCTTTTTATCATCCCCAACATGTCTTAAAAATAAATAAAAAAACAACAAACTAGAATAATTAAGGAACAAAGAGAAGAATGTCACAACACATGTGTTCCTCCTATATCCATGTGTATATAAGGACATCATGGCTCTACCAGGTAGAACTAATAGACACAAAGCCACATCATAGGAGAAAAATCACAATCAAGTAAGAAAACACATAAAACACAAGTAAATCTCTCATGGGTCAATTGTGAATAGGTCATCTTGGTCCCATTCTTGATAAGCATAAGGGGATGGTGTAAGAGCTAACAATGGAACCATAGTAAGAGCACTCAAAGAAGATTCACCCAGTTCTAGGCATGGAGTAGAAATAGTAACATTTGGAGCCTCTAAGGCACTAGCAACAAGAGTCAATGATCATGTAAAAATTATGGACAACTCAAGTATATCCATAGTAGACTTAGCAATTCACTCCTTGGAAGGGGAATCAAGAGAGTCACTATTAGACTAATGAACTAGCTATGGCTCTATTGTGCGCTCAACAATAACATGAGCTTGAGGAGACATAGGTGGAGTAACATCCTCCAATAAAAAAGAGAAAGAGAAAAATAATAGGCAAGCAATGAAGATTATTGTAAGGTGCACTTAGTTCTGCATAATTGTGGGGTGGGATAATTCTCAAGCATATGCTTTGGTAATGGAGGCAAAGGGTCAAGGTCAATGGTAGTAGGACAAAGAACACTAGGAAAAAACTACATATTGGGTGTGTGGAATAGGTGCAATAGTGGGTAAGGTGGCACTAGGATTAGCACTGACAAAAAAAGAAGGGGTTAGGGATGGAAGGGATCAAGGAAATGGAGGAAGTTGGTGCTCCTCATAAATAATAGGATCAATAGGTAGTTATGAGGTAGAAGTGTCCTCGAGAGGAGGTTTTGCATCAACAACATGCACTAGGGCTGTGGTATGATGGTGATGCTTGCAATCTCTCACAAGTTGATTCCACCTAGTATGGGCCAATGCTTCTACTAATAGATCTGGGGGGTCATTCTTCATTGGTTACACACCATCCACTATCACAAGGATACATGGAGAAACAAAGACAACCACTAACAATGGAGAGACCATAGGAGAGGTAGAGGGAAAGATGCCCTCAACATAGGAAGCTTTCCTTGTGCCACCAAATAGATAGAAGGAATAGAAGAAACGACCAAAGGCTAGGGAGACACAAAAGAAGGAGAGGGAGTGCTCAGCAGAGGTAGGTTTTTGTATGCCACCAAAGAGGTAGGAGGAATAAAGCTAGTCCATAGAGGCTAAGAAGTCTTGGAATATGCAATGTATGAGGTTGTATTATAGGTTGATCTTTAGATCTTGTATAAGAGATCGAAGTTGGTACTACAGAGTATATGCTAGCAGCACAAGAGTGGGGAGGCGCACTCTATGTGGGGTACTTTTTTTTATCTTCTTAGAAGGTAGAAGAAGGATTAGATGCATCCTCTGAAGACAAAGGCACCATAGAGGGGACAGTCAAGGAAGACGACGACGAAGAAGGGCCAGTGAACAAGTAGGCTATCCTACTCACTTTGAGTTTCTAATATTAAATAAATAAATAAATCATTGCGAGGCCAAAGCAACTCAATGGGTGCTAGCCAAAAGTAGTCCAAATAGAAGTTTCCCTACATGGTGAGTGGTGTAAATATGCTATAGTGGATTGTATTCACAGGCTGTGTGCAAGAAGTTGACTCCACTTTTTGGCCAAAAAGTGGAAGTGTTTTCCTTGATTTTTATAATTTGTCACATTTGACCTAAAAATTTGAAGCACTTAAAGGTGGAACCGTAGAAAAAGTTAGTAAATATGAAATGTAGTACTTGGAGTCTAGTTTCCAAATATATAATTTTTTTAATACTCAGATGATACAAATTGATTTTTAATAGGCATTTCTAAAAACCACTGTTTAAAAGTCACTTTTTTTACTATACCATGCATGTGTACGTCATCCATATTTTGACCTAAATAATAATATTTTTCTAAATCCTTTTGTGAAAAGATTTGTAACTCACTGGAGCACATTTTCCATAGTTTTTGTAATGTTTTATTGAATATTTTTTTGTTAATTTTTTATTAGCCATTTTTGGTGTTTTAAAAAATCATCGTGTACGCCACGCATAAGATGACCTAAACTTATCATTTTTTCAATTTTTTTTTCAAATTGAAAAGAATTGTCTGAAGTACATTTTTTTTACAAAAAACTATTTTAATAAAAAGTTATTAAAATACTAAAAAACCCTGATAATTCAAGTTTATGGACCTGTTTCATCATAAATTAATTGAAAAATAGAAAAATTAATCCAATTGTAAAAAAAATTACATATTTAGAATCTACACTGTCTCATCTATAATGGGTTTTAATTTCATCAAAAAATCTAAAAAAAAGCCCTTCAGACATATGCCTAAAGTCACTATTTTGTTGTGACATTGACATGACCTTCAACTTGCAGGTCAAATCAGGTCCAAATCCAAGGGTTGGGTTCCCAAGCCTTTTTTTGACCCAAAACCCATAGCAAAAATTGGGTCAAAAATTCAAATTTTATGAAGCAGGATCCAGTTCTAGAAATGGGATCTTGTTTTGAAACGGGATCCCATTTCATAAAAGGTTAATATCAACCTTTTATGAAATAGGATCCCGTTTCTACAAAATAGGATCCCATTTTGAAATGCAATCCCATGTTAATCCCATTTCTAGAAAATGGCATCTCACTTTTGACTTGGGATTCCAAAGCAAAATGGGATCCCATTTCATAAAAAAGTGGCATCTCATTTTGGTTTACCCAATTTCAGATTTTTTTTCTAAGTTTGAAACTTTCATGTTAAGTGGACTCATCTTTGTGCATTTACCCCACAACTCTATCATGAGGTAACTCCAAGCATTGATGAACTACAAAAGGGACTTCTCTCATGAAAGTGAGAGATGGGTGGCCCAATTTCACATGAAAACAATCAAAGCAAGGATTATGGATAAGGGTACGTCTAGGGTCTTTGATCACACCTGGATAGGAATGGTGATTAAACCCAAGGTAGGATGAGACATCCTATAGTGACAGTGTAAAAAGACATTAGATTGCTCATAAATTTCTTTATACAATTCATTCACATAAAAAAATTCCTTAGTAATAACATTGACAATGTAGATAGGATCTATGAGGACACCATTAATAAGTTTCTGTTGGATGTTTACAAAAATGTATAGAGGTCCTTTCAATGTGTTAGGTGGTATCTCAAAAGAAGAGAAAGAGATAATGGGTTCAAGAATAGGATGTTCTCGAATGGGGTGGGAATAAACATCCACCATATCGATCATCTCAGAGTAAGAAGAAAGAGAAGGAAAATCATAAGGACCAACTCTAGTGCCATAGAAGGAAAAGAGAGGTCAACAAAAGTTGAAGAATGGTGAGACAGGATTTGTGTGGATTTGCAAGTGCTAGTTCATAGCAGCCACAAACTTGTTTCTTCCATCATTCACATTAGAGACCTACATCACATTCTGATCAATTAGGTCTTGAATGGTATGCTTAAGATGTAAGCATCACTTAGTGTCTTGTCCAGGAACTATATGGAAATGGAAGAAAAAATCCTTTGGTCCATACGAAGTTAGTAGAGACTTACTCATATCAAGAGGCCTAATAGGGGTTAGCTGCACTAAACTATTGTTAAGGAGTTGTTGCATGATGGTGTAGAGGGACTCCTTTAAATGAGTAATTTTTTTTAATTTCTTGATGTCTTAAGAGAAAACAAGGCTAAGGTAGCATGAGAAGATACTTCATCCATTGGTCTGCTAACTAGATTTGATGAATTATTCTTAAAAAAAATCTTTATTTTCTTATATTTTATGAATGAAGGAGAAACATCAGATGGGATAATAGGAGCCGATGAGGGAGAAGCCTCAAACTAGCTAATCATCTGCTGATAATCATGGAGTGCAATGCACAAATGTGTAAATGAAGAATATTCCATAAGTAGAATCCTATCTCAGATCTACATCAAAAGGATTCCAATGAAAACCCTCTAGACATCAGAATTAGGTAGAGCATAGGGTATCTAAGAGAATATAGATTGATAACAACAAATGAAGCTTGTTACTTTCTTTGCACTTCCTTGCTTGCAATGGACAAGGTCTATAAAAGTGACCTGTAGTCCTATGTTCACTTGAAAGTGTTGTAAAAATTAATTGACAAGATTATTAAAAGAAAGGATTGAATGGTCAGATAGTGAGAAAATTAAATCCAACATAATATACATGAGGGATTGTGGGAAAATGTTTGCCAACAAAGCATCCTAAAATAGAAAATAACTGCATAAAGTAGTGAAGCTAGATATGTGGGTCTACAGTCACCTCAAGACCACTGTACTTGAATCTTGGTTCCTTGAATTTTTATGTAAACGAAGTACCAAGGATAGCCAAGGAGAGCAGGCTATGCCTATTTTTGGTAAACATATTTGTCACTTCAAAATAGATAATAAAAATGTGACTTGCCAAATTAATGGTGACGAAAATTGCCCACCATATTTGGAGAGATCACCAATAGAATGATGATCTTCCTCTATGTTTTAGAGGAGCTCAACTCCCTCGTATGATTTAATTTAAGTTTTGGGGTATGTTTTTAACTAAAAAGACAAGATAGGAAAGAGAACTAAAATTGAAAAGAGAGAAATTCCTAGATGAAATACATAAGGAAAATAGCTAGGTTTCCTAAGAACAGAAGAGAATAAAGAGTGAGCAGAAAAGAAGATCTAAATCTCATTATTTTCCTACCCAGGAATGGTAAATAAATATAATAAACAACTATCCTTTCCAACATACAACACATGTCACACATTAGACACAATAATAATACGCAACCATCTCAAAACATAATGTTCTATATGAAAATCAGAAGCAGCCACACGTAGCAAGAAATCATTGAAGAATGATTACAAATTGTCACAAGAAAACTTGCAATCCAAAAGGAAATAGAATAGACACAACATCCAAAATTATCCCTTCAATTCTTCAATAAAAAAGGACACAATATCCTCTAGGAATCCCTGTACAATAGTTGTGATGGAAAAGTGAATAGTGCTGCTAAAAGTTTACAGAAAAGCAAAACCCTCTTCACCAATCTCTTGCAATGAGAATTTGTAAAAAGATCCCATAGAAATAGAAAGTTACTGAATTCATACTCTCTGCCTCCCCGGTAACTGCTTCTAAGAATCGATTATAAAAATCAATAATCCCCTTTAATTTCTCGTACACATAACATTTAACTCATAAAAATGAGTTTAAAGATTATTAAATGAACCTTAAAATAAAGTGATATGGTACAGCTTGAAATCGACTAGCCACAGACTATCATTACACCTTCCACTAGTTCTAAGTATTTGCCTTGTCACATTTATTGATTGCCACTACAACAGACTATCATTACACCTTCCACTAGTTCTAAGTATTTTCCTTGTCACATTTATTGATTGCCACTACAACAGGCACTTTTGCTGACTGTGCACAAGCCATATCTTCATATGTCTGAAGCATAACTTCATCATAAGCCTGCTATTTTGACAAACAAAAGTGTTCCATACACCAATGGAAAGCACTTTTACATCCTCATTCAATTTTCTAAAACATCAAATTTGCTCCTGCTCCATTTGATGCATGATTGATGACTAGGCCTTGCACATATATCTTGCCACATTTCTTCTTCTAATATTCCCTACTCAATGCAGTATCATATCTAAAGTTATAAGAGTACTATTTCATGTACTATGTAGACTCATCATGGTAGAGAATATTATTAGTGTTGGAAACCGCTGAGGAAATCCATGCAAGACCTTTATAGTTGAAAGAAGAAACATCTTCCATAACATTCTCTGTATATATCCTTCTAAACAAAGCTATCCCAGTGATTATCATTATATGTGTTGCACTAGGACCATGTTCGAGTAGCAGCATCACTTTACCAATTGGACTGGCAATCTAGACCTTTCTTCAACACTCTTCCTTTGATTCTTCACCATTTATCTTTCACACGATATCTATTCCTTCCCAGAACCTATGCTATTTTATTCCATTTATCGCCATGTTCAGCCTGTAAACTTTTGAGATTTTCAATTTCTTCTCTAGTCCAACAATGTTCTTTTGATCTTTCATATAATACGTGAGTTCGAATATATACTTTCTTATGAGATCTCATTGGTAAAGCGTCTCCAATTTCCTTCCAACGCTCGTGAACACTAGAATATTTACTGCAATTTAAAATTATATGCAACCCTATTCACAAACCTATTCAAGCTGGCTCTAAGACACTTTATTAAGCAACTTTCATGCTTTGTTAAATTTTTTCGTTGAAACCCCAAATTTTGCACATATACTTCTTTCCACATGCCATAAGCTTTTGAATTTTGACTCAATACTCTCCATTGGGCCACTACATTCGTGCTCTTCTTCATTATATCAAACAACCTCCAACTCCTTACACATCCTTTGCCTTTAAAGGTCGCGACCCTTTTTTAGAGTAGGCTCAAATATTTTGTTAAAAGTCTCACATGTTTCCTCTAGGCTTAGTCGTGGTTCATTTCCTTTTCTAAAATAGTTAACTCTCTTTTTTTATACCTCCATATTCTATAGACAAAAAAATCCCACTTCAAAATATTTTGATGAAGATCAAAAATTTGTTTCAGCACTCCCTATTGGCATGACTAGGGTTAAATTTCACAGCTACTTTTTGCATTCACTTGAATGTTTCTAATGCCTTTTAAGATAATCCTTGTGGAAACTGAGCGACAAGTCCTACAAAATTCATCGCTTTTTGGTAGACATACCTTCTGCATTGCTCTTGGCTTCACCCAACGGTGTCAACATCACAAGATGTTTTTCCCACTAAAATAATTGTTCAAACCTATTGCGGATAGATCAGTACTTACTTTTTTAATACTCTTTTGTCTACCAATACATGATGTATCCAATGGAAGAGATTAGAGCATGACTATCTTGTGTACAACTCAAAATGGCCAATGTGCCTTGTCTATGATTTCAACTTTTGTGCACAAGTTTACCAATGCGATTCTAGCTATAATAACTAACAAAAATCTATTTAAGTATGTTTTGATTGTTGATTTTTATGATCAAAATTAAAGCAATCAGAAAATGCAACACAATGAACAATGAACACAACAAGATACCCTGGGAAAACCCTTCAACTTGAGGGGAAAAACCCAGCAACAATATATCTCTTATATATTGAATGATAAGAACAACAATCTACTTTACAATGGCTAAATCCAAGGGCTATAGGTATGGCTTAACTTCTTGAAGCACAATGAATAAGTTCACCCTTGATAAATCTGATTTGCTCTTGAAATAACTTGATCTCCTCCTTACAAGTCTGGTCTAACTTGCAAATTATCTTGTGATTGAATGCATGCCAATGAGAGGAGTCATGACCTTGTATATATACATAGGGAAGCGCCCTATCACAAGAGGTTGGCCTCATTACAATATAAATATAAATACCATATTAAATTATGCAAAGTCGTTTAGACTACTTGCATAATTAGGTTGGCCTATAGAAGGATCCGACTGAAGCTATAACATCAACACTCCCTCTTAGCTAGGGAAGAATCCTTCTCGATATCAGAGTCATGAAATGACATCCACCATGGCTACTCCCAGAGGGTGGGTCCACCATGGTTACTCCCAGAGGGTGGAGTAAGGGTCATCATATGCTGACATCCATCATGGTTACTCCCATGTATGGAAATGAACACAAGTGCCCATCACAGAATCACTCAATGTGATGTCGCCATCTCATCATGACGTTCACCATGGCTACTCCCAAAGGGTGAATAAATACAAGTGTTGTATCATAGAGTCTCTCAACATGATATCCACCATGGCTACTCCCAGAGGGTTGATCCACCATAGCTACTCCCAGAGGGTGGAACAAGGGCTTTCACCTCAAACTTCTTTCATAGAGAGAACGCATTAACAAGGGCTTGCACCTCAAACTTCTCTCATAGAGAAGAATGCATTAACAAGGGCTTTCACCCCAAACTTCTCTCATAGAGAAGAATACATTATAGTACATCTCAAGAAGTCACTGATACCGAGACTCCCTCTCAGTAAGGGCTTCATTCTCCACAACTCCAAGCTTGTCTCGAAAACGTACAAACTTCACTTTGGCAAGAGGCTTGGTGAGAATATCGACCATCTGATCATTAGTGCTAATGTACCTCAGTTGGATGACTTTTCTCAAAACCATGTCTCATATGTAGTGGTATTTGATCTCCACATGTTTTGTTCTATCATGAAACATAGGATTGACATAAAGCTTCACATAGCTTCAATTTTCACAATGGATGACAACAGGCTCCAACGGTTGTCCAAACAACCCTGCAAGGAGCTTCTGAAGCCACACTTCTTCTCGAGCTGCCACACATGCTACAATGTATTCTGCCTCTATGGTACTTATTGCCACTAAAGACTGCTTCCTGCTACACAAGGAAATCATAGTAGATCCCAAACTAAAGCAGCAACCAGAGGTGCTCTTCCAATCAATAACACTCCCTGCCAAATTAGAATCGGAATACCTTTGCAGATTCAGGTCCACACTGGAAAAGTATCTCAAGCCATATCCAACCATGCCATGCAAGTATCTCAAGATATGCTTGGCTTCAACTAGATGTATCTGTCGGGGTTCACACATGAATTGACTGAGTGCACTCACTGCATAGAAAATATCCAATCTAGTGTTAACTAGATACATCAAGTATCCAATCAACTATCTATAGTAGGATCCACAAGATCTGAACTAGCTGCAGCTTCACTCAACATTTTAAAGTTAGTTTCCATCGGTGTAGACATTGACTTGCAATCCAACATTCCAAATCTCTTCAAGATATCAATGGTGTAATTTCCTTTAGTTAGGATGATCTCATTAGGCCTCTTCCATACTTCCAATCCTAGAAAGAAATGCATAAGTCCTAAATCCTTCACCTCAAATTCTGAAGCTAACTCCTTCTTGCATATAAGGATGAGATGATCTTCTCTAGTAAGAAATAAGTCATCAACATAGAGAACTAGGAATAATGCCTCACCATTGACTACCTTGAAGTAAAGATTCAGATCAGCATCATTCTTGCAGAAACCCAAACTCACCAAGTATCGATTAATCCTTTCATACCATGCATGAGGAGGCTGCTTAAGACCATATAATGCTTTCTTCAATTTACATACATGAGACTCTTTCCCATGAATTACAAAACCTTTAGGTTTCTCAATGTGGACCTCTTTTTCAATTTCACCATTGAGAAAAGTTGTCTTCACATCCATTTGATGTAACTTCCAACCCTTAGCTGTTGTAAAGGCAATAATGATCCTGATGGAAGAGTAACGAGCAACTGGAGCAAATGTTTCTTCATAGTCTATTCCCTCTTTCTGAGAGAAACCACGAGCCACAAATCTAGCCTTGTACTTCTCAATGCTTCCATCTGCTACATGCTTGATCTTTAATAGCCATTTGGAAGACACGACTGACTTTCCTTCAGGTCTAGGTACTATGTCCCAAACATCATTCTTGATAATGGATTGATATTCTTCATCCATAGCATCTTTCCATACTTTTTGATTTGAAGCTTCCTCACACTGGAAGGTTCAGACTCAATAATATTGCTCATCAATGCAACATAGCTAGAGAATTTATGTGGTCTTCTACTCTCTTTGAATGTACCTCTAGGTGCTGCAAACATTTCTGCCTCCTACATAGTGTTCCTTGCCCAAAGAGGTCTCTTTCAATTTACAATGATATCTTTAGGCCCATCAGTAGGATCCAAGGATCCAAAGGCTCAACTGAATCACCATCCTCTTCAAGTTCTATGGACTCCCTCTAAATCTCAGGAGTAAGGTTGATATCCATGTCTCGAGGAGTATCCTGTTCTTCATTGTCTATCTCCATGCATGAACCCTTAAACCTTTGGAATGCAACATTTTCTTCAAAGGTGACATTTTTGCTAACTTCAATATGATTCTGACCTGGAATGTAGATCGTGTAAGCATTAGAAGTTTCACTATAGCCCACAAATATTCCTTGCTTGCCAAAAGGTTCCAACTTGGTTCTTTTATCTTTAGGTACATGAACATACACAGGACATCCAAAGATTCTCAAGTGACTGACTTTAGGATTCACACTTGTAAAGGCTTCTTTTGGAGTCATATTCTACAGTATTCGATGAGGACTTCTGTTCTAAACATATACTTCTGTCCTGGAGCCTTCTTCCCAAAGAAATGTTTGAAGGTCTTGATCATGGATCATGGCTTTTGCTGCTTTGACAATGGATCTGTTCTTTCTTTCTGCAACCCAATTTTGTTGTGGGTTGTGAGGGACACAAAACTCTCTCTTAATTCCTACCTCAATGTAGAAATTATGAAAGCTACCAGAAGTATATTCACCTCCATTGTCAGGCCTCAAAACATTAATTCTCTTTCCAGACAAGTTTTTTACTTGAGCCTTAAATTCTTTAAATCTATCTAGGACTTCTTCAGACTTTTTGGACTTTAAAAAATAAATCCAAGTCTTCCTAGAGAAATCATCAATGAAGATTACATAATACAAGTATCTACTTAGGGATGCCTTTGACATTCGACCACATAAATTAGAATGTACAAGATCTAATATTTGTTTAGACCTACTTTCACTGCTATGAAATGGACTCTTAGTATTTTTACCCATAGCACAACCTCTACAAGTGCCATCATGTACATGACTGAGTTTAGGCATACCTTTAACCATTTTCTCCAAGGATGGAAGAGCCCTATAGTACAAATGTGCAAGCCTTCTATGCCATAGCTCGCTGGGACTGGAAGAGTCATGAAGGAGGGCTTGAATTGGATGAATGGATAGCTTGTACAAACTCTCATGCTGATTCCCAATCACATGTGCAGTCTTGATGCTGGAGTTCTTTGTCCATGCAAGAACTTTTCCTTCAAAGAATGCTACTTGATAACCTTTGTCCTCCAAGGCTGAAATAGATACAAGGTTCCTCTTGATTCCCGACATGAACAAGACATCACTCAGATGGAGAGGAATGAAGGAGAACTTTGCTGCTTTAATGAATTCTGATCACGATCTTCTTAAACCCACTCTGATACCATGTTGATTTTTATGATCAGAACTAAAGCAATAAAAAAATGCAACACATTGAACAATGAACACAATAAGATACCCTGGGAAAACCCTCCAACTTGAGGGGAAAAACCCAGCAACAATATATCTCTTATATATTGAATGATAATAATAGCAATCTACTTTACAATGGCCAAATCCAAGGCCTACAGGTATGGCTTCACTTCTTGAAGCACAATGAATAATTTCACCCTTGATAAATCTGATTTGCTCTTGAAATAACTTGATCTGCTTCTTAGAAGTCTTCTCTAACTTGCAAATTATCTTATGATTGAATGCATGCCAATGAGAGGAGTCACGACCTTGTATATATACATGAGGGAGGCAACCTATCATAAGAGGTCAGCCTCATTACAATATAAATATAAATACCATATTAAATTATGCAAAGTCATTTAGACTACTTGCATAATTAGGTTAGCCTATAGAAGGATTCGACTGAAGCTATAACATCAACATTGATGGATGCCCATACTTTGTTTGAGCTCTCATTGTGGCATGAGAAGGAGGATGTTGATGGAGGTTGTGGGGTTTGGCTTTACATCTGCCAACTCCATCATTGGTACAACTCTTACTAAGCTTTCACATTTTCCATATATGTCTACCAATAGCTTCAATAAGAATATGGAGTTTCTCCTGTGAAGTAGGTAGATGATTTTGTATTCCTTCCAAGTGAGACAAAACCATGTCTACTTCTCTTAGCTGATAAAATACTACCTATAGGAATACTTACGCGAGTATTGCTTGTTTGCATTTGCCCATCTTTTTAGCTCACTTGTTGCATTTATACTAGAGCTGCATAGGCTCCATTAGGCTTATGAACGAGCTCTTCGTGTCAGCTAGTTTCAATCACTCCTCCACTTTGAACCATTGCTATCTTATCTATATTGTGAATGGTGGAGAGATATGTGCTACCCACCCACTATAAAGAATAGGTGCATTGTAAATAACTGGTTGTATAGAAATCCAATTCCACCTAACAATCAAATAGAAAGAGTCAACATCACAGATCCTGTCAGTACTTCTCATCGATGCACAGTCAACTGCCACATGGAGGCCGTACAGTTTTTGACTAGTTGGTCATTTACAACACACCAAATAGCTAAGCTCTTCCTGTGCTACCACCACTATTGTGTGGCCCATGGAAGATGCCAGAAACTTTGAAACCCTAAAAACTGCCTTAAAGCCAATCAACCAAATAATAAAGTTTTGAGTTTTCTGATATGCAAGATATCGGGTAAATGTTAAGTTTGGGAAGTTTAAATATTGTTGATTAATAAATTTTTAAGACTTTAGATACACCGATATAGTTCAATCAGCAATATGTATGGTTCACAAGACTTACAATTTATTGATTGACCATAAAATAAGTTTTTAAACTTTGAAACCTGTCGATGAAAATATTTTACCTTGATACAAATCTTTTGGTTGGTGAATCTGGTGATTGGGGAGTTTGCGAATCCAAATATCTACTGTGTTGGGTGAATATTTTGTCATTTAGCTAACTAATGACAAAATGGTTATATCGCCACATCTAGGATGAGACTAAGTCTCTCCTCTCAACAAGGGGAGGTTCCCTCTAGATAATGAGCTCTTTCAAACAAACAACTTTTAATACTTAAAATAAACTAAAATTATTCTTGAGGTGTTTCCATAGCATCCTATTCTCTTTTTTCATAATAGATGTTTCTCTCTTACAAAATAACAACTTCACAATAGATGATATTTGATAATTCTTAAACCGAGACAAACCACAGAAACACAAAGTCTTCTCTTGTTTGGCTTATTTCTCACAAACAAACTTAATTAGATTCAAATGTAGCCCAAAGTCTCCACTTGCACCCAATATGATATAACTAACTTGAACACAACAGTTTACAACACTAAGTCTCTAAACAATTCCATTCTCACAAATAAACACAAACTCTCACAATGAGGAAAATAGCACAAAGTCTATTCAACCAAAACAAGAACATTCCTCTCAAATTTCAATAAACTCCATGATTCCAACAATGATTCAATATAATATAACACCAATGACATAAGAACATTGATCTCATAAATCAATATGATTCAACTCAAAGTTTGATACTCACATTGTCTGCTTATATTGATATTCACTTGAAAAATATGATAAGCATAAAAAGCTCAAAGTCTTGAAATGCTTTCCAATTTGGTAGAGTTTCTTTGCAATAGAAAAAAAAATTACAATAGAGGCCATCTTTATTTATAGGGAGGAGCCTGGAGCAAAAATAAGAAATTTACAACTACTTTTACTTATTCAACAAAAGAGTCCTATTTGACTTGGGACTTCCTTTGTCTCACATGTAATTACATTTTGAAAAAATACATGTGAAACTATCCAAAACTAAAAATAAAGTATATGTAAAAATATAAAAATAAACTAAGGCATTATCACTTTCATCAACTCTCATTCCCATCCTTCTTTAGAAAATGTATCTCAAGGTTATCCAGTCCAAAAGTATTCTCAGAAATGACACAAGTCCTTGTTACTGAATCTTTCATGGAGGTAGAAGCCTTCTCATGCTTTTCCAGAACTACCTTGGGAATATCCAAGGTCAACTGTATATCTGACAACTTATCCATAGAAGCCACTGAGAAAGCTTGATCTTCAAACTCCTTTGGATCATGTTATTGAATGCCTATATCTTTTCATCTGTGGAAAGAAACTTTTGGTCTCTTTGATTGGAAATTGCTGTAGCGAGGGAGAATTGAGCATTTGCATGGGCTTTGAAGGGCTAAAGTGTGATTAGAGCGAAAAATTGAGTGAAAGTAGGCTAAAGTTAACAACTTAAAAAAATTTCCAGAGTTAGAAAATTTTGAGGGAGTGAGTGCACGGGTGGCAAAAATCACCGCCCTTGCATGT
Organism: Cunninghamia lanceolata; assembly: GCA_027924645.1. Taxonomy (NCBI): domain Eukaryota; kingdom Viridiplantae; phylum Streptophyta; class Pinopsida; order Cupressales; family Cupressaceae; genus Cunninghamia; species Cunninghamia lanceolata. Next base: position 3,091,678 of record BSBN01000062.1, read on the forward strand.
GGAGGAAATTACTTTTGTGCACGAGTGGCAAAAATCACCACCCTTACATGTGACAAATGGACCAACATGCACAGGTGGCAAAAATTGCCGCCAGTGAATGTCAAGATGCAATGGAGGCAAAAATCCCCGCCATTGCATGTGAAGATGCAATGGAGGCGAAAATCACCGCCAGTGCATATGAAGATGCAATGGATGCAAAAATCCCCGCCATTGCATGTGAAGATGCAATGGAGGCAAAAATTTCCACCAGTGCATATAAAGATGCAATGGATGCAAAAATCGCTGCCAGTGCATATGAAGATGCAATGGACGCAAAAATCCCCACCATTGCATGTGAAGATGCAATGGAGGAAAAAATCACCGCCCGTGCATATAAAGATGCAATGGAGGCAAAAATCACCGCCATTGCATATGAAGATGCAATGAAGGGAAAAATCCCCGCCATTGCATATGAAGACGCAATGGAGGCAAAAATCCCTACCATTGCATATAACAAAAATTTACTAACTCCTAAAAAGTGAAATTTTCAATTAGACTTGTTTTGCAAAATTTAAGAAACAGACACAAGTTGACGCTCAAAAGGATGTTCCAAGGCTAGGAGACCATGCACGAGGGCAAATGCGATTCACCTCATTTTGTGTGTTTAGAGTTGTAGGCTACAAAATGGACAAGTTTTGTAGGGGTCATCCTACAAATTGAGTACAACTAAATTTGAGGATAACAACTGGCTCTAACTGGGGAACTTCCTTTGATCATCCTTTGAAATGAGCGAAGGGAGAAGAACTCCCTATAAGTGCCTTCATCCATCCATTCAGCTATAGATTCAGGCGACACAACAAAAAGACATGAAAACACAAAAATGACCAAAACAACAAAAAGAAGACATAAAAATTGTACAAAAATTCATGAACTTATCTGTCACTTCACTTTGAGAATAGCTTTAGATGTTGTCTGTTGTGAGGCAGAAGAAAAGATGTTACACTTCTTTTTCTTTTACTAATGAATGAGTAACATTTCCTAGTGCTTGACATTATGGGATCTTCTTCTACATCAAGATTGAATTGTCCCACTCTTACTGATGAATTTAGTCCTAGCTTTCATCACCATTTGACAAAGTGATCATGCTCATCAAAAGGTTTCTCCAGAAAAACTAGTCTTTTAGAAATCCTATTTCCTTTCAGCTGCAAAGTCTCTTCGCTCAAAGAGGATGATCCATATGTTTCTAGACCTTCAATTGAAGTACTATCTGATGACTCAGGATCTTCATTAGTGGTCAAGAAATAAGTACACATATCAAAAAACTCAAAGAGAATCTAAGCTTTTGGATCCTCAGATTTCATCACTGTGTACTTGGTCTCCCTTTTAGGATGAACCTCTTGCATAATACCCTTAATAGGTATTCTTGCATCAAACATTTGAATATGCATCTCCTCAACATGATCTGTGATACCAACAAGTTGATATGGACTTGCTATAGAAGATGAAAAACTCTTATCTTGAGGTTTTACATTAGGGGTACTGGTCTTAGGAACATATGATGAAGTGAGAATATCTGGTGTATTTACGTGTTTGTCACCAACCACATCTTTATGATTTGATGTATTTTATGACTATGTGAGAACATCATAAGATTCACCAAAAGTAACTTCTTCTTGTCCCATCTCATATTCCAAGTTCAGGAACCTGATGGTAGAGTCACTAGCTAATTTCTCCTCACCTTCCATGAAAAGATTAGCATCATCTTCTCCTTGATCATTTTCTAATTGAAGAAGATCATCTTTCTCTAATTCATAATAGAAGATTACTGCATCCACAGGTGGTGCCTCTAAAGCAAGTCTTTCTTATGATGGAGGAAACATATTTTGATTATGATCCATTGAAGCATTGCCTTGGTAATTCAGAGCATTTGCGAATGTCTTCCTCAGAATGTCCTTGTAGAGGGGAATGGAAAAACTTTGTGACAACTATTTTTTCAGAGCTAATAGCTCATCAGCCAACTTTTGCACCATAGGATCCATGGTGCTGGTAGAAGGTAAAGCCAAAAAGGGTTGCTCATTAGGCCCAATAGAATCCTTCTTCAAATTTCCCACCAAGATCAAATCATCCTCCACTTCAACTGCTAAACTTTGAGCAATTGTAAGATCAGCTGGTGTTGCTCTTCGTAAGGGAAAACTTACTTCTAGCAATTGTGAATTGATGAAGAAGCATTTTAGATTCTCATCTGTGGGTTGAGCAAGAGTTGGGATCCTATTCTTTAGCTTATTGAACTTTGCTACAAACTCACGCATGGGCTCATGCAATTCCTTTTTCATTTGAGTAAGTTAGGCCAACAAGGTGTAAGCATCTTCTGCTGGCTTAAATCTAGCTTCAAACTGGGTTCAAAGTGTATTCCATCTAGTGACAGTTCCAGGTGCAAGGTGATAGAACCAATCAGTTGCAACACCTTAGAGTGTTTCTACAAACAGTCTTACAGAAACATCTTCATATTCAACTCTGAGAACACCACATGCAATGTAGAAAGCTACAATATGTTCATCCGGATGTTGTTTCCCATCCCCATAGAACTTGGGAAAGTTCTTACGTGAACCTCGAGGTAGTTCATGTAGAGGCTGAGTCAATTTCAATGGCCCAAAGGCATTTCCCCATGGACCTGGGACAGCCATACTCTTAACAAACAAAAGAGAAAATATAACAAAAATATATTACAAAAGATGAGTCTAGTATGCTTCAACCAAAGGCGAGAGGCTCTTGATTGCACGTTCGATCCCCAGTAGAGTCGCCAAAAAACTATTGGGTGAATATTTTGTCTTTTAGCTAATTAATGACAAAATGGTTATATCACCATAGCTATGATGAGACTGAGTCTCTCCTCTCAGCAAGGGGAGGTTCTCTCTAGATAATGAGCTCTTTCAAACAAACAACTTTTAATACTTAAAATAAACTAAAATTATTCTTGAGGTGTTTCCATAGCATCCTATTCTCTTTTTTCAGAATAGATGTTTCTCTCTTACAAAATAACAACTTCACAATAGATGATATTTGATAATTCTTGAACCGAGACAAACCACAGAAACACAAAGTCTTCTATTGTTTAGCTTATTTCTCACAAATAAACTTAATTGGATTCAAATGTAGCCCAAAGTCTCCACTTACACCTAATATGATATACTAACTTGAACACAACAGTTTACATCACTAATTCTCTAAACAATTCCGTTCTCACAAATAAACACAAACTCTCACAATGAGGAAAATAGCACAAAGTCTATTCAACCAAAACAAGAACACTCCTCTCAAATTTTAATAAACTCCATGATTCCAACAATGATTCAATATAATATAACACCAATGACATAAGAACACTGATCTCATAAAACAATATGATTAAACTCAAAGTTTGATCCTCAAATTGTCTGCTTATATTGATATTCACTTGAAAAATATGATGAACATAAAAAGCTCAAAGTCTTTAAATGCTTTCCAACTTGATAGAGTTTCTTTGCAATAGAAAAAAAAAGATAAAATTTACAATAGAGGCCCTCTTTATTTATAGGGAGGAGCCTGGACCAAAAATAGGAAATTTACAACTAATTTGACTTACTCAACAAAAGAGTCCTATTTGACTTGGGACTTCCTTTGTCTCACATGTAATTACATTTCAGAAAAATACATGTGAAAATGTCCAAAACTGAAAATAAAGTACATGTGAAAATACAAAAATAAACTAAGGCATGATCACTTTCATCAACTCTCGTTCCCATCCTTCTTCAGAAAATCCTCAAACATTGTCCACATTGTATATATCTCAAGGTTATCCAGTCCAGAAGTATTCTCAAAAATGACACAAGTCCTTGTTACTGAATCTTTCATGGAGGTAGAAGCCTTCTAATGCTTATCTAGAACTACCTTGAGAATATCCAAGGTCAATTGTATATCTGACAACTTATCCATAGAAGCCACTGAGAAAGCTTGATCTTCAAAATCCTTTGGATCATGTTATTGAATGCATATATCTTTTCATCTGTGGAAAGAAACTTTTGGTCTCTTTGATTGGCAATTGTAGTAGCAAGGGAGAACTGAGCATTTGCATGGGCTTTGAAGGGCTAAAGTGCGATTAGAGCGAAAAATTGAGTGAAAGCGGGCTAAAGTTAACAACTTGAAAATTTTTCCAAAGTTAGAAAATTTTTAGGGAGTGAGTGCACGGGCGGAAAAAATCACTGCCCTTGCATGTGGAGAAAATTGCTTTTGTGCATGAGCGGTAAAAATCGTAGCCCTTGCATGTGACAAAGGGACCAACATGCACGAGTGGCAAAAATCAGTGCCAGTGCATGTAAAGATGCAATGGAGGAAAAAATCCCCGCCATTGCATGTGAAGATGCAATGGAGGCAAAAATTTCTGCCAATGCATATGAAGATGCAATGCAGGCAAAAATCCCCACCATTGCATTTGAAGATGCAATGGAGGCAAAAATCACCGCCAGTGCATATGAATATGTAATGGAGGCAAAAATCGCCAACATTGCATATGAAGATGCAATGGAGGAAAAAATCGCTGCCAATGCATATGAGGATGCAATGGAGGCAAAAATCACCATCCGTGCATATAAAGATACAATGGAGGCAAAAATCACCACCAGTGCATATGTAGATGCAATGGAGGCAAAAATCGCCACCATTGCATATGAAGATGCAATGGAGGCAAAAATCGCTGCCATTGCATATAACAAAAATTTACTAACTCCTAAAAAGTGAAATTTTCAATTAAACTTATTTTGTAAAATTCAAGAAATCAACACAAGTTGAAGCTTGAAAGGATGTTCCAAGGCTAGGAGACCATGCTTGAGGGCAAATGTGATTCACCTCATTTTGTGTGTTTAGAGTTGTAGGCTACAAAATGAACAAGTTTTGTAGGGGTCATCGGCAACTTAATTTGAGGATAACATGCTGATAAATAGCAGTTTAAAAACTTTTAGTATTACCGATGAGGATAGTATCGGCAACTTAATTAGTTCACTAACCATGATTTTCATGGATAAAGAAAAACATCAGCAAATTTTTTTAGTTAGTGAACTTTCAATATCCCCGATTAGAAGTTCATACAGTTCACACTTATTAAATTGCTGGTTAAATATTTCCATCCACTTTATAAAGTTTCCACAATTGGTGAAATTTAACCTTAGAAACATGGGAAAACCCAAACGCTAAAATATTTGCCCAGAGGTTATAAATTGCCTGAAATATTTATCATGACAATTCCACAAAGTTAGAACTTTATAACTCTTTAATTCTCCAGTAACTCTTTTCTTATGTCACCTTGAAATTTGCCAACTCTTCACCCCATAGTAAATTCTTGTTTGGGAAATTTAGAATTATTATAAATATTTAAGTCCCATAGTATTAGAAAATCAAACTATTAAATATGGGAAAAATGATCAATTTTAATTTCTCTTGGCTGGAATGAGATTTTCACTTGGAAGTTGGCCATTTAATGTAAAATGATTCCACAAAACCCTCTACAAGCCTGCTCCTCTTCATCTTTTGTAAAAATTCAAAATTATTATTTTCTTCAAATGGTTGAGCTATAATAGGAAATTTTAAAATCTTTCAATCTGTGAAGGATTTCACCTTAAACCTTAGCCACATTAGGCAAACACAGAGTCAGGAAACTAGTTATAGGATGATTTTTCACCGGCATCAATAGATTCGCATATTTAATTGTTTATATGAACTTCACTTATTGTGTAACCACCGTCTGGATGCTTAATAAAACAATGGATTAACTATTGTTTGAACACTTAAACTGATCCACCAAATCACTTGAAAATATTGCAATAGCTTCCCAGAAACATAATTAGACCATCAATCTATAACAACCTACTGTGGGGAACTTAGGATATGAAAATCCACAACCTGAGTTTGACAGGAAATCTAAAGTTGATCATGTGTTTACACAAAGGCAATTGACCTGAATAGGCCATCTGGATAGATTGACTCAATGTGTGTTACTTGCAAGAAAATTACAACTAGTGAAAAGTTCAAATTTGGTCAAGTTCAAGAATGAGGCCAATAGTTAGCTCTAGCAGGAAAAGGACTACAAAGGATGCAACAAGGAACCTAAGGTCTCTGGCAAATATTAGTGCCATGTGCATTTGTCTATAGAATCCAAAAACATCATAACATGATAGGGAACACGAGGAACCAAAGGGAAAGAAGAACAGAACACACAACAAAAGTGAAAGAAAACCAAGCACCAGACATGACAAAATGACCTAACATATATACATGGTAGGACAACCCCACCTCAAACATGATTCAGAGTAATCACACAAACCCATTAATAGGTTGGGAAAAATATGAACCTGTGCGAAAAAGAGATGTATGCTCATGTAGCACCTATAAGTTTAGCCGACTGTATAGACTGAAATATGTATGATGCTAATTTTTTTTAATAACATCCCAAACAACCACTCTTCATCATAGATCACTCTGTACTCCTTAATCATACTAGTATTTCTTTGTGCAGTGATGGTTATATCTTCATGTATCATCATGAGCATACCACTATTCCCTATTTGAAAGTATTCTGAGTCATTCAAATTAGAACAATTGAAACCCTGAGTTGAGCATTCCCTCTATGAGTTGAAACATAATGAAATTTGTGTAGGAATGCATTCATTTATACCTATTAGAGGGGTGAAGGAAATATTTTCATCATACAAAGAATTTTTAACTAATCTAGGTTATAGCCTTACTTAATGAGAATCAATTTCTAGAAGCATGTGATCATATTTTGCAATAGTAACTTCTTTCTTATCATCTACGATAATAATAGACACTCCATGATCCAATAATGATAGAACTAAACATAGGGATGATAGATATTTTTCATGAATCCCATTGATGGAGACTTCATTCCTCATGGTTGATGATGAGGATCAAATGACTTCTTTACCATGGATAAAATCATTATTAGGAGTTTCCAAATACCGACTTGGAGTAAAGACATCATGAGACTACAAAAACAATTGTATTTTATCCAACCATATGTTTTCTACTTGTTGCTTTGTTAATATTCTAGTTTTTCCAAATTTATCTAGTATAATCTGATCTAAACAGTCATAATCACAAGTTATTTTCTTAACATTCCTTGAAGGAAATGAAATATGTAACTTCTTATCAACCACTTGATTGTTTGTATGCTGAATTGTAACATTTATAAAATTAGAAATTTTATCCCTTATGTTACTGTCATTAGCATTATTTGGACTATATTTTCTAACAGTATATCCTCATTTTATTTTCTATTTGATATATCAACATTCAGGAAGCCAGAAGAATAAGATGGCAACATGATACTATTCTTAATCTCTCTTTGTGTAGACCTAACTTTAGTTAGAAAGGTCTTTTCCATAATAAGTTAATGATGATCTAAAACTCCTACTAGTTCATCTTGTAATGATATCTCATGATTGATTTCCTTAATAGGTTTGAGATCATATTTCACTAAAAGGTTCTCATTCTGGTTTGAAATGGCAAGCTCAAAAAATTAAGTATTTAAGGACTATGAAGGAGAAGAAAAGGGGATATCCATACCTTTAGTTTCACAAAAGAGATTCCTTCTTTAGTAATCGGTGATGAATGAATAATAACATATTCTCCACATACAAAATCATCATCTAAAGCATCAAAGAACCATGTTGGAATAAATACTTCATGACGATGTGGATCTATTTCACCAAACTCAGCCCTTTGATTGTGTGAGTTTTCATCTCTTCCTTCATCATTATATCTCTTGCATAATGGATCACCATGATAAGTAGGAGTTTGAAATGAAGATATAGGATTTTGTGGAATAATATCCTCAAAATGGAAATTTCAAAAATAGGATGATTTGTTATCCCTATTTGTTGTGCTTCCTCCTCACAATCTTCATCAACAAACTTGCATATTTCATAATCAGGTTGTGTGCAAGGTAGAATACATAAATTTGATTATTTCCTTTCTTCCATTACCAGTTGGCCTTTAATTCCTTTTTCAATTTTATGAATTAGTGTGTATTCTCAACTACTATCAAAGGCAAGGACTTCTATTTCAGAAGAAAGAGAAATCATTTGGGGAGACTTATTTAGGTTCACCTCTTTATCAATTATGGTTGTTGAGGATTGTGCAGCAGATGTCATCCTTGAAGTATAATTGGTCAATGTACTTTTTGTCTAGATATAATGATTGCCAGCACATTTTGAGGGGATTGAAAAAGTATCGCTTCTTTAATCTTCATAAGAAATTTTTAATTTGTCATCATTGTCTTTAATCTGCAAATGATATATTTTTGTGCTTTGTGCATCATAAGAATGAGTTGTTGAGTGAACTAAATCATTTTGACACAATTCTTCTTCACCTAAAATAGTGAGATTAAGACAATTACATGAAGGAGGTGTGAATTTAACCCTCTTCATGTTGAGATTATGTGGAGTATAGGCATGCCTTTTAGTTTGATAATTCTAATTTTGTAGGGAAGACCCTTTTATAAATTTATTTCTTGAAACCTCTGGAACATATTTCTTAATACATTAACCTTTCCATAACCCAAATAAAACCAAATAATTTCTTTTTCAATGGCTTCTTTTTGAGAAATTTGTAGATTATTAACCTTATCATGCTTCAAGATGAAATTGACTTCAGGATGTAATGTAGCAATAAAAGTACACAGTTGATTAGTTTCATTTGGCTGATATATTTGAGAAATCTTCTTTACAGATCGATTGAATCGATCCACAAAATCTCTCATGGGTTCACTTTGTTCCTTATGAATTAAGAAAAAAAGAGATAGAAGTTCACAACCATCAACAACTATCTTAAATCTTGCAAGAAACTTTACCTTCAAACTGTCCCAACTTGTGATGCACCCATCCTTCAAATGTTGAAACTATTCTGCAACACATCCAATAAGGCATTCGACAAATAGTCGCATGAACATGTTGTTACCATTTTTCACCACAGCTCAAAATTGGCAGAGCTGATGCAACGAATTCATTTTTAGAGTGAAGGTTAACATTCTTCTGTTATAAGTTACTTGCATAGTTATTGTGTTTCAGTGATAATTGTAGTGAAGGTTCAGGATAAGAAAGAGAAGGTCATAGCCATCATTGTCTTCTGTTTCTGCTCCTAATCTCAATGTGAACCTGCAAAAATGTGGGAAGATCCTATTAGAGCTCTAGTTATGAGATCTATATATCCTATTAGAAGAGGCATAACACTTTATCAATGAACATCATTCACATGCAAGAAGAGTTGAGAAAGAAACAATCATGGAATTTCCATGTTTTATTCTAATCTGTTTGTTTCATGTGCAAGTATAAGATAAGTCATGTAGCTGATTGAAGACAAATTAACGTGTGGAATAAAATGAGCTCCCACAAGAGTTGAGTCCAGCATGCTACCCCCAAGTTTTAAGAGGATTGTGGAAAGAGTCTGAAAGAGAAAAGTGTCACATAAAGACCCTGCAAAATAAAGACAGATGTCATGTGTTTCGATCATATCTTAGAAAATCTGATCTAGGTTCTTGATATTTTTGGATATGAATTAGATGACAATAAGACGCAAAAACCTTTTGAATTTCTCACCAACCCATTTTGTGTTTTTCGAGGAACCATCAGAAGCACAATACATAGCAAAATAAAGATATAGTCATGTGTTTTAATCATATATCAAAACATGTGATCTGGGTTCTTGATATTTTTGGACAGAGATGAGAAGAGAATAAATCGCAAAAACCCTTTAAATATCTCACCATCCCAGTTTTCTATTTTTGTGTAATATTCACAATAGAGGACCCTCTTTCTTTTGCAAATTTGAAGCTGGAAAAAATTATTGTAAAATGATATTTAAAGCAATGTCCTATAAATTGCTTATAAATATTCATTATTTATGCAATTAAAACAAAGTAAAGCAAACAATATATTTCTTTTTTTTTAGTTTTCTTTCTTTTGGGAAGATATGGACAAAATAAGCCTTGTAGGATTAGGCAAATCAGAAGGAAAAGCTACAGGACCTATTGTAAGACAAATATTAAAGCAATGTTCTTTATAAATTGCTTTTAATATTTTGTCATTAAAACAAATCAAATATCTTTTTGTGGATTTGCTCTATTTTGAGGCAGAGGAAGACAATAAAAAAAAACTAAGCTTTTATTGAGGAAATAAAGCTTGTTTTAAAGTAGATTTTGGTGAGGTCTACCTTGAAGAAGATTTTAGCAGCTTTCACATATAGATTGGAGGTGATTTGAAGGCTTTATTTTTTGGCTTTTCAGTGGAGCTAAAAAGTGGATCAAATTTGCTATTCTAGGAAGATTTCTCAGCTTTTTCCTTGGGAGATCTTTGGAGTTATAAATAGGGGAGAAAGATTTAGTTTTAAAAGGTCAATATCTTTATTTTCTTCTCTCTTGAGCATAGGCAGAGAGTTTGTAAACTGATATTGGCTTATATTTTTTAGAATTAAATGTACCCCTTTAAGTTCAATACAGCAAAGTTTTCCTGTTTCACATTTGTTGCCTCTTTCATAACTTTGATTTGATGTTTTCACTGTGATTATGATGTCTAATCCTCTGATTATGTCTTGATGTTATTAAAATCTGTGTAGCTATTTCCCATCTAATCCAGGTTGTGTGTTGTGTTTTAATTAAACCTTCATACAAAGTACTTTTGGATTGTTGGACTTAGGTGAAACTGAGAATGTTACAGGCTTGAGAGTTGTTTGTGGGTAAAAAACTTAAATTTTTAGACCATCTCTAGATAAAATAGAATTTCATTCCAGTTATTCCTCATCCCTTTTCTCAAACAAGTGATTAGTTTAGAAAGATCATAAGGAGAACTAGCTCATTCTGGAGATTCACTCTCACTGTAGGAAACCCACATCCTGAGAGTGTTTCCATGTTTCAACAGATAGCTAAGTCTTTTGTAGGCTTAGCATAAGGTGCATATCTAATTGATAACACATGTGTTCATCAATAACTCCTAGAATTCCACAAGAAACTATAAATGCAAGAATGTGATCAACCATGTCTTGTGAGTTTTCTCTAGTGAGGTTGGGAAAATACTTCCATGATCCAGCAGGTAAAGTTGTGTATTGAGGCAAGGCTAATTGGATGAAGTGAGTTCCCCATGGCTGAAAAATATTTTTTTCCATGGTGTAGGTCTAGAAATAATAACAATGGATATCTTAGTTCTATAGAGTTGCCAACCTCCATTTAAGGGGATGTATACTTAGTTTTCTGAGGATTAAGATGCATTAGTACTTCACATCTATCCCTAGTAGATTTGCCAAAAATTTATTGGTAAAAAGATTTGTCACTTAAAAATAGATAATAAAAATGTGACTTGCCTAATGAATGGTGACAAAAACTGCCTACCATGGTTAGATAGATCACCAACAGAATGATGATCTTCCTCTGTATTTTAGAGGGGCAGCTCCTTCATATGATTTAATTTGGGTTTTTGCGGTATGATTTTTACCAGAAAGTAGGAAAGGAAAAAATAGAAATTGAAAAGAGAGAAAACCCTAGATGAAAGACATAATGAAAACACCCAAGTTTCCCAAGAATAGAAGGGAATAAAGGGTGAGCATAAATAAAAAATCCAAATCTCATCAATTTCCTACCTGGGAATGGTAAATTAATATAATAAATAGCTATCCTTTCCAAAATACAACATAGGCCACATATTAGATACAAGAATAATATGCAACCATCTCAGAACACAATATTTTGTACAAAATTCAGAATCAACCACACATAGCAGAAAACCATTCAAGAACAATTACAAATTGACACAAGAAAAATTGCAATCTAGAAGGAAATATAATAGACACAATATCCAAAAATATCCCTTCAATTATTCAATAAGAGAGGACACAATATCCTGTAGGAATCCCTATACAATAGCTGTGTTGGAAAAGTGAACAGCACTGCTAGAAGTTTATAGAGAAAAACAAAACCCTCTTCACCAATCTCTCCAATGAGAATTTGGAAAAACATCCCATAGAAATAGAAAATTGCTGAATTTATACTCTCTGCTTCCCTGGTAACTACTTCTAAAAAATTAATTATAAAAATCAATCATCCCCTTTACTTTCTCGTACACATAACATTTAACTCATCAAAATGAGTTAAAACATTATTAAATGAACCTTAAAACAAAGTGATATGCTCTAGCTTGAAATTGACTAGCCACAGACTACAATGACACCTTCCATGAGATGTAAGTGTTTGCCTTGTCACATTTATTGATTGGCACTACAACAGGCACTTTTGCTGACTATAAACAAGTATCTTTGTAAGTCCGAGGCATAACATCATCATAAGCCTATAATTTTGACAAACAAAAGTGTTCCATACACCAGTGACATGCACTTTTACATACTCATTCAATTTTCTGAAACATCAAACTTGCTTCTGCTCCGTTTGATGCATTCTTGATGACTAGATATTGCACATACATATTGCCACCTTTCTTGTTCTTATACTCCCTACTCAATGCAAAATCATATCTAAAGTTGTCAAGGTTCTATTTCGTCTACTATGTAGACTTGTCATGGTAGAGAAAACTCAGTGTTGGCAACCCCTAAGGAAGGCCATGCAAGACCTCTAAAGTTGAAAGAAGAAACATCCACCATAGCATTCTCCATAGATATCCTTCTAAATGGAGCTATCCTGGTATGAGTGATTATCATTATATGTGTTGCACTAGAACTATCTTCAAGTATCAACATCACTTTACCAATTGGACTGGCAATCTAGACCTTTCTTTAGCACTCTTCCTTTGATGCTTCACCATTTATCTTTCACATGGTATCTTTTCATATCCAGAACCTGTGCTATTTTATTCTATTTATCACCATTTCCAACTTGTAAACTTTTAAGATTTTCAATTTCTTCTCCAGTTCAACAACATTCTTTTGATCTTTCATATAATACGTGAGCTCAAATATAGACAATCTTATGAGATCTCATTGGTAAAGTGGCTCCAATTTCCTCCCAACACTCATTTACACTAGAATATTTGTTGTAATTTAAAATTATAAGTAGCCCTATTTGCAAACTTATTCGAGCTAGCTCTAAGACACTTTATCAAGCAACTCTCGTTCTTTGTTAAATTTTTGCATTGAAACTTCAAATGTTGCACATATACTTCTTTCCACATGCCATAAGCTTTTGAAAATTGACTCTCTACTCTCCATCGGGCCACTACATTCATGCTCTTCTTGATTATATCAAGCAATGTCAACTCCATGCACATCCTTTGCCTTGATAGGCCGCAACCCTTCTTAGAGCAGGTGCAAATATTTTGTTAAACGTCTCACATGTTTCCTGTAGGCTTAGCCACAACTCATTTCCTTTTGTTAAAAAGTCTATTTTTTTTAACCTCCATATTCTATAGACAAAACATCCCACTTCAAAATATTTTGTGGGAGATCAAAAATTTGTTTCAGCACTCCCTATTGGTATGACTAGGGTTAAACTTTACAACTGCCTTTTGCATTCCCTTGAAAGTTTCTAAAGCCTTTTAAGAGATTCCTTGTGGAAACTGAGTGATGGGTCCTACAAAATTCATCACTTCTTGGTAGCCATACCTTCTGCATTGCTCTTGGCTTTGCCCAGCGGTGTCAACATCACAACTAGTTTTTCCAGCTAAAATAATTATTCAGACTAGCTGCGAAAACATGAGTGGTTTATTAATACTCTCTTGTCTATCAATACATTATGTTGCCAATGGAAGAGATTAGAGCATGGCTATATTGTGTACAACTCAAAACGGCCAATGTGCCTTGTCTATGCTTTCAACTTTTGCGTACAAGTTTACCAGAGCAATTCAAGCTATAATAACTAACCAAAATCCATCTAAATATGATTTGATAGATGCCCATACTTTTTTAGAGCACTCTCATTGTGGTTCAGGCTAGAGGATGCTAACGGAGGTTGTGGAGTTTGGATTACATCTGCCAGCTCCATCATTGGTGCAACTTTTAGTGAGATTTCATATTTTGGATATATGTCTACCAATAGCTTCAATAAGAATATAGAGTTTCTCCTATGAAGTAGGTAGAGGATTTTGTATGCCTTACAAGCGAGACAAAGCCATGTCTACTTCTCTTAGTTGATAAAATACTAGCCGGAGGAATTTTTATGCTAGTATTGCTTGTTTGCATTTATCCATGTTTTGAGCTCACTTGCTAGATTTACACCAGAGCTACGTAGGCTACATTAGGCTTATGAACGAGTTCTTTGTGTCACCCAATTTTAATCACTCCACTACTTTGAACAACTACTATTTTATCTTCATTGTGAAAGGTGGAGAGACGATGTGCTACAAACACTGTTGTGCGTCTAATGGAAGATACCGATAAAACTTGGAAACCCTAAAAACTACCTTGAAGCCAATCGGCCAAATAATAAAATTTTGAAACCTTGAGTTTGTCAATATGTAAATATCACGTAAATATTAACTTCACAAAGATTAAATATTGTCAATTAATGAAGTTATAATTTATTTTTTTAATGAAAATGCAATTTATTTATTTAAATAAAATAACACTTCACAAAAAAATAACGGGTGGTTTAAAGGCACACCCCAAGAGTCACATGGGCTAATCCCAGAAATATCTAAAATCCAAGATACACCGATATAGTTCAATCGAGATGTATGGTTCACAAAACCTATAATTTTCCAATTAACTATAAAATGAGTTTGTGAACTTTGAAATCTACCAATGAAAATATTTGCAACATCCATCTTATATTACTTGAAATTACACACACAATTTACTAAGAAAATAAATGATCATGTTTAAATATAAATGAAAATTTGCATAAGTTTAAAGAAATAAATACATATCTTTTCTGAATATTTTTCAACCTTAAAAATACATTATATTTAAAGATAGAATCATAGTGAAAAATTATTTCACTTTACAATTACAAGCAATCTGCACTTGGCAAAAATAATAGTTTTATATAAGTTTGACAGTCATAAGTTATAACATGAAGTATACTGCATCTGGAATTTTGATTTCTATCACACAAGTCTTAGCAAGGCTTGTACTACAAAGGGTGAGCATCATCCAAGTACTTTACCTCTAACCATATATCGGAGGTCCCCCACACACATTCCTTCTTCTAAGTGGCCCTACCCTTCATGAAGAGTATAGGCATAAAGATCCAATAGGTTGCCATCTGAGTTCTAGTGTTGTGTCTTACATAACTTAATCAACCATACGCCTCTAGACATTCTTCTAGCTAAGTATGATCATTCTAATAGGTCACATAAATCTAGACATGGTGAACTGACTAATGCATGCAGAGACAAATGCATTTCTTTGGCCAAAGTTTCTATATAAATAGATGTTTGCAATAAACATAGTTGTGTGTTCACACACCTATAACTTCACTTAGAAACTACCTCATCCTATAGTTGATTTGCTTGACTAGTAACTTTAGACATAAATTGTCTTGACTATACTCAGATCTTAGTCAATATAACTTAGATTTTGATCCTTAATCTAGGATATATACATATACAATATGTAGGCTTAGAAGATTTTAACCTTTCAGAGAGTTCCTAGTTGTATTCTTACAAATATTAGGGTCTATGACTTCCTGTTATTCTACTCAAAGAATCAAAGATTAAGCATTCTTGTGCTATATAACTAGTTTTGACTCTAACAAAAAATTATTTAAATTTAACAAACTGCTACTTAGACTCTTTTCTAATTTATATTGTCTTGATCTATGGTTTCTTGCCCATTTACCATCGACCATAATATATAATAGACTAAAATAATGTCATAACCAACTTGAGAGTTTTAAGTTTTCTAAACCCTTCTAGGTTGACTCTAGGGTTTAACTTCTTTATCCAAAACTTATTGTATAACAATACTCTTTTTTTCCCAAAAGTAAAAGTTTATAATAATATAACATGATAAAAAAATTCTCTAGTCTTCTCTTGACCACTTGGCTACTATTGAATTCACATTTCTAATAAAATGCAAAAACATAGCACACAAAGTTTATCCTCTTCATATAAAACACTATCATTTTCATAACTAATCTCTTGACTAAGTCAATCTTTCAACCTATATAAGTTTGAGTCTACAATAATAATATTGTCATGCTCTTGCTCTTCTCAAGTACACCGACTCTCTATAAAGGATAAGTTTTGATCTAATATAGAATATCCATCGAATATCATGAAAAAAATTATCATTGTTGTAGAATGCTTATGTGATAATATATATCATTATCCTAAGGTGTTTTTATTTATATCATTTCTATATATAATCTACAATAAGTGTATATCTAACACAAAATAGTTGGTTTAAAATAATATAAGACTTAATCCATCTTACTCCTCACAGCTCTTAGATTTAAATCAGAGTTCGAGTAAGGTTCAATCTCTGCAATAACACATAACTTTATCTAGTTTTGCATTGATAACTTAATAGGATAAGTTTACAATACTTTGAGTTCAAAAGTAAGAACAAATATCAGTCTTTCTCTACATGTATATGATAGTTTTCTACTCATATTTGATATTTGAAAGCTAAGGAAAAACTAAGTTTGTTTGAGTGCATACATGGTATGAAACAACTCTCTGCAGACCAGATTTCTCTGAATTAACTGAGTTATTCGAATCCATATACCACAGTTCAACATCTTAAAAGATTACTAATTCTAACAACATGATAACGATTATAAGTTCACTAATACAATACAATGGCAAGAAATGTTATCTTGTATATCATCTTAGAAGTAAACTGAAACATACTACAACTTCCCTTCTATGGTTTAAACTATTGTTCACAAACATTATACTATCATATTTTTAGGTTCAATGATTACATGCACTCTAAGTGCCATTCCAACTAGACAAGATAATTTATCTATCTTTCCTATGAAATTATGTTTACATATTTGTTGTGATCTAAAAATTACTGTTTAAGATGATTCTAAATACTTTGTTTTATGTTAAAACATCTCTATATGATTATACAAAATACTTATTCAAAGTCTAAGAATAAAATGATAATCTTAAATGAGATAACCATACATTTGTCACCTGCACTATATTATGCTTTTCCTGTGCATTGATATGAAAGCTTGGTGATCACATCTCTTTGACTGCATATATGGTTTTAATGATCTCTCTCTGCATTATCTCCGTGAGCCTAGGGGGTCATAGGACTCTTTCTATTGAAAATAGGATAATAGTGATTTCTCTGAGAAAAAATAAATGATATATGAAAATTCTCTTTATGGATATCAAATAATAAATAGAGCTCACTCGCTCTCTAAAATTGTTTCTCCCATGGTTTCTATATGAGGTTGAGCTCTCTATGTTAGTAGAGTTCTCCTAATCTACTCGGTCCTAGACTTCTTACTCATTCTCTGATTGTAATAATAGATCTATTAATGGCCTCCTCTAAAAACAAATGATCTCACACTCCCATCTGTGTCTTTCTTCCACAATATGAAAGCCCTTTTCAAATCTTTACTCTCACTTACCATAGAGATTCCTTGCCAAAATAAATCCTATTATTACTCATCATGGTGCAAGTAGTTCGATGGTTGAGTGAATTGTCATTAAGACCACTCCCCATCTAATTAAGAGCTCCTCTGAACTCTCCAAGCCATCATGGAGAAAAAGGGGTTCGAGCATCATTAACTTAATAAGAAGTAGTTGCATTTAATTTGCAATTATATGATGCAGGAGCATCCCTAGTTGCAGAGCAATCTTGCATCAAATAAAAATATTTACATTCTTTTGTCTCTTTCATTTTCAAGTTCATTTCATTTTAGTTCAGTCAGTAGCAGTTCCAGCATTTTATATTGCATTTTAGAAATCATCACGCACATCATATCTAAAATTTAAATCATTTGGATCAGTTTCTAGAAAGATATCACTATTAGAAGATCAATTATTTTCTCATAACAGAGCATTTAGATAGTCAATTGAAGGAGAAGGTTTACGGAGCACTTCCATGACTTGTGGAGCTAAATGAAACATCATTCAAGGTACTTTGGGACATGGCTGACCTTCCCTCAGATCCACACCTTGTTTCATTCACTTGCGGAGGAGTACAAGTTGCTTAAGGGCGACCTATCTGTTTTCACACGTTACACCTTTATTAGAGATTCTAACTTCCTTCTTGGCCAACACGGAGGATTTCATGAGCTCAGAGATGATATATATAGATCCTTAGGATGTATTAGGAAGTTAGTTAGCGATTATGATAGATTAGATTAGTTTCTTTGTTTTAAAAAGTCACTTCATTGTAAGATCTTACATATTAGCTGTAATTGGAGTTAGGCTTGTGAGCCCTAATTGATAAACCAGCATGTTACCGACATATCAGCATTTTGAATCAATGATATATTGAGCATTTGAATCATTCTTTGCATTATATAATTGGGTTCTTTCCGTTGTGTTTACTCTTGTTGCATGGCCTAGATTGTTCACTTTGTGGACCATCCAACCGTGATTGCACCAAGTGGGATCAGAGCGAAGTTTGAATCCTTTGGGAGTGTTGGGTGAATATTTTGTCATCAACTCATTGACGGCAAAATGGTTATATCAGCCACAGTGTGATGAGATAAATTTCTCCTCTCAGTAAGGGGAGGTTCCCTTCATACTGTTTATTTAAAAAAAACTAAACTACTTATTTACACTAGCTCTGACCATGTAGGGGGTGTGTTACATTCATCCTTTTCTCTTCTTTTAGAAAAGATGTTTCCAGTGTTTCACAGTAATATTTAATAATGCTTCTACAATTCTAATATTAACCAAAACAGTAATCACCAATATTCTTATAAGTTGAAGCACAAAGTCTTTCAACTCACTTCACAAAAAGATTCACGAACCAAGTAAATAATCTCAAGAACAAATTCTTCAAATTATCTCCAGAAAGATTTTAAGAGTAACCGTATCACCAGTTGGAGCACAAAGTCGTTCAACTAATAATACCACTGATCCATGCAAATGTGACTAAAACTCATAGCACAAAGTCTACAAGTTTTCAACATTATTCATATACAAAGTGAACAACTACAAACTCAAAGTCTTTATAATCCTCCACCAAGAAATGCTTTCAACACATAGATTCAAGGAAATAGTATAACACAAAGTTTATATGATTTATCTTGAACGTCCTCCAATCATGATAACAAAACACCAATTTATCTAATCAATTAACAAGATAAATCAGCAAAAATGCCATATGCACATCCTCACTAATACAAATTTGATTCAACACAAAGTTTGATATCAAAACTTGCCTTCTTTATTGATTGGAATTGATCATGCAATTTGAACACAAAGTCTAAAAGTTGAGTCTCAATTTGGGAAGCACTTTGTTGCATAAGATTAAAAATAAAAATTACAATAGAGGCCCTCTTTATTTATAGGGAGAGGCCTTAAGAAAATCTAGGAAAAACCTAACTACTTTGACTTATTCAAAAATAGGAGTCCTTATTGACTTGGGACTTCCTAAGTTTATACATGTAATTACATATGAGAAAACTACATGTAAATATGTCTAAAACTAAATGAAAAGTACATATGAAACTACAAAAATATTCTAAGGCATGATGGCTTTCATCAACTCCCATTCCCTGTAATATGAACACATTTTCATGATGATCAGTCCACGAACCCAATTCAAGAGTAACTTGCTAGGTTTTGATGACTCAACATCTTTGTGTGCCACTTACATTGTCACAGATATTTGATCTGCAATGTCTATTGCACTATCCATACATGATTGCACCTTTAACTATCCATTCCATCCTACTCATCTCTAAACACAACTACTCCTCCTTGACTACAAGTAGCTCCAACACATCACTCTCATTGTCATGACTATGAATTGAATCACCTATCTGCATGATTAATGGCTTTCAACACCCTTCTTTACTATCATGTGCATGTTCCTATTATCAAACCCCTGCTATCCTGAGCTTCATTACTTTGGCCTTCTTAGGCGATGGGTCGGTCATTTGAAAGATAGACTCCTTCGGATGACATGATGACCTTGGCAACTTGCAGGAGAAACTACAACAAAAAGTCAAGATCTTGCAGTTAGGGGAAATACTGGTGATTTTGGGAAACTACATGTTGTCAATCATGACTAGAGGAATGATCTTGAAAGAGATAAAGAGTAAGCAGGTTGAAAAAAAAAATAGATGAAAGCGGGCTCAGGATAGCTTTTGGAAAAATCCCCAGAGTTAGAAAATTTTGAGGGGGTGAATGCACGGGTGGCAAATTTTGCTGCCCTTGCATATATGGGATAGTTTACAGGTGTCAGGGTGGAAAAATTCACTGACCCTGCATGTAGGTTGAAAATATACAAAAGTGCATAAGTGGCAAAATTTACCACCTGTACATGTGGGAGGACAAAGCTTGGTTTTTGTGTAGGAGCAGTGATTTCCACTGCTATTGCATGAGACTTTAAACTATCACCAAACTTGTGTAGGGGCAGCGATTTTTGCCACCCTTACATTAAGGGTAGATCACGTAAAAAAGACATGGGTGGTGGCCTAATTTCTACCGCTAATGTACATCTCACAAAGGAATAACAATCGTGCATCGATGGTAAAATTTACCACCCATGCATGATGGAAAATATAAACATGTATGGGCGGCGATAATCACCGCCCTTACATGTTAAGGGAAAGAATTTCTAAGTCATAAAACACTGCCTTTACCGGTCTTCTAGGTTTTACATAATGAACAGCAAAAATTGCCATCCACCTCAAAACATAGACACAGTAAAACAAATGCATAAAAACCAAGATAAAAACTAAATGAAACCCTAAACAAAAAATGACATTCAAGAGTAAAAGAAAGCATGGAATCAACAGGACTAACAACAAGGTTAACAATGTTTCATTAAAGGTAAAAATGATTTTGGAAAATAAGAATACAAAATGAAAGTATAGAGGAAAAACCTACCTGATGATAATGAACAAAAGTTGATCTTCATGCTAACCCTCAAATCCAAAAATCATGCACCCAAAATGCATATGGCGATCACTAGGGTTTCAACCGAACTCACACGAGTGGCAGGAATAGGCAAGATTAAAAAATAAATAAAAGAAAATAAT
The DNA here is from genome assembly GCA_027924645.1 of Cunninghamia lanceolata. Lineage (NCBI taxonomy): Eukaryota > Viridiplantae > Streptophyta > Pinopsida > Cupressales > Cupressaceae > Cunninghamia > Cunninghamia lanceolata. The sequence continues at coordinate 3,112,829 of BSBN01000062.1, forward strand.
AAAACATATAAATGTCTTTACAATCCCTCACATGGAGTGCATTAATTACACTTGACATAACTGAAAGTTGAATGTCGAACATGTGCTAGCGATGTAATTTACCACTTCAACACCTAACACAAGCAATATGCACAAGCGGCAATATTCACTTCCCCTGCACGTTAACATAGACAAGAATATGCTTGGGCAGTGAATATTGCCACCCTTGCATATTTCAAGGACTGAAACATGCACTGGCAGCAATATTTGCTGCCTTTGCATGTTTATAAAAATTTTCACTAACTCCTTAAAATTGTGAAAACCAATTCAACAACTTACGCAAATTTCCAAAAATCAAAATGAGAAGGCACTCGAATGGATAATCAGGAGTGAAATGGCTACGCATGAGGATGAGATGACTCACCTCAATTTGTAAGCTTAGAGTCTAGGCTACAAAATGGACAAATTTCATAGGGGTCATCCTACAAAATGAGCACAGCTAATTTTGAGGACAACAGCTGGCTCTAACTGGGGAACTTCCTTCTATCATTCTTTAAAACAATCAAATGGAGGAGAATCCAGTCTCTAAGTGCCTTCATCCATGCCATTGGGCCATAGAGTCAAGATACCAAAACAAAAAGACTAAAAATAAAAAGACACAAAAGATATACACAAATACACGAACTTATCTATCGCTTCACTTTGAGAAAAGCTTCAGATGATGTTTGCTGTGAGGCAGCAAAAAAGATGTTCCCTTTTCTCTTTTTTTTACTATTGAAAGAGTAACATTTCCCAGTGTTTGACATTCTAGGATCTTCTTCCGCATCTAGATTGAATTGTCCCACTCTTGTTGATGAATTCAGTTCCAACTGTCGTCGTTGTTTGACAAAGCAATCATGCATATCAAAACGTTTCCTTGGAGAAACCAATCCATTGGAAAATTTATTTCCTTTTAGCTACAAAATCTCTTTTCCTGAAGAGAATGATCCATCTATTTCTAGACCTCCATTTGAAAGACTATCCAATAACTTAGGATCTTCATTAGAGATCAAAAAGTAAGTAACTATATCTGAAAACTCAAAGAGAATCTGAGCTTTTGGATCCTCAGACTTCATCACTGTGTACTTGGCCTCCCTTTCAGGATGAACCTTCTGCATAATACCCTTAATAGGTATTCTTGCCTCAAACATTTGAATCTGTCTCCTCAGCATGATCTATGATATCAATAAACTGATATGGACTTGCTACAGAAGATGGAAAACTCTCATCTAGAGGTTTTACATTAGGGGTACTAGTCTTAGGAACAAGGGATGAAGGATGAAGATCTGATGTACTTACTTGGTTGTCACCAACCACATATTGATGATCAAATTGATTCTATGACCATGTGAGAACAATGTAGGATTTACCAAAAGTAACTTCTTCTTGCCCCATCTCATCTTCCAAGTTTAGGAACCCAATGGTAGAGTCACCAGCTAACTAATCTTCACTTTCCATGAAAATATTGGCATCATCTTCTCCCTGATCATATTCTGATTGAAGAAGATTGTCTTGCTCTGATTCATAATAGAAGATTGTTGCATTCATAGGTGGTGCTTCCAAAGCAAGTATTCCTTGTGGTGGAGGAAACATGTTTTGATTTTGATCCATTGAAACATTGCCTTGGTAATTAAGAGCATTTGGAAATGTCTTCCTCGGAATGTCCTTGTAGAGGGGAATGGAAAAACTTTGTGACAACTATTTTTTCAGAGCTAACAGCTCATCAGCCAACTTTTGTACCATAGGATCCATGGTGCTAGTAGAAGGTAAAGCCAAAAAGGGCTGCTCATTAGGCCCAATAGAATCCTTCTTCAACTTTCTCACCAAGATCAAATCATCCTCCACTTCAACTGCCAAACTTTAAGAAATTGTAAGATTAGCTGGTGCTGCTCTTCGTAAAATAAAACTTACTTTTGGCAACTGTGAATTGATGAAGAAACATTTTAGGTTCTCAGTTGTAGGTTAAGCAATAGTTGGGATCCTATTCTTTACCTTATTGAAGTTTGCCATGAATGTTGCAAGTATGGGCCTAACCGGTGTTGTCATTGTTGTCAAGGATTGGATGAGCTATGTACTAAGGATATTGAGAAAATTAGTCCTATCAGAAATAGAGAAGAACAGTGAAGCTCTATGAAGTGAAGATCCTAGCTAAGATGAAGATTAGAGGATGCACATCAAAGGGTTTGTAGATATGTGTCTAAAGATGATCCAGTCAAGATTTGAGAGGTCCACATGAAGATTTGGAGAAGTTAGGGCTATATGAGTAAAACTAGTTCTGGCAAATGTTTAGAGGTGACAAAGTGACAATACGTCCGTTGAGATCTAGGAATGCAATATCTTGTTTTGTGGATTTGGTGGAGTGTTTAGGAAGCCAATGTGAATTGACAACTCAATTGGTTCATGGTATGGAGGTCTGCAAGCATCTATTCTAATATGACAATGATGAAAGAATGTGTTCTTGAGGTTCTAGATGAAGATGCGAATGATTTTAGTAAGTAGAAGTGGTGTGGATGTTTTTGGTGATTCAGGTAAGCTTGTGGGGTCTCTAGATTGTGTCCAGTTCGTGTTGGTGGTCCGCATTAAAGATTAAGCTCATAATTAAAGATTAACTTCCAGGTGATGATGTTCTTCCTAATCATGGTTGACTGGATGATTTACACATCTTGCGGATGATCTTGAAGATGCTCTGTAAAGCATGGCATGTTCCTCAAAGAAGATTGAAATCCTAGTTATGTGTGGCCAACAGTATAGCGATTCGCATGAAGTCTTTTGTAATAAGACAACTTGTATTTGTGTATTTCCTCTATAATAAAATAAAGTATGTATTGTGCTAGCTTTGATGATTATCCCAAAGTCAATGTCTTGCATAAATAAGAGTTGTGAAGTCATTTCAAAGTATCTGATGGAGATGAGAGTGTGGTAGAGAGGAGAAGAGTGAAAGGCAGAGCAGAAATATTGAGCTTAAATGGAACTAACTCAGGCATGGTGAAGATGCTAATCTTCAATTCAAGTATGTAATATTTATTATTCTATAGATAGTGTGTCTCCTGTAGGCAATGGGCCTCTTGTGAGCAATGTGCTCAGGTAGTGAGGCCTAATTGGCATGTGCCATTTTGTTCTTCCTATTCTTTTAACAGAGAATATAATGTTGGGTTAGTCACCCCGTGGTTTTTCCCTTAACCAGGTTTTCCACGTTAAAATCTTGGTGTCATATGTGTTAATGTGTTTCTTCTCTTGAATTATTGTATTGTGCTTCCATGATTGATTTATTATTATGCTATTGAATTACAAGAAGGATTTAAGTGTTTAAAGTAAAGAAAGTTTTGGAACAACTAATTCACCCCCCCTCTCAGTTGTCTTTCCTAAAACTAACAATTGGCATTAGAGCTAAGTTCCTCTAAAAAGGCTTAACCGCTTGAGGAGATCTGGGATGTCTTCCTACAAGAAGGATAGTCTGAGGTCTGATGGAACTAATTACACTCTTTGGAAAAGCCGCATGGAATGTCACTTACAATGTATGGAAATGCAATATTAGACCATAACTTAAAAGAAGTATGTTCCTCCAAAGAATGGCTCGACAACTGTAGATGAAATCAAAGATGTTGAAGACAATCTTCAGGCTAAAGAAGCTTTACTAAGTACCTTATTTGATTTAGAGCTGGCAAATTTTATAGATTTAAAAACTGCATATGAGATTTGGGAAAAACTGGAACTTCTACATGAAGGAGACAAATATGTTAAGTGTAACAAGCTATAGAGTCTGAAAGGAAAATTTGAAAACTTGAAGATGAATGAAGATGAAAATATCACTATATTTATACCAAAAGTAAATGAGCTTGTTTATGGCACTAGGTGTGCAAGTGGAATCTTGAATGAAGATGAGATTGTAGCCAAAGTTCTCAGATCCCTACCTCTTGCTTATAAACACAAGGTTGTTACTATTGAAGAATTTAGATTCTTATCAAATATCACAAGAGATCAATTGGTTGGAAAATTAGCTACATTTGAATTGTCTGAGTTTGGAGATGAACCCCCCAAGACTGAATTTGCATTCAAAGTTAGTGCATCTGTAAAAGGCAAACAAAGGTATGATTCAAGAGCACACTCCTCAAAGAAACTATCATGGTATGAAAAAGTAAGAAAAGACCTAGAAGAAGATGAAGTAGAAACTGCTCAACTTGAAGCCCTTATTGCAAAAAGACTGCCAAGAGGATCTCGTAAGTATGAAGGAAAATTGCCCTTCAAATGTTTCAACTATAACAAGATTGGTCATTTTCTCTCAAGGTGTCTAGAAAAATTTTCAAAGACAAATCCAAATAGATCAAGATTCCAAAAGAAATGTTACTATGTTCATGAAGATGATGATGATGAAGGAGTAATAGATCATGAATCAGAGATAGGAAATAAATCTAGAAGTGACTGGGTGTTTATTGCCATCATGGAAGAAGATCCAATGCCCTCTAAATCTATCAATCATAAAATGATAGAAAGAGCTCTGACTGCCCGAGTTGAAGAAAAGGATGATTGGGTCATTGATAGTGGATGCTCACACCATATGACTGGTGACAAAAATAAGTTCATAGATCTCGAAAGATATGAAGGAGTTGTAAAATTTGGTGATAATTCTGTTGGCAGAATCAGAGGCAGAGGAACTATCTCTTTTGATGGAAAGAACAAAACTAATGATGTACTGTATGTTGAAGGTCTAAAGCACAATCTTATCAGTGTTGGATAGTTGGTGAACAAAGGCTATGATCTCTGATTCAAAAATGGAAAATGTAAGATCTTTGAAAGTTCTAGAATAGAGATTGCATCTGATACTCAAACAAAAGGTAACATCTTCCACTTGGTTGGTACTGACAAAAGTTGTTTATTTGTTCAAATTGATCAAAGTTGGTTGTGGCAAGGGAGAATGTGTCATGTGAATTTTGATAATATCATCAAGATAAGCAACACTCAGGATGTAAGAAATCTTCCAAGACTAGTGAAACCTACTAACAGTTTGTGCAAAGAATGTTAGTTGGGTAAGTAGAGCAAAGTCAAATTCAAAAGTAAGGAACAATCTTCTACTAGATTGTTGGAGTTAGTACATACTGATCTATGTGGACCGGCAAGAATCAGGAATTTGCAAGGTGATAGATATTTCATGCTACTCATTGATGATCATTCCCAGATGATGTGGGTGACTTTTCTAAAAGAGAAATCTGAAGCTCTTGAGAAATTCAAAATATTCAAGGCTATGGTAGAAAATGAAACTGGATTAAACATAAAGTGTCTTACGTCTGACAGAGGTGGAGAATTTAGATCCGGAGAGTTCATAAAATTCTTTGAGAAACATGGCATAAAAAGATAGTTATCTACTCCAAGGACTCCACAGTAGAATGGAGTAGTGGAGAGAAAGAACTGAACCATCTAGGAAGCATCCAGAACCATGAGGATGGAAGCAAATGTTCCTTAGATCTACTGGAGAGAAGCTATAAGCACTACTGTCTATACTCTTAATCGAGTACAAATCAGAAGCAACGCTGGTAAGACTCCTTATGAACTCTAGTTTGGCATCATTCCCACTGTAAAGTATTTCAAAATCTTTAGTAGTAAATGTTACATTAAAAGAGATGAAGACCTTGGAAAATTTGATGCTAGAAGTGATGAAGGAATATTCTTGGGTTATTCTACTTAAAGAAAAGCATACCAGTGTTATAACAAGAGATTGAGAAAGATTATAGAAAGTACAAATGTGAAGGTTGATGAAGGCATTGAAAAACCCTCAAGGTTTTATGAATATGAAGAAGATGATCAAAATGATGTTTTGGTTCAAGCCCCTTCTAAAATTTAGATCTAGACTGATCCGGAGAGTCCTGAAATACAGGAAGAAGAGATAAGTTTGAATGAACCTATCCAAGAAATAGAAGTACAAGAAATTCTCAAAACTCCTAGATATGTAAGACTGAATCATTCTAAAGACCAGATCATAGGTGATAAAAGAAAAGGTGTTCAAACAAGAAGAAAGATTGCTCAACACTCAGAAAAGTATTGTCTGATTTCAAATATTGAACCAAAGACAGTAAGTGAAGCATGCAATGATGAAAGATGGACTAAAGCAATGAAGGAAGAGTTGATGTAGATTGAGAAAAATCATACTTGGGATCTTGTGCCCAGACCTAGAAGCAAAAATCTGATTGGAACCAAATGGGTCTTCCAGAATAAATTGAATGAAGATGGTGAAGTAGTCAGAAATAAATCTAGATTGGTCTACAAAGGTTATTCTCAAGTAGAAGGAGTTGATTTTGAAGAAACTTTTTCTCTAGTGGCAAGAATTGAAGTAGTCATATTATTTCTTACCTTCACTACCTTCAAGGATTTCAAAGTATATCAAATAGATTTCAAGTCTACCTTCTTGAATGGTGACTTGGAAGAAGTATACATTGAGCAACCATATGGATTTCAATTGTCTGATCATGGTGATATGGTTTGCAAGTTGAAGAAGGCATTGTATGGACTCAAACAAGCCCCAAGAGCCTAGTATGAAAGATTGTATAAACATCTTTTGAAGATTGGTTTCAACAAAGGTACTACTGACAGTAACTTGTACTTCAAAATTGATCATAAAAATATCTTGATTGTTGAAGTATTTGTTGATGATATCATTTTTGGAGGAAGAGATAGTATGTGCAAGACTTTTGCAAATCAAATGAAAAGTGAATTTGAGATGTCTATGTTTGGGGAAATGAATTTCTTCTTGGGTCTGCAAATCACTCAAACAAAGAAAGGAATCTTCATTTCTCAGACCAAATATGTGAAAGAATTATTGAAGAAATTTGGGATGGAAGACTCAAAACTAATGAATACTCCCATGGCAACTGGATGTAAACTGAGCAAAGATTATGACTCTCCTAAGGCTGATTAGAAAAAGTACAGGTTAATGATTAGGGGACTACTATATCTCACTCAAACTAGACCTGACATTATGAATGTTATTGGTCTTGTTACTAGATTCCAAGCTGATCCTAAAGAATCTCATGTCATAGAAATCAAGAGAATTCTTAGATATCTAAATGGAACAGTTAAGTATTGTTTATGGTATCGTACGGATCATAATTTCTCTCTTCATGCATATACAGATGCAGATTAGGTAGGAGATGTGGATGACCGGAAGAGTACTAGTGGTGGTGCATTCTTTTGGGGGAGAAGATTGATTTCTTGGCTAAGAAAGAAACAAGAGGCAATATCTCTATCCACTGCAGAAGCAGAATATATTGTAGCAGTAGGTAGTTGCACTCAAGTATTGTGGATGAAGTAAATGCTAAGAGACGTCAGAGTGGAGTATGAGGAACCTATCACAATTTTCTGTGATAACTCAAGTGCAATAAATATATCAAAAAATCTAGTGTTGCATTCAAAGACAAAACATATATCCATCAAGTTTCACTTTTTGAGAGAGTAGGTGAACAATAATGAAGTCAGATTGGAATTTGTACCCTCTAAGGATTAGATTGTAGACATCTTTACTAAACCTCTACCTAAGGACTCTTTTCAATATCTCAGAGAGAAGTTAGGGGTTATTACCCCTCCAGTTCTGAATTAAGGTGCACTAAGGTACATTAGTGTGGTGGATATCACAGTCATATCTTGTGATCCAGATTGATGATAGAAAGCTGCTACTCAGGGGGAGCAGTTTGTATGATTTTGATTGATGCAAGTATGTGCCCTTTTCCATTGAAGTCAAAGGGGGAGAGAAGACACGTGAAAAACAAAAGTGGTTGCTGATCAAAGGGGGAGTAGTAAAGAAAGAGAGGACATATGAATGATTGTTGTTGATAGGGGGAGCTATGTCAGTTAGTGAGGAGTTCTTGTCTTGATGGTTAAAATAGTTTTTCACATCATATGTTGCCATCAATGACAAAGGGGGAGATTGTCTTAAGTATGGGCCTAACTGGTGTTGTCATTGATGTCAACATACTCCTGTTGCATTGATGTCAAGGATTGGATGAGTTGTGTGCTAAGGATATTGAGAAAATTAGTCCTATTAGAAATAAAGAAGAATAGTGAAGACAGTGAAGCTCTATGAATTGAAGATCTCAAGTAAGATGAAGATCAAAGGATGCACATCAAAGGGTTTGTAGATATGTGTCTAAAGATGACCCAGTCAAGATTTGAGAGGTCTACATAAAGATTTGGAGAAGTTATGGCTTTATGAGTATATCTAGTTCTGGCACTTGTTTAGAGGTGATAGAGTGACATAAATAGGTCCAGTGAGATCTAGAAATGCAATATCTTGTTCTATGGATTTGGTGGAGTGTTTAGGAAGCCAATGTGAATTGACAACTCAATTAGTTCATGGTCTGGAGATCCACAAGCATCTATTCTAATATGACAGTGATGATAGAATGTGTTCTTGAGGTTCCAGATGAAGATATGAATGATTTCATTAAGCAGAAGAGGTGTGGATGTTCTTGGTGATTCAGGCAAGCTTGTGGAGGTCTCTAGATTGTGTCTAGTTTGTGTTGGTGGTCCACATTGAAGATTGAGCTCATAATTAAAGATTAACTTATGGGTGATGAGGTTCTTCCTAATCATGGCCGACTGGATGATTTACACATCTTGCAGATGATCATGAAGATGCTCTGCGAAGCATGGCATGTTCCTCAAAGAAGATTGATGTCCCAATTATGTGTGGCTGACTGTATGGCGATTTGCATGAAGTCTTTTGTAATAAGACAAGATATATTTATGTATTTGCTCTATAATAAAATAAAGTATGTATTATGCTGACTTTGATGATTATCCCAAAGTCTATGTCTTGTATAAATAAGAGTTGTGAAGTCATTTCAAAGTATCTGATGGAGATGAGAGTGTGGTAGAGAGGAGAAGAGCAAAAGGTAGAGCAAAAGTATTGAGCTTAAATAGAACTGACTCAGGCATGGTGAAGATGCTAATCTTTAGTTCAAGTATGTAATATTTATTATTCTGTAGAAAGTGTGTCTCTTGTAGGTAGTGGGCCTCTTGTGACCAGTGTGCTCAGGCAGTGAGCCCTGATTGGCATGTGCCATTTTGTTCTTCCTATTCTTTTAGCAGAGAATACAATCTTGGGTTAGTCACCCTGTAGTTTTTCCCTTAACTAGGTTTTCCATGTTAAAATCTTGGTGTCATATGTGTTAATGTGTTTCTTCTCTTGAATTATTGCATTGTGCTTCCATGATTGATTTATTATTATGCTGTTGAATTACAAGAAGGATTTAAGTGTTTAAAGTAAAGAAAGTTTTGGGACAATTGATTCACCCCCCTCTTAGTTATCTATCTTAAAACTAACAATGAACTCATGCATGAGCTCATGCAGTTCCTTTTTCATTTGAGTAAGTTGGGCCAACAAGGTGTAAGCATCTTCTGCTGGCTTGAATTTAGCTTTGAACTGAGTTCAAAGTGTATTCCATCTAGTGACAATTCTAGGTCCAAGGTGAAAGAATGAATCAGCTGCAACACCTTGGAGTGTTTCTACAAACAGTCTTACAGAAACATCTTCATACTCAACTCTGAGAACACTACATGCAATGTAGAATATTGCAATATGCTCATTCGGATGTTGTTTACCATCCCCATAGAACTTGGAAAAATTCTTACGTGAACCCCGAGGTAGTTCATGTAGAGGCTGAGTCAATTTCAAAGGACCAAACGCATTTCCCCATGGACCTAGGACAACCATATTCCTTGATAAAATTATAGAGAATCTATATAACAAAAATATATTACAAAAGATGAGACCGGTATGCTTTAACCAAAGGAAAGAGTCTCTTGATTGCGTGTTTGATCCCCAATAGAGTTGCCAAAAGCTATTGGGTAAATATTTTGTCATCAACTCACTGACAGAAAAATGGTTATATCAACCACAGTGTGATGAGATAAATCTCTCCTCTTAGAAAGGGGAGGTTCTCTTCTTACTGTTTATTGAAACAAGACAAAACTACTTATTTACACTAGCTCTAACCATGTAGGAGGTGTGTTACATTCATCCTTTTCTCTTCTTTCAGAAAAGATTTTTACAATGTTTCACAGTAATATTCAATAATGCTTCTACAATTCTAATATTAATCAAAATAGTAATCACCAATATTCTTGTAAGTTGAAGCACAAAGTCTTCCAACTCACTTCACAAAAAGATTCATGAACCAAGTGAATAATCTCAAGTACAAAGTCTGCAAATTATCTCCAGAAAGATTTTAAGAGTAACCATATCACCAGTTGGAGCACAAAGTCATTCAACTAAAAATACCACTGATCCATGCGAATGTGACTGAAACTCATAGCACAAAGTCTACAAGTTTTCAACATGATTCATATACAAAGTGAACAACTACAAACTCAAAGTCCTTATAATCCTCCACTGAGAAACACTTTCAACACACATAGATTCAAGGAAATGATATAACACAAAGTTTATATGATTTATCTTGAACGTCCTCCAATCATGATAACCAAACACCACTTTATCCAATCAATTAACAAGAGAAATCAGAAAAAATGCCATATGTACATCCTTACTAATACAAATTTGATTGAACACAAAGTTTGATATCAAAACTTGCCTTCTTTATTGATTGGAATTGATCATGCAATTTGAACACAAAGTCTCAAAGTTGAGTCTCAATTTGGGAAGCACTTTGTTGCATAAGATTAAACATAAAAATTACAATAGAGGCCCTCTTTATTTATAGGGAGAGGCCTTGAGAAAATCTAGGAAAAACCTAACTACTTTGACTTATTCAAAAATAGGAGTCCTTATTGACTTGGGACTTCCTAAGTTTATACAGGTAATTACATCTAAGAAAAGTACACGTAACTATATCTAAAACTAGATGAAAAGTACATATGAAACTACAAAAATATTCTAAGGCACGATGGCTTTCATCAACTCACATTCCCTATAATCTGTACACATCTTCATGATGATCAGTCCATGAACCCAATTCAAGAGTAACTTGCCAGGTTTGATGACTCAGTATCTTTGTGTGTCACTTCCATTGTCATGGCTATTTGATCTCTAATGTCTATTGCACTGTCTGTACATGATTGCACCTTCAACTGTCCATTCCATCCTGCTCATCTCTAAACACAACTACTCCTCCTTGACTACAAGTAGCTCCAACACATCATTCTCATTGTCATGACTATGAATTTAATCACCTGTTTCCATGAGTAATGGATTTCAACATCCTTCTTTACTATCATGTGCATGCTCCTATTATCAGACCCCTACTATCTTGTGCTTCATTACTTTGGCCTTCTTAAGAGATGGGTCAGTCATTTGAAAGATAGACTCCTTCGGATGACATGATGACCTCGGCAACTTGCAGGAGAAACTGCAACAAAAAGTTAGGATCTTGCAGTTAGGGGAAATATTGGTAATTTTGGGAAATTGCATGTTGTCGATCATGACTAGAGGAATGAGCTTGAAAGGGCTAAAGAGCAAGCAGGTCAAAAAAAAAAACAGATGAAAGTGGGCTCAGGATAGCTTTTGGAAAAATCCCTAGAGTTAGAAAATTTTGAGGGGGTGAATGCACGGGCGGTAAAGTTTGCCACCCTTGCATATATGGGATAGTTTGCAGGTGTCAAGGAGGCAAAATTCTCTGACCTTGCATGTAGGTTGAAAATATACAAAAGTGCATAAGTGGCAAAATTTATTGCCTATACATGTGGGATGATAAAGCTTGTTTTTTGTGTAGGAGCGGTAATTTCTATCACTATTGCATGAGACCTTAAACTATCACCAAACTCGTGTAGGGACGGTGATTTTTACCACCCTTACATTAAAGGTAGATCACGTAAAAGAGACATGGGTGGCAATTTCTACTACCAACGCACATCTCACAAAGGAATAACAATCATGCATCGACGATAAAATTTACCACCCATGCATGATGGAAAATATAAACATGTATGGGCAACGATAATCGCTGCCCTTACATGTTAAGGGAAAGAATTTCTAAGTCATAAAATGCCACCTTTACCGGTCTTCTAGGGTTTACATAATGAATGGCAAAAATTGCCATCCACCTCAAAATATAGACACAGTAAAACAAATGCAAAAAAACTAAGGTAAAAACTAAATGAAACCCTAAACAAAAAAAGACATTCAACAGTAAAAGAAAGCACGGAATCAACAGGACTAACAACAAGGTTAACAATGTTTCATTAAAGGTAAAAATGATTTTGGAAAAGAATACAAAACAAAAGTATAGAGGAAAAACCTACCTAATGATAAGAAACAAAAGTTGATCTTCATGCCAACCCTCAAATCTAAAAAAAATGCACCCAAAATGCAAATGGCGATCACTAGGGTTTCAACCGAACTCATGCGAGTGGGAGGAATAGGTAAGATTAAAAAAAAAACTAAAAGCAAATAATAAAACATATAAATGTCTTTACAATCGCTCATATGGAGTGCATTAATTGCACTTGACATAACTCAAAGTTGAATGTCGAACATGTGCTAGTGGTGGAATTTACTGTTTCAACACCTAACACAAGCAATATGCATAGACAGCAATATTCGCTGCCCCTGCACGTTAACAAAGACAAGAATATGCTTGGGCAGAGAATATTTCTACGCTTGCATATGTCAAGGACTAAAACATGCACTAGTGGCAATATTTGCCACCTCTGCATGTTTATAAAAATTTTCACTAACTCCTTAAAATTGTGAAAACCAATTCAACAACTTACACAAATTTCCAAAAATCAAAATGTGAAGGTATTTGAATGGATATTTAGGAGTGAGATGGCTACGCACGAGGATGAGATGACTCACCTTGATTTGCGATCTTAGAGTGTAGGCTATGAAATGGACAAATTTTGTAGGGGTCATCCTACAAAATGAGTGCAACTGATTTTGAGGCCAACATGGAGCAAATTTTGTGAAGGCATTTCTTAAGATCTTGTTGTGAATAGATTACCAAACCTAAGGCAGACTACCTATGTTGTCAACCGATCACTGATTGTGAGGCAGTTGTCACCTTGTAGCCCGATCACTGAATTTGGGGCAGTTACACTTGATCCTAGGAATACCTACTATTGGTACTATGGCTAGAAGAATGGATGAAATGATGAAGATGATGAAAACAATAAGAGTTCAAATGGATGATGTTGAAGAAGATCGAAGAAGAAGAATTACACCTAGACCTAATTTTGAAAGTGATGATGAAGAATTTCAATCTGTTGATCAAAATGAAGAAACTCTAGAAGAAGAAGAAGAATTAGATCAAGTAAAAATGCTAAGATCTATTTTGAAGATTGGGAAAAGACCTAGAGTGGATGTACCAAACTATACTGGCAATTTGAATCCGGAGGAATGGTGAAAGCACAAAGATGAGTATACATTTCGTAGAAGTCTTCCACAGATGGAAAATGTCACTTGAAATAGGTACCTGTTTTGAAAATAATGGGTACCCGTTTAGGATCAAGTTCACAAAGAAAAATGAGTACCCATTTTCAAAAAGTATTTGTTTTTTTTTAAACATGTCTATGGCTAAATTTTTTTAGTTTTTAGAAACAGGTACCCATTATTTTTAGAATGGGTACCCATTTATAATGGGCGCCCATTTATAATGGGCGCCCATTATGAATGGGCACCCATTTTTAAAATTTTGAAATTGCAAACCTACCAATTTTTATTAGTTTTAGGCTTGGAAACCCAATCCTTAGCTTTGGACCTACAACTAGGAGACCACGAAAATAGCAATAGAAAAAACTAGTTTCACCACTATGGCTAACAACTTTTTTTTCATAATATTTTAACGAAATTAAAACCCATTATAGATCTGAAAGTCTAGTTTTCAAATATGTAATTTTTCTACTATTGAACATAATTTTCTATTTATTATTTATTTTCTAAACAAACTAACTCATAAACTTGAAATAACATACGTTACTATTTTTTAATAACTTTTGATTTTGAAAGTTTCTTGAAAAAAAATTATATCAGACCAATCTAGGCATCATTCTCTACATGATGAAAAAAAAATAGTGAATTGATTAGTTTAGTTCAAATTATGTTGGCTATACACGAGGGGTTTTAAAAAACACTAATTAAGGCCATTAAAAAATTAATAAAAAAATATATTTATAAAAAAATTACAAAAAAATATCCTGACCAAAATCAAACATCCTATGCAACTTTCCACAAAAGTAATTATAACAATACCTTAATTTAGGTCAAATTATGTTGGCCGTACACATGCATGCTTTGGCAAAAAACATGGGACTTTTAAAAAGTCACTTTTTGTACATCCAATATAAAATCAACTTGCATCATCTAGGTATTAGAAAAAATTTATATTTGAAGACTAGAAACAAAATCTTACATTTCTTATTTTTACATTATCTTAATATTTTATGTGCAAGTGCTTCAAATTGTCACTCCAATTATGAAAAAATTTGAAAAATATGAAAAACATTTCCACTTTTTGGCCAAAAAGTGTACTCATCTTCTTGTACTTACCCAGAATTGATTGACTGGGTAAATGACTTGGAGGAATCCTTTGAATATGAAGAAATTGAAGATCTAGAGAAGGTGAGATTTGCAAAGACTAAGTTGAAAGGGCATGTTTCTATTTGGTGGAAAGAAGTTTAGTTGGATAGAAATAGAAGAGGAAAAGAAAAGATTCCAAAATGGGATAGAATGGTGACAAAGTTGAAGAATCAGTTTATACTTGCTGACTATGAGTTGGAATTGTTGAAGAGATTGCAGAACTTGAGACAAAAAGATAAATATGTGAAATAATACATTGAAGAATTTCATAAGATGATTATAAGGATATGACACAGTGAAGCAAGCAAGGAGAAAGTGGAAAGATACATCAATGGACTAAGATTGAACATTCAAGAAGAACTAAGTTTGGTGAGGAACACAACAATAGAAGAAGCATATCAATTTTCCGAAGAAGCATATTAGTTTTCCCTGAAAGCTGAAGACAAATTGAACATGAGAAGAGATAGAGAGGTAGAGGAGGTAAATTTTAGAGAGGAAGAACATATTCTAGAGGAGAAAGACCATTTGCAGAGCAGAACAAACAAGATAGTACATTCAAAATGGAAGACAAAGATAGCAATTCATACTGGAGAGATGATAGAACTTTCTACCATAGAGGGAATCATAATTCTTACCGAAGTGAAGGGTATAAGAGAGATGAAAAAGGGTTTGATAAGAGACCATTTAGAGGAACATTTTTTAAGTGTGGAGGTGAATGACACAGAGCATATGAACCTGTTGAATTAGGTGATCCCTAATCAATTGGTAAACCTAAGAAAGGAGAATCACTAGTCATGAGGGGAGCACTATTTCAAGTAGACATAAATGAGGAACCACTGTAGAGGAAAAGTTTGTTTCAGACCAGATGCAAATTAGGAGGTAAATGTTGTAAGGTTGTAATTGATAGTGGTAGTTCAGATAATTTGGTTTTAGAGGAGATGGTGACTAAGCTGAACCTAGAGAGATTGAAACACCCTAAGCCATATTATATAGCATGGATTTAGAATGATCACAAGGTACTAGTGAGTGCACAATGTTTGGTTAAATTTCATATTGGATCTTATCATGATGAAGTATTGTGTGATATTATACCTATGGATGTATGTCATATATTGTTGGGTAGACCATGGCAGTATGATAGAAAGGATATACATGATGGGAGAAAGAATACCTATTGTTGTCAATCAATATTGTACCCTAGCTAAGATTCGACTTAACAATCTTGTTGAAACATGGAAACACTCTTAGGTTGTGTTAGGTCTCAAAAATGCAGGTTGCTAGTCCTAAGAGGATGCTAGGCTCTATGTTTAGATTAGCAATGTTTTTGAACTAACTTAACGAAATCAACCTTTAGGGTTTGATGATTTCCTACACTTTAGGTCCTGCTACACCTAGGTGGGTGAACCTTGGAAATTAAGGCAGACTAAATGTAAATGTATTGACTAACTAAATCTATCTACAATGGCATATGGTGCATGATAGATGAAAGTTTGCTAACTAATTCTTATATCTAACTAATGGTTGGTATAAATTGTATAAGTAATATCAAGGTAAAAAGGATTTAAATAATGAATGGAAATAAGACCAGTGCTTTGTTGGGTAATAGAGTCAAATGAAGGACTAAGACTAGTGGCTTATAGTGGGCAATAATTCAAACTATTTGGCACAATTTTAGTTTATAACTTGTATAAATGTGTAGGGAGATGACTGACAAACTCTTCTTATTTATCCAACCAATATAATGAAATATCTTATAATTCACTAGAAGGTATTTTAATCCTTTCTTGAAGGAACCAATTGAGTGGAATATGTAAGAATAATAGATAATATTAATTTGGAGACAGAATGGCAATCCTAATTATATGGCTCTTCTTAGTGATCCAAACTAACACTTCTAGGTAACTGTGACTGATTAGGAGGATTTTAATTCCTATTATAGAAACCAATTAATCAAACCACACAACTACAGCAAATGTGTATTGACAAATTAAATATATACTTGATATATTAAGCTGAATAACAAGGAAATATAGAACTGGAGACAACCACATAATTGAGTAAGTTTAACAAACAATTGATGCCAGATAGAACCACTGAATCAGAGAGCTTCAATCTACTTCTTCAAATAAAATATGGAAGATGGTCTTTCTGAAACATTATAAATTATATGTATGTATATATTCTACTATTGATAATCTTTCAGTACCAATTGTTCGAACTTATATAGGTATTTTTGTGAAGAGACATAACTCTTCAATAAGTCTTTTGGGAAGTTAACAAGATAACATAGCCATGATTAGGCTCTATTCAACCATAAGTAAATTTTAGCCACATGGTCCAGGTATTCCTCATCACGATGGAAATCAGTAAGCTCAATGGCATTTCTTGTAATCACATCAATTGAGACCATCTTCTCTAGGTTTCTGCAAGCTTCTCCAGATGCAAAATTTTTGTCTTTAATAGCTCCCATAGCCTCGTGTAATATAACTTGACAATCAATGTTCCACTCTTCTTTGCTTTTTAGTTCTCCATCATTTCTGAATAATGTGGGCACTCCTGCATTCGAAGCTTTAGCACCTTCCTTAGCATCAGTCTTAAGTTGATTGTAGTACTTCTAATGTTGCTCGATCAATTCTTTGGCATTGGAAACACCTGCAATGTCAGAAGCACCTTTACTTTGTATCTCATTTAATTTTTCCTGCACTCTCTGTTCAAGCCTTTCATGTTCTCTAATTGCTTTATAATTCTGAGAGTAATTATCCCAAAATAGGTTTAACCAATGTATCAAGTTTGCATGTCTACTCTGTAGCACTGTGACAAGTGTATCTATTTGAATTTGTGCTGCCTGATCAGGGGATAATGCTTGAGTGCCTTGTGAGCTTTCACCCTAAGTTAATCTCCTTGTTGATTGGCCAAAAGTACTCTTAACAGCGTCCTTCAAGTAGTCATTTTCTTTTGTTAGTCTCTCACAGCTCAATTTATATGCATCTTTTTCCTTGATCAACATTCAAGCTTGTTCTTTGTTTAGCTTCGCAACATTGATGCCAATGTTTGCTGTAATCAGAGGGTCAATTTCCCCTGCCTTTAAAGTCATGACATGGTCGAAAGTTTTTTTAGTATCTATGATGGCTATCTTCTTATGGGGAGGATATAGTGCCCATATCATCAATGAATTTTCATCATTATTATATCTTGTGCCCATATACACTTCATTAACTCCCTCTAGAGTGAGTTTATATTTATCGTCTGTACTATTTAGAAAACTATCAAAAACTAAAGCAGAATTCAAATCAAGACCAGCAAAAATCATAACCCCTGCATCTTTAAGCAATTATCTACCCCTGCTACGGGTCATATCCTGCATCTCCTTATCTACTGTTATTTTCAGCATATCTAGCAATTGTCTTTCATTATCAACAGAGACATCATCCACTGATTCTCTAATTTCTTTCCCTTTGCATTTATACAAAAATGACTTAAACTCTTTCGAATGAATAAATTTATCATCAGAAATGAAAGAATCATAAGCTATCTAACGTGGATCTTCATCAGTAGACCCCTCCTCATCATGTATTACAACAGGACATTGATATTATTGCATTTTTCTCTTGGACATTTGTATTGTTTTGTCTTGTGGCTCCCCTTGCCTTGCAGGTTCTTCATCTAAAGATACCACTTCAATTTCTGTCAGCTATTTTCTTTTCTCACTTAGATCCCTGTTATATTTTTCTACCACTAATTCTACCTCAGCCTCTTCTAGGTTTCTAATAACATCATCATGTGGATAAGGGATGTGTATAAATCCATTGAGGTTTTGTTTCCTTCGAGCAGAGTCAATAAAACCTTCAGGGTCAAACCCTTTCCTTACCTCATCACTCCTCATGTTATAATGCATCAGTTTATCCATAATGAGATTGTAACCTTCTTTGGACACCACAGTAAAATCTCTAAAACATAAAGTGCTGGGCATAAAAGATTGCTTATCATGTGAGCTCAAATGCATTACATTCAAGTAGTGCATCTGTTGAATTATTTCTAAATAAGCAATTCTGTTAGGGACAGTTTTGGACAAGATGAATGGATTGTCTTCAAAACCATATACTCTAATCATGGTAGCATCTTCAAAACAATACCAGTCTCCCCAATTATGAGTGATAGTAGGGGGGCCACCAAAATCTCTTAGCTTGAAAAACCTTTTTATCTTAGTTGAGATTGAGTATTCACAAGGGTGGTTAAAATATCTGTACAGTATTTTTACACAGTGTTCCTCAAATTGGGCATAACAAGAATGGGCATACCTGTTGTCCCATATTCTAGTCCACATTTGTATTGGTAACTTTTTCCCCCTCTGGTCTACAGGAACAACTTTAAATTCACTTGGCTATAACCCTACTTCCTGGCCAAAATTTAGCACCATGTGCATAAGCAGTGAGTAATGCTCAAAACAGCATGCTGGGGAACTGTTTCTCATTGTAGTCAAGCCAAAATCTATTCTATTAACAACATAAGCAGCATAGTCAAACTGCCTTGCATTATGACACTAGATGTTAGTAGCTGTAACCACAAAAGGGATTGTCATGAACTCAGGGACCTTTGATCCCAAGACTTGGCCCATAGAATAATAAGTGTGTTGTATATATGTTGATAACTGAGAGGGGGGGGGGTGAATCAGTTATCCTAATTATTTCTTCTTCTGAACTTTCTTATTAATCAATGCAGCATTGAATCAAACAAACAAACATTACCATGAAATGAAAAAAACACATGACACAGTATTTTTGACGTGGAAACCATGTTAAGGGAGAAAACCACGGGGTGATTAACCCAAAGATTATTCTCTGTTAGAATAATAAGGAATTACAAAAATGGCACTTGCCAATTAGGGCTCATTGCCCGAGCACACTGCTCACAAAGAGGCCCACTGCCTACAAGGAGACACACTGTCTACAAAGTGATAAGAATCATAGTCTTGAACTGATTGGAAGCATCTACATATGCTGGAGTTCAGTTTCGGTTAGGCTCAGTACACTGATCTGCTGCACTTCATCTTCCCTCTATTCTTTATTCTGCTATCCTTTCACATACTGGATCTTTCTTACTACTTTTGCTTTGTTCTGCACTTCTTCGCATACACCATCACACATCACACATTTCACAACTAAATCCATCCTCTATATATATCCCCACAGATAATTTCATCACCTTTCTAGTCGGCATCCGGAACAGTCTAGTTTCTTACAAACTCTGTTCTGTCGGCTGAATCCTTGCTCACCAAGCAGTGCGGATCAAGCATATACTTGTAGATATCATTAATCATGTTGGCCAAACATGATGCATTCCTTCACAACCTTTACCATCAATAGTAACACATCCAAAAAATAGTCTGATACTCTGTCAGTCAGTTCTTCCTCTGTTCTCACTATCTCTCAGGAATCCGGTACTCAACTATTCATATCTTTTTCCTTGTTCATCACCGGAGGCTAAATCTTTGGAATATACCACTCAAGGTAGTCCTCTTGACTTCCCCAAATTTGTACTGTACCAAGACACTTCCTCTGAGAGATCCGGACCAATCTGTCGGACCTTGCCACATGCTCTGTTCTTGTTCACCGGACCACAACAATCTTCATTCTGACTTCCGGTAGAGACACACCATGACTTGCGGATATGTGGGATGACCTTTGTTGCCATCAATGACAACAACCATGAATCCATATAGTGTCTCTTGCCAACAATCTCCCCCTTTGGCATTGATGGCAACACTTAGTGAAAAATGACTAAGTGTTTACACTATGCTCCCCCTTTGCTGATGCTCTGTCTTTATATACAATTCCCGGAACTCCCCCTTAGTTGGATTCCTCATTTTTCACTGCTCCTCACTCCCCCTTTGACATCAATGGCAAAGGGTAGGGTCCGCACACCAAAATTTTCAAAAATTTTCTATACATAGCCGCATATTTACATACTCACATATACTGAAGAATGTCTGCAAAAGATGTCTTCAGTTGGATCAGTTTTGTAGCCCAACTTTGCTTCATTCTATCCAAAATTGAAATGTGACCACTCAACAAAAATGTAAAAGCTTCTGCCCTCTTGAGATCTGTCGGATCATTTGTTTGGGCGGTGGTCTGAGCATCACTGATGGCCTCATGCATAGTTTCTAACTTAGGGATTATAATCCTTCTAAGTTCTCCCATCCGGTTAGTGATATTCTTCCTTTCCTTCTCAAGGTTCTTTATTTCACTCAAGACTACAATAGTCTGACATTCTTGATTTACTATGGAGGAAGAGAGAGGATCAAAACTTTGAGATAAACTTTGTAGTTTGTCCTGTTCCTCTTTTATTTTCGTATCAATTTCTGTTGTTGCCTTTGACCAGGATATACAAAATTTGTAAATGTCACCACCATCCTTAAGAGCATTTTCTAAGCTCTTTATTCCAATGCTCATATTTCTTCTATCATTAGAGATTGATCCTAGTATTTCTGAAAATCTTTTATCCAAAAATTCCTTCCGGACCTTTTCTTCAGCTGATTTTTCTAGAGATTCAAAATGTGTACTAACACTGCTGACTAAGGTTTTGAGATTACCGGAAGAGGAGGCTGCCGGATCTATCTGGACCGATGGCATAATCTTCTCAAGCACTCCGGAGGCAGTCTCTATCAACTCACAGTCTTCCATATGAGACTTTAGTAGTTTCTCTTTGACTTTCTCATTTGCAAATGAGGCTATTTTCATTGTTTGCACCGGTGACAAAGAGTCAAAATCTAATGGTCCTTTTAGCAGGTCTGGTTCATCAATTTCTATAGTGGCTTTTGTCAAGAATTCTTGAACAGTTTGTGCTGTGTCTCTTGCCGGAGACAGATGTTTCTCTATTGGGGTCTTCTCTTTCTCTGCATCCTTGGTGCTGTCAACCTCTTTTTCTTTGACTGCTGCTTCTTTCTCCTGTAGTTTCTCTTCTTCTTGGGATCCGGAGACTGTAGGGGAAACTGGAGGAGAGTTGTTAGTCTGTTCAAGGCCCACTTCTTCCGGAGCAGATGATTCCAAGTCCACAGCTGTTTCTGCACCTAAGTCCTCTACAACAGGAAGATTGAACCTTTTGAAGGCCTTCCGGAGGATTTCTTCTATCTCTTTGGCCACCTTGTCAGTCTCACCAAGCATGAGTTGATTCATCCTGGCTTTACTTCTGAACTCATCTTTGCAGTCTTTGAATATTATGTTCATTGTCTTGGGATCAATTTGAGGATATAGCTAAATAGCTATCTGCTCCCGGATCTCAAGATCTTTTGCATGAGCATTATTCTTTCTTATTTCTAATTCCTTTTCTAGGCTTTTAGGAATTAGAGATATGATCTCAATGAAAGCCTTATTGTATATGTTCAGATACTTGATTGTGGCTTCCTGCAGAATCTTTTGGTCAGCCTCATTGTAGTCATCATAAAATTCAGTCATTGGTTGAAGGTTTCCATCCACCGTAACCGACTTGATTACACTCTCTAGAGACAGAGTGGGCTTTTCAACAAATACCTCTGCCATTTCATCCTTGTCTTGGCCTGTGGAGGGTTTACCGGATCCTTTCTTCTTCTGCTTCTTTATTTCTTTTACTCCCTCATCTGACTCAGTTTCCTCTTCATCCTTTTGGCTTTCATAAGCCCTTGTGGCTTTTGTCTTAAATCTTTTACCGGATGCCTGAACTTCTGGTTTTGAACTTTTGGTTGTGGGAGGTGCAGATCTTTTTGATGATCTGGTCCGGGTGGAAGTTTCAACCGGAACACTTTCTTTACTTTTCTTTTCTTCCTCAGCCTTTCTCCTCTTTTCCCGACTGGCATCAAGTGCCTCTTTTGAGATGCCTAGGCCTTGAGCAATATGCTCTACTTCTTTTCTCACCTTCCTCTTTATCTCAGGTTCCCTGAGTTCTACATGTATCTTTACACTCAGCTCTTCAAAGGTTCCAAACCTTTCTACCTTTGGATCTTTGGGCTGACTTAGCATGTGTTGAACATGCAGTTCCACTATTTGTTCATCCACTTCATACCCCATGGGCATGATCCATACAGTTCTTGGTTCTACTGCCTCCATTAGACACTGAACTGTTTCTACCATGAAGCATACTGTGTCTTTGTACTTTTCAACAAGGGATTGGGGTATTCTTTCTCTTGCATGCATCATGCTTTGGAAGTTCTTGAAATATCCCCATAGAGCTGTGTTTCTTGCTTTAGCATCCCCAAGTCCATGCAAATAGTCTCTAATTTGGATGGCAACCGGTCTGTCATTCTGCCATATCCATCCACTGGATCCGGGAAGTTCATTCATGTAGTAAAAGAAGAGACAAAGGATCAGATTGCCATACTTGAAGGAGTTTTTCTTGTCCTTCTTAATCTTCTGCAGATTTTCAAAAAGTTGGTTTACAAGAAGCTCACACAAGTCATAGTCTGCATTCTCCTTTAACATTTGATAAGCTATGTAGATTGCAGTTCCCGGTACTGAATTTTCCCTACTGGAGTGATAGATTTTGTAACCAATTATCATAGATGCAAATTTGACATCCGGTTCAGTGATGTCATCAACTGTCATAGCTCTCTTGTCAAACTTGGATCCGGTTGCATCACTAACTGTCTGATTTTTGACAGACTTGAGAACAGGTAATCCACCGGATGAATGCAGACCGGTTACAGCCCTAATTGCATCTTTGGTAATCTTGAAGGGCTTGTTCAACCATAGGAAGTTGTCATGTACTCTACTTAGTACATACCGGACCCATTCATCTTCTTCAAAACAGGGGAAATGAATGCATTGTGCAAAGTGTTTGTCTCGGATGGCTTTGTACTGTGGTTTGATCTCAAAGGAGTCATCTATCAATTGTTTGTGATAGATATCCATCAGTTTTGATTCTCCAAAGTCTTCAAAATTTGCATGGATGTAAACCCTAATGTCTTCCGTATGCAATACACCATGTGGAACACTAGAGAAGGCTCCTAGTGGATCTACCTCCAAGGATTTGTAAGGATGTTTCTTGAATGTGGGGCGAGGTCTATCAGAGATCTTAACTATATTCGAAGTAGCCATTCTTCAAAGATTTGCAGTGAGATAATGAAAACAGAGAATACCTTATGCACCTTCAGTTTGCACGGAGTGGTTGGATTGATTTCTTTATGCAATGACTTCGGCAGGAGATCTTTGGTGTGCTTGATGAATCTTGTTGCAGAGCTCCACTTTTTGCTTCTTCTTGAGTGCAGAATGAGCAAATGATTTTTGAGAAATCCCTTATATTGCTCCGCAAACCCTAATATCTGATGGCAATAAATGCTCGACCTATATTATTCCAGTTTGCCTTATCCGGATAGCTTGGAGTATCCCGGATCAGTCCTGATCTGTGAACATCATTCGGATCTTTCAATCATGAGTAAATCAAGGTGACACATTACAAGAACATCCCAAACGTTCTGTCCAGTCCGCAGAATAAAATAATGTACTTCCGGATCTCTCCGGACCCTTTTGTAGTCCTCTGTCATTCCGGAGCATCTCCCGGAACAGGTCTTTACTTGATCGATCACAACTTCTTTATATCTTTATGCAGACCTCTGAAATCTTGTTTGGATCATCTCAGGACTGGTATCTTCAAACCCTTTACTCCGCATCTTGTGCCACATCCGGCACCACTTGATTGGCTGGGGGAACAGGATTTTCTTTGAGTCTCCCCCTGAGCCAGAGCTCACTTTTTAATTTTCGGAAGAAATATCAGCACCAGAGTCTGGTGCGGATCCAACCTCTACATTCTCTGAACTTTTCTTCACCCAAATCTTGCTCATCTGATTTCTAACTTCATCCGCATTCATCTTTTGTTTACCCTTGTCTTGATTCTGATTATACACCGGACCTCTTTTGTCCTGATTCTTGCTTCTGCAGACTTTAGCATTATGACCAGACCTATTACAGATTTGGCAAATAACATTTCTTTGCATATTTGACTGATAACCTCTTGATCTGCATTGATTAGCCATATGACCTACTCTATTGCATGTAAAGCATCTACCTTTGAATGATTTTTTTACTTGCATATTTCTGCATTCATGGGATTTGTGTCCATACCTTTTGCAGTTAAAGCACTGTCTGGAGAAGGATGAATTAATCTGATTCATTCTCTTTCTGCACTGATTAGCTTTGTGACCAAAGTGGTTGCAGCTGTGGCAGTATCCATTGAAAGATGGATATCTTTGAGCATTGGGCTGTCTTACCGGAGGTCTTCTAGGCCTATTCCTTGGATTTTCTGATCCAAAATTCTTTTGACCGGATCCGGAGCTTTCTCCTTTCTCATATCCCAAACCATACTTATCATCTATCCTCTTTTGACTTCCAAGAAGTACTTCAAGTTGGGCAGAACTTATCTTGAATTTTTCTTTATATTCATTTGCTGTTTGAAGATCTCTTTTGAGAGAGGCAATTTGATCCTCAAGTTTTTCTTCATTATCTTTGGCATCTTCAAGATCAGATTCAAGATGTCTGATAATCCTGTCCATCTGGTGGCATTCTTCTGATTTTTCTTTAAGAGGTTGTCTTAGATTGTCTTCAGCTTTTCTTTTTTCTTCAATCTCTTGAGTAAACTTTATAGTTCCTGATTCCATTTCATGTCTTAACATAATGACTTCTTTTGATAACTTTTCACATAACTTGGTTTGCTCAGTCAATTCTTCATTTGTATTGCTTTCTTCACTTTGTCTTGCCAATTGTTGGAGCAGCTCCTTTCTCTTTTTCATAGAGAGACTTAATTTGTCCTTTAATTCTCTCATGAATTCATCAGCCTGTTTGAGTCTTTCCTTTAATTCATTGACTTCAGAATTTGACTGTTCAAGATCCTCAAGGGTAGTCTTGAGTTGCTCCCTTAAACCATATGCATCCATTTGAACTCCCAGATCTTCCTCAAGCTGTTAGGCTCTATTAGGAGGAACCTTGCTCTGATACCAATTGTTGATAACTGAGAGGGGGGGGGTGAATCAGTTATCCTAATTATTTCTTCTTCTGAACTTTCTTATTAATCAATGCAGCATTGAATCAAACAAACAAACATTACCATGAAATGAAAAAAACACATGACACAGTATTTTTGACGTGGAAACCCTATTAAGGGAGAAAACCACGGGGTGATTAACCCAAAGATTATTCTCTGTTAGAAGAATAAGGAATTACAAAAATGGCACTTGCCAATTAGGGCTCACTGCCCGAGCACACTACTCACAAAGAGGCCCACTGCCTACAAGGAGACACACTGTCTACAAAGTGATAAGAATCACAGTCTTGAACTGATTGGAAGCATTTACATATGCTGGAGTTCAGTTCCGGTTAGGCTCAGTACACTGATCTGCTGCACTTCATCTTCCCTCTGTTCTTTATTCTGCTATCCTTTCACATACCGGATCTTTCTTACTACTTCTGCTTTGTTCTGCACTTCTTCACATACACCATCACACATCACACATTTCACAACTAAATCCATCCTCTATATATATCCGCATAGGTAATTTCATCACCTTTCTAGTCGGCATCCGGAACAGTCTAGTTTCTTACAAACTCTGTTCTGTCGGCTGAATCCTTGCTCACCAAGCAGTGCGGATCAAGCATATACTTGTAGATATCATTAATCATGTCGGCCAAACATGATTCATGCCTTCACAACCTTTACCATCAACAGTAACACATCCGGAAAATAGTCTGATACTCTGTCAGTCAGTTCTTCCTCTGTTCTCACTGTCTCTCAGGAATCCGGTACTCAACTATTCATATCTTTTTCCTTGTTCATCACCGGAGGCTAAATCTTTGGAATATACCACTCAAGGTAGTCCTCTTGACTTCCCCAAATCCGCACTGCACCAAGACACTTCCTCTGAGAGATCCAGACCAATCTGTCGGACCTTGCCACATGCTCTGTTCTTGTTCACCGGACCACAACAATCTTCATTCTGACTTCCGGTAGAGACACACCATGACTTGCAGATATGTGGGATGATCTTTGTTGCCATCAATGACAACAACCATGAATCCATATAGTGTCTCTTGCCAACAATATATGGTTCAAATATTGCTACATGAAAAGGACCATCATTCTCTGTTAGAGGCATCAATTCTCCTTCAACTCTAGGCCTATGAATGGGAAACCTCCATCCATTGTAGGTTGTGTCCATTCTCTAGTATTCCCTCTCTAGGTCCTCATAAATAATGGGGACAGTGCATAAATCATCTAAGTTGAACACTTCACAAATGACATTTTTTGACAAATGTACAATTGGCTCCCCTTGTGGGTTGCATATAGCCTTTAGACTTGGATTTTATTATTTGGCAAGAAGCTGGAGGAGTTCAACATTCAGGAATACATCAAGCACAACTAATTTTCCCAAATTCAAGTGCCATGGGTTTGATAGTGGAGCATTCCTAAATCTTCTATTATAGTGGAATCTGAAGAGTTCATATCCCCTGATCGGGATCCAAATATTTCCTAAGCCTTTACATTTGTCTTCTAATTTTTCCATTTTTGCGCTAAGTTGAGCAGATCTCCTGGCCTTGGGAGTTGACCCCGGCAACTGATCAATTAAATCCTGATTGAGCTTTTTATCTTTTATCTTTTCTTCAAGGGTTTTATCATTTTTTGTTTGTTAGATTTACTTGTTTCCCCTTGTGATTTTCTACTTTTGCCCTTTCCTGGAGTCTGGATTTCCAAATTTTGACAGAAAAATCCAAACACAGGCTATAACACAATGGTTCGTATGTATGTACCTGTTGTCTGTGGCTACAATCGAAACCCTCTATTTGCGCTTCAAAATTCTTTTATCCCTCTTCTCAAACAACCCTGCCAATTGTAATTACAATGATCTTAAAGGATTTCATCACTATCTGCATTTAATCATTTGAGTAATTTCAATGTCATTCATCGTTGTGAAATGTCACATCATCATAACTCCTGTCATCGGCATGATTTTCAAAATGTTTGGGCGACCTTAATATCTCCTCATGGCATGAATAATCAATTGGCATAACCCATCAATTTGTCTTCCCGATACTATGTTGAATCATATCAAAGTGAGTGCAACCATCAGCATGACTTCTTTCATCGTCATGTGTTTCAAATTTCCTTCGGATATAGTGAGTGTTACCGATATAACTATCGGTGAGAGTCTCACCGATATGTGTGACAACAATTTGTTATCGGGATGATCAATACCATTGGGATAACACATTTATGTTTCCCCGAGCTTCGTCATCTTCCCAATAATCTTCTATACTCTGGATCGGAAGGACTATCTTACTGTCTCACTGATATGGTTATTGGTTAAACTTCTTATCAATGGGTATAATCTTATTTCCATCAGAGTGAGATATACCATCAAGGTAATCCTTTTCAAATCACCCGACCACAGTTATCTCCCTGATGACCACTTTCTATTCCTTATTGAAGAGAACCTTTCAAAGTGTCACCGACACCTTTTTATCACTGTGACTTGTGAGTCGGTAAGATATAAGTACTTCATTCTGATATGTTGAGTCATGCTGATGGATAGGTGTATCGGTGTGACTCACACCGAAAGTGCTTTTTATTGTTTCGCCAAGACACTGGAGTATCAGAGACTCATTAATTGTTTATCCCGATGTTCATTTCTTACTGATGGCTATCATTTCCTTTGTCCCCATAGGATGTTCGGTGAGACTTTTGCCGAAATGCTTCATCAGTATGATATATGTCGTCGGGGTAATTTTTAAAGCACCACCCGATGGCTATTAGTCATACCGATCAGTGTGATTGCTTGATTCTCTTACCGATAAAGGCCATCGGTATTACTTCTTCCATCGGCAACTTCTACAAATCTCTCTCCGATCTTTACTCTCATGCTAATAGTCATTTTCATTGATTTCTTATGTATCGGCATAAGCAACACAAAGTCTTGCCAATAGATTAAAATTTAGGTAATTTTGCATTGCTTAGCCATGGACATCTTGTAGGATGTATCAATTTTTACTATGGTTTTGGGATGTTTTATGATTTGCTCAGATATGGTGAAGTGAGAATACAGTAAAAATTTTAAATTTTTACTATCTCAATAGTGGCTCTGTCTAGGATGTATACTCCCTATGAGTATAACAAGGATCCAGATCTCCTGGGGAAATAGACCACATGTTTTATTTAATTGGGGTGATGATTTTATGAAAATGGAAAAGGAGAGTGACAAATGATGGGGAACGGGAATGATTCCTAAACTACTGTGCATGGAATAAAATATTTTGAGAATTGTTTGAGGGTTGTCCATGCACTGGCAATGCTCAATCCTCCTTGTACATGTTTATGAAAAGAACAACTTTAAATATTGCCCATGCACAGGCAATTCTTGCTCTTCTCTAGACATATTTTACAAGTAATAAGAGTCATCACCTCCTTTGCTAGTTATAACAAAAGGACCTAACTACAGGGCTTCAAATTTTCCATGCTTTCCTTTGTCCTGATACCTTGCATTCCACATTAGTACCAGATCATTTATTTCAAACTTTCTATCTTTGGCCTTTTTGTCAAAGAGATATTTTACTTGTGATTGTAACTTAACATTCTACATTTGAGCTATTCTTCTTGTTTCATCCAATTCTGCAAGATGTTCCAACCTCTCCTCCATTGGTTTAGGAACATTTAAATCTTCTTGAAGGATGAACTTGTAAACTGACATGAGATTTTCTAATGGTATTCTTTCTTGTGTTCCATACACTAGTTCAAAAGGAGATCTCCCAATTGCTCTTTTTATAGTGATCCTGTCAGCCCATACTACCATTCTTAATTTTGAATCCCACACTTTTTTGTTTCTATCCAACATTCTTTTTATGATTTTCAGGAGACTTTTGTTACTTGATTCTGCTTATCCATTTGCTTGTGGGTGATAGGGGGCAGCATAGGACATAGTGATGCCATGTGTATTACAAAATTTTTTAAATTCCTCAGATCTGAAACACATTCCATTATCTGTAATTAACCTTATTGGAGTGCCGAATCTAAACATAATATTTTCCATCAGAAAGTTAATTACCACCCTACTTGTTGCCTGTTTGGTTGGAATTGCCTCCACCCATTTTGTGAAGTAATCAGTTGCCACCAAAATCCATTTGTGTCCACCACTTGATTTCTCTGCAATTTCTCCAATGAAATCAATACCCCATTGATAGAATGGAGCCTCAATTTGCATGGGTTTTAAGGGCAATGCTCCCTGATATCTCAGCTTACCTGAAAAATTCTGACATGCCTCACATTTTCTAGTGTAATGATATGAATCATTAAAAACTTTAGGCCAATAGTATCCAGCCCTTAAGATCTTGTGGGCTGTGGTCCTAGTTGAAAAATGACCTCCGCACATGCCTTCATGCAATTCCTTCATGATATGTTTTGACTGATGCTCATCTAAGCATAGCAGTAAGATTCCATCTCTATTTTTCCAGTAAAGATCCCCATCAATAAATACATATTTTGAAGCTTGTAATTCAAGTGTCCTCCTTTTGTTATCATCATACCCCTTAGGACACTTCATATGTTTTAGATAATATATAATGTCATAATACCATGGAGTATGCTCAATACTAGAACTTGTATTATCAACATCATTAGCACCACATATCTGGGAAGCCTCGAGATTACTTTCAGCCATCAACCTAGCAATGCCTTGTCCTCTCACTAGTTTAGTGATCTGGATTTCAATATCAAATTCCTGAATTCTATTGATCCACCTGCATCTTCTACCAGTGACTTTGGTCTAGACCAATACATCCTTAACTGTAGCATTTGGCACATATGTTATGATTTTAGCTCCCACCAAGTATGGTCTAAAGGTTTTTACTTCCTTTACCAATGCATATGCCTATTTTTCAACAATGTCATATTTTAACTCTGCATTCTGAAGGGATTTGCTAAAAAATGAGATGGGCTATTCATATCCATCATTATTTTTCTGCAATAGCACTGCTACAACTGTATGGTAAGAGGTAAATGAAAACAATTGGAATGGTTTATTGAAATCTGGGGATATCAAGACAGGAGCTTCTTTGATTGCTTTCTTAATAGTAGAAAATGCTTCTATTGTTTCTGTCATCCATTTCACCTCTAAGTTTTTCTTCAACATCCTTGATATAGGGCAAATAATTTCTGCAAAATTTGATATAAATCTCCTGACAAAGTTAATTTGACCAAAAAATGACTGTATAGCCTTCACATTCTTAGGAATAGGGACTTGGTCAATTGCTTTTACCCTCTCCAGATTTATCTTCACTCCATCCTTGGAAACTATGTGACCAAGTAATTTCCCCTCTGTCACTACAAAATGGCACTTCTTAGGATTCAATGAGATCCCATATTATAGGGCTCTGATAAATATTTTCTCCAAATGTGTGCAATGATCCTCAGCCCTTTTAGAATATGTCATCAAGTCATCTTGATATACTATCATAATTTTATTAATTAACTCAGCAAAAGCCACATCCATTGCTTGTTGAAATGTTGCTCCAGTATTAGTAAGTCCAAATGGCATTCTCAAATATACATATGTTCCCCATGGATTGGTGAATGCAGTCTTAAATTGCTCTAATTCTTTGACTTTCACCTGATTGTACCCTGAAAAACCATCCATCATTGACAACAATTCACATCCAGTAACCTTTTGTAATATTGCTTCCATATTGGGGAGGGGATAGTTATCTTTAAGAGAAGACATGTTTAAATTCTTGAAATCCACACATAGTCTAATATCACCATTCTTTTTTTTGACAGGCACTAAATTAGATACCCAGGAAGAATGTCTGATAGGTTTAATGATAGCCCCATCCCTTAATTTTGTAAGTTCTTCTAGCATTTTAGGAGCTAAGGTAGGATTGATTGGCCCCTATTTTTGCCTGAATGGTTTAGCATCCGGTTTTAGTGATATCTCATGTTGAAATAGATCCTCTCTATATGCTTTTAAATCATCATATGACCAAGCAAATACATGCTTGAACTTCCTATGTAAATTGATGATTCAGCTCCTGATTTTTGGGTTAAGATTTCTTTCAATATACACATTCTTTGGGGCTAGTTGTGTCCCCAAATTGATCTCTTCAAGGTCATTCGGTGCCACTGGTGTGTCTTTCATTTCAAATCTGTCATGTCCATTGAATGCCTTTTCCAATGCTATAAATCCCTTAGGTATCTTATTGGTTTTTAACTCAACTATCTCTTGACCAAAAAGGGTTTCCTTCCCATCATGCTCTTCTACAAATGCGTTGAAATCAATCTCTTGATTTTCATAATAATCAGCACAATGTAAGAAATTAATTATATCAGCATCGTTATCAAACACTTGCCAGTTATGTATATTATCTGGGATGGTGGGTCTGGTTTTGAATTCTACTTCTGTAATTCCTCCCAATGTGGCATCATCCCTTTTCAGTGCAATATTTGCTAGAAAATCTGCCATAATGTTTTTAGACCTATCAATCCAGTTGATTGAAAAGGCATCAAACAATTCAATACTATCCCAGATTGCATTTCTGTACTGTCTCAACCTCTTGTTTTTTGATAGGTATTTTTCTCTCACTTGGGAAGTGACCAATTCAGAATCACCATATACAACTAACTTTTTTATTTTATACTTAGTGGCTATGTTCAAACCAATGAGCAAGGCTTTGTACTCTGCCACATTGTTTGTGCTTTCAAATGTTAATAGAAAAGAGTATTTGAAAGTTTTACCTCTTGGTGAAATAAAAACTATTCCAGCTCCATTTCCTATTTTGCTGCAGGCACCATTAAAATACATCTTCCATACATCATTTTCTTCTTTCATAGATTTAGTATGTATTGGATCAGTATTATGCACCTCTGGTATATTTTCTCCAACCTTGAAAGCTCCCAAATCTGTATCACAGAAGAAATTTATTTGATGCCAATCCAATCTTTCTATAATATTCTCATACCTTGGCTCTCTGTACAGCTTGATTTATTTGCCTCCCACTGGTATGGTGGCATATGATAAGTCCAATTGGACATTCCCTCCTGCCATTGCAGCCCATTGCCTTGATAGAAGCATTCCATAATACGGTGGGATGTCAACCACAGTAATATCAATGTTATAAGTTGCTTCAGGGTGTGAGGAAAGTTTTATCCCACATCTCTCATAATACCAACTACTAGGATAGATCTATTATCCATTGCATAACACTAGTCGAATGTAGTATCAAATCACATTCCCAATTCTTTCATAACTGCTATTGGCATGATTTTCATGGCAGCTCCTGAATCAATCATGCAATTCCTGACTATCCTGTTCTTGATTAATAATGTAGTGTAGAAAGGGTCTACCTGTGAAGGATTCTTTGTAAGTGTATCACCAAGGTATACCTTAGGCATTTGGAATGTTTCTTTATGAACATTATTTGTTCTACTTTCATGTCCTTTATGTTTTTGACTTGGTGTATTAGAAATCAGCTTAACAACCATATTCCTGTATTTATCAATCTTCATCATTTCTAAAA
The DNA here is from genome assembly GCA_027924645.1 of Cunninghamia lanceolata. Taxonomy (NCBI): domain Eukaryota; kingdom Viridiplantae; phylum Streptophyta; class Pinopsida; order Cupressales; family Cupressaceae; genus Cunninghamia; species Cunninghamia lanceolata. The sequence goes on from BSBN01000062.1 coordinate 3,145,883, forward strand.
GTGGAACTGATATTTTTACCTGAGATACTGCATGAGCAATATCAAAAGAGTGGGCTATAGTCTGATCACTCTTCTCTGTCTTTATATTTTCTTTTTCTTGATTTTGTAATTTTTCTTTCGTTTTATCCTTACCACCCTTTTCTGGTTCTTTAGATGATGACTTTGCACTATTTTTCTTATTATTTTGATCTTTTATGAATACACTCCCCGGTGTCCCTTGTTCAACATTTGCATTTTTAGCTTGAGCTATTACAGCTATAGTAAGAGCTTCTCTTTCATCATCAGTAGGTTTTCTCCATTGTCCATATGGCTGATCGGCATAGTAAGTAGGTTCATCATAACCACCTTCCTGATCTGAGAACACTTCCTGTTCTCCCATGTTGACATGATGCCTCTGGTTTCCTACATTGTATTCATATCCCTCATCCTCTGTAGAAGAGTAATCTTCAGTTACCACACATGGTGTATCCTACATCATATGTATGGTGTGGTTGTCTCTATTATAATTGTATAACATTTCTTCTTGTTGTACTAATTTAGCTACCTCACAATATTCAGGTAAATGTGGTAGAATGCACACCAAACACCAAGGTTTATTTTCCACCATATATGCCATGTTTCTTTTCAGGGGATTAGGGGTATCCTTGCCATAATGTGGCTTTCTATTATTATCGATGGGTTTTCCATGTTTCCAATTTGTATTGTACGGCATATCATGCAACCTAGGCCTTTCATGCCTATGTTGACCTTCTTGTTTAGTCTGTTGAACATTTTGGTTTTGAGGACTTCTATAGTTATCTCTCTTGCTAACCATACCTACAGCTTTCCTATTGTTCTCAATAGTTAAAGCCACTTTCTGAGCTTCAAACAGGGTTGTAAGACACCGATTTCTAAGCTCATACCCTATCTTGGGGTCAAATGCTTTCATATAAATGCTCAGTGCTACTGGATCAGATAACTTGGAGCCATGTGGTACCTTGTTATGTAGTTTGGAAAATTTTAGGTTGGAATCATATACTGGTTCATTTTGATACTTATGTATACTTATCAATTCATGTAATGCAAACTCAGGGGCATATTGGTTGCCATACTACTCCGTAAACTAATTATGGAAATCAGTGATTGAACTGATTGAGGCGTCAGGCAGGCTGTTAAACCAATCTCTGGCATCTTCAGTGAGGGACATCATGAATAACCGCATTCTAATATCTTCCCAGTCCATACCAATATCTTGCACGAAAGCATTGAAACTTCTGACATGATCTTTAGCTGATATTGCATTATTTCTAGTAAACTTGGGAACCATATTTCTCCAAGTACTATCCATAGGATATGGATACAACTGATATCTAGTTAAATTAAATTGGCTACATATGTTTGTAATGTTTTGAGGTGGAAAGTTCATGGGTGGTGGATTAGGATAGTAATTATATCCACCTAGAGGCTGATAATAGGCATGTTGTTGTTGTTGGTTCATGTAGGGATTTTACGGTCTATAATACTGTTGGCTAGGGGGCAGGTAATAATTTGCCATATGTTGAGATGTATTATGTATGGGAGGTGGTCTAGGGTTTTGGGGAATAGTATTTTGATTACTTTCGGCAGCATGTGAATTTTGAACACCACCTGTATTTTGCTGTAGATTCCTTAAAGTGTTTCCTCTATGCGGAGGTACATATTTTGGGGGGACTGTTTCAGCTTTACTCTTCATCTGTTGAATCTACTACTATAACGACCTTTTATCCTCCTATATCTTAAACATTTCCAATTCTTTTCAGAGCTTGAGCACCTCCTGCTACTCCTCACTTATACTTCCTAGATTCTCTGGATTGTCATTTATTTCTTGACTTGAGAATCCATGTTTTACCCCTCCCCCCTGATGTAATGACATCTTGAAATCATATTCATCTTGTTTTTTATCAATATCCCTCATGACCTGTGCTTCATATTCAAGTTGTTCTTGAGGATCCGGTTTGTATCTTGCCAAGATATCATCATTCACTCCATTGAGATTTTCATTAGAATCATGCAAGGGTGTGAACTTATTGTGAATTGCAATAGTTTGCTCCATATCATCCTCTTGACCATTTTGATGATTATCTTGATGAGAATAATTCGAAGTTCCATTTCTTTAGGAAATGTTTCTAAGTGGTGGAGATGACTGCAATTTCTTGCCTTCCATCTTGGATCTCCTACCACCCATTTTGTATTAGTTTTCTGTAAAAACAGTCACTAGAGTCGCCACCTATTTTGTAAATAGGAAAAGTTTGTAATTTTATCTTTCTAGGTTCTTGTTACCAGTAGAGTTACCAATTGAAAGTTCCTGAAATGACTCTATGAAAGGAATAATTTACTTCTAAGGCCTTTTATTTAGGTCCCCAGTAGAGTCGCCAATTTGTTAGGTCTCAAAAATACAGGTTGCTAATCCTAAGAGGATGCTAGACTCTATGTTTAGATTAGCAATGTTTTTGAACTAACTTAACGAAATCAACCTTTAGGGTTTGATGATTTCCTAAACATTAGGTCCTGCTACACCTAGGTGGGTGAACCTTGGGAATTAAGGTAGACTAAATGTAAATGTATTGACTAACTGAATCTATCTACAATGGCATATGGTACAGGATAGATGAAAGTTTGCTAACTAATTCTTATATCTAACTAATGGTTGGTATAAATTGTATAAGTAATATCAAGGTAAAAAGGATTTAAATAATGAATGGAAATAAGACCAGTGCTTTGTTGGGTAACAGAGTCAAATGAAGGACTAAGGCTAGTGGCTTATAGTGGGCAATAATTCTAACTGTTTGGCACAATTTTAGTTTATAACCTGTATAAACGTGCAGGGAGATGACTGACAAACTCTTCTTATTTATCCAACCAATATAATCAAATATCTTATAATTCACCAGAAGCTATTTTAATCCTTTCTTGAAGGAACCAATTGAGTGGAATATGTAAGAATAACAGATAATATTAATTTGGAGACAGAATGGCAATCCTAATTATATGGCTCTTCTTAGTGATCCAAACTAACACTTCCAGACTACTATGACTGATCAGGAGGAATTTAATTCCTATTATAGAAACCAATTAATCAAACCACACAACTGCAACAAATGTGTATTGACAAATTAAATATATACTTGATATATTAATTTGAATAACAAGGAAATACAGAATTGGAGACAACCACACAATTGAGTAAGTTTAACAAACAATTGATGCCAGATAGAACCACTGAATCAGAGAGCTTCAATCTACTTCTTCAAATAAAATATGCAAGATGGTCTTTCTGAAACATTATAAATTATATGTATGTATATATTCTACTGCTGATAATCTTTTAGTACCAATTGTTCAAACTTATATAGGTATTTTTGTGAAGAGACATAACTCTTCAATAAGTCTTTTGGGAAGTTAACAAGATAACATAACCATGATTAGGCTCTATTGAATGATAAGTAAATTTTAGGCACATGGTCCAGGTATTCTTGATCACGATGGAAATCAGTAAGCTCAATGGCATTTCTTGTAATCACATCAATTGTGACCATCTTCTCCAGGTGTTTGCAAGCTTCTCCAGATGCAAAATTTTTGTCTTTAATAGCTCCCATAGCCTCGTGTAATATAGCTTGACAATCAACGTTCCACTCTTCTTTTCTTTTTAGTTCTCCATCATTTATGAATAACGTGGGCACTCCTGCATTTGAAGCTTCAGCACCTTCCTTAGCATCAGTCTTAAGTTGATCGTAGTACTTCTAATGTTGCTCGATCAATTCTTTGGCATTGGAAACACCTGCAATGTCAGAAGCACCTTTACTTTGTATCTCATTCAATTTCTTCTGCACTCTCTGTTCGAGCCTTTCATGTTCTCTAATTGCTTTATAATTCTGAGAGTAATTATCCCAAAATAGGTTTAACCAATGTATCAAGTTTGCACTGTAACAAATGTATCTATTTGAATTTGTGCTGCCTAATCAGGGGATAATGCTTGAGTGCCTTGTGAGCTTTCACCCTGAGTTAATCTCCTTTTTGATTGGCCAAAAGTACTCTTAACAGCATCCTTCAAGTAGTCATTTTCTTTTGTTAGTCTCTCACAGCTCAATTTATATGCATCTCTTTCCTTGATCAACATTTGAGCTTGTGCTTTGTTTAGCTTCGTAACATTGATGCCAATGTCTGCTATAATCAGAGGGTCAGTTTCTCCTGCCTTTAAAGTCATGACATGGTTGAAAGTTTTTTCAGTATCTATGATGGCTATCTTCTGATGGGGAGGATATAGCACCCATATCATCAATGAATTTTCATCATTATTATATCTTGTGCCCATATACACTTCATTAACTCCCTCTAGAGTGAGTTTATATTTATCGTCTGTACTATTTAGAAAACTGTCAAAAACTAAAGCAGAATTCAAATCAAGACCAGGAAAAATCATAACCCCTACATCTTTACAAAATTGTCTACCCCTACTAGGGGTCATATCCTGTATCTCCTTATCTACGTTTATTTTCAGCATATCTAGCAATTGTCTTTCATTATCAACAGAGACATCATCCACTGATTCTCTAATTTCTTTCCCTTTGCATTTATACAAAAATAACTTAAACTCTTTTGAATGAATAAATTTATCATCAGAAATGAAAGAATCATAAGCTATCTGACGTGGATCTTCATCAGCAGACCCCTCCTCATCATGTATTCCAATAGGAGGCTGATATTGTTGCATTTTTCTCTTGGACATTTGTATTGTTTTGTCCTATGGCTCCTCTTGTCCTACAGGTTCTTCATCTGAAGATACACTTGAATCTCTGTCAGCTATTTTCTTTTCTCACTTAGATCCCTGTTATATTTTTCTACCACTAATTCTACCTCAGCCTCTTCTAGTTTTCTAATAACATCATCATGTGGATAAGGGATGTGTATATATCCACTGAGGTTTTGTTTCCTTCAAGTATAGTCAATAAAACCTTCAGGGTCAAACCCTTTCCTTACCTCAGCACTCCTCATGTTATAATGCATCAGTTTACCCATAATGAGATTGTAACCTTCTTTGGACACCACAGTAAAATCTCCAAAACATAAAGTGCTGGGAATAAAAGATTGCTTATCATGTGAGCTCAGATGCATTACATTCGAGTAGTGCATCTACCAAATTATTTCTAAATAAGCAATTCTGTCAGGGACAGTTTTGGGCAAGATGAATGGAGTGTCCTCAAAACCATATACTCTAATCATGGTAGCATCTTCAAAACAATACCAGTCTCCCCAATTATGAGTGATAGTAGGCGGGCCACCAAAATCTCTCAGCCTGAGGAACCTTTTTATCTCAGTTGAGATCGAGTATTCACAAGGGTGGCTGAAATATATGTATAGTATTTTTACACAGTGTTCCTCAAATTGGGCATAACTAGAATGGGCATATCTGTTGTCCCATATTCTAGTCCACATTTGTATTGGTAACTTTTGCCCCCTCTGGTCTGTAGGAACAACTTTAAATTCACTTGGCCACAACCCTACTTCCTAGCCGAAATACAACATCATGTGCATAAGCAGTGAGTAATGCTCAAAAGAGCATGCTGGGGAACTGTTTCTCATTGCAGTCAAGCCATAATCTATTCTATTAATAACATAAATAGTATAGTCAAACTGCCTTGCATTATGACACTGGATGTCAGTAGCTATAACCATCAAAGGGATTGTCATGAACTCAGGGACCTCTGATCCCAGGACTTGGCTTACAGAATAATAAGTGTGTTGTATATATGGTTCAAATATTGCTACATGAAAAGGAGGACCATCATTCTCTGTTAGAGGCATCAATTCTCCTTCAACTCTAGGCCTATGAATGGGCAACCTCCATCCATTGTAGGTTGTGTCCATTCTTTAGTATTCCTTCTTTAAGTCCTCATAAATAATGGGGACAGTGCATAAATCATCTAAGTTGAACACTTCACAAATGGCATTTTTGACAAATGTACAATTGGCTCACCTTGTGGGTTGCATATAGCTTTCAGACTTGGATTATATTGTTTGGCAAGAAGCTAGAGGAGTTCAACATTCAGGAATACATCAGGCACAACTAATTTCCCCAAATTCAAGTGCCATGGGTTTGATACTGGAGCATTCCTAAATCTTCTGTTATAGTAGAATTTGAAGAGTTTATATCCTCTGATTGGGGTCCAAATATTTCCTAAGTGTTTACATTTGTCTTCTAATTTTTCCATTTTTGCCCTAAGTTGAGCATATCTCCTGGCCTTGGGAGTTGACCCCGGCAATTGATCAATTAAATCCTGATTAAGCTTTTTGTCTTTTATCTTTTCTTCAAGGTTTTATCAGTTTTTTGTTTCTTGGATTTACTTGTGTCCCCTTGTGATTTTCTACTTTTTCCCTTTCCCAGAGTCTCCATTTTTAAATTTTGACAGAAAAATCCAAACACAGGCTATAACACAATGGTTCATATGTATGTACCTGTCGTCTGTGGCTGCAATTGAAATCCTCTGTTTGCACTTCAAAATTCTTTTATCCCTCTTCTCAAACAACCCTGTCAATTGTAATTACAATGATCTTAGAGGATTTCATCGTTGTCTGCATTTAATCATTTGAGTAGTTTCAATGTCATTCATTGCTTTCAAATGTCACATCATCGTAACTCCTGTCATCGACATGATTTTCAAAATGTCTGGGTGACCTTAATATTCTCCTCATGGCGCAAATAATCAATTGGCGTAACCCCTCAATTTGTCTTCTCGATACTATGTTGAATCATATCAAAGCGAGCGCAACCATCGGCATGACTTCTTTCATCGCCGTGTGTTTTAAATTTCCTTCCGATATAGTGAGTGTTACTGATATAACTATCGATGAGAGTCTCACCAATACGTGTGACAACAATTTGTTATCGAGATGATCAATACCATTGAGATAACACATTTATGTTTCCCCGAGCTTCGTCGTCTTCCCGATAATCTTCTATACTTTGGATTGGAAGGACTATCTTAATGTCTCACTGATATGGATATTGGTTAAATTTTATCAATGGGTATAATCTTATTTCCATCGGAGTGAGATATACCATTAGGGTAATCCTTTTCAAATCACCTGATCATAGTTATCTCCTCGATGTCCACTTTATATTCCTTATCGAAGAGAACCTTTCAAAGTTTCACTGACACCTTTTTATCGCTGTGACTTGTGAGTCGGCAAGATATAAATACTTCATTCCGATATGTTGAGTCATGCCGATGGATAGGTGTATCGGTGTGACTCACACCGAAAGCGCTTTTTATTGTTTGGCCAAGACACTGGAGTATCAGAGACTCATTAATTTTTTATCCTGATGTTCATTTCTTGTCAATGGCTATCATTTCCTTTGTCCCCATAGGATGTTCGGTGAGACTTTTGCCGAAATGCTTCATCGGTATGATATATGCCATCAGGGTAATTTTCGAAGCACCACCCGATGACTATTAGTCATACCGATCAGTGTGATTGCTTGATTCTCTTACCGATAAAGGCTATCGGTATTACTTCTTCCATCGGCAAATTCTACAAATCTCTCTCCGATCTTTACTCTCACGCTGATAGTCATTTTCATTGATTTCTTATGTATCAGCATAAGCAACACAAAGTCTTGCCGATAGATTGAAATTTAGGTAATTTTGCATTGCTTAGCCATGGACATCTTGTAGGATGTATCAATTTTTTACTATGGTTTTGGGATGTTTTATGATTTGCTCAGATATGGTGAAGTGAGAATACAGTAAAAATTTTAAATTTTTACTATCCCAACAGGTTGTGGGTGACCTATGGTGAGAATGAATCTCCAGAGTGGGCTGGTTCCCATACAAAATCATCTAAACTATAGAACCTTCTGAGGAAAAGGGTTTAGAAAGATAACTCAAAATAAAAATTCTAAACTCTTAACAGGTGATACACTAGAACTTTACTTATTTTAATGCCTTTACTCACAATCAATCTCAAAACATTAACTTTCACAATCTCACCTAGGACATACAACTCAATAGTAATTTGTATGAAGGCCCAAAAGACTGAACACAACACACAACCTGAATCATATAAAATTCATGCACACAAATTCACAATAGCAAGACATAGAAAGGATTCAATATTTCAAATCACAATGAACATCAATAACTACTGCAAATATGAGACAAGAAATGAGATAGGAATGCTCTGTTGTTTTTATTAAAGTTGAAGGAGTATGAAATCTAAGTACAAATCTCAAGCTTACAAAGCTTTCTGCAATGTGCAAGAAAGTAACAACCAAATCTAAACTCCATAAACTAAGTCTCTTTCCCCTATATATAGCCAAAAAGACATACTAAAATCTCAGCTAGCTGTCTATCCAAAAAAAGAAACTAAAATCTCATTTTCAAGCAAAGGGGAAAAATCCACGAAAGGAGGGCCTAAAACTCATCCAAACTAAGTAAAAATAGGTGGCAAGTTTCCCTAACAAATGGTCCCACAAAAAAGACTCAAAAAATCAGGCTCTAACTGACTAGAAACTGAAATAGAAACTTTAGTTTGCCCAATTTTTTCCTATTTCACCCAAAAGAACTCAAATTCAAATAGGAAACATTGCTTTGATTTAGCTTCATTTTAATAATAATTATTAAAGCAATTTATAAGAACATTTCTTTTAATAATGTTTTACAATACTTGCAGTTTTTTAGTTCTAATTTTTTCACAAAAGGAGGGAAAGAGACTTGATTTTTTTTTATTTTGCAAAATACACAAGGCTTACATGGTTTTAATTATACTTTGCAAAGTATGAAAATTATTTAAGTCATTTGGGTATTTTATTTTCTCCAAAAATCAGACAAAAAGGACTAAAGCACCTAAGGCCTAGGCTCAACCCAACATGTAAATGGGGACAAAATACCACAAGGGTATTAACAAAAGCATTTTAATTTTAAATCAATGTGGAAAATGCATCAAGCTAGAATTAGAGCAAAGGGGAAAACCCTAAGGCAAACTCGAGCCCTAACCTTTCGGCCATTCATTTTGCACTTCATCTTTTGGGAAAAACTTGCTCTGCTAGGCCGCCATGAAGGATTAGGTTTGAACTCAATTCGTCCACCATTTTTGTTGTTTCTAGGAGCCTTCTTTTTTATTTTCATGGGAAGAGGCAGGGTAAGTTGATTTTTGTCACAAATATAACATAAACCTCCATTTTCTTTTCATTTTCTAGCTTCTCAGCCATGACCATGAACATGTTTCTGATGCATTTCATTTTTTTAATATTCTTGTGAATCTCTCCTCTATATTCAAGGCCACCATGGATGTCTTTGAATCTTTCACACTGTAGGTTTCGAATGCATTTTCTTCATAGCAGAAACTTGGGTAACTTTCTATCATTCAAATCTTGCTCATTTCTTTATTATTTGCAAAAAAGATGCTCTATTCAAGCTCAACAAAGGGCATAACAATGAATGTTTTTTACCTTTTGTGAAATAATATAGAAATTTCGGTACACTTTCCCATTGAAGGCCGCAGCCTTTCAAGCTTCTGAGTGTCTCTAAAATTTTGTACAAGCTCGCTTCAGGAAAAAAACAAATTCTCAGGCCAAGGCCTCTCCATCTGGTGTCTTCATGTATTTCATTGTTTATATGTGTCCATTGGAATAGTCTTTGCATACTACATCTAATCTTTTCCAAGTAAACTCATGTAAACCTCATGAAGCTTATATGTGAACTTTAGGGCTCATGGTCTCTAGACTCTTTTGTAATGATTCTTGGTCTTAAGCATGCTTTCCAATGCTTATGTTCATAGTGCTTCCATGATGTATAGTTTATTTGATATGAGGACCTAATGGAAATTATTTCAAACCATAAGACCTCCAACCCTTAGTTGCAAGGATTTCTCAGATGCTAATGCACATCATTTGGGATCTCCTATTATGAAGTTGGTTGAGCAAAATCAATCATTCTCTTAGTGAATTCATGAAGACCTTTGCATTCCTGTGGTATTGTTCACTATATTGCATCATGCAAGATCCTACCTCTTAATCATTACTCTCTTTGTTGGGTCTCTGCTTTAGAAAACCTCTTGTATTATGTTTAGAAGCTCTTGAAAACTCTATGTCATCATTGTCATATAATGTGACTATTTCTAAGACAATAATGATTGTCACCATAGACAAAACAACATTCCCATGTTGTTGGGCATGGCTCTAGGACTAGTCAAAACTTCTTGACTGTCAAACATTGCCAATACAAGAATGCTCCTTAATGCTTTAGACTGCTCTATATGACTGATCTCTGTCCTCATACATCTGCCTCCTAAGATTTGACAATTCTTGCATGGATTTGACAAAACTAAAGAGAAGTTATTAAGCCTTTTTTTATGGCTAATGCCTATCACTTATGGACTATGGAGGATAGTGTCCCATATCTTTTATGTATGCTAACTATTACAAAACTATCTTTACCTTTATGCATATTATCTCATGATGCTAACTACACACTTCTTCTTTGAGTGACTATACCTTAGGACCATGACTGTCTTTTGACATGCAAATCCACCATGATTCACATAGGCTCCTTACACTATCTTACACATCTTTGAAATTGTGCTTTTTTGTTGTTCCTTAACTAGAAAAGTTATTCTCATTGAAAGTTTTGAATGGTTTTCTCTACTTGTTCTTCTTGTGACAGTCCATTGCAACTATAAAGAGGTTGTTTCTTCATGATTTATGATTGCCCATGAATATGGCAATATTTGGGATTTGGTTCATCACCCATGACAGACATTGAGGGTGTTGTGATAGCTAGCATAGCTATTTATGACTGATATTAGTCATTTTGTATGGCTGTCCCAACTTGTTGATATGATTGTCAACAACACTTTTGTCTGCTCCTTATGATACATGATTATTCTAATACCAATAAGTGATTATCTATGATGTTGGGTGCTTGCTGCTCAACTTTTCTCTCATATGTTATCAATTCTCAACAAAATATGTGTAGCACTATATAATACCTGTAAGAGGTATTGCTTAAAATTAATCTCTAATGCTTGTTCAATGGCATTTATGACTACTTTTGTGTTGTTCATGTCTCTGCCGCTAAAGCAAAATCTGAATATCATGTTTTTATCTTACTTCAAATATAATGTTGTCCTCAAGCAAAAATGATTGCTTCTCTTTATGCAAGCATTGTTTATCATCATTTCCCACCTTTTGATGGAGGTACCTTCAAAGTACATACTCCAAATAACAAAACAACAACAAGCAATGATGAATGGTAGCAATATGATATAGTAACAACACTATGTAAACAATCAATGTTAGCATGGCATACTTGTATCCAAACATAACTCCTTCAATGAAAAGATGATGCATTTAAATTTTGTTCTGCACTTTATTTAGGCATTCAAATGAGCTCATTGCTCATTTGTGATTTTCACTTCATTGCACTTGAATTGATTGTCATGAATGAGCAATGAGTTTGAGACTCTTGCAATCACTTTATGAGTTACTCCTTCAGCTGAAAATATTTCAATTTGAGCATTATAAATATGAATTCCTATCTCAATCCCCTTCTAAGAAGTAGGGGTAGCATGTTGGGCTCAACCCTTGTGGGAGCCCATTTTTGCAGCACATGCTATGATGTCTTCAGAAATGGATCAGCAACATGCTTTCTCCTATACCTACATAGTCAATAAACATGTTAGTTAAAAAATAGTGAAGCTCAATGCTCTTGTGATATTTTATTTTTTAGGCTCTCTTGCATATATCTAATGTTTGTTGATCTAATGCATCGTAAACATGTGCTATATTTCTATTGATGGCGCATGTGATGAGACTCATATCTGGAGCTCTAATCAATCTCTCTCTTAATCACTACAGGTTCACTTGAAGACCAGGAGCAAGGAGGGGAAAACAACAAAGAAAACCAACACGCAACCATGATAGGCAATGATGGCTATGTTTCTTTTGATGTCTCTTTCTATCATTTAATCTTTAGATGTATATCACATGTCTTATGTTGTGTTGATTCAGCTACCCCCATAGCTTGTGTGGGACATTTGATTACTCCTTTCTTTCCAATGAATATGAATGAAACACTTGTACAACTCTGTGTATACTTCTTTTGTAAAAAGAATGAACATTGTAGCTAATGAATGAAAGCATTGCAAAATGTATGAAGCGACCTCTTATAATTCATGTATTCTCCTTTATACCATAAAGTATTGAATGACAAAATGGATTTTAATTGAAACATATTGCATAATACAACTATACTCCTTCTTTTAAAGTTTAATATATGTGCAATGGTTAAGCAAAGTAGAAATATGTTAAAATATTTTCACCTTTAAATGTAAACAAATTGTTTCAGCTCTACCAATTTAAGCTGTAGGTGAAAAATTGGTAACATTTCTAGTGATTTTTGTTGAATGCTTGTCTGCTAAGCATATAGACCAGTTGCCTTAAACAATCCATGGGTGCAGAGTCCAATCTGCCCCTTTTTAGACTCAGAAAACCATGAACGTGAACTACAAACTACTCCAAATAGTAGTAGAAAACCAAACTGAATGCAAACTAAAGGGCTCTGGTGGCCAAAAAACATGTGCTACAAAACATAGGGAAAGAAAATAACTAAAACAAATGTGCCTTGAGCACTTATTAGTAGCAAATACTATCCCAACCTACTAACTGAAGATAGACTGCCTAAACAAAACCATTTACTGGTTCAAGAAAATAATTGCCCCTCCTTTACAATCTGTAATACTCAATAAGTTTGTGAGTCAACCAAAAGAGATGGAGGAAAATTAAATATCCAACAAGTTGTTTCAACACCTTTCCAAGAAGAAAAATGCAATCACTTACCCACCTAATTTATTTGGTGAACTAATCAAGTGAGCAAGTAGACTAGTTGTGCTCAGCTTGATACCATCCTTGATGATTCAAATCAGTGTCACTATGAGGCTACTCCCTTTTGTTGGCTTCCAACCCAGCCAAATGCCTAATAGGACATCCCCTCGAAAGCTTTAGAATAGAGAGAAAGCAATTTGAATGATTGAAAACAACAACATCACATTCACTTTGCATGATAGCTTGCAATGTTGCTTCCTCCTCCATAGTCAATGGGCCATCCTCCTCCATTAGGGTAGCTAATAGCTCATCAAAGCTATCAACTCTTGGAAGGCTCTTAGTAAGAGTTGGACTAGGCTCAAAATACTCATTATTACTCAAGGAGGTACACTCTAAAATAGGAGTCTCTTCTTCAACAAATGAAGGTAGGTGGTCAAATAATGAACTAGCCTCATTCAACAAACCATCAATTGGCACATCATCTTCAAGCTCCTCTGTACAACAGAAACGCAACTCCTCCAACCAGTCAAGATCATGCTGCTGGTGAGGCTGCTCCATAACCAATGACTTATTTAGGAATATAGCCACTTCCACCTCTTGCTTTTTATGTTCAAGATAACTCTCCTCCAAAGATGCTGGCATAACATCTAAGTGTGAGTAGAAAAGCTCAATTGTAGCTTGAAATAGATCCTCCTCAAGCTCTTGATCATTCAAATCAAGGCCACTTTCACATATCTATTCTTGGATCAACATCTTATCTAAATGGTCCTCATCACTACGGTGGTCAAAACTTGGCATAGCCATGCTATTTTCATTTTCATACTCAAAGTTAGGAAGCTCATCAAACAGATTAACTAGAAACTGAGGTTCAACACTAATTTCTTGCACATTATCTAAGTTTGTAACAGAGACCTTAAGAATCATTCCAAAGCAAATTCTCTTCACAATTTTCTTAGTTTTTTGATGAAAAGGGTATGTCCTTTACCTCATGACTACTTTCACTAAGCCTATTGAGCTCCAAAATAGGTTCATCTTTATTCCCTTCCTCTTGATCAAAGGTTCTACTATCATATTGACGATCTTCACTCAGCAACTCACCACAATGTTTGACATCTTCCTGCTCTTCATCTTCCTCATCACTATACCAGTTAGATACCTCAAAATAGTTATGAATATCCTGCTGCACTAGTTGATCCTTTGAGATAAATACTGAAACATTTTCATCCTCTTTAATAAAACTAGGAAGCTCATCAGTAAAAACAAACAAATACTCATTTTGGGAAATCTTTTCTTGTTCGATCTTTTGCTGCTCTAATTCAAAATATTCCATAGTTAAAAGTGATAGATCTACCCTTCTAATCTTCTCCCAAAGGAGTGCAATATCCTGATCAAAGGGTTTCTCCTTAGATTCATCAAGTGGGGAAATTTAGGGGGCTTCTTAGGTTTCTTGCGAGGAAGAATATTGCTCAAGGGGTTGTTCTATTACTATCCAAGGCTAAAACTGATCATTTTCTTCAACTTGCAATGGATGAAGACTTCTGAAACTTGGGATTTCAAGCTTAAGAGGCAGGTTTGGGGAGTTAAAGACCTTTTCTTTCCTAAAACTTGGAATCTCAACTTTAGGAATACTAAGAGGCTCATTTTGTCTAAAACTTGGAAACTTACATTTACGAACCTCTTCTTGAACAAGCTGATATGGAACTGCAAGAGTTGCTTGGGCTTCCTGCCTTTGTGTTTCCAACACTTGCTCATAGAGATAGGCCTGATAAGCCATCTCTTCATGTTCCTAATTATACTCATGATGCCTCTTGATCTCCTCTACCTGCTTTCTGAAGTCATGCATGAAGTCAAACAACATACCCTTTATGCTTGCAATCTCCTCCTTTTCATGCTCTTGGAGCTGGTTTTGAGTATATGAAGGTTGATATGGAGGCTGAGCAGGGGTGGGTGGGTGACAACTATATTGGGTATGCTAGTTTTGAAAAGGCATGGAATTGAAACCAACAACATGATTGGTCTGATATGGCTGATATGGAGATGGATAAGTGGCATTTTCGTGGTATGATGGATGGTAGGACATATTTTTATGAAACATAGGCCTAATCATTCATTGAAAAGCTAGCAAACAAGCACAAATTAGATTTTCTAAAATAAACCAACACTTAGATCTGCATGTAAAATTAGAGAATAGAGTTACCAAGAATAAATTAAAACCTTTAAAGGCTAGAAACACTACTGCATATACAAGAACAAAAGCTTAAAACCTTGAAAAACTTTCTCTAAAACAAGTTTTAGATTCCCACTAGGTGTGCCAGAAATTGTTGTCAATTAGGATTGCACTAACTATCCTGTTGAAACATGGAAACACTCTTAGGTTGTGAGTGACCTATGGTGAAAATGAATCTCTAGAGCAGGCTGGTTCCCCTAGCAAATCACCTAAACTACAGAACCTTCTGAGGAAAAGGGTTTAGAAAGATAACTAAAAATAAAAATCCTAAACTCCTAATAGATGATACACCCAAACTTTACTTATTTTAATGCCTTTACTCACAATCAATCTCTCAAAACATTAACTTTCACAATCTCACCTAGAACATACAACTCAATAGTAATTTGTGTGAAGGCCCAAAAGATTGAAGACAACACACAACCTGAATCATATGAAATTCATGCACACAGATTCACAATAACAAGACATAGAAAGGATTCAATTTTTCAAATCACAATGAACACAATTACTACTACAAATATGAGACATGAAATGAGATAGGAATGCTCTATTGTTTTTATTAAAGCTGAAGAAGTATGAAATTTGAGTACAAATCTCAAGCTTACAAAGCTTTCTGCAATGTGCAAGAAAGTAAGAAGCAAATCTAAACTCCATAAACTATGTCTCTTCCCCCTATATATAGCCAAAAAGACTTAATAAAAGCTTAGCCAACTGTCAGTCCAAAAAAAGAAACTAAAGTCTCATTTTCGAGCAAAGGGGAAAAAGCCACAAAAAGAGGGCCTAAAACTAACACAAACTGAGTAAAAATAGGTGGTGAATTTCCCTAACAAGTACTCCCACCAAAGAGACTCAAAAAATTAGGCTGTAACTGACTGGAAACTGAAATAGAAACTTTAGTTTGCTCAATTTTTTCCTATTTCACCCAAAAGAACTCAAACTCAAATAGGAAACATTGCTTTGATTTAACTGCATTTTAGTAACAATTATAAAAGAAATTTATAAGAACATGTTGCTTTTAATAATGTTTTGCAATACTTGTAGTTTTTAGTTTTGATTTTTTCACAAAAGGAGGGAATGTGACTTGATTTGTTTTGATTTTGCAAAATACACAAGGCTTACATGGTTTTGATTATACTTTGCAAAGTACGAAAATTATTTTAAGTCATTTGGGTATTTGATTATCTCCAAAAATTAGATAGAAAGGACTTGTTACCATTTTTTACCATAGCTCAAAATTGGCTGAGTTCTGTTATGTGTTAGTTGCATATTTATTATGTTTCAGTGTTAAATTTACTTCAGTTGTTCAAGAAAGAAGGAAAGATTTCAAATCATTCATTGCATTTGTGAGGGTGAAATAGTGATCAATCAATCAAATGAATTAAATAAGACCCAAACATCAACAGAATAGTGAAACAAAGAAGATCCAAATAAACAAAGCAATGAACAAATACAGCAAACCTCTTCCATTTCAAAACTTCTGTTGTTCACCTATCACGAATCGTCCTTTCACAGATGAAATGAGCCCTCAGAGAGTGCAATCTTTAAAAGCTGTTTGAGGAAGTCGATGGTGAACGGCTATGGTGTGATATGCAATGAAGGTGAGCTCCAATGCAACAATGGTGATCTCAAGCTTGTGGATGACAAATGGGTGCCAAAGGCGCGCTGGTGATATTTCTACAGAGTAACGATGTCAAAAGCCTGGATGATTAGAATGGAAGAATGAAGCTTCATTTATAGACTTGGAAGAATGGGAATCAACGGTTGAGAGAAGATATGAAGATCAACGGCTGAGGATGGTTGAGGAATGTGCAACCAGTGGAAATGCGACAAGTGTCCCAGCTCCATCATGAAAGGTGGGATGTGACAAAACTGATTGGAGAGTTGACTCCATTGACTGGTCTGTTAACAGAATTGATTGATCAGTTAGAAGAGTGGATTGTGGAACTGACTGGATTGATTGAGGATTTGACTCAACTGACAGGTTAGTTAACAGATTTGATTGATTGGTTAACTGACCTCTGATTATAGAAGAAATAGGCCATGTGGGTGAGGGAAAATAAGGTAATTAAATATTAAATATATTTAATTACATGTGCAACCTGATGAGGTGGACAAGGTGAGGTGGAAAAGGTGAGGTGTAAAGGTGACGTGGAATTTTGAATTTAGAACTTAGGATAGGGGAATTAGGCTTAATTAAATAATTTATGATTATTTAATTGTGAAGGACAAATAGAAGAATTATAATTAAATAAATAGAATTTATTTAATTGTGAGATAGTGAATTGATTAAATAAATTTAGAATATTTATTTAATTAATAGAAGAATGGAATAAATATTTAGAATATTTATTTAGGATGATTTGTGTCATTTTTAGGCATATACATTTTGCCCCTCTTTGATGCAATGCAGTTTACAGCGTTGCTTCAAAGAAATTGATA
Organism: Cunninghamia lanceolata; assembly: GCA_027924645.1. NCBI lineage: Eukaryota > Viridiplantae > Streptophyta > Pinopsida > Cupressales > Cupressaceae > Cunninghamia > Cunninghamia lanceolata. The sequence continues at coordinate 3,163,390 of BSBN01000062.1, forward strand.
GTCTGAGTGATGATACATGCCCCGGTTTGCCCCTGGTACAGGTTAAATGACGATAGGATGCCCCCTCGGGAGAGTGGACGAGAAAAACGGCGAAAGTTTTGGAGACGGACGATCTCACGACGAGGGAGGGGTAAGGATAAGTTGGAGGAATAGGGACGCGGTCAGGGATGCGGGAAGAAAACGGGAGGAAAAACGGACACGGGAAGTAGTCACAGTCATCACCTAGCCAGAATTAGGGTTTGGAGGCTACAAATAGGAGCTGGGTCCACAAGAATAGTCATTTGCACACTTGGTTGATCTGGATTGGAGAAAGAGAGCTCAGAGCAAACTTAGAGCAGCATGGTGGCCAGAGCAGTAGACATTCCACGCGAGGAGCACCGATTCGAGCGAGTCCGACGATTCGGGCGGCCAGTAGAGGCAGGACCCCCGGTATGTGCTTCAAAAAATTTCTCCTAGGGTCGAGTTTAGGTGTCATAAATGCACGTAGAAAATAGGTGAAATGAATGCGCCGAAACGCAGATTGGCGCATATGCCTCGCAAAGCTGCGCTTTTGTAATTTTACGGTGCATACGTCGGTTTCGGCGGCGCATGCATGAAAGCTGCGCTTTTGTGCAATTTGGCAGCGCATGTGTAATTTGGCGGCGCTTTTGTATTTCTGCCGCGCATATGTGAAATGTAGCAGCGCATTTGTTAAAGTTGCGCATATGTGGATTCTTGCGGCGCATGCGTAATTTCACGGCGCATGCGTGGATTTCTGCGGCGCATGTGTTTGAACGACGCTTACGTGCACTGTAGCGGCGCATATGCATTTTTGTGGCGCATATACCAGAAACGGCGCTTTTACCACCTGTAGTGGCGCATTTACTTGGGATGGCAAATTACTTAGCCAAATTGATTTGATTAGCGTCCTGTTTGACGCAGGAATCGATGAGCTATCTCTGAGATTGCAGGAATCTAGTCAAGAGATGTAGTGTGCTATTTTGATCAATTTGAAATGCTAAGTTTAGTTGATATAGTTCAATAGATATGTTGAGTATGGTATATGCAGCTTGAGACTGACGCCTTGCTTTGCGTGCTTGCAGGAGGAGATACGAGAGACGCTACAGTCGAGGGAGACGTTCCCTATGCCTCTATTGCAGAGATATATGCTGACGGAGGCTGACAGAGTGGCGCTTGGTGCCATGGGCTTAGATTATGTTTGCTTTATGCCCGAGGTGCAGGCGAACCGCAGACTATTGACAGCTGCTGTGGAGAGATTCCACAGTGAGGACGGGACCTTCCACTTCCCTACTAGAGAGATGACGGTGACGCTGGAGGACGTCTACAGGATACTGCACTTGCCCGTGGTAGGCGAGTTAGTGGATATGACGCACAGCGGGACGCGGGACTGGCTGAGTGTCAGCGAGTATTTGACGATCCTGAGCTAGTGGGACAGGTCATCCCATGGCAGGACATATATGACTGTTACGACTACTTCCCTGGGATTGTGGCTGGACTGATTGCGGGTGTTGTATGCCCGGACAGGAGATCGCACGGGTTCCCCATTGGATGGGGCAGGATCATGGAGCGGATGCTGACTGAGGGCACCCGATATGCGTGGGGACCTTGCGTGCTGGCCCACCTTTATCACGACATGCATCAGGTGGTTTACCATCGCAGCACGAGTCTATCGGCTGGGGTGTTGCTGTTACAGTTTTGGCTGTGGGAGCACATAGCGGTGACCAGGCCGGTGTGCGTCTTTGCTAGGCAGCGAGGAGAGCCATACTGCTATGGCTATGCAGGAGTGATTTCCCAGCACAGGCTGGGGAAGCTAGAGTATTGGCGGCATACTTTGGATGGGGTAGATGTGGTCGTCTGGCGACCATATCTGGATTGCGAGCCCTGGGATGATGAGGGAGATGAGCTGCCTTACTGCTTCCAGACCAGGTGGTTGATAGGCCGGACACGGTACATCTTGAAGAGGCAGATGGTGGGCCGAGTGCTGAGACAGTTTGGGCGGAGACAGGGCATGCCACAGGGACAGGCTATGTTTGCCCGGACACATGCAGAGAGGGTCTGATGGGGGCCGATGGCTTCTTATGAGGAGGCTCTGGTAGAGTTCCAGCAGTTGCCTTATGTGGCATGGGACATGAGGCAAGAGATAGCGGATGCGGGGGTCACACAGGAGTATGAGGACTGGATTACTGCACATCCATTCCTGAGATATTCAGGACTTGGCATGCTGGTGCCTCGTATTGATGAGGCAGACTCAGAGGAGGGAGAGGCTGGCCCAGGGCGAAGGGCCGCTAGAGGAGGATGAGGACGGGGTGGCCGGGCTGCAGAGAGGCCGAGGCAGCGGAGGAGGATAGATTGGGCTGGGCAGGCAGTGCCAGGACAGGGAGAGGTACAGCAGCAGGTGCAGCAGCAGGCACAGATGCCACCACCCCAGCAGGTACCACAGCAGCAGGTACCACAGCAGCAGGTGCCGCAGCAGCAGGTGCCACAGCAGCAGGTGCCCCAGCAGCAGGGGCTAGGACAGGCAGAGGCAGCACAGGGGCCAGTGCAGGGTGAGGCACATGAGAGGACTATAGCCAGCCTGAGGGGACAGGTGCGAGAGCTGCAAGCACAGCTGAGGAGAGTGGAGAGGAGGCAAGATACAGACGCAGCGGTGATCGCTGGTTTGACTCGCGAGCAAGACATGGCAGATGCCCGGGTACGCCTTATCCGAGTAGAGAGGGACACAGCAGTGGCTGCCATGGGTACAGACGCAGTGAGCTCGTTTCTGGTTGGGCAGGTGCAGCAGGCACAGGCACAGGTAGGCCAGTTGCAGACGCAGTTGGCACAGGCGCAGACAGACCTAGCCAGAGCGCAGTAGCAGGCACAGTACTACCGAGGCTTGTACCATGGTGCCGTGGCGTCGAGCTAGAGGGCAGGGAGTTTCAGGAGTCAGTCAGGGGTGGCTCACAGAGCAGGTCCTTCGCAGTCAGGGGCATCCGTGATGGGACCTCAGCAGTCAGGAGCTGGCAGTGGTGGCCCACAGCAGCAGGGGTAGTCATAGACCAGATTTTGTACATTTTGGGACATGTATCACCGTCTATTTAGACGCATATTGTATATGACACTTTGATTTTGAGAGAGATGGTGATATTGTACATTTGGACCTCTTTGTATATGATAGTATGGGTGATGATGCGGCTTTGTGTATCTATTGCATGCGTTATGAGATGATGATTTTACTTCTATTGTATGATGTGATTCTATTGCATAGTTAGATGGTCTATATGATGCTATATGAGAAATACTTTGATATGCTGCTATATGATGTCTATATGATCTAATGTGACAAATGAATGCAAAATGTAATATGATGTCTATGTGATGATGCAAATGTATGTATATGAAACATGATTTCTATGTGATGATGTAACTGTATAGATGGTGTCTAAATGAGCTAATGCAGATGTGTGTATGGAACATGATTTCTATGTTATGATGCTGTATAGATATGTGAGATGCTACGGGATGTTTATATGATGTAATGATTTGAATGTATGCCGTTGTAACATGAGTACTATGTGGTGATGTAACTATATATGTGATGCACTTAGTTATGTTGTTTGATTTTCTGGGCTTTTGAGATTAAGATGTGATGCAAATGTATTGGTGACCTAATGCATTGGATGGTGCATTCTACTAACCTAATCATGTGCATGACTAGTTTCTACGAATGATATGATATGCTCCTATATGCCTTATTTTTGTGATGTCCAAATGTACTCTATCGACATAAGAATGACCTGATGGATAGAGGAATGGTTGCGAAAGAATGACTTAGGAACTTTTCTTGATATCGTTACTCTGCATAGTTTGAATAATGAGGACTGTATGGATGGGTGTATGGGAATCGACGGTTGAGAGGAGATATGAAGATCAACGGTTGAGGATGGTTGAGGAATGTGCAACCAGTGGAAACGTGCCAAGTGTCCCAGCTCCATCATGAAAGGTGGGATGTGACAAAACTGATTGGAGAGTTAACTCCATTGACTGGTCTGTTAACAGAATTGACTGATCAGTTAGAAGAGTGGATTGTGGAACTGACTGGATTGATTGAGGATTTGACTCAACTGACAGGTTAGTTAACAGATTTGATTGATTGGTTAACTGACCTCTGATTGGAGAAGAAATAGACCATGTGGGTGAGGGAAAATAAGGCAATTAAATATTAAATATATTTAATTACATGTGCAACTTGATGAGGTGGACAGGGTGAGGTGGAAAAGGTGAGGTGGAAAAGGTGATGTGGAATTTTGAATTTAGAACTTTAGGATAGAGGAATTAGTTTTAATTAAATAATTTATGATTATTTAATTGTGAAGGACTTTAGAAGAATTTTAATTAAATAAATAGAATTTATTTAATTATGGGATAGTGAATTGAATAAATAAATTTAGAATATTTATTTAATTGGTAGAAGAATGGAATAAATATTTAGAATATTTATTTAGGATGATTCGTGTCATTTTTAGACGTATACATTTTGCCCCTCTTTGATGCAATGCAGTTTACAGCGTTGCTTCAAAGAAGTTGATAGTCTGATGATGATACATGCCCCAGTTTGCCCCCGGTACAAGTTTAACGACAGGATGCCCCCTCGGGAGATTGGACGAGAAGAAGGCAGAAGGCGTGAGACGGACAATCTCACGATGAAGAAGGTTGAGTTTGAAGAAAATGGGTGAAGAAAGTGTCAAATGATACGCGATGCAAGATGGAATGATGACACACACAAGCAAGCAAGCAAGTATGCGCAAATGACACAAGAACAAACAAGGTATTGCCCCTGTCAAGTGGTAAACCAATGATAAACTGATAACGATATACGACAGTGTTGTCATGGCGGGGAACAATATATCCCTAGACCAACACAGCAGGCGTGTTGTCATGGCGGGGAATGATAGATCCCTAGAGCAACATGAAGGATAGTGTCTGGTTTCAGGAAATGAAGCATGTCGTGTAAGACGCGTGTATTGGTCTGATTTCGACAATGCAACATCCTGTATAAGACAATTGATTGATTAACTGATCGAGTTGGTTTACGACCAGACAAGGATCAAGACCACTGATTGTGATTGGATCATTTGTGCAAGATTGACTTGACTTGATTGGTATGGATTAAGGATGGACCTTGCATTTGGATCATTGCTCAGACTGACTGGACAAGGATGAAAGATATGATGATAGATAGAAATCTGATTGATAGAAGAAAGACTCGATAGAAGGACTCACAAGCTTTTATTTGTATTTATACTCTGCATTGTTGGATCTTTATTGCATGGGGTATGGTATGGATGTATAAATGGATATAGGATGGATGCTTTGCTTTTAGAGTGCTTTATTTCATCATTGGGCGATTTATTTTTGGTACATTTTCTGAAATGTTGTAAGTGAATACAAGCATCGAGGTATAATTGAACCGAGATGACCTGAGTACCGCTTACATGGATTATGATTTAGCAAGTTAATACAAGCATCTAGTCAAAATTGAATCTAGATGACCTGAGTACCTCTTGCGTTTCAACAAGCAAGGATTGCCCCTGTTCATGTTAGACCTTTGATGTCCTCGATGATCTTTTGCCGATCACGTCCTACGACAAGGCTTCACATTACTAAAGTTTAATCCACAAACAATAAACAAAGAAAGTAATCATGACCCCATCATAGCATCTCTAGCTTTTGGCATCCTTGAGTAGCATAGAAAGACATGATAACAAAAATCAAGACTCTGTAACTTAACCATGGTTCCAATCCACAAAACATTCTTGCATTTAGATGTGTTTTTCTTGCCATAATTTAGATAGAATCATTTAGAAGACCTTGGGTATTTGCTTTGCATTGGATAGGTTAAGATGCTCATAGTCAAGATTTCTGCTCAAAGTGCGGGTGTTTGCTTGCATTTGCTTGTTTGGTGAGAAGATTGCACAATCCTTATTGGGAAGACGGACCCTAAGGGACTGACCTAGTGCCTCGGGGGCACATTGCTAAATGGCCTTGCCTACGTGACGACGCAGAGGCAACGTAGTTCGGGGTAAACCCTAATGGACCATGGATGGACTAGAAGAAAGACGACAAGAATGAAGACAAGAGAGGAGACGAATGGGACTTTGGGAGAGATGGAAGCCTCGGGGGTGCATTAGAATAATGGCCTTGCCTACGTGACGGTGCAGAGGCAACGTAGTTCACGGGTGCGGACCACAGACACTGACGAGAGACACTACACTGGGCTTACATTGAAGAGACGGTATGGGACAAAACCTTGGTTGACGAGGCCACAAGGTGAGTATCAAGCCATGATAGGTAACTGTCAAGTGTTTATTGTGTGATGGATATGGGTCAAATGAGGAAAATAGAGGGAGAATGGGCCCAAGGTGATTGGATTCCCAAAGATGGAGAATGCGGTTTGTCACAAGTAACACCTGTTTACCAGGTTTTCATCACTTGCTTTTATCTGCACGAGAAGCTAGAAAGTAACATGACGCCTGATTGCCAGGTTTTCATCATGATACCTATCCAAGGCACCTGTTTGCCAGGTTTTCACCAAAGGACGATTTTTTTTGTATGCTTTCTATTTTTTTCTGATTTTTTTGTATTTTCTCTTTGTAACTTTTTTGATTTTTTTTTTTTGATTTTTTGACTTTATTGTGCCCCCTTGCATTGGGGTTCTCTTAGGTATAGAACCGGTGAAGGTGCATGCTGTTGATTGGATCATCAAACAACTCACCTTCTGATGTGGCCAACTGATATGCCCCCGATCCGTAAGCCGCTACAATTACATAGGGTCCAAGCCAGTTAGGCTCGAACTTACCTTTCTTTTCTCTGTCCTGCTGATTGCGAGGGTTCTCTTTTAGGACAAGGTCCCCAACCTTGAAGCATCTTGGTCTAACCTTGTGGTTGTAGCTTCTTGACATCATCTGTTGATAGGCTTTGAGATGGTCAAAAGCTTTTTGGCGCCTTTCCTCTAGCAGTTCTAGCTCTTGTAGCCTGGAGACTCTGTACTCTTCGTCTGATATGAGACCTTTCAACGACACCCGAAGGGATGGGAGTTCGACCTCAATGGGAAGGATGGCTTCGGAACCATAGAAGAGGGCGTAGGGTGTAGCACCTGTGGGAGTGCGTATGCTGGTTCTGTAGGCCCACAGAGCGGGATTGAGTTGGACGTGCCAATCGCGACCAGCTTCATTGACAATCTTCTTTAGGATTTTCAGAATGGTTTTGTTCGATGCCTCAGCTTGGCTGTTACCTTGGGGATAGTATGGAGTGGAGAAACGATGTTGGATTTTAAAATGCTCACAAAGTTCCTGGACATCCTGATTTTTGAAGGGTCTCCCGTTATCCGTTATGATGGATGAAGGGATGCCATATCGGCAGATAATGTAATTCAGAATGAAAGAGGAAATTTGCTTTCCTGTGACGGTTGATAGGGGAACGGCTTCAATCCACTTTGTAAAGTACTTAGTGGCGGTTATGATGAATTTATGGCCGTTAGAAGAAGGCGGATGAATCTTTCCCACGAGGTCAAGTCCCCACTGGCAAAAGGGCCAGGGTGTCGTTAGAGGTCTCAACTCCTAAGCAGGTGCATGAATCAGGTTCCCATGTATCTGGCACTGTTTGCACTTTTTGACGAACTGATATGAATCCATTTCCATATTGGGCCAGTAATAACCCAAACGCATGAGTTTCTTAGCTAAGGAAGGACCGCTAGAGTGTGTTCCGCAGATCCCTTCGTGCACGTCTCGCAAGGCAGTTACAGATTCTTCTTGTTCTAGACAACGGAGTAAAGTACCATCCAGACCACGTCGGTAAAGGGTATTGGCGATAATGGTGTAACGGGAGGCTTGTCGGATGAAAGTTCATTTTTGGTTGGGAGAGAGGTCCAAAGGAAGGACATTGTCCTTGAGGTAAGTGTAGGTCTTACCGTACCAAGGCGAATCAGATCCTACTAGGTGGCAAATGGAATGGGTTTCGAGGAGATCATAAGCCGGCTGTCGAATTGTTTCTACTAAGAACTCATACCGTGACTCATGTTCAGGTATCTCAAGAAGAGAGGCTATGGTCGCCATTGCATCAGCTACTTTGTTCTCTATCCTGGGTATTTGCTCAAACGAGATGGTCCTAAAATGTGCTTTGAGGTCATCGACCATCCGTTTGTATGGGATGAGCTTCTCATCTTTGGTCTGATACTCGTCGTTGACCTGGTTTATGACAAGCTGAGAATCACCATAGACACACAGTGCTTGGATTTTCCACTCAGTGGCCATCTTGAGACCAATTACCAAAGCCTCATACTCCGCTATATTGTTAGTGCATGGGAATAACAACCTGTAGGACTTTGGAATTGTGTCGCCTTGGGCAGTGATAAACAAGATACCTGCCCCCGATCCATGGTTGGTGTAAGACCTGTCGAAGTAGAGTTTCCAAGGAGATGTTGACAGAGTAAATAAAGACTCATCGGGGAACTCAAACTGCATTGGTGAAGGGTCCTGTAATGGTGCCTCAGCTAGTTGGTCAGCGATGATTTGCCCCTTGATGGCTTTTCTGTCCACATACTCTATATCATATTCGCTAAGAAGCATAACCCATTTGGCTAGTCGACCTGTGAGAGCTGCTTTGCTGAGAAGATATTTTAGTGGGTCGATCTTGGCAATGAGTTTGATAGGATGTGCCAACATGTAGTGTCAGAGTTTTTGTGAGGCAAAAACCACCGCAAGGCATGAACATTCTACCTGTGAGTACTGCAACTCGTAGCCCACTAAGGTTCGACTGATGTAGTACACAGCTCTTTCCTTGTTCTCATAGTCTTGCTGCGCTAGGAGAGCCCCAAGAGCAGTAGGTGTAGCAGATATGTAGAGAATCAAAGGTTTTCCTTGGATCGGAGGCATGAGTATAGGAGGATTCATGAGGTACTCCTTGAGCTTATTGAATGCCTCTTCGCACTGCTCATCCCATTTAAATGGAACGTTCTTATGTAGGAGATGGCTGAAAGGATGGCACTTGTCTGCCAGCTGTGAGATGAACCTGCAGATGGCCTGTAGCTTGCCCTGTAAGGATCTCAACTGTGTTAGAGTTTTGGGCGGAGGCATGTCCATGATTGCTTTGACCTTGGCCAGGTCTACCTCTATGCCATTTGCTGACACGATGAAGCCTAGCAGCTTGCCCGATGTTACCCCAAACACACATTTCTTCGGGTTCAATTTTACTTGGAATTGGTCCAGCCGTTGGAAGACTTTCTCTAATGTGTCCAGGTGTGAGTCCCTGGTGAGTGATTTTGCCAAGATGTCGTCAACATAATCTTCCATGGTCACATGCATCATGTCGTGAAATATAGTTGTCATGGCCCGCTGATATGTAGCACCTGCATTTTTCAGCCCAAATGGCATGACATTCCAGCAAAAGGTACCCCATGGACAAGTGAAAGCGGTTTTGTGCTGATCCTCTGGTGCTATTTTGATCTGGTTGTACCCTGAGAACCCATCCATAAGTGACAGCATTGTATGTCCTGCCGTGAGGTCGACTATGATATCGATGTTAGGCAAGGGAAAGTCATCTTTGCAGCATGCTTTGTTTAAGTCTCTAAAATCGTTGCATAGTCAAACTCTGCCATCTGGTTTAGACACTGGCACGATGTTTGATATCCATTCGGGATAATCTATGGCCCTGATGAACCCCACGTCTAACAATTTCTTGAGTTCTTCCTTGACCAGGAGGGCAATATGGGGATGCATTTTTCTCATTTTTTGCTTTACGGGCTTCACCCCTGGATCCAATGGCAAGTGATGTAGAATCAGGTTTGGGTCCAAACCTGGCATGTCAGCATATGACCAAGCAAAGCTGCCTCTCTTCTTTTTAAAGAATGGTACAAACTTGGTTTTCTCAGGTGGCGTGAGAGATTTTGCAAAGTGGATAATCTGAGGCTGCTCTTCGGTTCCAATGTTCACTGGCTCTGTTGGCTCTACCACGATCTGTGACCTTTCTTGATACATGTCACTTGGGAGGGTGTCAAGCAATCCATCGTCAGGTGCCACGGTTGGGTTTTCACCTTCAGATACGTCCTTTCTTTTTACTGTTTTATGATCTGACACTGCCGCATGGCGGTTTTCACCGTCAGATCCCTTTTTGATCTTTACATTTTTGCGACTAGAAGGCTTGGCACCCTCCCCAAAGTAAGCTACAGTATTGAGTTTGATAGCAAAACCGGCTTTATGATCTCCTTTTGGTAAGTGATCTCGAAGTTCCATATAGTCAATGTAGGCATCATCATTCTGGAACATATCTAATTGGGGGGTTCCTCGCAGATCCCAGTCAATAAGCTCAGGGTGTAAGAGGGGAAGGGAGTCGGATGAAAGACCTGATTCGTTGATAGTGTGGATGGAAATACTAGGAGCGCAGGTGGGGGTAGTGTTCTGGGTGGTACTTTCCTCCAAGTTGTTTATCGCAATGGAATCAAAACTTTCCTCGAAAACCATAACCTCAGGGAGGGGCAAATCAGACTCCAGTGGTCTGTCCCGTTGCGTTTGTCTCTCATGATATGGGCTAAGGGTTTGGATGGTGTCAATCTCCTTGTCATCGTAGGAGTGCTCTGTTAGCTCGTCCCACTCATACTCATTCGACTCATCTGAATCTGTGTCACTGTCCTCTTGGGGTGTTTGGATTGTCTCCACAAGACAGGCATTTTCCTTGGCTTTGCCCTTGCCTTTGTATCCCAAGCCAGTGGTGTTTCTAGCCGAAGAGGAGGAAGAAGGTTGTATAGGTTCGATGATCCCTTCTTTTCTGAGGCCGATAGGGCCTTGTCCTTCATATCCCATCCTATGCAAGATGGTCTCACCTCGCCCATAGAGCTCTGTAGGGAGTCTGGGTGGATCTTGGGGTGTGTTTTCTTCTTTGGCGTAAAGCCATTGCAAGAGGTCTCACTCCTCTAATTCATCGGATAAGGTCCCCCATTTTACAAAGGGGTTTGCGGGAGTTGTAGGAGGAGCAGAGGGCTTTGGAAAATGCCTGGGTTGATGCTTGGGCTGGCCAAAGGAGCGAGGAGACAAGGGCATTTTTGCCAGGTTGAGGCTGTGCTCAATCTGGTATTCCCCCACGCCATTTTCTTTTATGGTGATTTTCATTGGTTTGGGCCGTGAGGAGGAAGCTTCGGCAGTATGGTCTTGTGGCGGAGTAGGGGAAATGTGGGCTCGATTGTTGGGTATGACACATTCAGGTTTTGCTTGGAATGAATTGCAATGTTGGTAGGGATCAGGGTCGCCGTGTATGGTGACCTGCTTGCCATTGTGTGGGAACTTTATGCATTGATGGTAGGTGGAGGGGACAGCCTTCATGGCGTGGATCCATGGTCTCCCTAGTAGAATATTGTAAGCAAGCTCTCGATCAAGGACTTGGCACACCACATCTTTAATTACCGGTCCCACTTGAATGGGTAGGATAACCGTGCCCTTTGTGGTTCGTTCCTCCTCGTCATAGGCTTTGATAGTAATTTTCTGTCTTGGATCTACTGCCTGTTCAGAGAACCCCAATGCAAGGACTAGCTTCAAAGTGCAAATATTCAAACCGGCACCCCCATCAATGAGAACCCTCTTGATGCGGTGCTTGTGTACGAATGCGACAATGTGTAGGGGAGTGTTGTGGGGTTGAGATATGGAAAGGTCATCTTGCTCTGTAAACGAGATGGAAGTGGAGGATGTCAAATTACCCACCATGGTTTGAAACTTTTCTTGGGCTAGGTTAGTGGGGACAGTAGTCTCCACTAAGGATTTCTCAAGAATCTCCTTATGAGAAGGAGATAGACGCAAGAGCTCCAATATAGAAATGTGAGCCGGAGTCTTTTGCAATTGGTCGATGACATTATATGGGCAGGAGTTGGATGGAGATGGCGACGACCTTGGAGGAGTGGTGTTGATCGTGACTCTACCACTACGGGTAATTATACTACAACCAGTTCCGTTAGGTCGTGGTTGTTGGTTGGGGGATATGACGTTGACTTGCGGAACATGCTCAGAAATGCAGTTAATGGTGTACTCAAAGGGAACGCTTGCATAGTTAGCATTACTCGACCCACTGTTCTGGTTTGGCCTGTTGCGATTGTTGTCATTATTGTTATGGCTATTGGAGTTGTTGCCATTGTGACCATTGTTGTGGTTGTAACCATTGTTGTTGTGACCGCTGTTGTGATTGTTGTTATACGGCCGGTTGTGGTTTAGGAGAGGATCCCGGTAGGCCACATGAGATTCATTGGAGGTATGCTGTTGTGTCCCTCCCTGATTCTGGTCCAGTATATCCTGTATGACGTTCTTAAGATGGATGCAATTATTGGTTGTGTGCCCCCTTCCTTGATGATACTCACAATAGTCTGTGTCCTTCCAATAGGGAGGTTTGACTATAGGCTCATAGTCACTTGTTGGCGGTAGAGAAATTTCATTGTTAGCCAACAACTTCCTGAGAGCAGACTCTTGAGATTCTCCTAACGGCGTGAATTTTCTCCTTGGATTTGAATTGAACCAAGGTCTAGATTCCCGAGGGGGTGGCTTGTTGAGTGCACTGTTATTTGCTTCTTCCTTAAGAGTGAATATGGGTTGTTGTTTAGGGGCTGCCGCCTTGGCATCCACTACTCCATCGTTGACCACATTCTTGTTCTTGGTCCAAAACTTTGACTTGTCAGTTGTGTAATTGGAAGGAGGTGTGTCCTTGTAGAGCTTGAGAGTTCCTTTAGCGATCATAGCTTTCTCAATGAATAGCCCCATTTCAATGACTTTGGCGAATGAGGTAGGGCATTGTATCTGAATCTGATAGCTAAGATCGGGATGCAAATTGTGGACAAACATTTCCAATAGTTGTTTCTCAGGCATGTCGTAAGAACACTTACTAGCTAGCTGTCTCCATCGTTGTAAGAAGGTGGCGAAAGACTCACCACCTTTTTGTTTGGTGTTGCATAGGTCTAGCATAGATACTTCGTGTTCTATGTTGTAAGAGAAGTGCATTATGAATTTATTGACAAGTTCATCAAAAGTTTTGATTCCTGGTGGAAGACGCGAGAACCACTCCATAGCTTGACCTCCTAAAGATCTTGGGAATAGTCTCATTAAGTAGGTCTCGTTGTGAGCTACTTCTAAACATGCTGCAGTGAATTCCCGGATATGATCTCTAGGGTCCCCCTTCCCTTTGTATTTGTCAAATTTTGGGATTCCGAACTGAAAGGGGAATGGTTTCATGACCAAACTCCTGTCAAAGGGGTATGGTGCTATATCTTCCAAGGAGTAGTTCTTGGAACTTGTGTTGATCTTAAGGTTGGAGATTTCTAGCTTTAGACTCTCAATTTGTTGTCTCACATCCGCCATAGGAGCATTTTGATCTATGTGTTGTTTTCCTTTCTCATTGGCCTGGGGGACCGTGTCATTTGTGCCTCTCTCATGTGCATTTGGGACTGTGTCATTTGTGTCCCTCTCACGTTCATTGTCTGCATTTTCCATGATGGAACTAATGTCAAAGTCTGCGAGGAGTTTGATTCCGAGACTAGAAAGATGATGGAAATATTTGGTGGGGTCCTCAAGGAGCACTTTCTCCACTAGGCGTTGGAATTTGCTATCTTGCATGTGTGCCACTAATTCTTCACGAGAAATTTCTTCATCATCATCGCGTGGTGGGGCGATGTGATCGGAAGAGTCAGCCATTTCAGTTAGCTTGTTGTACTGGGATCGAGTAAGAACCATGCAAGGTGGGGTGGGATGAAATGGACTAGGATTAGAAATTTTGGCGAGGTGTCGACTAAGACTGTAATGAATGGGATATCTAGGACAAGACTTGGACAAAGGGTTCTCTCGCTCAATGACTTCAGGTAAGACGGTTGACACAAGACTCTAGCCACTAGGAAGGGTAGTTGATACCAGTCTCACTGTGTAGGGCTTAGTCGTTCAACAAGACTACTAGCAAAAGGTACTATGACCTACTAGGCTTACGTGAATTCACTGATGAAACAAAGAAGGACCTATGTCGAATCGGTATGGGACAGAATGACGTTGGATAGAAGGTGACTGGGACGACCGACGAAAGAGAGAGAATTGGGTGAAATGGATGAAGATTGACTGCAAGGTTGATTCTGACCTCAGTAAATGAAACTAGGCTGAAATGGGTACTCTGAACAGCTGACGAAAATTTCTCAAAAATAGGGCAGATGCTCACTGTCACACATGCGCAGAAACAGATGCGCAGCAAGAATGGGCAAATGCACCATAAGTCGCTGTATATGCGCCGCTCTGGTGAAGTATGTATGCGCAGTAACAGTGTGCAAATGCGCAGCAGAAACGTATATGTGCAGCAAGTCGGTGTATATGCGCAGCAAGTCACTGTAAAAGCGCAGCAAAAATGTGTATATGCGCAGCAGAAAGGTCTGTATGCGCAGCCAGTCGGTGCAAAAGCGCAGCAAGTCACTGTATATGCGCAGCAGAAAAGTGTATATGCGCAGTTCTGGTATTTTTTTTTTGCAAATTTTTGGGATTTTTCTTCTGTTTTTGGTATTTTTTGGCTGGAAAAGGTCTTCCTGATCTGATATTATGAATTAATTTAGCAAGAAAACACGGCTAGCACAAAGAATGTTTTGTAGTTTTCCATTGTTTTTGTAGTTTTTCGACTCTATTTTGGACAAAAGCAAGCACAAAATCCTAGGCGAGAAATGGATTATAAGGGATTTGGGCCACTAAAACAAGAGGTATCTAATTCGGGCAACCGTTCAAGTGGTTACACGTGCGGCGGCGCTACTCTCCGTTATGGAGTCTCCCAGCCTCAAAGGGTTACGCCTGAGAGGGTTTTGGGGGAGGTTGGCCGTCGGTGTAACATAACAGCACTCGTTGCAGGAGGTTTTCACCTCAAGCACAATTTATTTTAAGTGGCTCGGTAGGGCTTGGCGTTAGCCTGTTACCACTCAGGGTCGTTCCCGCTTGGACAAGCGTGCATCCAAGGGCAGGCCCCTCCTAAAGGTTAAACAAGTAGAATGACAAGTCTGGCACTCTGATCACCCAGAAGAGGGTAGAGCATAAGCCTATTGTCATTCGTAGGCACAGAATACACTAATTGATCCACCCTAGTTAAAAGATAAAAACTAAATGGGCTAAGCTACTCAAACAGAACTTTGAAGTGATTTCAACAATATTGCAATGGTTCAATTTTAAATCCCAGAAAGCAGTTGTGAGTTCAATTTTAAATCCACGTTGCACGAGATTGTTAACTTTGAAATTCAGGTCTCACGATATAGCAATGGTTCATTTTAACTTCAAAAAGCAGTTGTGAGTTCAATTTTAAGTCCACGTTGCACGAGATTGTTAACTTTGAAATTCAGGTCTCACGATATAGCAATGGTTCATTTTAACTGCAAGATCAGTGATGAGTTCAATTTTAAATCTTAGATAGCAATAACTAGGAAGTTGTTTGCAATGCAAGCATGAAATAAACCAGTTACTTCCTCCCTAATTAAGACTAGATGAAGATTTGTAATGAACAACCATTTTACTCTTTCCCAGAAAATGAAATGTGAGCTAGTTAGATGCAACTACATGTAACTAAACCTGAGCCTATCCTGCAAAACCGCTCCAGCAAACACCTGCAAAAGGGTTAGCATTAGCAAAATACTCTAGAAAAGTACTAAAATCTGAGCCAGTTACAAATGCGCAGCTTCAGTGATCAAATGCGCAGAAGTGATCCACAGAAGCGCAGCATTAACGAATGCGCCGTAGTTTTGAACGTATGCGCCGTTAAAATGAATAAATGCGCAGTTTTAACGTATGCGCAGCAACATTCGTCAGAAGCGCCGTAACAGTCAACAGATGCGCCGTTATAACAAATGCGCAGCAATAGTCTATGGAAGCGCAGTAACAGTCAACAAATGCACAGTTTTCACAAAAGTGCCATAACAGTCTGTAAAAGCGCAGCAAGAATGCACAGATGCGCAGGATTTTCAAAAGCGCCGTAACAGTCTTCAAAAGCGCCGTAAAAATGAACAGATGCGCTGAAAGAACCTATGCGTGACTCTGCGGGATCTGTACGGAACCTGCCTTCAAAAAAGCTCAAAAATGGTGAAATAAAGGGGCAACGGCCCCACGGTGGGCGCCAAAAATGTGAGGGTAAAATATCAAATCAATCAAATGAATTAAATAAGACCCAAACATCAACAGAATAGTGAAACAAAGAAGATCCAAATAAACAAAGCAATGAACAAATACAGCAAACCTCTTCCGTTTCGAAACTTCTGTTGTTCGCCTATCACGAATCGTCCTTTCGCAGATGAGATGAGCCCTCAGAGAGTGCAATCTTTAAAAGCTGTTTGAGGAAGTCGATGGTGAACGGCTATGGTGTGATATGCAATGAAGGTGAGCTCCAATGCAACAATGGTGATCTCAAGCTTGTGGATGACAAATGGGTGCCAAAGGTGCGCTGGTGATATTTCTGCAGAGTAACGATGTCAAAAGCCTGGATGATTAGAATGGAAGAATGAAGCTTCATTTATAGACTTGGAAGAATGGGAATCAACGGTTGAGAGAAGATATGAAGATCAACAGCTGAGGATGGTTGAGGAATGTGCAACCAGTGGAAATGCGACAAGTGTCCCAGCTCCATCATGAAAGGTGGGATGTGACAAAACTGATTGGAGAGTTAACTCCATTGACTGGTCTGTTAACAGAATTGATTGATCAGTTAGAAGAGTGGATTGTGGAACTAACTGGATTGATTGAGGATTTGACTCAACTGACAGGTTAGTTAACAGATTTGATTGATTGGTTAACTGACCTCTGATTGGAGAAGAAATAGGCCATGTGGGTGAGGGAAAATAAGGTAATTAAATATTAAATATATTTAATTACATGTGCAACCTGATGAGGTGGAAAAGGTGAGGTGGAAAAGGTGAGGTGTAAAGGTGACGTGGAATTTTGAATTTAGAACTTAGGATAGGGGAATTAGGCTTAATTAAATAATTTATAATTATTTAATTGTGAAGGACAAATAGAAGAATTATAATTAAATAAATAGAATTTATTTAATTGTGAGATAGTGAATTGATTAAATAAATTTAGAATATTTATTTAATTAATAGAAGAATGGAATAAATATTTAGAATATTTATTTAGGATGATTTGTGTCATTTTTAGGCGTATACAGCATTATAGAACAATCAAGAGAGATACGTATTTCATTCATCACAATGATTATTCATTTACAAGTTGAAATACATAAAGGAATAAGCATTGCATTAAAAGAAATGATGATATATCAGATGTCCCACACAAGCTGTGGGTTATAGCTAAACATATACAGATATAAAGAAAATACTATGCATCTTAGAATGAATAGAAAAGGAAAGACATAGCCATTATTGCCTTGGGGTTGCCAATCTTCAAAGTTGCCTCCTATCCTGCTCTTGATCTTGACATGTATCTGCAAAAAATGTGGGAAGGGTCCCGTTAGAAGTACTGATTATGAAAATCCTATATCCATTAGAAGAGGCACAATACTTTGATTATAGTGCATTGATCAAATGAACATCATCCATATGCAGAAGGAACTAAAAAAGAAACAATCATGGAGCATCATTGTTTTATTCTAATCTATTTGTTTCATGTGTAGGTATAGTGAAATTATGTTTCTATTCCAGATATATTTCAAATGTGGTGCAAAATGGGCTCCCACAAGGCTAGAGCTCGACATGCTGCCCCTGAGTTTTAAGAGAAGTGAAATCAAGTATTCATCCATACTATGTAAAAGAGGAACATGATAAGGTGAATGCTATTGCATTAACTCAACCTATTGGACTTTAATTCAATATCCATTTATGACTACCATTCAAGGGGAGTTGAAGTAGCAATCATCTATGAATAATGAATTTTGCACATGGCAGTCAATGAGGTAGGAGGTTGTAAACATCAGACATGAAATGCTCATATTTATATTTCATAGGTCATGTTTTTGATATAACAATCAATTAAGCACCATAGAATATCAATTTACTGTTCAAGTCAAATATACAAATAATAGAAGAATGCAGATGCAATGGAGGACAGAATTGTGATCAAGTAGAGCATCAATTAAAAAATGCAAAGATAGTATTAGGCTAATCCCTATCTATAGTTGTTCATAATGAAACATAACTCTCAAGTATAGGTATTACACCAATGATAATTTACAACTGAGGTTCACTTTTGATCACTGATACGATGAATAGTAATTTCTACCATTTTTGAACTAATGATATGTTGTAATCAGTAGTCATATGATATAAATATGATACAATAAGAATGGAGAATAATTTTCCAACAGTCTTGATACATAGGCCATTCATGATTAAGAGTTATATACATAATGACTAGCTACAAATTAGTGTGAACAAGTTATACATTCAATGTTCAGGGATCAAATGATAATATCAGATAATCAAGTGAAGGAGACAAGTACAGGTTACAAGTTCAGAGCATGGCCGTGACAAAAAAAGTCATTGTATAAGAGAAAGCCATTGAAACCCTTGTCATAAAATCAAAAACCCTCAAGGTTTTGCACCTACAGTCAGAGGAGGGTAAAAATAATGTATACACAATCACAACTACAATAGATATATCATTTTCTGTGAGGGAAAAGATACCCATTTCATCCATATCAAAGACCTTATCTTCTTTTACTCACAGTAAAAGGAAATTATGCTAGGAAAGAAACTCACCTTTAGTATTTGTAGAGGGAGAAGCATGGTCGTGTCCTCATTTTTTTGAGGGTTTCTTTTTGTCACAGTAGCAAAAGATAAAGACACAAAAGAAAATAAAAGATTGTTAAGAGGTTGCAAGAAGTACACAAGCTCATGTGAAAGAAGAAGGTACAGAACAAAGTGAAAATGCCAGTCAAAATCTTGTATACCTTACTCACCTGGCAAAATCTTGTATACCATACTCACATTTTTTCCAAGCTTGATTTTGACACGAAATTGCCAGGAATTTGACCACAAAGGCCCAAGGAAATGGAGATATGCCAAAGAGTCTCAAACCTTAGTCAGCCATGGTGAAGTTGCAGAGTCAATAAGATAGAATGCAAAATGAATATGAGATTACTTTTATGGTTTCCCATTGGTTTTGGAACCTTCTTTTCATCTTTTGTTTTTGACTTTACAAATACAAAAAAAACATTAACTTATCTGAGTACCTGTAGTCAAGACTTCAAGATTGAAGATGCCTAGTGATCATGAGTTGAAAGGGCCGACAACACGTAATACTTATGCATTTGATTTTAAGAGTCAATGGTCGACATCATAAGAAGACAAGTCTTACACCTTATAAACTTTCAAATCATTTTACTTCCTATGTGGTTGACTATGGTATGGTCGAGATTGCCTCCTATGAAACTCATGCACAGAAAAGTGCATTGTTTGCAATGTGAATGAAGACAGAGATGAGGTGGCAGGATATTACCACATGGACAATGCATGTATAAGGATAAGAACTATCGAGATTAAGTCCCAAGGCTTTTATTTATTATTGCAAAATATATAGTGATATTTTCATCCATTTTATGATTTTTTATATAAAAATCAATTGTAATGCATTGTAAAATATTTGGCAAAATTATGAGTCAAATATTATTTATTTTTTGCAAAAATCAAATTGGATAGGAGATGGGATAAAACTGCCATAACATTGTAAAGTTAGTTTTAAAGCAATCAATTATAAATTGCTTTTAAAACTTAACTATTTTTAGGCAGCTAATAGGCTAATAAAATAAATCAGATTTCTCTTCGATTTGTTTTATTTAGAGTCATATAGGACAAAATTTGGAGATCTCATGACAAGGAGAAAGCAATTTTGTGGTGGGGACACATCAGGAGATCCTTTGGCATCATGATTTGGCAGTTTGGACTCTTTTTGAGGGCTATTATTTCTACTTTTCTAAGTAGCTCAAAAATGGACTTGGGGTCTATTTTAGTGGCTTTTTTCTAACTTTCAGGAGGAGATAGATTTCACAGCATATATCTTAGATATTCATTTATTTTCAACAGTTCCAATTACCAGTTTTTAGTTAGAGTTTTAGAGATTAGCATGAAGAGAGACAGAGTCTTCCTCTCACATTGAGAGCGTTGTACTCATTTTCATTGTACTCATTATTCCTTCAATTATTGAACAACAGCTTTCCTTCACATTTTGTTTAACTATTTACAAGTTAATCTAATGTTGCATTGTGATGAATGTTTGTCCTTTGCCTTGTCTTAGCTTGTGGTAATTTTGTAGAATCTTTGTTTAATTTAGGTTGCATGTTGTGTCTACAAGACCTTCATGTGAAATATTTATGAGTTAAATGATCAAAGTGTTGTGAAGGCCAAAGTCTAATAATCTATTTGTGAGTAAGATCTGTTAGGTGATATAATCTTAAAGTTAACTAGAATCCATTTATTTCAGCATATCCTTCTATCCTTTTTCCTTGCAAGTCAATTAGATTAGGAAATTAAAAGGAGAACCAGCTCACTCTAGAGATTCACTCTCATTATAGGAAACCCACATCCTGAGAGTGATTCCATGTTCCAACAAGTAGCTAAGTTTATGTGAGCTTAGCAGGATGCATACTTGATTGACAATAATTTTTAGCATGCCCGGTGGGACTCTGAAAGCATTTTTAGATAAGTTTTTCAATATTGAAGCTGTTGTTCTAGTATAGGCAGCAGTGTTCTAGGCTTTAGAGGCTCCTTACAAGTATACCTGGTGACTTTGAGTTTGAATCTACTGGTTTTAGTATGATCAAGTGCTGGTTGGCCAGCTCTGGGGTTTCCCTTTGCAACCGTATACTATAAAAATCATCTATTCATTCTATTTTCCATCTTTCATATGAATAAAAATTTCATATTTTCATAGGCAGTATGAACATCCACCACCATACTATGAAAATGTTGTTCATAGGGCTGATGTTTCAATTCCATGGCCCTACAAAGCCAGCATACACAGTATAATTGCCACCCACCCACCCGTGCTCAGCTTCCTTACCAGTCATACACAAGTGGCCATGATATTGGTTTTAGTCCAAATACTCAGGATGCTTACCGCAGGCCTATTCCTACCCAAGCTTCCAATCAGCTTCAAAATTCCCAAACTAAGGAGCTTAAGGACATTCTGTCAGACTTTAATAAGTAGATGGAGGAGCTTGAGGGGGAACAGGAGTATAAACAACACTAAGATGAGCTACTTTACCAAGCCTATCTACAAGAGCAAGAGTTGAAGGCACAAAGAGCATAGTATGAGCAAGAAATTGCATGCATAAGAGGTTGTTAGTACCAACAAGGAGGGAGGTTTCAACCAAGGCAGTATGAAGAATCTAATTTGTAGTTGCATGAGTTGAATCACCAAGTTTACCTTCAACATCCAGAGCAGCCACCCTATAAGATCTCTATTTCTAATCAGGAGTGGGAGACACAAAAGAGACAATTTGAAGAGAATCTCGAGAGAGAGGCAGCTGCACAAACAAAGCCCTTGCTTCCTCGAGCCCAAGCAGCTCCTACTGTTCCAGAACAGCCTCCTCAATAAGATGTACGTAAGTATAAATTTCTAAGCTTTAGACAAAATGAACCTCATAAGGCTCCTAAAGTTGAAATCCTAAGTGTTAGGTAGAATGAAGTTCTTGACCCCTCAAGACAACCTAATAAGTCTAAAATACCCAGTTTTAGAAACCCTCACCCCTTGCAAGTTGAGTAGAATAACCATGTTCAGCCTAGCATAGGTGCTAATCAACCACTTGAGCAACATTTTTCCTCACAAGAAATCTAAGATTAGTCCATAAATCCTAAGTTTCACTCACATCCAGAAGCTCCTCAAGTTTCCCAACCAGATGAATCTAATTGTTCTTTCACCATTCACCTTTATAAAGATGGACCTATTGTCTTTCAAAATAACTCACTCACCATGAAGGAGGCTAGGAATGTAAATTTATTGCAGATGGCTATGGAACATCAGATAGAGCAGAAAATGATTGAGCAAGAAAAGACTCCTTCTGATGATTCTTTCAATGATTGCACTAATAACCCTCCTTGTTTTGTGAAAGATGATCAACCGGACAAATCAGATGAGAAGCAAGAGGTTGCTGCCATTTGTACTGATTTTACAACTAATTATGAGCATAATACATATGAGAAGGATGTTGTTACAAACTCAGTACCAAACCCCCTACATTTGACTCATTTGAAAAGTTTTCTAACACTGTTCAAAAGATGCATGACGAGAAGGTATAGAAAATTTAGCTTGAGGAGAAATAATCAACTTCTTTATTCGATCAGTTACCTAATTTTGTCCAGCCAGCTGAGGGTGATATGCTCATATCAAGGACAATGGTTTCAAAGTAGCATAAGATCCTCAACAATCTGAGGAGTTACTGATTGAAGCTGAGTAATCTGACATTGAGGTCTTGAATCAAGTACAGCAATGTGAAGGTAAGCCTATCATGCAACATACATAGCCGACTGCAAATAGTTACAAGGTAATAAGTTGATCCCCTTCATAGGAAAAATAAAATCCTAATGAAGAGGACATTTTTGGGATGACCTTGAAAATTTTGTTTCAACTTTAGATGTCAAACAGTCATCTTTTGAAGAAGAATCTATAGAACAACAAGTTGTAGACACAAAAGAGGGTGTTGAAACTCAGGTTTTGATTGAATCCTTTGAAGAACTTCCTTTGTTTATTAGTATTAATGAGGAAAATTCATGTGAACTAACAAAGTCATCAAGTTCTGAGTAGGAAAGTGATGACGAGGGGCTGACTAGTAAGGATATAGATGAGAACATCCTTAATTTGGATAGTCGAGAAACTGGTGTACTTGCAAGCATTGTCCAAATTGAGTAGAAGAATGATGTTGCATTACAAGGTATGGTCTTTTACATTCCTCCAAGTTCTCAGAAAATCAGTCAAGAAAGTACCTTAGAGCATATTATAGATCAAGAAGCTGATTATGGATTTTATGATATCTTGTGTACTAATATAATTGATGAGTTTTGTGTAAGATTGAGTGACATGTTTTCAAAGGATCTCCCTCAGAAGGATGAGTTTGAAATAGTGGATAACCAAGAAGAAGCCAACAATGAGAATCCAAGTTTCATCCTGTCAAGAGGATGTGCTATTAGGGATTTGGCCAATAAAGTGACCAACAAGTCTCAGAGTGTTTTTAGTGCCTATAGGAAAGAGAATTCAGTCAAGGAACAATCGATAAAACTTGCCCATTCATGGTTGATTAGAGGCATGTCTAAACAAAGTCAAGAAATTCAAACCTTTGGTTGTATTTTTAGGTTGCAGTACAATAATTTATAAGGAGTGTTCCTATTTTTAACTACATATTTTTAGTTTGCAAGCATAGGCAACATCCTTAGTTGGTTAGGAAAGGTAGTTATTTCACCCAATCGGTGAATGGTTTTGCTTGACCAGCTTCCTTGGCTAGTTGGAGTAGGGTTAGCATAGTGTTTTTAGTCAATAAGTGCTTTCTACACATTTGTTTTCAGCATTTTGTTTTGGCCATTAGGGCCTATTAGTTTGCTTTCAGTTGTGTTTGTTTTAAATTTTCTGTTGTTGTTGCTGTTGGAGAGCTGAATTGAGTGTTTTTTGAGTTTGAGAAGGATAGAATATGACTCAATGCCCAATGGATGTTTAAGGCAATTGGTCAAATGCTTAGCAAGTAAGCATATAGAAGAAGTCACCTGAAATGTTACCATTTTTTACCATAGCTCAAAATTGGCTGAGTTTTGTTATGTGTTAGTTGCATAGTTATTATGTTTCAGTGCTAAATGTAGTTTAGTTGTTCAAGAAAGAAGGAAAGATTTCAGATCATTCATTGCATTGCAAAACAGTTAAGAGAGATAAGTATTTCATTCATCACAATGATTATTCATTTACAATTTGAAATACATAAAGGAATAAGCATTGCATTGAAAGAAATGATGACATATCAGATGTCTGACACAAGCTGTGAGTTATAGATGAACATATGCAGATATAAAGAAAATACTATGCATCTAATGAATAGAAAAGGAAAGACATAGCCATCATTGCCTTGGGGTTGTTGATCTTCGAAGTTGACTCCTGTCCTACTTCTAATCTCGACATGTATCTGTAAAAAATGTGGGAAGGGTCCCGTTAGAAGCTCTGGTTATGAAAATCCTATATCCATTAGAAGAGGAATTATACTTTGATTATAGTGCATTGATCAAATGAACATCATCCATATGCAGAAGGAACTGAAAAAGAAACAATCATGGAGCATCATTGTTTTAATCTAATATGTTTGTTTCATGTGTAGGCATAGGTGAAATTATGTTGCTATTTTAGATATATTTCAGCATGTGATGCAAAATGGGCTCTCACAACGGTAGAGCTCTGCATGCTGCCCCTGAGTTTTAAGAGACGTGAAATCAAGTATTCATCTATACTGTGTAAAAGATGAACATGATAAGGTGAATGATATTGTATCAACTCAGCCTATTGGACTTCAATTCAGTGTCCATTTATGACAACCATTCAAGGGGAGTTGAAGTAGCAATCATCTATAAACAGTGACTTTTGCACATGGCAGCCAATGAGGTAGGAGGTTGTAAACATTAGACTTGAAATGCTCATATTTATATTTCAGAAGTCATGTTTTTGATAGAACAGTCAATTAAGAACCATAGAATATCAATTTATTGTTCAAGTCAAATAGACAAATCACAGAAGGATGCAAATGCAATGGAGGACAGACTTGTGATCAAGCAAAGCATCAATTAAAAAATGCAAAGATAGTATTAGGTTAATCCCTATCTATAGTTGTTCATAATGAAACATAACTCTCAAGTATAGGTATGACATCAATGATAATTTACAACTGAGGTTCACTTTTGATCATTGATATGATGCATAGTAATTTCTACCATTTCTAAACTAATTATATGCTACAATCAACAGTCATATGATATAAATATGATATAATAAGAATGGAGAATAATTTTCCAATAGTCTTGATACATAGGCCATTCATGATTGAGAGTTATATACATAATGAACAACTACAAATTAGTGCAAACAAGTTATACATTCAATGTTCAGGGATCAAATGATAATATCAGATAATCAAGTGAAGGAGACAAGTACAAGTTACAAGTTCAAAGCATGGCCATGACAAATAAAGTCTTTGTATAAGAGAAAGTCATTGAAACCCTTGTCATAAAATCAAAAACCCTCAAGGTTTTGCTCCTACAGTCAAAGGAGGGTAAAAATAATGTATACACAGTCACAACTACAACAAATATATCATTTTCTATGAGGCAAAAGATACCCATTTCATCCATATCAAAGACTTTATCTTCTTCTACTCACAGCAAAAAGAAATTATGCTAGGAAAGAAGCTCACCTTTAGTATTGGTAGAGGGAGAAGAAGCATGGCCATGGCCTCATTTTTTTGAGGGTTTCTTTTTGTCATAGTAGCAAAAGATAAAGACACAAAAGCAAATAAAATATTGTTAAGAGATTGCAATAAGTACACAGGGTCATGGTCGCAGCCATTGAAAGAAGAAGCTACAGAAAAAAGTGAATATGCCAGTCAAAATCTTGTATACCATACTCACCTTTTTTCCAAGCTTGATTTTGACACAAAATTGCCAGGAATCCAACCACAAAGGCCCAAGGAAATGAAGGAGATATGCCAAAGAGTCTCAAACCTTAGTCAGCCATGGTGAAGTTGTAGAGAAAATAAGATAGGATGCAAAATGAAAATGAGATAACTTTTAGGGTTTCCCATTGCTTTTGGAACCTTCTTTTCATCTTTTTTTTTTACTTTACAAATACAAAAAAATCATTACCTTATCGGAATATCTGTGGTCAAGAGATCAAGATTGAAGATGACTAGTGATCATGAGTTGAAAGGGCCGAAAACACATAATACTTATGCATTTGATTTTAAGAGTCAATGGTCGATGTTATAAGAAGACAAGGCTTATGCCTTATAAAATTTCAAATCATTTTATTTCCTATGTGGTCGACTACGGTATGGTTGCAATTGCCTCCTATGAAACTCATGCATAGAAAAGTGCATTGTTTGCAATGTGAATGAAGACAAAGATGAGGTGGTAGGATATTACCACATGGACAATGCATGCATAAGGATAAGAACTATACAGATTAAGCCCTAAGGATTTTATTTATTTTTGCAAAATATATAGTGATATTTTCATCATTTTAATGATTTTTATAGAAAAATCAATTGTAATGCATTGTAAAATATTTGGTGAAATTATGAGTCCAATATTATTTATTTTTTGTAAAAATCAAATTGTACAGGAGATGGGATAAAACTACCATAACATTGTAAAGTTAGTTTTAAAGGAATCAATTATAAATTGCTTTTAAAACTTAACTATTTTAAGGCAGTTAATAGGCTAATAAAACAAATCAGATTTCTCTTCAATTTGTTTTATTTAGAGTCATATAGGACAAAATTTGGAGATCTCATGACAATGAGAAAGCAATTTTGTGGTTGGGACACATCAAGAGATCCTTTGGCATCATGATTTGGCAATTTGGACTCTTTTTAAGGGCTTTTATTTCTATTTTTCTAAGTAGCTTGACAATGGACTTGGGGTCTATTTTTAGTGACTTTTTTCTAGCTTTCAGGAGGAGATAGATTTCACAGCATATATCTCAGATATTCATTTATTTTTAATAGTTCCAATTACCAATTTTCAATTAGAGTTTTAGAGATCAGAGTGAAGAGAGATAGAGTCTTCCTCTCACACCAAGAGTGATGTACTCATTTTCATTGTACTCATTATTCCTTCACTTATTGAGCAACAACTTTCCTTTACATTTTGTCTAACTATTTACAAGTTAATTTGATGTTGCATTGTGATGAATGTTTGGCTTGAAAGATGGTTGATTTTCATAGGAAGGGCATGGTAAGTTAATTTTTGTCACAAATTGAACATAGACCTCCATTTTCTTTTACATTTTCTGGCATCTCAGCCGCGACCATGAACATGTTTATGATGCATTTCATTTGTTTATATTCTAGTGAATCTCTCCTCTGTATTTGAGGCCACCATGGATGTCTTTGAAGCTTTCACACTGTGGGTTTCGAATGCATTTTCTTCACAGCAGAAACTTGGGTAAGTTTCTACCATTCGAATCTTGCTCCTTTCAAGCTCAATAGAGGGCATAACAATGAATGTTTTTTACCTTTTGTGAAAGAATATAGAAATTTTTGTACATTTTCCTATTGAAAGTCATGGCCTTTCAAGCATCTGGGTGTCTAAAATTTTGTACAAGTTCACTTCAGGAACAAAGGAAATTCTCAAGCCAAGGCCTCTCCATCTGGTGTCTTCATGTATTTCATTGTTTATATGTGTCCATTTGAATAGTCTTTGCTTACTGCATCTAATCTTTGCCATGTAGACTCATGCAAACCTCATGAAGCTTCAATGTGAACTTTAGGGCTCATGGTCTCTATTCTCTTTTGTAATGATTCTTGGTCTTAAGCATGCTTTCTAATGCTTATGTTTGTAGTGCTTCCATGATGTATAGTTTATTTGATATGAGGATCTAATGGAAATTATTTCAAACCATAAGACCTCCAACCCTTGGCTAAAAGGATTTCTCAGATGCTAATGCACATCGTTTGGGATCTCCTATTATGAAGTTGGTTGAGCAAAATCCATCACTATTTTAGTGAATCCATGAAGACCTCTACATTCTTGTGGTTCTGTTCACTATATTTCATCATGAAAGATCCTACCTCTTAATCATTACTCTCTTTCTTGAGTCTTTGCTATAGCAAACCTCTTGTATTATGTTTAGAAGCTCTTGAAAACTCTAAGTCATCACTATCATATAATGTAACTATTTCTTAGACAATAATGACTATCACCATAGACAAAACAACATTCCCATGTTGTTGGGCATGGCTCTAGGACTGATCATAACTTCTTGAATGTCAAACATTGCCAATACATGAATGCTCCTTAATGTTTTAGACTGCTCTATATGACTTATCTCTATTCTCATAAGTCTACCTCCTAGGATTTGATCGTTCTTGCATGGATT
This sequence comes from Cunninghamia lanceolata, assembly GCA_027924645.1. NCBI lineage: Eukaryota > Viridiplantae > Streptophyta > Pinopsida > Cupressales > Cupressaceae > Cunninghamia > Cunninghamia lanceolata. The sequence continues at coordinate 3,191,472 of BSBN01000062.1, forward strand.
TGACAAAACTAAAGAGAAGTTATTAAGCTTCTTTTATGACTAATGCCTATCACTTATGGATTGTGGAAGATAGTGTCCCATATCTTTTACGTATGCTAACTTTTACAAAACTATCTTTACCTTTATGCATATTATCTTATGATGCTAACTGCCCACTTCTTCTTTGAGTGATTGTACCTTAGGACCATGACTATCTTTTGACATGCAGATCTACCATGATTCACATAGGCTCCTTATAATATCTTACACATCTTTGAAATTGTGGTTTATCTATTGTTCCTCAACTTGAAATGTTATTCTCATTGATAGTTTTGAATGGTTTTCTCTACTTGTTCTTCTTGTGACAATCCTTTGCAATTGTAAAAAGGTTGTTTCTTCATGATTTATGATTTTGCATGAATACGGTAGTATTTGGTATTTGTTTCATCACCCATGATAGTCATTGAGGGTGTTGTGATAGTTGTGACAGCTATTTATGACTGATCTTAGTTATTTTGTATGATTGTCCCAACTTGTTGATATGATTGTCAACAACACTATTGTCTGCTCATTATGATACATGAATATTCTAATACCAATAAGTGATTATCTATGATGTTGGGTGCTTGTTGCTCAACTTTTCCCTCATATGTTATCAATTCTCACCAAAATATGTGCAACACTATATAATACATGTAAGAGGTATTCCTTAAAATTGATCTATAATGCTTGTTCAATGGCATTTATGACTATTTTTGTGTTGTTGATATCTATGTTGCTAAAGCAAAATCTGAATAACATGCTTTAATCTTACTTCAAAAATAATGCTGTCCTCAGGCAAAAATGATTGCCTCTCTTTATGCAAGCATTGTTTGTCATCATTTTCCACCTTTTGATGGCTATACCTTCAAAGTGCATACTCCAATTAACAAAACAATAAGCAATGATGAATGGCATAAATATGATACAGTAATAACAGTATGTAAACAATCAATGATAGCATGACATACTTGTATGCAAACCTGACTTCTTCAATGAAAAGATGATGCATGTAAATTATGTTCTACACTTTATTTAGGCATTCAAATGAGCTCATTGCTCATTTGTGATTTTCACTTCATTACACTTGAATTGATTGTCATGAATGAGCAACGAGTTTGAGGCTCTTGCAATCACTTTATGAGTTACTCCTTTACCTGAAAATGTTTCAATTTGAGAATTATAAATATGAATTCCTATCTTAATGCCCTTTTGAGATGTATGGACAACATGCTGGGCTCAACCCTTGTGGGAGCCCATTTTTGCACCACATGCTATGATGTCTTTAGAAAAGGATCAACAACATGATTTCTCCTATACCTACATAGTGAACAAACATGTTAGATAAAAATAATGAAGCTCAATGCTCCTATGATATTTTATTTTTCAGGCTCTCTTGCATACATCTGATGTTTGTTGATCTAATGCATTGTAAACATGTGCTATATTTTTGTTGATGGGGCATGTGATGAGACTCATATCTAGAGATCTAATCAATCTCTCTCTCAATCACTGTAGGTTCACTTGAATACTAGGAGAAAGGAGGGGAAAGCAACAACGAAAACCAACATGCAACTACCACAGGCAATGATGGCTATGTTTCTTTTGATGTGTCTTTCTATCATTTAATCTTTATATGTATAGCACATGTCTTATTTTTTGTTGATTGAGATACGTCCATGGCTTGTGTGGGACATTTGAGTACTCCTTTCTTTCCAATGAATATGAATGCAACACTTGTACAACTCTGTGTATTCTTCTTTTACAAAAAGAATGAACATTGTAGAATTAATGAAAGCATTGCAAAGTGTATGAAACAACCTCTTATAATTCATGTATTCTCCTTTATGTTGCAAAGTATTGAATGACAAACTAGATTTTAATTGAAACACATTGCATAATACAACTATGCTCCTTTTAAACTTTAATATATGCAATGGTTAAGAAAAGTAGAAATATGTTAAAATATTTTCACCTTTAAATGTAAACAAACTATTTCAGCTCTACCAATTTGAGCTATAGGTAAAAAAATGGTAACACCTATACTATAACATCAAACAGAAAGAGAATTACCTTGATTCCTATGGAAGATGAGCGTAAGAGTGAAGGATGTGGGAATGCTAGAATCTGTTTGGTTGATGGAAGGAAATTTCTAGATGGTTTGAGACATGAGAATATGAGTTATGCTTTGATTCCTAAGAATCTTGGAACCCTAAAGAGAAAGACTAAAGAATCACAACCAGAGGAGATAAATGAATTGTTGATAGAGTATGAAGACATCATATCAGATAATGTACTTGAAGGATTGCTACCAATCAGGAGTATCAGTCATCACATGGATCTTATACTTGGAGCTAGTTTGCCTAATAATGCAGCACAAAAAATGACACCAGTAGAGAATGACGAATTGAATAGAAAGATACAAGAGTTGCTGAGGAAAGTTTTGATCGAAGAAATCTTGAGACCTTGTGCAGTACCTATAGTGCTAGTACAAAAGAAGAATGGAGAATGAAGAATGTCTACAGACTCTAGAGAAATCAACAAGATCACAATTAAGTATAGATTTCCATTTCCTAGGATGGATGACATTATGGATTGTTTGAGTGGACCAAAGTATTTCACAAAGATAGGATTCAAGAATAGATACCATCAAATCAGAATCAGAGAAGGAGATGAATGGATGACTGCTTTCAAGACAAATGAAGGATTCTATGAGTGGTTAGTGATGCCTTTTAGATTGACAAATGCACTGAGTACTTTCATGAGGTTGATGAATAAAGTTTTGAAGAAATTCTTGGGTAAGTTTGTTATTGTATATTTGGATGATATTCTAATTTTCAGTAAGACAAAGGAAGAACATTTGTGGCACTTGAGACAAGTATTGTAGAGGTTGAAGGAATAGAAATTGTTGATAAACATCAAGAAGTGTAGTTTCATGAAGGAAGAATGGGTATACTTGGGATTTGTGATTTCTACGGAAGGATTGAAGATGGACACTGAGAAAGTTAAGAGCAATTGTTGAGTGGCCAACACCTAAGAGCATTAGAGAAGTTAGATCTTTTCATGGGTTAGCTAGTTTCTACTAGAAGTTTATTAGAAATTTGAGTTTAGTATGGACACTAATGACAGAAACAATGAGAGGTTACAGAAAGGATTTTAAGTGGATATCAGGAGAAAATAAAAGTTTTGAACTATAGAAGTAGAAAGTCACAGAGCAACTAGTGTTAGCATTACCAGATTTCAATAAGGTATTTCAAGTAGATTGTGATGCAAGTGGAAATGCAATAAGACTAGTGTTAAGTCAAAAATGTAGACCAGTAGCATATTTAGTGAGAAGTTGAATGATGCAAGGAGAAGATATTTAGTTTATGATCAAGAATTCTATGCCATAATTCAAGCTTTGAAGAAGTGGAGAAACTATTTGTTGCCTAAGGAATTTGTGTTGTATACAAATCATCAGGGCTTATAATATTTGAACAGTCAATGTAAGTTAAATCAGAGACATATGAGATGGGTAGAGTTCATGCAAAGTTATACATTTGTATTGAAACATAGGTGTGGAAAATCTAACAGATTTGTAGATGCTTTGAGTAGAAGAAGGAATTTGCTGACAGAGATGAGAGTTGAAGTATTACATTTTGAAGAACTAAAGAACATGTATGAAGAAGATCTTGATTTTGCAGAACCATGGAATGCATGTAAGGAACCTATTGTTATAGATAAGAGTAAGTGGTTGGATTATTTCATTCAAGAAGATATGTTGTTCAAAGGAAATTAGTTGTGTATACCTAGGAGTTCAATGAGAGACAATTTGATAACAAAGAAGCACAATGGTAGATTGGCAAGACATTTTGGAATTGATAAGATAGTGACTTTGGTAAGTGAATATTACTTTTAGCCTCAGATATGTAAGGATCTAAGGAAGTTTGTGCAGAGTTGTAAAGTATGTCAAGTTATAAAAGGGAGTAGTCAAATTATTGGGTTGTACAAATCTTTGATAGTACCAAAGAGACCTTGGGAAGACATAAGCATGGATTTCATATTAGGATTACCAAGGGCACAGAGAGGACATGATTCTATATTTGTAGTGGTGGACAAATTTTCAAAGATGACACATTTCATACCTTGCAAAAAGATAAGTGATGCAGTTCATGTTGCTGACCTATTTTTCAAAGAGATTGTGAGATTGTATGGGTTACCTAGGAGCATAGTTTCATATAGAGACACAAGATTCATTAGATACTTTTGGAGGACACTTTGGAAAAATATGAAGACAAATTTGAAGTTCAGTTTAGTATTTCATCCACAAACTGATGGACAGACAGAAATGGTAAATAGGAGTTTGGGTAACTTGTTGAGATGTTTAGTTAGAGAGAAGGTAGGAAATTGGGATTTAATTCTATCACAAGTAGAGTTTGCATACAATAATTCGGTGAATAGGAACACAGGAAAGACACCATTTGAGATTGTGACATGAACTAACCCTAGAGGAGTAGAAGAATTGAGAGATATCAACATGGAGAACAAGAGGAGTGCAGAGGTAGAAGAATTTGTAGGACGTATGGAGACAGTGCATAATCAGGTTAAGAAGCATTTGGAGGAGATGAATAGTAAGTATAAGGAGTATGAAGATAAGAAAAGGAGACATAAAGAATTTTTAGTAGGAGGTGAAGTAATGGTATATCTGAGAAAAGAGAGATTTCTAGTAGGGGCATATAAAAAGTTGAAGATGAAGAGGTTTGGACCATGTAGGATACTCAGAAAATTTGTTTCAAGAAATGCATATGATGTGGAGCTTCCAGAGACATTGGGTATATCACTTATTTTCAATATTATAGACCTATATCAGTATCAAGAAGGAGAAACTAGTGACAACATTGAAGATAATTTGTAGAAGTAGTTAGCACAACAAGAACTAGAGCAGATTAAAGACATCTTGGATAGTAGAATTGGATTCAGTACCAGAGGCAAGCAATACAAGGAATATTTGGTAAAGTGGAAAGGCAGACTAGAAGAAGATTCATCTTAGATTTCTCACGCTAAGGTGGACAGTCTTGGTTTTCCTCTAGCCCCAACAAAGTGCTTGGGACTCACTTTTTCAACAACCTCAAGTTTCTAATGCAGGAGCATCCTTGGTTGTAGAGAAATCTTGCATCAAAAAAAATGTTTCTTTCATTTCCCAGTTTATTTCATTTTAGTTTAGTCAGTAGCGGTTCCAACATTTCGTACTGCATTTTTCTGTGTTTGTATTTTAGCTTACAAAGTAGCACTTAACGTTTAGACATCATCATGCACATCATATCAAAAATTTGGATCATTTAGATCAATTTCTGGAAAGATATCACTATCAGAAGATCAATTGTTTTATCCAAAAAGAGCATTCAGATAGTCAACTGAAGGAGAAGGTTTGCAGAGCACTTCCATGATTTGCAGAGTTAAATGAAACATCATTCAAGATACTTTGGGACATGGTCAACCTTCTCTGAGATCAGTACCTTGTTTCATTCACTTGCGGAGGAGTACACGTTGCTTAAGGTGCTGACCTATCTATGTTCACACATTACACCTTCATTAGAGATTATAACTTCCTTCCTGGCTGACGTAGAGGATTTCATGAGCTTGGATATGATATATATAGATCCTTAGGATGTATTAGGGAGTTAGTTAGTGATTATAATAGATTAGATCTATTTCTTTGTTTTGAAAAGGTACTTCATTGTAAGATCTTGCATATCAGGTGTAATTGGAGTCAGGCCTATGAGCCCTAATTGGTAAGCTCAGATGTTTATGACATGTCAACATTTTGAATTAGTGATATATTGAGCATTTGAATCATTCTTTACATTCTATAATTGGGTTATTTCTGTTGTGTTCACTCTTGCTGCACAACCTGGATTTTTCACTCTATGGACCCTCTGACTGTGACTGCACCTTTATACCACCTTCTTAAGAAGTCGATTATACCACAAGCCCCAAAGAAGATTGAAGACATCTTGGAGAGTAGAATTGGATGCAATACCAAAGGCAAGAAATACAAGGAATATTTGGTAAAGTGGAAAGGCAGACCGGAAGAAGATTCATCTTAGATTTCTCACGCTGAGGTGGACCATCTTGGTTTTCCTCTAGCCCTAACAAAGTGCTCAGGACTCACTTTTTCAACAAACTCAGGTGTCTAATGTAGGAGCATCCTTGGTTATAGAGAAATCTTGCATCAAAGAAAAATATTTGCATTCTTTTGTTTCTTTCATTTTCTAGTTTATTTCATTTCAGTTCAGTCAGTAGTAGCTCCCACATTTTGTACTGCATTTTGCCATGCTTGTATTTCAGAGCTTACAAAGTAGGAATTAAATTTTAGACATCATCATGCACATCATATCCAAAACTTGGATCAATTTCTAGAAAGATATTGCTATCAAAAGATCAATTGTTTTCTCCAAGCAGAGCATTCAGACAGTCAACTGAAGGAGAAGGTTTGCGAAGCAGTTCCATGACTTGTAGAGTTAAATGAAACATCATTCAAGGTACTTTGGGACATGGCCGACCTTTCCTGAGATCGACAGCTTGTTTCATTCACTTGGAGAGGAGTATAAGTTGCTTAAGGTGCCAACCTATATGTTTTCACACATTACACCTTCATTGGAGATTGTAACTTCCTTCCTGGCCGACGCAGAGGATTTCATGAGCTTGGAGATGATATATATAGATCCTTAGGATGTATTAGGGAGTTAGTTAGCGATTATGATATATTAGATTAGTTTCTTTGTTCTGAAAAGGTACTTCATTGTAAGATCTTACATATCAGGTGTAATTGGAGTCAGGCCTGTGAGCCCTAATTCGTAAGATCGGATGTTGCCGACATATCAACATTTTGAATCAGTGATATATTAAGCATTTGAATCATTCTTTGCATTCTATAATTGGGTTATTTCTGTTGTGTTTACTCTTGCTGCATGACCTAGATTGTTCACTCTGTGGACCCTCCCATTGTGACTGCACCATTATACCACCTTCTTAAGAAGTCCATCCACAACAAATCAATAGGTTAGAACTAATAATTCATAAATATATGTATATATATAAGAATGTAATGTAGATGCATACTAGGGATACTTACATCATTTCTAGCACTCAAGAAGATACAAGAATGGGGTTGAGGTATTCTACCCCTCTCAATATCACTTATCACCAAAATAGATAGGTTATCATAATGGAGTCTGAATCAAAAACTATCGATAATGAAATAATTTAACCACTAGCAAATATTTTCTATTGAATATAATCTATATTCATATCACATAAGAATTAACAACTATCAACCATTCCTCATTGATGGTCATACTATCCTAAATTAGTTTTCAACAAAACTGAAGCTTAGTAGATCTAGTTGACAAATGACGATTTGTCGAATCAACATCAAACTTAGGCCAATTGGTCAAACACAACTTACCCAAACTAGACAAAAGTTCACTAAACTTGTGAAAGCATGAAATGTAGATGGAAACAATCTGTTATTATCCATATGTCTATTTTCTTCTCTTTGATGATGCTCTCCATCTCTTTCTTAGAGGATGGAAAACCTTTTTCCTTTTTACAACTTGCAGTCACCCAACTGGGATTAGTGTATTGTTAGTCAATTCATAAACCTTTTGAAATCATAACAACTTATAATCACATGTCTAAATTATATACATATAAACTCAAACTCACAATTTCATTGATTTTTTCTGATATTTTCACTTAACGTCAAATCATTAATTCATGCATAATTAACTACTAATTATGTGCAAGTAAAAAGTAAAACATAGTCAAAATTTGGGGTGTGACATATCTCCCTCCTTAAGATTCATCATCCTTAATGATCCAGTTTATCCAAAATAGTAATATAGAGTTTTGTTCAACTTTGAAAAGCATAAAACAAATGAGGAAATCTCTAATAAAAATCATGTTAATCTTCCCATGTGACACTATCCTTTGCTTACTGGTCCTATTGGACCTTGCATTGAGTAACCTCTCTATTACATAAGTGGAGCTTGCAAACTTCAAGCACATTGAGAGGCTCAATCATGATCACTCCTAGGTCCTATACCTATAAAGAATTCCAATCAATAATATGATTATCACATTTTATATACATTTTTAATTATGAAACAAGAAAAATATTATGCATCCTTGCAAGAGCTGGTTGTAGACTGATTCTATAGGCAATCAGATTGATCAGTTTGAGGAATTTGAAGGGTCCTACATATCAAGGAGAAAGTTTGGAAGACTTTACAAACTTTATGGAACTCTTCTAAGGTTTGACCCTAAAAAAAAATGTCTCCAACTAATAAATGCCTTGGTGTACGCTTGCCATCAGTATAACTTTTCTGTCTATCTTTTACTTCCATCAATCTATTTCTAATTAGCTTGATCTATTCTTCCATTTATGACAATATTTCTAGACCAACGCTTATCCTATCTTCAAGGTTATCCTAGCTTATAGGAGTTTGGAATCTTCTTTCGTAAAAATGATTCAAATGGAGCCATCTTGATAGAAAAATTATAGGAATTGTTATAAGCAAACTCCACAAGCTGTAGATATTCTTCCTACTTGTATTATTGACTCATGTAATACATCCACAACAAATCTTCTAGAACTTGATTTATGCTCTTAGTCTAACCATTTGTCTTAGGGTGATAATCTAAGCTTATATTGAGTTGAGTTCCTAGTGCTGAGAACAAAGTTTGCCAAAATCTTGACGTCATACGTGCATCTCTATTTAAGATAATTTTCTCAGGAACTCCATGCAATCTAAACACATATTGTAAAAACTTGCAAGCTAAAATTGGTGCTCCATCCATTAAATTTCTAGGTATAAAGTGATCTACCTTGGTGAGTTTGTCCACCACCACTAAATAACATCATGTCTATTTCGAGACATTGGAAGACCTTGCACAAAGTCCATACTAATGACTTGCCACTTCCACTCTAGAATACCATGTGGATACAAAAGTCCCGTTGGGTGTTGATGCTGAGCCTTGACTCTCTGGCACTCTAAATAGTTTGCTACAAATCTTGTAGTTTCATTAGTCATTCCTTTATAGAAATACAAAGGATTCACATCGGCTAGGAGTTTGGTTACTCCAAGATGACCTGAATATGGTGCGGAATGAACTTCCTTCCACATAAGGTTTCTTAATTCTACAGAATCTAGAACACACATCCTTCCTCTATATCTTAAATGCTCATATGGTTCAAAATATAACCCATCATACCTCAAGTCTTGAGGATTTACTGTGAGAACATGCTTAAATTTCTCATAATACTCATCACCTGCAAAATTTTGTAACACTAAATCCTTAAAGTTTGAGTGGATATAGACAATTGAAGAGATATGCCTCCACCAACTCAGAGAATCAACTACTTGGTTCTCTTTTCCTTTGATATAACTTATCTCAAAGTCATAGTTGGATATCAATTCCAACCATCTTCTTTGTCGATCATTCAGATGAGGTGGGGAAAATATATACTTAACACCTTGATAGTCTGACTTCAATTCAAAAGGCCTTTCTAGCAAGTAGTGTCACCACACTTGCAAAGCATGAACAACTACCACTAACTCTATGTCATGAGGAGAATAATTCTTCTAATATTCTCTCATCTTTCTAGATCATAGGTGACCAATTTCCCGTTATGCGTAAGCACTCCACCTAAACCTTCACCTGAGGCATTAGTGATTACAACAAATTGACCTTTCAGGTTAGGAACTTTCAATATGGTGTAGTTGTCAACCTCTCTTTTAACTGATTAAATGCATCCTGATATTTTTCTAACTAGTCCAAATTCTTTCCTTTTCTTTGACGTGAAGTGATTGGGTTTACAATCTTAGAAAAGTTCAAAACAATCTTCTTATAATATCCTGCTAACCCCATTAAACTACGCACTTCATGCACATTCTTTGGCACATGCCACTCTAGTATAGCTTTGATCTTCATAGGATCTACTAAAATACCTTCAGTTGATATTATATGTACCATATATTGAATCTCTTTCTGAAATAAAGTACACTTAGAAAGCTTCCCATACAACTTATGTTCTCTTAGCTGCTGCAGAACTAACCGCAGATGCTACAAGTTCTCTTCCTCATTCTTAGAATAAATAAGAATGTCATCTAAGGTACACTAGAAAAAATTTATCCAAGCAATCATAGAAAACACTATTCATCAAAATCATGAATGTTGCAAGGGCATTTGTAAGTCCAAAACGTAAGGCTATGAACTCATAATGTCCATATCTTGTTATGAAAGTTGTTTTATGTATGTCTTCATCTTTTATTCTCAATTGATGATATCTAGATCACAAATCAATCTTAGAGAATATTGTTGTATCATGCATTTGATCAAAAATATCATCATTACACAATAGGGTATACTTATTCTTTATCATTGCTTTGTTGAGCATATAATAGTCTATATATAGAAGCAAGGTTCCATCCTTCTTTTTGCCAAAATCATGGGTAGTCCCCAGGGTGAAACACTAGGTCTAATAAACCCTTTTTCCAACAACTCATGAAGCTAGGCTTTCAAATCCATCAACTCCATAGTAGTCATATGGTATGCCACCTCTAAAATCAGCTCAAATATAGGTATTATATCAATAGAGAAATCAAAAGCCCTCTTCGGAGGTAACCCTGAAAGTTCATTTGGAAAAACATCTCAAAAATCTTGAAGGGAAGTATAGTTCTCGAAAGGTACATTTTGTTTACTAAGATGATCTTCTACTATTTCCATCTTAAGTGCAAACAGTTGAAAACCTTTTATCCTAGCCCTCTTCAATTGTATAGAATAGATTGGTCTAATCTTGACTTCTCTTTGAGTGCCTTGCAAAAAGACTTTGTTTCCTATATCATCTAGACACTCAACTATTTCAGCAAAATAGTCAACATTGGCCCTATGCCTCCATAGCCAATTTATTCCTAAGATAACATCATAGGAACATAGGGAGGCTACATGCAAATTCACCTTGGTTGGAAAACTAGGAAGATCAATTGGGTTCAAACATGCATTGCTCTACTTGAGCTTTAGTCTGGTTAGCATATTCAACTGACTAGGGTTTAGCCATTTATCCAACTCTTCTAGGAAATTTATTCAACACTCTTGGTGAAATAAAACTTTGATTTGCTCTATATCAATTAAAATAGAAATAGGAATTCCAAACAAAGTACCTGTCATCTCTATGGGTGTAATATGGTACTCTTCTTAGAGATTGCCTAAAGCAGCATGGATCCTCTGTTGAAAGTTGCTTGTTGTGTAGGTAATGTGTTAATACATTGTTGAACTCCTTAGTTCTTTATTGGACATTTATTTGCATAATGATCTCTAGTACAAGAGAAACATCCACAAGGAGGTCCTTGCTTTTCAGCAAGTTTGCTTGAATTATTAGCATTCCTCCAAAAATTACTATTATTTTTCTTCTCATTTCTAGGTCCACTCCTATTATTTCTGAACACCTTGTCACTTTTCTCATTCACACCCTATTTTCCATTCCTTTTCTTGAAAGGTTGAGAAGTTGGTGACTTATTAAACCTCCTACAATTCTTCTCGCGATATGCAGAAATTAATTTCATTTTTTGTTCATGTTTGATTGCCTTCTCAAAAACTTGGTCCATAGTGGTAGGACCATGCACATCCACTTATCCACCTATCTGGATATTAAAACCCATGATGAATTTCTTGATTCAAAACCTTTCATCCTTTTGATACTATGGCACATACTTTAGGAGGTAGGTTAACTTTTCCCAATACTAAACCACTGACATTTCTCCTTGTCACAGATTCTAAAAATCTATTAGCTTTTGGTCAAAGAAAAGATGTGGTAACCATCTCTGTCAAAATATGACCACAAAATGATCCTAGGTTAAGATCAGAGAACTTAAACCTAGTTCCATTTTCTTGTTCATCCACCAATTAGACGCTTCACCTGCCAACTGGTAGGCACCCCAAACTACCTTGGTTATTTTGAGTAGTTTATGATCTCAACATACTTCTCCATCTCTATCAACCAAGCTTATGTAGCATCACCACTTACTGTTCCATTAAACTTGGGTGGCATCACTTTCTTCATATCTCTTGACAATTCTAATGCGTTTATACTTCTCTTTTCTTCTTGAGACTTAGTCTTATCAACATCCTCCCTTTGTTCTCTATGAGTACAAGATTCATGGACATAATCATCATCCCCTTGATGCGAGTCCTCTTTTTCTCCTTCAAATCTATCTTGACCCCTCACTTCCTGTTCTAGGTTTCCAATCATTTCCTTGGTTTCATTTAGCATGGTCAATATTTGATCCACCTTAGTTATTGGATTTTCAGAAGGATTCGACTCTTGTTGACTATCTTCAAGATTTGTTCGAGTTTGAACCATGATGATACTCTATATCACACCTAATATTCATATCAAGTTATAGATTAGAATTCAAAAGAATGCATCTCATTAATTCAAATTTCATCAATAAATTTGTTCACAAAACTCAAAATTATGCAAAATAATCTCATCTTTATTATAGTTTATTCTAGGTATAAATACATCCTTATTTAAATAAATGACTCAACAAGACTACATGTCACTATTGGTTACAGGATATTCCTTAGGTTCCTCCTCCCCATCAAAATGCAGTAAAACAAACTTATAGGTTGGATGTACACACAGGTACTCCTCCATTATCTCTTTTCCTAAAATAGGGGCATCACGACCACACCCAAATGGCATGTTGCAACTAGTAGATGATTTACTTGATTTTACTACACAAGTAGGAACAATGGGTTTCTTGGCAAATTTGTTACATTGTTTCCTTTCTAGTCGTATACGCTTAAGAGAGTCAGCCAATTTTTCAAAGTCTTCAATCCATGTACCCTCAACATAATTTATATGCTCTTGGAGTTTTACCTCCTCAGTTGGTTCTTTCTTAACCACTATGTTGGGTAAGTTCTGGGGAATACACTTCCTAGAAGTTTTCTTGGTACTTCTCCACACCATTCTAGCATAAAACCAATTTTTGAACATTAGCCAATCTACTGAATATTGACAAGTTTTCTCATAGTGAGCTCCTAGGTCCATGTGTTGAACCCAGTAGCTCTCATACCATATGTAACATGCCATCTCATATTACTTGGAATTACACACAATTTACTAAGAAAGTAAATGATCGCGTTTAAACATAAATGAAAATTTGCATAATTTTTAAAGAAAAAAATACATATCTTTTTTGAATATTTTTCAAACTTGAAAATACATTATATTTAAAGATAGAATCATAGTGCAAAATCATTTCACTTTACAATTACAAGCAATCTTTACTTGGCAAAAAGAATACTTTTACATAAGTTTGGCAATCATAAGACATAACATGAAGTACACTACATCTGGAATCTTGATTTGTCACACAAGTAGACCTCAGCAAGTCTTCTGCTATAGAGGGAGAGCATCATCTAAGCCTTTTACCTCCAACCACAGACCGATGGTTCCTCACACATCTTCCTTCCTTGAAGTGGCCCTACCTTTCATGAAGAGTATATACATAAAGATCCAATAGGTTGTCATCTAATTTCTAGTGTTGTGTCTTATGTTACTCAATCGACCATATGACTCTAGACAATCTTCTAGCTACATAGGATCATTCTAACAAGTCACACAAATCTAGGTCCACGGTGAACCAACTAATGCATGCAGAGACAAATGCATCACTTTGACCAAAGTTTCTTTATAAATAGACATTTTTCATAAATGTAGTCATGTTTTCACGCACCTCTAACTCAACTTGGAAACTACCTCATCCTACAGTTGACTTTCTTCACTAGTATCTCTAGACATAAATTGTCTTGACTGTACCTAGATCTTAGTCAATCTAACTTAGATTTTGATTATTAATCTAGGATATATACATATAAAATATGTAGACCTTTAGAATATTTTAACCTTTGAGAGAGTACCTATTTGTATTCTTACAAATATTAGGGTCTATGAATTCCTATTATTCTACTCAAAGACTCAAAGATTAAGCATTCTTGTGCTATATAACTAGTTTCGAATCTGATAAGAATTCATTTAAATTTAACAAAATACTACTTTGACTCTTTTCTAATTTATACTATCTTGATCTATGGTTTCTTGACCATTTATCGTCGACCCTAATACAATAGAGTAAAACAATGTCATAACCAACTTAAGAGTTTTAAGTTTTATAAACCCTTCTAGGTTGACTCCAGGGTTACTTTTTACTCCATAACAGGCACAGACTTTTCTTTTAAACTTTCTCTATTAGAAAAAAACCACTACCTGCTCCCCTTGAGAGGTAGCCTCCATTAGTCTAGGAAAAAAGATATACTAGGAATTACTCCCTCTGGATAGATGCACCAACCATGCATCTAGTTAGAAGGAGGGGAAATTACCCCTAACTTCTGCAAGAGATACTCAAAAGTATTCTTTACAAGATTCTTTGTGAAAATGTCTACAATATGATCCTTTATTGGAACATATTCCATCTTCACTTCTTTCTTTGCAACCTTCTCTCTCAAAAAGTGAAACCTAATTAATATATGCTTGGATCTGGAATGCATCATTGGATTATTGGAAATATTGATAACACTAGTATTATCAAGTAAAATAGGAATATGCTCATTATGTATCACCTTTAAATCCTTCAAATTCTACTTCATCCAAAGTGCTTGGGTGCAGCAAGATGTTGTATCAATGTACCCAACTTTTGTTGTGGATAAGGACACTGGGCCCTGCTTCTTACTCTGCCAAGAGACCAATCTGCTTCCTAAAAAGAAAGCACCACCACTTGTACTCCTTCTATCATCAATACAACTAGGCCAATCAGCATCAATGTAAGCACTTTGATCAAAGGCATTACCTCTAGGATACCATAAGGCATAATCTGGAGTTCCCTTTAAGTATCTGAATATTCTTTTCATTGCCTTCTCATGTTTGATTAGGATTATCTTGATATCTGACAACCATACATATTGCATGTATAATATTAGGTCTAGAAGCAATCATGTACAATAATTCTCTAATCATAGATCTATAAATAGTCTAATCAACCTCTGGAGACTCATGATTCTTGCTTAAGTGACAACCAGTAACCATAGGAGTACTTACTAGTTTGGAGTCCTCTATACTAAACTTCTTTAACATCTCTCTAATGTACTTAGCTTGAGAAATAAAGAAACCATCATCTAGCTGAGTAATTTGAAGCCCAAGGAAGAAAGACATCTCAAATTCTTTTTGTATCTCTTCTACAAACCACTCACACATACTATCATCTCCACCAAAGATGATATCATCAACATATACTGCAACTATCAGAATCATGTCTTCCTTTTCCTTAATGTAAAGATTACTATCTGTGGTACCTTTCTTGAATATTTGTTGAAGTAAGTACTTATCCAATCTAGCATACCAAGATCTAGGTGCTTTCTTGAGATCATACAAAGTATTTTTGAGTCTGTGCACCATGTATGTATCTTCTAATAACTGAAACCCATCTGGTTTCTCGATGTAGACCTCTTCCTCTAGATCACCATTCAAAAATGCTAATTTGACATACATTTGATAAAGTTTTAAGTTCTTGTGAGCAAAAAGAGCCAAAAAACATCATGATTATCTCCATTTTGGCTACTACAACATAATTCTCCTAAAAATCAATGCCTTCAATTTGTGAACAATATTTACACACCAACCTTTCTTTGTTTCTCACAACTTCACCATCTTCATTCAGCTTGTTTCGGAACACCCACTTTGTTCATATAAAATTCTTATTGGCTGGTTTGGGAACCAATTCCCATGTCTGATTCATCTCTATCTAATTCAATTCTTATTCCATTACCTACATCCATCCATCATCTTTGCTACAATTAGCAAAGGTTTTGGGCTCTACCTTTGATAATAAACATAAATTCACTTTCTTGCTTGCCTTTGCTAACCTCCTCCTGGTCTTCACACTTTCATTCTTATCTCCAATGATTAGATCTGTTGAATGGTTCCTCTGAACATATTTTTGAAGAGTCTTAGGGATTTGCTTTAGTTCTTGTTCCTTCTCTTCTTTCTCTTCTTCATCTTCAATGCAGGGAAATATATCAGATTCTAAGTCCTCTTATTCTTGTGAGTTTTGATAAAAATATTCATCTACCATGACATTTTTTCTTTCAATTATCTTTACCAATCTCTTTTTGTAGAATCTATAGGCCTTGTTTCTAGTTGAGTAACCAAGAAAGATCCCTTCATCATTGACACCCATCTAGGCTTTGGAACTTAAGGAATCCAAACAAGAGATCGATAACTAGTGACCCTTCGGGTCATAGGGTTATCTCTACCATCACGGTCTTAGAAGAACAAGCATCAATGCATATTAGGCCCCAAGACTAGCCAACCAATCTCTGTGACATTTTGCCTCCATGAGAATAGAACCACCCCCAGGTTTTCTTCTAAATTTTGGAAGGAAGTAGTTCACACTGCTTTCTATCTGATTAACAGATAGGAATCAAACTTTACTTTGTCTTCTTCATCTCTTCTGATATAGCATTTTCTGCCAAAGATCCTAAGGTATCTGATAGTGGGAGGTCTTCAATACCATAGCTCATAAGGGGTCTTAGTTCTTTTGACCCTCAATTGTACTTTGTTAATCAGATAGAAAGCAGTGTGAACTGCTTCCTTCTAGTACATGTTAGGTAGATCTACATCTTTCAACATTGCCCTAGCCATCTCTTGGATAGTACTACTCTTCCTTTCCACTATCCCATTTTGCTAAGGGGTTCTAGGAGCTGACAGATGTCTCCCAATACCATGATCTTCATAAAACTTTTCAAATTCATTTGAATTAAACTCACCTCATCTATTAGACCTTACATTTGATCTTAGCTTCCATTTCATTCTCAACCATTTTGTTGAAAACCTTAAACTTATCAAAGGCATCTAACTTTTCTGTTAAGAATGTAACCCAAGTCATTCTAGAATAATCATCAATAAGTAACATGAAATACCTTTCACCTTGTTGACTCTTTATTCTTATAGGGCCACATAGGTCAGTGTAAATCAGCTCCAATGGTATTGAAGAAGATTACTCCTTTCTCTTGAAATTTTTCTTTGGCTACTTTCCCATTTGACATTCCTTGCATAATATGTTTGCAAGCTTGGTTGTCTTAGGCATATCTCTCACTGCATGAATAGAGTTGATCTTTACCAAATTATTAAAGTTGATGTGCACCATTTAATTGTGCCACAACCAACATTCACTGGATTCAACCAATAAGTGTGTTCTTCCATTTACCTCCTCTAGATGATAGATATCTCCATATGACTTGATATCTCTTGGACCTAGTTTTCTTGACCCTACCTTCTTGATTTCACAAACATTGGTATGAAAGGTAAGATTGTATCCATTGCTACACATCTGACTAACACTGATAAGATTGTGCTTTAGCCCTTTGACATAGAGGACATCCTTAGTCTTGTTCTTCCCATCAATAGTTATAGCACCCTTTCCATAGATTTGTACTAACTCATCACCACAAAACTTAATAGCCCCACCATTCCACTTTTTAAGGATTATAAACTTCTCCTTGTCACTAGTCATATGATTAGAGCAACCACTATCAATTACCCAAGCCTTGTCTTTTTCTTTTGCATGAAAGGCAGTCCACACAACCATTGATTTATCATTGTTTTGGTTAGCTTGCAAGGTATCAAACTTTTAACATTTTCCAAAATCATCATTTTTTTCATCACCATTCAAGGCTATAAAACATGTTTCAACATTTGAAACATCATGATCCTCATTTTCTGAGCAACAAATGTTCTCCATAGAATATAGACTTCTTTTGGGCTTCTCTCTTTTGCTATTACCTTTTGATTCTTTAAATGAACATTTAGAATAAAAATGAGCAATCTTTCCACAATTGAAACATTTGAAAGGTAACTTACCTTGGTATTTGCCTATACCTTTATTCAATGTTCTTACAAAGTTTGCTTCTACCCCATCAAGGTCATCATCTTGATCAACTGCTTCATCTTCTATCTTCTTACTTGCTTTGAATGTTGTTTCCTTCTTTGGAACACCTTTGTCAAATTTTCTCATTTCAAAGGTTGTGAGAGAGCCAAACAATTGATCTACTATATATTTATCCAAATCCTAAGTTTCCTCAATAGCAAACACCTTATGACTTTAGGATTTAGGAAGAGATCTCAGAACCTTCTTCACAATCTCATCTTCTTTCACTTCTCCACCAAGACCTCTGATGCAATTAACTATTTCATCCACCTAGAGCATGTAACTGGAAATTTTTTCTTGTTTTGACATCCTCAAGGTCTCAAACTTTCTCTCAAAGATTTGTATCTTGGCTTGCTTCACCTTACTATCTCCTTCATAAATTCTTTCAAGTTTTACCCAAACATCCTTAGCATATTTTCAACCCATTATCTTCACAAGTTCTGAATCATCTAGCCCACTCATGATAGCACTCTTTGCCTTGGCATTGTTCTCATATAACCTAATCTCATATGCATCTGAAGGACCACTAGCAGGAGTAGTGTAACCCTTCTGGACTAATTACCAAATGCCATACCCTAGAGGTGATAGATAGTTTTCCATCCTTAGTTTCCAAAGGGAATAATTTTTTCTATCAAACATAGGTACCTTGCGAGATCCATTATGATCTGTCCTAGACCTTCCTCAAGTAGTTAATCTTCTTCTGAGTAACTTGGCTCTGATACCAATTGTTGAACACACAAGGATACTAAGAGGGGGGGTGAATCAGTATCCAATCAAACTTCAAATCCTCAAGAGAGGATTAAATCTTAAACAATACAACACTAACATAAACATGAAAGATGAACACAATGCACATAAAAACATAACACTAGATATACGTGGAAAACCCCAAAAGAGGAAAAACCATGGTGATGATTAAGTCATAATATATGAAGGTCACTACTATAAAAATTACAACTTTGTTTTAGGGTCACTCCCAAGGAAGCTACTACTCCCTGAAGACTTTGTTTTAGGGCTAAAACCCAAGAATCAGCTACTCCCTAAACTAAAAATAAACTAAAAAATGATTACAGTATGACAATCCTTCTACTACCTTAAAATGACATTGAAGCTCACACCTTTGATGATCACAATTCTACTTCTAATGATTGGATCAATTAGGCAAACTCTTCACTTCCCTCCTATCACAAAAAATTTTTCAAGATGAATCAGGACAACCCTTTTTTCTTCTGATATTTTTCATTCAGTCGCACATCATAATGCATAAAATGTTCATATTCTACTCTTTACTCACTCATATTCTCATTTTTGCAATCATGCAGAACCTGGATCAACTAGGTGCACAATATATACATGATATTACATTGATTACAATAGAAGTCGGCCATACAATAATACTATTACAATTTACAAGTTGGCCAGAGATCAAACATCATGAAAATTGTAGAGGACAAGCCTTAACATGAACTACACACTACTCTAGGAGGAGAAATAGGCCTTACAGACCCCAACACATGCCTAACTTGATCCTAAACATTCTTCATAGCATCATCCTTTAAGGAATAACATTCCCATGTCATGCTCATTTGAAATAGGTCACCCTTAAGCAAGAACACATGACTCTTTTAGCACATCATTCATTTCAACTTGGCGGTACACATAGAAGATTAAACATTGCTTGCAGATCACCAAATCACATGATACTTCATAGAAGTATGCATTGAACCTCCCTGAACATGTTCATAAAATTGGATTGACAAATCTTTACATCTGGAGGAATGCGGAGCATTCCAACAAGTCTTCTTCACCATTTTACTCTGTGAAAGCACAAACTAAAACTATGTCACTCATAACTTTCATTGTTGTAGGTATACAAACTTTATCTCTTAGATATAACACCTTCACAACATGTTGAACATAGATTTTGAACTGCATGACCATATCTTCAAATGTAGAGGAATGCAGAGCATTTTTCGAAGTAGTCTCCCAGGTAGCTTCTTGCAGTAGAAATCTTCATCAACTTCCAGAGACTAGAACCTTCTTGTGACAGCTCATACATCCTTAGAAACATACATCATAGTGATTCTAATTCCCATCTTAATATATCTTCTTGATGCTTCTAATTCTCATCTTAATATGTCATCTAGATACTTCTAATTCCCATCTTAATGTATCATCTTGGTACTTCTAATTCCCATCTTAATGTATCATCTTGATGCTTCTAATTCCCATCTCAATATATCATCATACTCAATACTACATTAACTAAGGTATGACATCCAACAATGAACTTCAGCAACCACATCAAATCCAAAATCAACAACATATCAGACAACCCAAATTGAGTGTTGACAAGAGTGTTAGACCTATCACTTTGATGCTGTAAAAAGAGCTATATTTCAAATAGATGCTAGAAGGATGGAAAGATTTTGAACATATCAAGATACCCATTTTGACTGCCCTAGTATTGGAAAACTGATATTTTACTAAAGATTTCTTTATGTATGTATATGGTGGCGATCACAACATAGCTGCGGTCCTGACTCAGAAAGGAAATGTTCAGTCTGAGGAACATCTGATTTCTTTTTTATATAAAGACTCTGAGGGGTTATGAGTCAAATTACAATTTTGTAGAAAAGTAAGCCTATGATGTAGTCAAGGGTCTTAAAAAATTTTGGCACCTGATAGCAGGAGAAAAAGTAATCATCCTAGTGACGCATGCAAGTGTGCGAGAATACATTATGGAGGGAGAAATCATAGAAAAAAGAGCCAACTGGATCACCAAGATCATGGAGTATAATGTGGACACCAGGCCAAAAAAGATGGTCAAAGGAAAAGGGATTTGTGAGTACACAACCCAGAGTATGGATGTTGCAGATCAAGAGGAAAATTCAAAATTAGTATTGACAAATCCAAATGACAACACAGAGTCTTGGGCGTCAGATAGGGTATGTTTTATGGAAACAAGGGAGTAACTAAGTTATCTACCTCCTCATAAGAGGTGTTTCTATAGAATGCAGAGTCTCAGTTACTCCCTAATTGATGGCTTCCTTTTTAGGAGGAATTTTAATGGAATCTTGATCAGATGTGTGGAAAAGGGTGAAGCTGATAAAATTTTGCATGAGTTGCATTATGGCTCATCTAGAGGACATTTCTCAGCTATAACTACCATAGCCAAGATTCTATGCACCGAGTATTATTAGCAACCTTGTTTTCAGATTGTTTTGAAATGGTGAAAACAATGTTAGCCATGCCAATATTTTACAGGAAGAGAGAAATTTTGCAATGCCTCTCAGCCCAATAATGGTGGAAGAGCCATTCACTTAGTGGGGCCTAGATTTCATAGGAATGATCAACCCAGTCTCTAGCACTAGTCACAAATGGATCCTCATGATGACTGATTATTTCACTAGGTGGAGTGAAGCAGTGCCTTTGAAACAGGTGACCAAAAGCATCATCCTAATTTTTTAGAGGATAACGTGACAAGCTTTGGGGCCCCGAGTACAATCATATGTGATAATGCCAAGGCATTCCTAGGATATAGGATTTCTAAATTCACCCTATGAAATAATATCTTTTTGAAGACATCTTCAAACTATTATCCACAAGGTAATGGCCTAGCCAAGTCGACGAATAAAAACCTAATTCAGCTAATGAAAAGATGGGCAAGGATCACCAAAAGGAATGGCATAAGAATATCAAAGTTGCATTATGCACAAATTGCATCACCCTGAACCAAGTCATCAAGACTTCTCCTTATGCAAGCTCATGTATGGAAAGAGGGCTATAATGCCCATGGCAATTGAGATTCTAGCATTACAACTCCTGAAGCAACTGGATATCGAAGAAAATGGAGCGATGCAAGTGAGGCTCACTGAATTGATGTAGCTATAGGAGCAAAGGGAATCCACTTATAATTCTATGTATAATCACTAATCTAATGTCATGTGATGGTTTGATCAGGGGACCACTGATTTAGTTTTCAAGGTAGGGGATTTGGTTCTAAAATGGGAGGAAAGAGTTGTGAAACCAGGTTGACATGCAAAGTTTGATTTCATATGGAGAGGACCATTCAAGATAGCATCTTGAAAGACAAATAATGCATTTGACTTGGAAGATGAAAATGGTGAGATGACAAAGATTATTGTAAATGGATTCTTTTTGAAATTTCATAATTAGGGGGTTGTGACACTTGTACATAGTTAGATTAGGTGTTTGTTTCTTGAGAAGTGGGGTTTCCTTCTTTTTGAATAAGCACATATGAAAAAGTTCATTTTTTTAATAAAGTTGTTGGATTTTTGCCATGTGCCTGGATCTTGAGTTATAGCTGTGAAAGTTGCCCAACTACTAGAGACCTTCAATCTTTGATTGGTAGGTATACATTAAATAACATATCCCCATGAGGATTAGTTAACAGATCACTGACAAGACTCTAGTACGTGCGATATTAAAGCAACTGCAAGGGCACACCAATTAAAAAATTGAGTAGCATTAATTATGCATGGTCAGAGTGGCTACATATATTATTTTGGAGCATGTTATGCTTCATTTGTGATAGCATTTTTAAGATTGTAGTGAAAGCAAATAGAGATTGCTTTGCAGTTGTAGCACACCTAAGGTTCTAAGTTAGTTGTTGTTTTCTTTAAAGAGTTTGGGTTAATTTAGGAAATAGAGTATTAATAGCTAGAAATACAATGGAGGTAGGAAGCAACAGGAGTGTGAAGAGAAAGAGGTCTTCTACAGAGAGGGTGACTATGGAGTTGCCCTCAGAGCTGGAAAACAACAAATCTTTTTCCTCAACACTAGCACAACAAAAGACAAAGCTCCCACATATTAGAGTACACAAAATAGGTAGGTGGAAAGATTTGTCTCTTGTAATAGACCCTATTGATAATATATTTTACTCTATTTTATCGAAACATACCAAGAATCTCATAGAAGGAGCCCATTCATACATGATAGAAAGGGCTAAAGTAGGGGAAATAGAGACCTTTGGGATAAGGCTCTAGAGTTCCCAATTAGCTCAATTTTTAGTGCCCCAAGCTTTTCCTAGCCCTGAGCTAGTTGATGCATGTAACCAGTGTTATGACAAAGATAACCATGTTATTATGGGTCAAAACATCAAAGTGACAATTTTTGCTCAGGCTGTGAGGGGTATATTGGGTATCCCATATGATTCTTCTATAGACTTTTGTAGTTTAACTAAGTGGGAAAAGACCTGGGATACATGGGAAAACTAGTTGATTTTCTTGAACAATGACCTCCATTTAGACCCTAACAATACAGTTCTGCATTCTTTGCTAATTGGGTTAGCTAGTTTCGATTAAGATGCACAAGATGCATGTTCAATGCTTGCTTTCATGTGTTGTTGACAATGATGTAAATGTTTATGATTATTAATTAGGTGATATTTCCCATCTTAAGATGATCTCCCAGTAGTAGGCTTGCAAGATGGATCTTTTGGAGATCATAGTGGATAGGTTGAACTACTAGTTGGGCACTTCCATCATCAACAATACTTTAGGTACACATCCTTTTTGATAAATTTGATTCTTTTCTAGAATCCCTAGTTCTTCTCACCCCACATGCAACTCAAAATGACTGAGGAAGCGGGTGAAGGACAAAGATTAGCCATGTGTCTGCATGAACTCCCCTCTTGTCAATCACTTCTAGTTTTTATGAATACTCTAAGCATTTTATAACTCTAGATCTAATATATCTTGGCCCAGATGTAATTTCTTTTCAGGTGAGTGACAAACAAAGAGCCTTGTTGTTTAGTCTTCATCTTCCTTGTGATTGGTTTTTTGGTGCTCATTTCACTATGTTACGTGTACATGGTTTGAAGGAAGAACCATTTAGATTGCCAAAATATCTCACTGATAGAGATGTAGTGTTGGAGATGATCTACTAGTTGGATGTTATTGATTTAGAGTTTGGAGTAGGGAGGAAGAGAAAATTATTTTATGACATCCCTCTCTCCAAAGGAAGAGGCATTACAGTACTAAAGTGACAACCAAACCATCTACTTATGATGAAGCTAGTTGAGATGGGTTTGGATCAAATCATGGATAAATGGAAATATGACCCTGATGGTGATGTAAAGAATTGGCTATCTACATCAAAATCTCCAATGGCTTTTGAGCATCAAATTCACTACTCCATTGAGTCAAGGAGGTCACCGCTCACTGACACAAATGATTATTATATCGAGTTAGAACAAATTCCAGAGGAATCTAGGCCTCCATGGGAGGTGTCTTATAAAATCATCAATCCTTATGATCTTGTCAAACCCATGGGATGTGGCTTGAGAAATGCTTTGTTGAAAGATGATTGGCCTATTGAAAAAAATTAATGCCTATTGGAAAATCATAAAGAAATTTTTGAATGGGAAAATAATTTTGGGGAGATAGAGATAGATGAGGAGTGGGAGAGAATATGAGATGAGTATCATGTAGATCTAACCTCCCCATATAATGTGAGCAAAAGTTTTGGTAAGGAAGTAGAAGCAGAAACAAAAACAAAAATTGAGAAATAACAAGAAAAAGAGATAGAACAAGAGCAATAGGAGAGATAGAGGCGAAAGCTAGTGTTGCAAGAAGAGTCTAATGAAGATGTTTTTATCACTAGCTCAGCAACTAGTGCAACCACATCCACCATAACCTAGATAAGTATCTCTTCACCCTCTTCTTTTTCTTAGTCTATTCCCCTTTCTTTCTAGGCTCCATTCAATGTGCATCCTCCCCTCGTTTCATCTACTTCACCTATGTCTTCACTACCCTCATTCTCCACAATTAGTACTACACAAATAACTACCTCACCTTTGAGAAATTTGCTATCATTATTCTCTTCTATCTTGATGATGCATTCCCCAGTTCCTCCAAGCTTTTGCCCTACCTTAGGATAACAACAAGTAATCATTCCCTATGTTCTACCCCAACATGTTCCTTTTGGTGGTGAGATGATTCCATCTCTATCTACAAGTGTAATGCCCCACCAAGGAACCCAGAAAATAACACAACTATGCTATACAAAAAGGATAAATATTGTTTTTTTTAAATGAAGGAAATAAAAACAACCATATATTTATTCATAACATTTAAATTAAGCTTTATCCTCTAGGATTCCATGGCTGCATTACTAACAAACTAAAACAAGATCTAACCAACATTATGAATTAACTAACAACCACAGTTCATTCTAAGTCTAACTGTATCAAATGAATAAACACATACAATTCCATATTATATCATCAGATAAGTAAGCATCAAGATCCTGGACATAGGATCACAAGTACATAAACAAGTTCCTTTACAAGAGAGTACAACATTACATTGTTTGAAATATCACTATCCAGATTACATTGGAGTACATACATCAAGATAACAATACATGATTTAACTGATATACAAGACTAGAACATGATCATAAGTTTCTATCTCCTCAAGCTAGAACAAGATATGAAATCTGCCACACAAGGTACATCCTTCTTACACATGAACAACAACAAGAGAAACCAATGGAGATAAGAGCACAACGAACCGACCATGTGGAACCCTAATGTCCCACAATATGAAACAGTTAAGAAGATAGGAACACAACACAAAAGGCTAACATGACTCCAACAAAGAAGTACACATGGCATTCACAACAGAGTCACCACTTCCTCCAATAGTCAAAAGATAATAGACTAACAGTTGCAAGGACTACACATGACTCCAAAACAACACCAACCAATAAGGACATCAAAAGTAACTCAAACATCACTTCTAGAGGCATTCACAAAACAAAAGGGAGAACACAAATAGAGAATGCTAGATTGCAGTAGGGATGAGTGTCATCGCATGGTCCTAACATGGGTTACCCTGACAGTCTCTAGCTAGACGTCAGCCCCCATCCATGGGTTACCTTGACAATCTCTTGCTAGGCTCCGGCCCCAATCTATGATTACCCTGACAGTCTCTCACTAGACGCCGGCCCCATAGGGTGACACATGCAGAACCAACATTCCTTTCATGAGGACAAGGAAGTTAATTTTGCCAACCACAACATTCTCATCTCATCCTTAGCCTGAAACTACATGCATGAGTGAGACATCCTATTATCTTGATTAGTGTGAAAACTACCCAACCCTCTAAATATATTATTAAGTTATCACTGGATTAACAACTTCCAATGGGTTACCCTGACAAGACACTTTGGGTGTCGGCCCCACATTGAAAGCCACTCCCCCTTCACTGCATCTAGATTCTCAAAGCCCAGAACAAAACCCAAGCATGAGCTATAACATTTCTCATGATGATATATTTACAACATAAAATATACATCATTTCACATTACACAGAGCAAGGCTTTGCCCATCATGCATAGTTATAATAACCACATGAATAGGTACACTGAGAAAGGCATTATACATCTTGCACAGTCATCATAACCACATGCATAGGTACACTGAGCAAGGCATTATCCATCTTGCACAGTCATCATAACCACATGAATCCATAAACAGAGGGGAGTCAACATATAACCAATACATATTCAACCATTAGCAAGATTACATAATCACAGGAGTCATACATATGACTACCCCTCTTGGCCTCTGGAATCAACTTTCCCAAATCACATAAACACTTGACACACTAAACACTAGGGTCTCACATCACATTCACTTTCAAATGCACATCATAAACTAAGATCCTTCAACAATAATTCAATTACATTATCATAAATGCAACATATGATACGATGCACTAAATATGGGTCTTTAAGAATGTAACATTAATCATAAGCTACCCATAAATAAACAAACATACTCTCTACTTTTTTAGGCTCAAATATCATACTAATCCAGGTATCTATGTAAGATATAAACATAACCTAAATGTTAGGGATTTATCTAACCTTTGTTAAAAGATAACAACAATATAATTAATCATATCAAATTTGATACATATATGTGAACTTCATTATGAATGCAAAATAACAATTCACCAAAATTTGAATCACTTATAACAAAGAGTTAGCACCTTTACTCAAACGTTAATTCATTATTCAAAACTAGTTTCATTTCATGTTTATCTAAAGTCCCAAAGTAATTACTTTCTATCTAAACCTTAATCTCAATAAATAAACTCAAAAAGGTCTAAATATAAGATTCCTAAAATATGGATTTGGTAAGATAATGAAAGACTACTTTTATTTTATATCTTCCCTAAGACATGTGTGATTGAATTATATATATATTCCCCATGTTCTCTCCCTCCCCCATTTCATCTTAG
This sequence comes from Cunninghamia lanceolata, assembly GCA_027924645.1. NCBI lineage: Eukaryota > Viridiplantae > Streptophyta > Pinopsida > Cupressales > Cupressaceae > Cunninghamia > Cunninghamia lanceolata. Next base: position 3,218,794 of record BSBN01000062.1, read on the forward strand.
AATTTTTTCATTTCCAAAGTTCTCTTTTGGCTTCTTGTTATGCTCACAAGAGGCACACATCTCCAACTAGAGCCAATGTTTCTTGTGTCCTAAAATTATAAATTTCATTTCCTCCTCTTTACCCTATGCTAATAATCAGTCCCAAGAAATTATTTTTAATGTGTCATTGAAATAGAGGGCTCCTTGTCATGCCTATATGTCTATGTCCTAAACTTTGTGTATTGAATTCTCTATGATACATGCTTGTATCAACCTTCATAATTTGTGTCCATGGTAGGTTTTTTAGCATTCCTAATACTCACATAGTTTCACTAAATATTGTTTTCTCATGGGTGTGGCCATGTGCCTATGTATTCCACACCCAAGCCTCTTATATTTTATAATTTGTTCATGACCTCATCTTTGGTGTATTGAATTCTTTGCACTTAATGAATTTTGAAGTTAGGTTGCACATTTAATTCCATGGTTTAGGAATTAAACATGCATCCTGTTGTGATGTTCACAAAATGCCCCATTTTACTCCTTAGCAAAATGAGGACCCCTGCTATGGCTGTTGCTTTTTGCTTGTGTCTGTTGTTCTATTTGGTGGTGAAGGGAAAAAGAGGGTGGAAGTTGCAAACTTTCTTAAAAATAGTAAAAAGAATGCATTTTCAATACTAGAGCATGATATGGTTGGATTCTTTGTCAAAAATGAGCTAGGGTTACTTTTTGAACCATGTTAGGATTCCCTGTATTTTGTAAGTTATGAGTGTTTTTGCTTATCAGGTCATGCATATAACCCTAGAGGGGGCGGATAGGTCATCATGAGGTGGTCAGTTTGTCAAAGTCATTATTTCATGTCATTGACCTCATAGTTGGAAAGTACATTAAATTCCATGCAAGTTTGCCTTTTACATCACCCTGAAATTTAGCCAAATAGGAGGGTTATGTGCGGTCAAAGTTCTAGTCAAATCTTGATATTCAGTGGTGGGGTCATATTTTCATATATCACCCCCCTTTCATATATCACCCCCTTTCATATATCACCCCCCCTTTCATATATCACCCCCCTTTCCGATATCACCCCCTTTACGATTATCACCCCCCTTTCATATATCACCCCCCCTTTCTAATATCACCCCCCTTTCATATATCACCCCCCTTTATGATATCACCTCCCCTTTCATATATCACCCCCCCTTTCTAATATCACCCCCTTTCCCATATCACCCGCTTTCATATATCACCCCCCCTTTCCGATATCACCCCCCCTTTCCAATATCACCCCCCACTTTCCTTTCCCAGGCTTCATAGCATTTAATTTGCAGGTGCAGTAGGTGGATTCCCGCCAAATGCAAACGTGATAACTTCAATAGGGGAAATTCAAGCAATATATATGTAGTTTTGTTAGTGGCTATGATTAATGCACGTCTAACATTCTGACCAAGTTTACAGATATGAAGCTGGTGAAACTTAATGGTGATGACATCATGAAAGAGGAAATCAGATCTCAAAGAAAGTGAAGCGATAAGAATTTGAAGTTATTTTGGAGCCAAATGCGTATTTTTGGTCAACGGTGGTTGACCTGACTTTTTTAAGACTGTATATGCATTTGGACACGCGATTTACACAGATTTTGGGCCCGATTTTTGCATTTGCACAGTCACTCCTTGATTTAACAGGTGTTTTAATTTCCTGCTATTTATTAAGTGAAATGATACTTATTGCTTGTCTATTTTTGTGGGTTTGCAGTTGAAGGAGCTAAGGCTTGATGGCAATGACGTCATGGAAGGGAGATCCGATCTCAGGAGCAGAAGAAGACAAGGATGAAGGGTGAGGAAGTCAAGGGTCTTCATTGATGAAGACAAAATGCCGCTAAAGACATCATTGTAGCAGACAACAGAAGTTATTATTGAGCTACTAGGGTTTCCGAAAAGGGCATATTTCACCCAGATTTGATGTATGCTTAGAGATATTTTGGGAGACTTGTTCTCCACCATTTAATGTTGTAACTAGAAGTTTGAACCATTACTTAACTAGGGTTTTGAGCTGTATTGAGGACAGTCGAGTCTATATATTGTGCCTCTTTACACTGTAAAATTTTACATAGGGGCTACATAGAAATTTGTAGTAGCAGAGATTTTTAAAACATAACATTTAGAATAGAGGGACCTTTTAGTTTAGGAGTAGAAGAAGGAGGTCGCCTGTGTCTGTAATAAGGAATGTGTGGAACATCCTGCTTCGTTAGTGTATCTGTAAAGCTTGTAAGTTTTCTATAATTTGATCATTGAAGCTAAGAGTCATTCAGACATTGTAAATCTTATATGACTGTCTATTTCTAATACAATTGAATCTGGAATTTTGCATCTATCTTCTGAGTGTTTTCTTACTCTTCATTTGTGTTTGAAACATTTTCTCTTAGAGCTTGCAATTTTAAGTGTTTTGTGAAAATGCACAGAATTTACACTTAAGGTTTTTTGTCTGTGGATTTGATCAATTTGCTATATTACTTATGAAGTGCATAACAGAATAATTAGATCCTATGGTAGAAGAATGAAGTTTAGTTTAGATTTCTCTAACTTTTCCCAACCCATCTGAAAAATACTTAGCCTAAAATGTAGAAATTTGAAGGAAATTTGTCTCATATTTGAAAAGCATGAACAATAGAGTTTGAAGGTAGATAGTTTTCATAATATTTAAAGAGCAGAAAGCTGCAATAATTCAAGAAAACCCTTTAAAGCTTTGTAGCATAGTAACAAGTTTATGCAAAAGGAATGATTAACATGCTGATATTTATGATCTTTTGCATAGTTTGAGTCCAGTAAACCAACAAGAAACCCTAAATCACGTAAGAGCCCTTGAACATTACAGCTTCACATCAACCTACTAAATTTTCTCAACAGGTCAAGACTTGACCATATTAAACTTGGGATTAAGCAAATCTTAACCGATTTCTTTATATCATTCAAGTCAGTTAGGTTCATTTTGTGTGAATTTTAACTATTGTTATGACTGTGTTAAAACAATCATCAACAGTTTCTAGAAGGAGGGCTGAACCTGAGTTAGGGTTTTGTTTCAAGAAAAAATTAGCTAATAACAATGGTAGAGTGACTAGGTCTAGATCCAGTTCTTGGGATATATTTGTGCAATTACCTGATATAAGACGAAGTAAGAGTCCTCTGATTTGGAACCCTAAAATAACACACCCAGGAGGCTCATCTAACATGCCCCCTGGATCACCTTATACTATCCATAACGTTGTGAGCCCTGAAATTTCTTCATTCAGATCTTTAAAGCTTGGTTTAGGTACTTCTAGAGGTCCTAGTCCTCCAAGAAATCCTAATCCTCCAGGGAATCCAGGTATTCCTACAGGTCCAGGTCAAGCTCAAGTGCCTACAATGGCTTATTTCAATGTCGACTCTCCCATACACTTCAATGATTATAATGAGATACCCAAAAATCTAGAAAAGATATGTCCCAAATACCAGTTGCACCAATATCCAAAAGACCACATTAGAATATTCAAGGAGGCATGCTTTAGGGCTAGATTAGAACACGAGGACGTTGTGTGTAGATTGTTTCCCTACACCTTCAATGAACAAGCCTCTAACTGGTATGTAAACTTACCCAATGGCTATATTGCTTCTTTGACACTAATGGAAGAAGCATTTTTATTTAGATTTAGAGGACCCATTGATCCTTGCATCTCACAAATTGACTACCATAAAAAGGGGTGAGGGAGAGATGATTAATAATTTCAATGACAGATTTCAAAAGGCCTACTTGAGGTTGGTAGACCCTTACACCGTGAATGATGATACCTTGTTAGCTATGTACTATGCAACCTTGGATCCTTTAACTGCCATGTTTTTCAAAAGAAAACCTGACATAGATTCAATATCCAAAGCCTATAAAGAGGCAGCCTTAGTACACCAAGAGATGAGGCATACAACTTATAGTCCATTTGTCAATGGAGGAAATTCTGGGATGCAAAATTAGGTACAACCTTGGAATGGAGTCCCTATGCATAATACTCCATTTTTAAATCCAATTCCTACATACACACCTATGTATAGTCCTGCCCCAATCCAAGCCATAGCTCTTTACACAGGTAACACTGCTAATAATAGTCAGAATAGTGGTAGGCCTTTCTTCCAACCTCCTAGAGATACAACTGTGGCAAAAGCATAGGAAGAAAGAGAAGAAATCAAAGAAATCACTACACACTTAAAAAGATTGACCACTGAAGTAACACAATTAAGAAATGAGAACCTCTATGGTAGAAGCAACCAGGGATACAATTAAAATTAGAATCACAACCAAGGCTCTAGTTAAAATTACAATCAGAACTACAACCAGAGCCATAACCAGAATAACAACCAGGGTCAGAGTTTAAATCAGAGCCAAAACTACAATCGGCATCAAAGTCATAACCCAGGGCAGCCAATGCAAAATAGAGGGCCAGTGGTAGACAATAGGGCCTGGGGTAATAATAACAAAAATTAGAATCAGCCTAGGCCGCCCAAGACATGGAACACTAGACCAAACAATGGTACCCTAGCTTCTCCTTTTGAGAACATAGATAATCATGATGAAAAACAAACAACTGACATCCAAATGGCCAATACAGCACTAAAAAATTGGTGCAGATTTCACAATACCAATGCTCATGCTAAGCTTGATTGTCCTCAGTTCCATTTAGCAGCCAACATTTTTAATATAAATGTGCAACCTCCTACTTCTGAGTTTCTCATTCCCAAGGGTAATGAGGTAGTACCATCAGGATATGATACAACTTTTGTCTTAGAAATGTTTACCTTTGTAAATGCAGAAGAGAAAGAGGATGAATTGTTAGAAGATGAACTGTACTTTTGTGAAAATCTTTATCCTGAATCAGCCTTTGTGTTAAATGTTTTTCAGTTTCCCTTTGAAACTGAAAATGAAGTGTTGACTGAAATAGAAGAGGTGCAGGCCTTTCAACAGACAAATAAAAACCACACCTACAATTTAAGGAACAACACTAGGCCAGGAGGACCTTTCACCACTTCTATTCCTCCTAACAACTTCAATACACCCCTAGATCAGAATGCTAGCAGCAATCCCACCATACTCAAAGCTAATCATCATATGAATAGTGGAACAACAGTACAAAAGGTCCAAACAAGTAAAACTAAAACAATAGAGACAACAAGATTAATGAGTTACTTGTTAGAAGAAATAAAGAAAATTAAGGTCAGTATACCTCTGAATGAATTATTGAAAACTCCTGGGATCATAAATGCTTTTATAAAATCTCTGGATACATCCATGACAGATGATTTTGCTGCTGATATAGCCATTCCTAATAAAGATTCACAGCCTAAAGAAAAAAGTAAGAAAGTTGAGTAGCCTTCCAACACAAATGTAGTAATATATGTTGATAAGAGGGATGCTCCTCCTTTCTTGTTAACTATTAGAATGTGTGGAAAGAACATACATAATTTTATGGTAGATTCTGGTGCATCAACCAACGTAATGCCCTTAGGGATATGCAAAACTCTAGGGCTCACTCCCACCAAATTTGCCAAGGTTGTCACACAGTTAGATAAAACTGAGGTTAGTGTGATAGGAGAATTGATGGACATTCAAATACAATTAGCTTCAGACCGTAGGGTAAGCCAATTCATTGACATTCAAATAGTGGATATACTTGTGAATTATGGAATGTTGCTGAGTAGGGATTGGTCCAAGAAATTAAACGGATATATGGCCACTATTTTTTCACATATGTGGCTACCTTGGAGAGGTGGCCCAAACCAGATTAGAATAGAGGCAGAACCCAAGATGAAACACATGATAACAAAGTATAATCAAACTAATGAAATATTGTTGAACCTAGTGTTTATAGGATCACTAACAATGGGGTACAAATTGAAGAGATCATGATGTTAAACTTTAGAGAAAAACATGTCAACAATGAGACAGCATTATTCATTGAGTCTGATGGAAATTCTTCAGATGAAGAAAATAGTGCAATGAACAAATTTGGTCATGCCATTAGAAAAGAGATTGAAGAATGCATTAAACAAAATCTTCCAGTCCAATGTAAAGTGTATAAGGACAGATGTAGTGTTCATGATAGGCCACATTCTAAGGAGAGTTGTAGAATGTGCAAAGACATCATTGAATATGAATACAAAAGGTGCATGAAGAGGGTAGGGCTGCAAGAGGGAAATGTGAATCCTGATCAACAACAGAGATACTTTTAGAATAATGTAAATGCTCTTATTTCAGAATTAGAAGAGGGAATAAAAGACAAGGGTAGTTGTCTTTCCAAGTTGCAAATTGAAAATATAAATATGCAAGTTGATCAACATGAGTTACCTATGAATAAAAAGGATAGCACCCCACAAGTGATAGAAGGGACAAGGCATGCCAAGGTAAAAGGTTAGAAAAGTAAAGATGGCATGTGAAGACTTAAATGTGACGGGTCCAAATCAAAATAGGGTGTGGGTGCAGTTATTGAACTCATAGATCCTCAGGGTAAATCATATCTAGCAACTTATTGACAACAATTTTCCTATACTAATAATATTACTGAATATGAAGCCTTAATTTTAGGACTTGATATGGCTATCAAGAAGAAATTAAAAATGATCAGTGTATTTTCAAACTCTGAATTAGTAGTCAGACAAGTAAGGAAACTATATGCTTGCAATTACAAGAAAATTATTTGTTACAGACGTAGAGTATGGGGTTTAATAGATTCATTTGATGCTTTCAACTTACAGCATATCCCTAGAGAGCTGAACCACAGGCCAGATGCACTAGCAGTTGCTGCTAGCACACTAGAACCCTTGACACTGTTAAGATTGAGGTGATTTGCTATTGAACTAGTTAATGTTCCCAGTATCCCAGACAATGTTACACACTTTCAGGTATTTGGCGGGGATCAACAAATAATTGATTTTCTGACTTGTAATGAGGTATTTGAGGCTCAAATCATTGATGAACAAGAAAGGCCTGAGATAACATGGGATGAAGAGGATATAATCAACTTGAAGAGCAACTTCTTACCCAAAGGAGTAATTGAATTAGAGCATATTTTTGACTTTGATGGGGTAATACGATAGAAAGACTTACCCAAAACAGAAGGAGGCAAGTGTGATCCACACAACTTAGGGACAGAGCAAGGTCCACAAAATGTACTAATTGGAAAGGCTTGTTCCGAGAAAATAAGAAAAGAAATTTTAGGTGTTCTGAAAGAATACAAACACATCATAGCATGGACATATGAAGACTTGAAAACATATGATACGTCCATCATAACTCATGTGATACCTTTAAGACCAGATGCTAAACTGTTTAGGTAGAAAGAAAGGCCTGTGAATGCCATTTTAGAGCCTTTGATCTTTGAAGAAGTAGAGAAGTTATTATCTGCCAGAATAATTTTCCCAATCAGACATTCAGCCTGGGTAGCTAACCTAGTACCAGTGAGGAAGAAAAACAGAGACATCAAGTTATGTGTAGACTTTAGAAATCTAAACAAAGCATCTGAAAAGGATAATTATCCTCTACCTCCAACAGCTGAAGTGCTGCAAGTAGTAAACAGGGCAAAGATGATGTCTTTTTTGGATGGTTTCTTAGGATATAACTAGGTCTTAATAGATAGAGAAGACAGATTAAAAACCACCTTCACTTGTAAATGGGGAAATTATGCATATAGAAGAATGCCTTTTGGTCTGATCAATGCAGGTTCCACTTTTCAGAGAGCCATGGACATTGCATTCCATGGGTTATCAGGTAGGTGCATTGTTGTGTATATGGACGATTTGACTGTGTATTCCAAGGATGCATCCACTCACACTGAAGATCTTAGGAAAATACTTAAGCGATGTGAGAGGTACAGAATTTCCCTTAACCCTAAGAAATGTTCATTTAAAGTAACTAAAGGTAAATTACTAGGGCATGTCATTTCTGAAGATGGAATATCGATTGATCCAGATAGAATAGAATCAATAAAAAATTTGCAAATACCAAATGGTATGAAAGAATTGATATCATTTTTTGGTAAGATTAACTTTGTTCGGAAGTTCATCATGGGTTTTGTAGAAATTGTGCAACCCTTGAATGCTATGTTGAAGAGGGATGTGCAGATGGAGCGGACACTTGTGGCTAGGACTGTGTTTGAAGATATTAAGAAGGCCATTTCTAACGCCCCTGTACTGACAAGTCCAAACTACACAAAGCCATTTTATATATACTCCTTTGTATCCTCCCATTCAGTCACTGCTGCCCTAACATAGAAGGGTGAAGACCATGAAGAGAGGCCCATAGCTTTTATGAGTGCACCACTGAAGGATGCACAACTAAGATACCTTGATACGGAAAGACAAGCATTCACACTGATGAAGGCTATAAAGAAGTTTAGGCACTATATTCTGCACAGCCAGATCAAAGCCATAGTACCCGATGCAGCCGTAAAGATGCTGCTAATGCAGAATGAGCCCTGTGAAAAGAGGACCAAACGGATCACCACGCTGCAAGAATTCAACATGGAAATCATTCCCATGAAGCTGGTCAGAGGGTAGGCATTAGTGCAAACAATAGCAAAAACAGACCTAGATTTGATAAAATAGCAGTATGTACGAAATTCCCATGGCGCATTAGACTGGTATGGTGACTTGAACGACTTTTTGATATCAGAGAAGTACCCAAGTAGGATGAAGGCTTCTCAGAGGAGAGCTTTTAAGATTAAGGCACAGAAATATATGGTGCAAGGAGGTCTTCTATTCAGGAAGAACCATGATGGAATTTATCTGAGATGTCTAAAAAGAGATGAGGTGGATAAGGTGTTAACAGAACTGCATGACAAGTACGGAACTGGCCATGGTTCCCATCTAGCTACAACACACAAAATATTAAGAGCAGGCTACTACTAGCCTATGATGTTCAAAGGTATAGAGAGTCACATTAAGAGTTGCCACACCTGTCAGACTGCAGCAAATAAGGGAAGAAATCAGGCCAACCCATTACAGCCTGTGATTGAATCAAGACCATTTGCACTGTGGAGCCTAGATTTCATTGGAGTCATCAATCCTCCATCTTCTGTAGGACACAAGTTTATATTGATGGTGACAGACTACTGTACAAGGTGGACTGAAGCCACATGCTACAAGTTCTCCATGACCAAGGTAGTTATCAAATTTCTTGAAGAGAATATCATAACCAGGTTTGGAACTCCCTATTCATTGGTATGTGACAACACCCTACATTTTCTTCTTTGAAATTTTCTAAATGGACATTTGAATATGGGATTGTTTTAAAGTTTTCTTCGAATTATTATCCTCAAGGCAATGGATTAGCTAAGTCTACGAACAAAATTCTATTAGACATAATCAAAAAGCTAATTGCAAAGAGTCCTAGAGAGTGGAATACCTTGTTAAAGCATGCACTATGGGTAGATAGGACCAAGTTTAAAGCAGCTTTAGGTAGTGCACCTTATCATTTAGTTTATGGGATTGATCCCATACTTCCAGTGAATTTGAGAATACCAATCTGGAAGTTTGCCAATGAGTATTTAGGCTTTGATAATCATAGGGAGGCTAGGATAGTACAAATGCTACAACTAGATGAGAAAAGAGGTCAAGCCATCCAAAAATTTGCCAAACACCAAGTAGTAATTAAGAGGTGGTTTGATAAGAGGGCAAGAGTCAAAACATTTAGGATATCAGACTTAGTGCTGTGTTGGGATAAAGCACATGAAAAGAAGGGCAGCCATGGAAAATTTGACAAACTATGGTTAGATCCATTGCAAGTCTCAGAAATAATAGGAGACAACACATTTAGACTCAAGGCCTTGACTGGGTAAGCTGTGCCATTCCCTGTTAATGGCCAACATTTGAAACACTACTTCCAAGCTTGAGGTAAAGGGCAGTCCATTTTTTTTTTGAGTAATATAGTGTAAGTAGTGTACAGTTTTCTTTTGTTGTTTTCTCTTTTTTTTGTTGTTTGTTGTTGTAGGTTAGTTGTTTGTACATTTTTGTTTTTGTTTCTTTGTGTTTTGTTGTATTTGTTTCTATTTTGTTGTATGTGTAGACTATTTGTATAGTCTTCTTTGGCTTTGTTTTTTTTTTTTTTTTTTTTCTTGTATAGTCTATTTGTTTGGTTGTTTGTTGTTTCCTCAGTAGGGATCTTCATTTTTCTTTAGAGTATTAAGGAGCAAGCTAATAACCATTGAAAACAGTATAAAATTTAGAATATTCAGGTTAATCATTTGCAATTTATGCATAACTTGTTGTAATTGTCATAAATGTAGAGAGTTGTTTAGCTTCTGAAATTTCGTATTCAATAATAGTGATTGAGAATTCAAGGGAAATTTCTCATGATGACACACCTAAAATCCTTGGGTTTCTTGAACCTTCCAGTGTAGATATTAGGTGAAAATCCAAGGTCACCCTTGCTACCATTACAATTCTCAGCTTAATCTCAGCAAGTGCTAATTCCTTGCATCATAAAGTTACAAATCGATATATCTTGTGAAACTTCTATCAAACATCAAAATCAATAAAATATAAAATATAAAAATATAATAAAGCGGATTATACTGAAAATTTAGATTAAGCCATCTAAATAACTCTACCAAGGCTATGGATGCTTACTGACAGTGGGGCTCTACTTAGGAGAATTGTAACGATAACCTTGTCGGGGCTATAGACGCTCGCTGGCAGCAACGCTCTATCCGGTCGGTTATGGGGGAATATCCTCAACTACGTAGGCTAATATTAGTCACTGGTTTGTTCAACTGATCTTCAAGATGAGGATAATTAATCACGTGCACACACTTAAACTGAAAATAAAAATTTAGGCACCCTTATTGAATACCTTAGGTCTCAAGTTAGATAATGATTTGCAAGAAAGATAGTTGGAAGCTATGAATTTATCTCATTTGGTTTTCTTTAATGCTTTGAGTTTAATTGTTTTTTTTGGTTGCTAGTTGTTGTGATGTTCACAACACGCCCCATTTTAATCCTTAGCAAAATCAGGACCCCTACTGTGGCTGTTGCCTTTTGCTTGTGTCTGTTGTTCTGTTTGGTGGTAAAGGGAAAAAGAGGGTGGAAGTTGCAAACTTTGTTTAAAAAAAGTAAAAAAAATGTATTTTCAATACCAGAGCATGATATGGTTAGTTTCCTTATCAAAAATGAGCCAGGGTTGCTTTTTGAACCATGTTAGGATTCCCTGTATTTTGCAAGTTATGAGTGTTTTTGCATATCAGGTCATGCATATAACCCTAGAGGGGCCGGATAGGTCACCATGAGGAGCTTAGTTTGTCAAAGTCAGTATTTCATGTCATTGACCTCATAGTTGGAAAGTGCATTAAATTCCATGCAAGTTTGCCTTTTACATCACCCTGAAATTCGGCCAAATAGGAGGGTTATGTGCAGTCAAAGTTCTAGTCAAAACCTGATATTTAGTGGCAGGGTCATATTTTCATATATCACCCCCCTTTCGAATATCACCCCCCCTTTAATATATCACCCCCCCTTTCATGTATCACCCCCCCTTTCATATATCACCCCCCTTTCCAATATCACCCCCCTTTATGATTATCACCCCCCTTTCATATATCACCCCCTTTCCGATATCACCCCCCTTTAGGATTATCACCCCCCTTTCCGATATCACCCCCCTTTACGATATCACCCCCCCTTTCATATATCACCCCCCCTTTCTGATATCACCCCCCTTTCCCATATCACCCCCCTTTCATATATCACCCCCCCTTTCTGATGTCACCCCCTCTTTCTAATATAACCCCCCCTTTCCTTTCTCGAGCTTCGTAGCATTTAATTTGTGGGTGCAGTAGGTGGATTCCCTACCCAATGCGAACGTGATAACTTCAACAGGGGAAATGTAAGAAATATATATGTAGTTTTATTAGTGGCTGTGATTAATGTATGTCTAACATTCTGACTAGGTATGCAGATATGAAGCTGGTGAAACTTAATGGTGGTGATGTCATGAAAGAGGAAATCAGATCTCAAAGAAAGTGAAGGGATAAGAATTTGAAGTTTTTTTGGAGCTAAATGCACATTTTTGGTCAACGCCGGTTGACTCAACTTTTTTAATGCTATATATGCATTTGGACGCGCGATTTCCATAGATTTTGGGCCTAATTTCTGTATTTGCATAGTCACGCCTTGATTTAACAGGTCTTTTAATTTCCTGTTGTTTATTAAGTGAAATGATACTTATTACTTGTCTATTTTTGTGGGTTTACAGTTGAAGGAGTTGAGGCTTGATGGCGATGACATCATGGAAGGGAGATCTGATCTCAGGAGCAAAAGAAGACAAGGATGAAGGGCAAGGAAGTCAAGGGTCTTCATTGATGAAGACAAAATGTTGTTGAAGACATCATTGTAGCAGAAAACAAAAGTTATTATTGAGCTGCTAGGGTTTCTGGAAAGGGTATATTTTGCCCAGATTTGATGTATGCTCAGAGATATTTTGGGAGACTTGTTCTCCACCATTTAATTCTATAACCAGAAGTTTGAACCATTGCTTAACTAGGGTTTTGAGTTGTATTGAGGACAATCGAGTCTATATATTGTGCCTCTTTACACTATAAAATTTTACACAGGGGCTACATAGAAATTTGTAGTAACAAAGATTTGTAAAACATAACATTTAGAATAGAGAGACCTTTTAGTTTAGGAGTAGAAGAAGGAGGTCACCTGTGTCTGCAATAAGGAACATGTGGAACATCCTGCTTCCTTAGTGTATCTGTAAAGCTTGTTAGTTTTCTGTAATTTGATCATTGAAGCTAAGAGTCATTCAGACATTATAAATCTTATATGACTGTCTGTTTGTAATACAATTGAATCTAGAATTCTGCATCTATCTTTTGAGTGTTTTCTTGCTCTTCATTTGTGTTTGAAACATTTTCTCTTAGAGCTTGCATTTTTAAGTGTATGTTTGTGAAAATGCTCAGAATTTACACTTAAGGTTTTTGGTCTATGGATTTGATCAATTTTCTGTATTACTTATGAAGTGCATAACAGAACAATTAGATCCTTTGGTAGAAGAATGAAGTTTAGTTTAGATTTCTCTAACTTTTCCCAACCCATCTGAAAAATACTTAGCCTAAAACACAAAAATTTCAAGGAAATTTGTCTCATATTTAAAAAGCATGAACAACAGAGTTTGAAGGTAGATAGTTTTCATAATATTTAAAGAGGAGAAAGTTGTAATAATTCAAGAAAACCCTTAAAAGCTTTGTAGCATAGTAACAAGTTTATGCAAAAGGAATGATTAACATGCTGATATTTATGATCTTTTGCATAGTTTGAGTCCAGTAAACCAACAAGAAACCCTAAATCATGTAAGGCCCCTTGAACATTACAGCTTCACATCAACCTACTGGATTTGCCTAACAGGTCAAGATCTGACCATATTAAACTTGGGATTAAGCAAATCTTAACTGATTTCTTCATATCTTTCAAGTTAGTTAGGTTCATTTTATGTGAATTTTAGCTAATGTTATGACTGTGTTAAAACAATCATCAACACATCCATGGTTTGAAGTTAGGTTGCACGTTTAATTCCTAAACAATCACAAAAATTCATTTCAAATCCAACACCCAACACTCATCAACAGTTTGATTGAGGTCATTAGTGGTCTTCGCCAATGGTCTTCTCTAGCTCAAAGGTCATTGTTTGAAGCACAAAGCATTAACATTTTTCTTTGTCATTATTTAAACCATGTAGGTCAAGGTTTCCAAATCATCCATCACGACCAAGGTCTTCACAAAAGGTCAACACTTAAAGCACTTCATCACTCAAGTCACCATTTACCTCAATCTGTTCAGAGTTCTTCAAAGCTATGTTCACAGGTTTATATCCTAAACTCACAGTTTGGTTAACATTTATTGCTAAAACCTTTGTTTGTAGTTTATATCAAATACCATGGGTTTGGTCCTAGTTTATGCAAGAAGTTTTTTAGTCACTATTAACATTTGATACCACATATTTTGTTTACATTTGTATCATTTGTAACATCACATGTTGTAGCTTATAAACACCTTGACATTATGTGTTAACCACTTAAATTTTTTGTTAGGGCTTGATTATTGACTACTAGTATTGAAATTTATCTTTTTTGTAACCTTAACAGTTTATATAACATTGTGTTGATGGTAAAATTTGCACTTTACTAACAATAATGGGAAATCTTAGAATGTGGAACATGCTACTTAAGTAACATTTGGTTTTAGAGAAGATAACTCTTCAATTCTTCATGGTTTGATAAATAAGGGAGAGAAAACTAAAAGCAGTGCTTGATAATTGAAACTATGCTAAGGCGATGCACCAGATTGAATTGAGACTTTCTACGAAGGAAAGGCTTCACTTTCTTTGGCTACTGATAACTAACTAGAAAAAATCATAACTATTCCAAGAGCATAAATGCATGCATTTATAGTAGACTGCATCTCATAACTTCAACAAATAGATTAAATGAACCATAATATTGTAAATATAACAGATAAAAGACTCAAAATTTAGCACAGAATGTTATTCCTCTTCATTGGTGAAAGGAGAACATAGTATACAAGGCTTCGGATTAATGTACAGAGACACAATATTGATAATCCTTTATAAGAAACTCCCACAGAGGGGCTCAAGTCTTTTTCACTACTGTATTTGAATAAATTTCCAACCTCCTAAAAATAAAAACTCCTGTTCTTTAAATAGATTACTGAGTGGAGAAAATCCTAGAAAACAAAAACTAACTAAAGAAAAAGCTTAAAAAACTTGAGTTACATTGCAAACTACCTATAAAAAGAACTTGAAATACTGCATGATCCTTTGCATGAAGAAAAAGTCACCACGTAAGCTATCTAGCCAATAGCACAACAAAAAATAGCTGTCATAAAAATTTTGCTTGTAAAAAGCGTGGCTTTGCCAAGTGTCCATCCTTATCTATTTCTGTTGGGACCCACTGCCTTTATGCCACATTATTTTATAAATTTTACATGTAATGAGAAGGTGCCATGCATCCCTTCTATCCAATGGCACAACAAAATGAATGTGTTAGAACCTAAACTTTGTAGAATGTGCACAGGGGTGATACATAGCTCCTATTTATTTTCCTTTAGCAAATGACGCAACCACAGAAATTACGTCATCGCTATGGGTCCCGCCAGTGCAAAAATTGTCGGTTGGATCCTTTGACCAATGGTGCAACAAGAAAGGAATGTCAAAGATGAAAGCTCTAAAAATATGCACAGAGATGACACGTGGATCTCAAAGCCAATGGTGCACAACGAATAAACTATTAGGACCATTACTACTTTGAAGAGCACTATTTAGACACATGGCATATTTTTGAACCAACCTAGAAAGAAAACACAACACCCTCCCGAAAAAGAAACCTGTATAAGCTTGAAAATGTGTGTGTGTGTGTGTGTGACTCCAACACCATCCTTGCAACACCAACTACTTATCATTGTTTCTATTGATGCGCTTAATGCTTCTTCCCATAGAAACAAAAGGAATCACACTGCGAACCTTAGAATATTCAAAATCATTGGCTCTATTGATGCCTTTGATGCTTCTTCCCATGGAAACAAAAGGAATCACACTACAAACCTTAGAATATTTAAAATGTAGAGTTTTTACTCTACAGTTCTTGGTGACTCACTAGGCAATCTGTTCTTACATAGAAGAAACCCAAAAAAAGATATAGAGAAAAGGAAAAGCCAAAATGAAAACCCACAATGATCTGCCTTATAGCTTTTGGAGAGCTTGTTGTAAAGAGTTCCAGTCATCTTTAGAAGGTTGCTCTTTTTTTTTCAAGGCCTTAAACACCCTATCCAAATCCAGTATCTCCTTGTAAGAAAGGCCCTAAAGACTATCGACGACAGCTTTGATCTAGAACTCTAATTGTGTGAGAGGATGTAAAACTACTTTAACCTCTGTGATACTTGGTGCTTGGTTCAATCCTGCAAATGTTTTATGATCACGCTACTTAGTCACCAAGAGAACCTTAATCTGGTCCTCAAAGAGGACTATTGAGTCGTCAAGAAATGGGGAGGGGAGTCCTAACTAGACCAAATGTTTAATGTGTCCCTTCATTTCTTAGACTAGCTGCTTCAAAGTCTCTAAGTGAGCTTTACAGTTTAGGGTTGTCTTATTTCAACTGAAAAACTCATTGACTTTCATAGCAGTAGTTCTCTTATTATCCACTCTAGTTGCTAGAAGAGAATCTTTAGAAGAGCTATACAACTTCTGTGCCAGCAGCTGGGATTTGGCAACATTAGGAGTCACCAAGGATAGAGTCTGTTCAATAGTGACCTTGACCTCCACACTAAGGCCCTAAGCATCCAAAATGAAATTGAGTGCCATCTTATGTTTGGCGGTCTCCTCTAAAGTATATCCCCAAAATGAAATAGAGAATTCTTGAATCAGGGGAAAAACATTCATCATAGGGTGTTGTTGTGTTAGCTCCTATTTAAGTTTAAGAAGATGTTGATCTTTTGCTTGAACTTCCTCCCTCAACTACTCATTTGCATCTCATTCCTCTGTGAGGCTTTTATGCACTTGTATCAACTCACTTCTATTGTCAGTAAGCTGCCTTTCAACCTAACTCTTCTCTTGCTTCAATGCATCTAAATGCGACTTTCTTGTCCCCAACTCCACACTTAGCATAACACTATTACTCTTCTCTGATTTCAATGTCTCCTTGGAGACCAAATTATGCATCTCAACAATGAGTTTGGAGACTTATGCATCCTTGGCTTTCGATTCCAACCTTAGCTAGTCCACTGTGCCTTTGTTTTGAACAAATGCTTATGACTACTCAAAATTTTGTCTTATTTTTATGTAGTCTATCATGACAAACTTCTGGGTCTCTTCCATCAATTCCACCTTATCCTGTGTCCTAGCTTGTGCAAGGTTTAGACCAAAAACATGGATGGAATAGTCCTCTAGTTGCATCTACTCCTGAGGCTTTATAAAATTTGGGGTCATATGTGCAATCATCAAACCATGTTGCTCATGGTTGTATAGAGAACGCATGTGAGGAATTTTAGGTGATTGACCTTCTTTTATCCTTTGTTTCTCTAAACAAGCCTCTCATGCCTTTCTTGTTGTAGTGCCCCTCCATTCTCATCTTGGATGTGTAGGTGGTCGGGTTAAAGAGCATGAAGGTGAAGTTAGTATGTTTTATTGATAACCCTTGTTGTGACACCGATAATTCATATTCTCTGACATTGTTTTACAATCAGGTAATTATGATGTTGATCTTACTATGATTGTCATATGTTAGAATTAATTTTTATGCGACTGATTCTATATCATAGGATGTTATGTTGTGATGCTTTTTGTGGATCAATCTTATTATGTCTATCATGCGATTATCTGATGATGGTTCTTATTTAATCATTCAGTAACTGATTTCTATGTGTGTGGTGATTACATGTTTGATGTGTTGGTGAAAGGGACAGTGTTGCATTACTCATGTGTGAGTACCCTGCTATGTTGTGATTCCCTTCCATGGTGTATTTGACTATATGATTATATATATGTGTCTATTTGTTTGACTATTTGGTTGTTGGAGGATGCAGGTATCAGGCATCGCCTCCACCTGAATTGACAGGTTTGAGCATGCCTTAAATCCAATGGAAACTATTGAATGGAGATAACATGTGGTCCCCTAGTTAGCCATCATCCTTGAAAAGGATGAGTATCCAGTTTTGCACCTAGTTAGTGTTGTCTGTTTGGGCATAATAGTCAGTCGTTGTTGTTGAGGTCATACTTTTCGATCATGCATTGTGTCTAGTATTGTTCGACATTTGGGTTATTTAGTTTTCCATTGTTTGATTGCTACTTTGGTTAATTGTAGCATTAAAATAATATTATTAGTTATGAAGGCATTTTTGATAACTAAATAAATATAAATGCCTTTATGAGAATTTGAGTTTATGGAAATAAATAATAAAATAATAATAATAATGATGATGATGATGATGATGATGATGATAAAAAATGTTAATGCTAGCTAAAGATAAATAAATAAATTTATATAATTAAATGTTGTGTTAAGTGACAATAAAAATAGATAATATTTATGAGTTGTCATAAAACTCATATATAGTAAATACTAAATAAATAAGAATAAAAATGATTATTGTCTAGTTGTAAAGGAACTAAATAAGAGTAAAAAAAAATTGTCTTGTTTGGTTGTAAATGATAAAAAATAGCAAATTGTAAGAAAGGGATTTAGGCAAAATTTATTGCATTTTTTGGGAAGAATCTTCTAGAAGATATTGGGGGGATTTCTCTCTCATAATAATCTTTAGCAGATGAAACTTTTGAGGGGAGAGAAGATGGGAGAGACTAGTTTGTGGCTGTAGCAGTTGAACCTGACATCGAATCTTCAGCCCAGTCAAGCAAGTGAAATCAGGTTCCTTTGGTTCTAATTTCTATCTCAGTTTTCTGTTGAAGCAAATGTTTGATTTATGATTTTTCTTGTTGATTGTAATTTTCTTGAGAGGTTAGAATCCTTGTTATTAGATCCAATTGTGCATGTCTATATCATTGCATTTCTGGGAATCACCAATTGAAGTGACTGTCTATCTCTCACCCATTTCATCTCTATCTTTTTAGTCTATTGTCTTAGCCATAACTTTACGTTTACAAACTAGGTTCCTCTAAATTTTTTATATATGGTGCATGACTTGGTTATCTAAATCATATTTGAAAAACAGCCTTACCCAGTTTGTCCTTTTGGAGATATGAATATTTTTTGACTGTCTATCGCTCACTCATTTCATCTCTAATTTTATAGTCTCGTGTGGTAGCTATAACTTTACTTTTACGAACTGGGTTCCTCTAAATTTTTTATATGGTGAGCGGCCTAGTTATCTAAAGTATATCCCAAAATCAGCCTTACCCAGTTTGTTGGTTTGGAGATATGAATATTTTGTGACCGTCTATCTCTCACCCATTTCATCTCTATTTTTTTAGTCTGTTGCTTCAGCCATAACTTTATTTTCATGAACTAGGTTCCTCTAAATATTTTATATATAGTGGTTGACCTAGTTATCTAAATCGTATCAAAAAATCAGCCTTACCCAGTTTTTCGTTTTGGAGATATGAATATTTTGTGACTGTCTACCTCTCACTCGTTTCGTCTCTGTTAAAACAATTAGTTGCGTCACCAATAACTCTATATTTTTGAACTAGGTTTCTCTAAAATTTTTAAATAAGACTCATCACTTAGCTATGAAAATCATATCCGAAAATTAGCATTACCAAGTTTGCCAATTCTGAGATATGTATGAATTATTGACAGACATTCCTATGTCCTCTTTGTTGTTGTTATTAAATCTACAAATCCTTGACTCTTCTCCTCTAGAAACCCAAGATATCCCTAATGCATGTATTCTTCTTAGGACAATAGTTGTTCAGGTTAAAACATTCATCACTGGAACAAATATATATATATATATATATATATATAGGAAAGATACTCCAAGACAAGGAAAATAGAAATTGAATACATATACACCTAGCAAACAATATTTACACACAACTCCATACATGAAATGACAACTTGGGGAACACCCAAAAACTTATATGAAGCTGATGTACAAGACCCACTTGCAAATTGTTGGCTAACTTTTGGAGATAAACGACACAAGGCCATATAAAACAAATTTAGAATCTGTTCTTGTATCTATCATATATAGCATTCTAATATATGTAGTTTCATATTGTGATGATGATGATAAAATTTCTACCTAGGTAAAAAATAAACATGCTCACATATAAGCAGAAACTCATAGTTGTTGAAGGAAAGAAAATAAAATTCAGTCATGTAACCTCCAACTAAATCAGATAATTCAATGCATAGTTTCAATAAGGATGACTAGATCTCACACCACCCTAACTATACTCATCATGTATGTTGGTTCTATATGACCTGTGTAAATGCTTGGGCTCATTAGATCATCCCAATTGATAGGAAAAATGTTCCATAATTTCATGAGTAAATATTTGTTGCACATATGTTATCAAAGGATGTGATGTGGTTATCATTGATGTCAATAGTCTATTTGGGTTGTCACTGTTGTGGTTGTAACATTCTTGTCAACACTTAGTTTGGACTATCTGATGTGTTGTTGATGTTGGATGTGATGTGGTTACTAAAGTTCATTGTTGGATGTAATATGGTTGTTGAAGTTCATGGTTGGATGTCATGCCTCAGTCAATGTAGAGTTGAGTATGATGATATATTAAGATGGGAATTAGAAGTATCAAGACAACACATTAAGATAGGAATTAGAAGCATCCATAAGATATATTAAGATGGGAATTAGAAGCACTAAAATATATGTTTCGAAGGTTGTATGAGTTGTTCACAAGAAGGTTTTAGTCTACAGAAGTTGATGAAGTTTTATTCTACATGAAGTTATCTAGGAGACTAGTTGGGACATTGCTCTGCATTCCTCTATATTTGTAGATATGGTCATGTGGTTCATAATCTAAGTTTAGTATGTTATAAAGGTGTTATATCCAAGAGATATAGTTTGTATACATTCAACAATGAAAGTGATTAGTGATAGAATTTTGATCTGTGCTTTGGCAAAGTAAAATGATGATGAAGACTTGTTGGGAATGCTCTACATTCCTTTATATTTAAAGATTTGTCAATACAATTTTGTGAACATGTTTAGGGAGGTTCAATGCATACTTCAGCAAAGTATCTAGTGATTTGGTGTGCCGCAAGAAAAGCTTAATCTTCCATGTATACCAAGAAGCCGAAATGGCTGATATGGTACAAGCTTCATGTGTTCTCACTTAAGAGAAACCTATTTCAAATGAACGTGATGTGTAGATATTATATTTTTAAGGATGATGCTATGAAGAATGTTTAGGACTAGGTTAAGGGTGTTTTGGAGTCCACAAGACAAGTTTATTCTCCTAGAATAGTATGTAGTTCATGTCTAGGCTTGTCCTCTAAATGTTTCATGATGTATGATCTCTGGCCGACTTGTAAATTGTAATATTCTTATTGTATTGGCTGACTTTCAATGTAATCAATGTAATATCATGTATATATTGTGAAACTAGTTGATCTAGGTGAAGTATGATTGCAAAATGAAGAATATGTATATGTAAAGAGCATAACATAAACATGTTATGCATTATGATGTGCGACTGAAGGAGAAAGAGTAAACACAAGTAGGTCTATCCTAATTCATCTTGAAGACATTTTTCAGATAGGAGGGAAGTGAAGAGTGTGCCTAATTAATGCAATCATCAGAATAAGTAGAATTGCAATCATCAAAGGTGTGAGCTTCAATGTCAATTGTTAGGCAGTAGGTCTGTCATGATGTAATCATTTCTAAGTTTATTCTATGTTTAGGGAGTAGTTGCTTCCTTGGGTTGTAGCCTAAAACAAATTCTTCAAGGAGTAGTAGCTTCCTTGGTTGTAGCCTCAAAAAAAATCTTTAGGGAGCAGTATCTTCCTTGGGAGTGACCCTAAAACAAGTCAGCAGGGAGAAGTATCTTCCTTGGTTTGTTGCCCTAAAACAAAGTTGTAACATTATAGTAGTGAGCTTCATATATTGTGAGTTAATCCTCACCGTAATTTTTCCCTCTTTAGGGTTTTCCACATACATCTACTGTTATGTGTTGATGTGCATTGTATTCATCTTTCATGTTTATGTTAATGTTGTAATGTCTAAGTTTTAAACTACTCTATATGAATTGAAGGTCTTTTTGATACTGATTCACCCCCCCCCCACTCAATATCCTAGTGTGTTCAAAAATTGGTATCAGAGCCAAGTTACTCAAAAGAATATTAACCACTTGGCGAAGGTTCAAGATGGCTCATAATGGATCTCTCAAGATACCTATGTTCAATGGAACAAATATTCCTTTTGGAAAATGAGGATGGAAGACTATCTATCTTCTCTAGGGTTTGGTGTATTGCAATCTACCAAGAAGGGTTACACATCTCCTGCTTCTGAGCCTACTGATGCTAATGAGATTAAGTTGTATGACAAGAATTCCAAGGCAAAGAGTGCTATCATGAGTGAGCTAGCTAATTCAGAACTTCTAAAGATAATGAGTTGTAAATATGCTAAGGATGTCTAGGTAAAACTTGAAAGCATTTATGAAGGCTATAGTAAAGTAAAGAAAGCCAAGATGCAAATCTTCAAGAGAAAATTTGAGAGCCTAAGGATGATAGAAGATGAAGACATTACCAGTTATATGCTCTGAGTGGATGAAATAGTTAATGGCATCACAGGTCTTGGTGGTAAAGTGAAATAAGATGAAATTGTGAAGAAGGTACTGAGAACTCTTCCCAAAACATACAATCATAAGGTATCTTCGATTGAGGAGACTCAGGATTCAGATAAATATATAGTAGATCAATTGTTTGGCTCTCTCATAGCCTTTGAAATAAGAGAACTTGACAAAAGTGCTCTACTAAAGGAAACAACATTCAAAGCAAGTAAGAAGACAAAAGATGAAGTAACTGATCAAGACGATGACCTTGATCGGGTAGAAGCAAACTTTGTAATAACATTGAAAAAAGGCACACACAAATACAAAGGTAAGTTACCTTTAAAATGTTTCAATTGTGGAAAGACTGGTCATTTGGCTACTAAATGTCCATTTAAAGAATGAAAAGGTAATAACAAAGGGGAGAAGCCCAAAAGAAGTTTGTATTCCATGGAGAATAGTTGTTCCTTAGAAGATGAGGATCATGAGGATTCAAATGATGAAACACTTTTCATGGCCTTGAATTTTGGTGATAGAAAGGATAATCTTTAAAAATGTGAAGAGTTTGATACCTTGAAAACTGACAAAAATAGGATAAATCAACAATTGTGTGGACTATCTTTCATGCAAAAGAAGCCAAATCTTGGGTAATTGATAGTGGTTACTCTAATCACATGACGGGTGACAAAGACAAGTTTATCATCCTTAAGAAGTGGAATGGTGGAACTATTAAGTTTCATGGTGATGAGTCAGCACAAATCTGTGGCAAGGGTGTGGTATAGGAGCACCTTCTCTATGGTGGATCCAATCTTGGATCATTTGAATTCCTATGCATGTCATGTTTTGTTTATGTTTTCAATAAGGCTTTTTAAGCCACATCATGTTTGTAATAAAGTTTTTTCTATCAATTTGGTCACTAGACCTATGTAGACCATGTTTTGGTCAAGTTTGACGTAATAACACAATGAAAACATGTAGTTTTCTTGTGAGAGGAGAAACCCAATGGATAACTAACTTTCAAAACTAGTTTGTATAGTTGGGAGAGAGGTTAAGTAATGTCTCAAGACTTCTATAGGTGATGGATGATGTAACTTGGAAGTATGAATGAAGATTTGGAGATTTGATGTGTTGAAGCACTATTTTTTTTTAGTAATTCGCTATAACAGTCGTTATGTATGGCTTGTACAGATATGTGACCACCTGAAACTGATTGGAGATGTTCATGCATTGAGGTACCTTTCTTTTGGAAGTAGTTTGGTGTCTTGAAGTGTTGTAGTTTGTGAGATATTGTTCTTTTTAAAAAGACTGGTCTGAAAACCTAGAAATGAGGGTTTTGTGAATAAATGGATCATTATTCCTCTGTCCACTGAAAGCAAGATTCTCATTTTTAGTGTGATAGAGGAATACAATGTATATTTTGTTTTTTTTTGTGGTTTTGGATCAAGAACTCAAGGATCCAAGGAGTTTGGCATGAGTTTGACTAGGCATCTCTATGTGACTAGTCATTGAAGCGATAGGAAAAGTGTTGTTTTGTGAGAACAATAAGTGGAGTGGCCAAATTGATGGATGATCAAGTGTTTGCAGAAGATTACAGACCCTTTGATATCATTGTTTGGTTCTGAATAGTTGGATTTGACATAGTTCCTTTGTAAAGGCCTCAAATTAGGCCTAATTCCTAAAAACTAGTGTTTGTTGTCACAAGAGTCAAAGGTCAGAGTATGGTCCTGAAATTTTGAGGCTTGGTGTATGGGTATAAAGGGTATCCTAATCTATAATGTGTTTTGGAAGTCCTTTGGAAGTCTAGAAAGTTATCTGTGAATTACCTGTTTTGTAGGGCTACAAGCATTAGGTCTCTCAAGCTGATCTAATGGTGCAGACCTGTCCTATCCTGATCAGAGCAGTCTCAACCAATATTGATAGGTGTTGTTGAGTCAAGTGAGGTATTGTGGACATGCCCATGTCATATGGAGTCTTGGGTTTGAGTGAGATCTTGATTTGAGGAGGTAACATGCTTGGTTGTGGCCTAGAGTGTGGATGTTGGTTGGCTAGAGTTGAGTCACCCTAATAGAGAAGTGAATAGCCTTTGTGTGAGGACACATGAATGTGGTCCTAGGCTAGTTCTAACTCTTGAGTAGCCTTGAGAATGGGCTTGAGTTGGTTAAGGTTTGGGAAGCCTTGAAGAAGAGACCTAAGAATCTAGCTTGTTTGAATAGGTGACACCAAGTATTGTTTGTACCTCTACATCATATTGGTATTAGAGCCAATATTTCAATTGGAGTAGTGTATTTCAGACAAGGAGATAGAAACTAAGGATAGCACAATGCCTCCCAAGTCTATGAGCCAAGAAGCCATCAAGAAGATGGTAGAGGAGATGCTTGAAGCAAGGTTGAAAGAAGAGAGGTCCAAGGGTAAGAGTAAAGAGGATGGAAGTACATCTGATGCAGAAGAAAAAGAAGAGGTAGAGGAGAGCCCTCAAGAACAAGATATGACTACAGACCAAAAGGCATTCTTGAATGCACTCAAAGGTGCTCATGGAGATAGTGGCGATCCAAAGATGGATGTTCCTACAGTCAATGGGAAACTAGATGGAGATGCCCTCATGGATTAGATTGAAGCCATGTGCAACTATTTTGACTTCAAGGAGTATAGTGACAGCAAGAAAGTCAAGTTTGCTAAGAAAAGATTGAGAGGTTTTGCCCTAGTTTGGTGGAACTATATGCAAGGTGAAAGAGAGAAAGTTGGAAAGAACCCTATCACCAAATGGAGTAGAATGGTGGCCATGCTAAGAGACAAGTCCATGCCATCTAATTATGAGTTGCAGACCATTAGGAAGTTTAATCATCTCAGACAAAAGGATATGGATGTGGCTACATATACTGAAGAATTTCATAGATTGAGCATGAGAGTCAATCACAAGGAGGAGGAGAAAGAGATGGTGGCTAGATATCTTGATGGCTTGAGGTATAACATACAAGATGAATTCAGTATGGTATTTCCTAAAATAGTGGATGAGTGTTTTCAATTAGCCTCTAGCGCAGAGGAGAAGTTGAAAAGAAAGAGTGATCAAAACACTAGAGGAAGAGGTGGCAGAAATAATAGGTGAAGAGGTAGTTTTGGTAGAGGACAGTCAAGTAGAAATGAAAACCCAAGTCAACAAGAGTCTCATTCTGATGTAGACCATAGAGGTGGTGGTTTTAGATATTGGAGAAGACCAAATGGTAGAGGTAGAACTGGTGGTGCAGGCAGAGGACCTGAAGTTTTCGCTAGTAGATGCTATGGCTGCAATCAAGTAGGCCATACTATGAGCAAATGCCCTAAGAAGGCAACTAGTTCCCATGATGGTGGAAGAAGGAATCAGTTGTTGAAAGATGATGATTGCCAAAGTGTGAATTCACCCATTGGTAGTGCTGCACCAGTCCTTGAAGGAGAGAGCATGATGATCAAGAGGACCTTGTTGAAGATGATTGAAACAAGAGCCCCCATAAAGGAAGACTCTCTTCAAAACCCAAGGTATAGCATATGGTTAACTTTGTGAAATCATTGTTGATTTAGGTTCTATTGAGAATGTAGTGTCTATTGAAATGGTAGAGAAGTGTACGTTGAAAAGGCTGCCCCATGTTAGTCCTCATAAGATCTCTTAGTTGAATAAGAGTCAAAATTACATGGTAGAAGAACAAACTTGGGTTGAGTTTGAGATAGGTGATTAGAAGGACAAGGTACTATGTGAGATTATTCCTATGGATGCTTGTCACCTTCTTCTTAGACATCCATGGTAGTATGATGTGAAGGCACAACATGATGGTGAGAAGAACACATACCTCATCACCAAGAATGGATCCTATGCAAGAGCAGATTGGAGAGAAGAGTAACGACACCAATGTCATGATGGTTAGTGGCAAAGATTTCTTACACCTCATGAAGGAGAAGGATACCCAAGGGTATGCCTTGGTAATGAAGCCTAAAGATGAGTTAGGTTAGCAAGACAAAAGGTAGAAAGAGATTCCACTAGAAGTGCAACAATTGTTGGACAAGTACCAAGATCTTGTGGTAGAGGATACTCCTAACTCCTTACCACCCATGAGAGATATAAGTCATCAAATTGACTTGATTCTAGGTGCCACATTACCCAATAAGGCTGCCTATAAATTGACACCACAGCAAAATGAAGAGGTGAGTAGACAAATTCAAGAACTCTTAGAGAAAGGACTGATTAGAAAGAGTCTTAGTCCATGTCCAGTCCCTAGTGTCCTTGCTCCAAAAAAAGATGGGAAGTGGAGACTATGTATAGATTCAAGGGCCATAAATAAGATCACAATAAGGTATAGATTCCCTGTGCCAAGGATTGAGGACCTTTTGGACTATCTTGGAGGGTCATGTTATTATTCAAAGATTGATTTGAAATCTGGTTATCATCAAATTAGAATTAGGTAGGGAGATGAATGGAAGACTGCCTTCAAGACAAATGAAGGTCCTTATGAGTGGCTTGTCATGCCATTTGGCCTTAGCAATGCCCCAAGCACATTCATGTGTTTGATGAATGAGGTACTTGTTGAATTCATTAGAAAATTTGTAATTGTTTATCTTGATGACATACTTGTTTTCAGCAGGACAAAAGAACATGTGAAGCATCTGGGACAAGTGATGAAGAAGTTGCATGAGAATAAGTTGATGATCAACTTGGATAAGTGTGAGTTCATGAAAACTGAACTTCTGTACCTAGGTTTTGTGATTTCTAATGGTTATTTGAAGATGGACCTCACAAAGGTTGAGGCCATTCTCAATTGGCCTACTCCTAGGACAGTGGGAGATGTTAGAAGCTTCCATGGCTTGGCAAATTTTTATAGGAAGTTCATTAGAGGATTTAGTCACATAAGTGCTCCTATTCTTAACACCATCAAGGGTGTAATGAAGTGCAAATTTCAATGGACAAAGCAAGCAGATGATAGCTTTGAATTGTTAAAGAAGAAAGTGGATGAATTACCTACATTGGTGCTCCCTAATTTTGACAAAGTTTTTGCAGTGGAATGTGATGCAAGTCAAAAAGCAATAGGTGTTGTTCTCAGTCAATATGGACATCCAGTGGCCTTTTTTTTAGAGAAGTTGAATGAGGCTAAACAAAGGTACTCTACCTATGATCTAGAGCTTTATGCAATGGTGCAAGCTCTCAAAAAATGGAGACACTATTTGCTGCCCAAAGAATTCATTGTTTTTACTGATAACCATGCTCTTAGATTTCTAAATAGTCAAGAAAAGTTGAATCATAGGCATGTTAAGTGGATGGAAAAATTGCAGGCCAATACCTTCACTATCAAGCATAAAAAGGGTGTTGCCAACAAAGTGGTTGATGCTTTAAGTAGAAGGATGCTTGTCATACATGAAGTACAGATGGAAAGCATGGGGATAGATTGTTTTAAGGGGTTATACAAGGAGGATGTAGATTTCAAAGCTGCTTATGAAGTTTGTGCTAGTTTGGCTAACACTTTCCATGGTGAATATTCAAATTTTGTGTTGCAGGAAGGTCTCTTATTCAAGGGCAATTTTCTATGTGTTCCCAAGTGTTCAATGAGGGATAACATCATCAAAGAGAAGCACAATGGAACCTTAGGAGGACACTTTGGGTTGGACAAGACTTTGGAACAAGTCACTAGATTCTACTATTGGCCAAAAGTACAATCAGATGTAAGGAGATATGTTGCAAGTTGTACCATATGTCAAGAGGCCAAAGGTATGTCTTCTAATGCTAGTTTGTACCAACCCCTTCCTATTCCCAATAGGCCTTGGGAGAGCATTAGTAGGGATTTTGTACTTGGTCTTCCTAAGACAGTAAGGGGTGTGGATAGTGTTTTTGTCATTGTGGACAGATTTAGTAAGATGGCTCATTTTGTGCCATGCAAATGCACAAATGATGCATCTCATATTGCTGGTCTCTTTTTCAGAGAAGTGGTTAGAATCCATGGTTTGCCCCTTTCAATTGTCACTAATAGAGACTCCAAGTTTGTTGGTCTTTTTTGGAGGACCTTATGGAGAAAATTGGGAACATAATTGTCTTTCTCATTAGCCTACCATCCCCAAACTGATGGTCAAACTAGGGTTGTTAATAGGTCCCTAGGAAACCTTCTAAGATGCCTTACCAAGTAGCATGGGTTGGCATGGGACTTGGTTGTCAGTCAAGCTGAGTATGGTTACAATGATTCAGTGAATAGAAGCACTGGGAAGAGTCCATTTGAAATTTTTTATGGTTTCCATCCAAGAGGACCACTTGAACTCAAAGACCTACAAGGTTTGGATAAGAGGAGTGCTCTAGGAGAAGATTTTACTACTACCATCAAGGCAGTTCATGATAAAGTCAAAGATCAGTTGGAAAAAATAGTCTCGAAATACAAGGATAGGGTAGATCTCAAAAGGAGAGATGTACAATTCAAGGTGGGAGATTTGGTGATGGCCTACCTAAGGAAGGAAAGGCTACCTAAAGGATAGCCAACCAAGCTTCTGATGAAGAAAATAGGACCATGCAAGGTAGTGCATAAGTTTGGTCCAAATGCTTATGAAATAGAACTACCATCCAGTCTTGGTATTTCTCCCATATTCAATGTTTCAGACCTCTTTCCATTTAGACCTCCATTGCATGCTAAAGATGGATCAGATGTTGTGATTGAAGATGAAGATTGGGTCTGAGATCTACCTCCATGTAAGCCTTTACAATTGGAATGCATCTTAGATTCTAAGGTTGTCAAAAAGACAAGGAAGGGTGTGTACAAGGAGTACTTGGTCAAGTGGCAGGATCTTCCTAATTCAGAGGCTACATGGATGAGTGAGGTAGACATTTTGAATCACGGGAAGACACTCCAATAGTTGGTAACTCAAAGGACTTGAGTTTTTCTTGCAGGGGGAGTATGGTGCAGGAGCAACTTCTTTATGGTGGATCCAACCTTGGATCATTTGAATTCCTATGCATGTCATGTTTTGTTTATGTTTTCAATAAGGCTTTTAAAGACACATCATGTTTGTAATAAGGTTTTTTTTGTCAATTTGGTCACTAGACCTATGTAGACCATGTTTTGGTAAAGTTTGATGTAATAACACAATAAAAACATGTAGTTTTCTTGTGAGAGGAGAAACCCAACGGCTAAATGACTTTCAAAACTAGTTTGTATGGTTGGGAGGGAGGTTAACTAATGTCTCAAGCCTTCTATAGGTGATGGATGATGTAACTTGGAAGTATGAATGAGGATTTGGAGATTTGATGTGTTGAAAACTATTTTTCTGAGTAATTTGTTGTAACAGTCGTTTTGTACGGCCTGTACGGATAAGTGACCACCTAAAACTGATTGGATATGTTCATGCATTGAAGTAGATTTCTTTTGGAAGTAGTTTTGTGTCTTGAAGTGTTGTAGTTTGTGAGATACTATTCTTTTTGCAAAGACTGGTTTGAAAACCTAGAAACTAAGGTTTTGTGAATAAATGGATCATTATTCCTCTGTCCACTAAAAGCAAGATTCTCATTTTCAGTGTGATGGAGGAATACAATGTATATTTTGTGTTTTTTGTGGTTTTGGATCAAGCACTCAAGGATCCAAGGAGTTTGGCATGAGTTTGACTAGGCATCTCTATGTGACTAGTCATTGAAGCAATAGGAAAAGTGTTGTTTTGTGAGAACAGTAAGTGGAGTGGCCAAATTGATGGATGATCAAGTGTTTGCAGAAGATTACAAACCCTTTGATATCATTGTTTGGTTCTAAGTAGTTGGATTTGACATAGTTCCTTTGTAAAGGCCTCAAATTAGGCCTAATCCCTAAAAACTAGTGTTTGCTGTCACAGGGGTCAAAGGTCAGAGTACAGTCCTAAAATTCTGAGGTTTGGTGTATGGGCATAAAGGGTATCCTAATCTATAATGTGTTTTGGAAGTCCTTTGGAAGTCTAGAAAGTTATCTATGAATTACTTGTTTTGTAGGGCTACAAGCATTAGGTCTCTCAAGCCGATCTAATGGTGTAGACCTGTCCTATCTTGATCAGAGCAGTCTCAACCAATATTGTTAGGTGTTGTTGAGTCAAGTGAGGTATTGTATACATGCCCATGTCATATGGAGTCTTGGGTTTGAGTGAGATCTTGATTTGAGGAGGTAACATGCTTGGTTGTGGCCTAGAGTGTGGATGTTGGTTGGCTAGAGTTGAGTCACCCTAATAGAGAAGTGAATAGCCTTTGTGTGAGAACACATGAATGTGGTCCTAGGCTAGTTCACTCTCTTGAGTAGCCTTGAGAATGGGCTTGAGTTGGTTAAGGTTTGGGAAGCCTTAAAGAAGAGACCTAAGAATCTAGGTTGTTCGAATAAGTGACTCCAAGTATTGTTTGTACCTCTGCATCAGGGTGCAATAACTATTGATGGTAAGAACATGATAGAGGATGTCCTCTATGTCAAAGGGCTAAAACAAAATCTTCTTAGTGTCAGTCAGATGTGCAGTAAAGAATACAATCTTACCTTTCATACTAAAGGTTGTGAAATTAAGAAGGCAGGATATGTAAAACTAGTTGCAGAAGGTATTAATTCATATGGAGATATCTATCATCTAATGAAGGTAAATGGAAGAATGTGCTTATTGGCTTAATCTAGTGAGTGTTGGCTATAGTACAAATGAATGGGACACATCAACTTTGATAATATGGTAAAGATCAACTCTATTCATACGATAAGAGATATGCCTAAGATAACCAAGGCTTCAAACACATTATGCAAGGAATGTCAAATGGGAAAGAAAACAAAGACAAATTTGAAGAGAAAGGACTACTCTTCTTCAATGCCATTGGAGCTAATTCACACTGACTTGTGTGGCCCTACAAGAATAAAGAGTCAACAAGGTGAGAGGTATTTCATGTTACTTATTGATGACTACTCTAGAATGACTTGGGTTACTTTCTTAAGAGAAAAGTTAGATGCCTTTGATAAGTTTAAGGTTTTCAAAGAAATGGTTGAGAATGAAATGAATCCTAAGATCAAATGTTAAAGGTTTGATAGAGGATGTGACTTTACTTCAAATAAAATTTGAAAAGTTTTGTGAAGATCACAGTATTAGGAGACATCTATCTGCTCCTAGGACCCCTTAGTAAATGGGGTAGGGGAAAGAAAGAATAGAACTATGCAAGAGATGGCTAGGCCAATGCTAAAAGATGCAGATCTGTTTGACATATATTTGAAAGAAGATGTTCACACTATTGCCTATCTGATTAATAGAGTACAACTGAGGGTTAGTAGCGATAAGACCCCTTATGAGTTATGGTATGGAAGACCTCCCACTATTAGATACTTTAGGGTCTTTAGAAACAAATGCTACATCATAACAGATGAAGAAGACCTAGGAAATTTTGATTCAAGAAGTGATGAAGGGATCTTTCTTAGTTACTCAACTAGAAGTAAGTGTAATACAACAAGAGGTTGGGAAAGATGATTTAAAGCACAAATGTTAATGTAGATGAAAACTCGTATCGGATCTCACAAGAACTAGACAATTGCAGATCTGATATCCTTCCCTACATTAAAGAGGAAGCAGAAGAGAATGAAGAAAAGGAATGAGAATCAGAGAAGATCCCTATGACTCTAGCAAAGTATGTTCAAAGGAATCATTCAGTAGATCAGATAATTAGGGATAAGAATGAAGGTGTGCAGAGTAGGAGAAGGCTTACAAAAATAAGTAAGCAAGTGAAAATTTGTGTTTACTATCAAAGGTAGAGCCAAAAAACCTTTGTTGATGCTAGAAAAGATGATGGATGGTTGAAATCAATTGAAGAAGAATTGAATCAGATAGAGAAGAATCAAACATGGGAATTAGTTCCCAGACTAGCCAATAAGAATGTGATAGGAACAAAGTGGGTGTTCTGAAGCAAGATAAATGAAGATGGTGAAGTTGTGAGAAACAAAACAAGGCTGGTATGTGAAGGCTATTCACAAGTTGAAGGCATTAATTTTGAGGAAACTTATGCTCCAGTAGCCAGGATTGAGGCAATCGGGGTATTTCTAGCTCTTCTTGCTCACAAGAACTTCAAAGTTTATCAGATGGATGTCAAGTCAACATTTTTGAATGGTAATATAGAGGAAAAGGTCTATATTGAACAACCAAATGGGTTTTAGTTATCAAAAGATCTAGACATGGTGTGCAGACTTAAAAAGGCTTTGTATGGTCTCAAGCAAGCAACTAGAGCTTGGTATGCTAGATTGGATAAGTATTTACTTCAACAAGGATTCAAGAAAGGTACCACAGATAGTAATCTTTTCATTAAGGAAAAGGAAGACATAATTCTAATAGTTGCAGTATATGTTGATTATATCATCTTTGGTGGAGATGATAGTATGTGTAAGTGGTTTGCAGAAGAGACTCAGAAATAATTTGAAACATGTCTATGATTGGTGAGATGTCTTTTTTCCTTGGGCTTTAAATTTCTTAGTTGGATGCTGGTATTTCTATTTCTTAGACTAAGTATGTTAAAGAGATGTTGAAGAAGTTTGTATGGAGGACTCCAAACTAGTAAACTCCTATGGTTACTGGTTGTCACTTGAGAAAGAATGATGAGTCTCCAAAGGTTGATCAAACTCTTTATAGGTCTGTGATTGGAGGATTGTTGTACTTGACTACTTCTAGACGTAATATTATGCATGTAGTATGTGCAGTTGCTAGATATCAAGCTAATTCTAAGAAAAAAAACATGAGAAGGTAGTAAAAAGAATATTTAGATACATGATGGGAACTCTAGATTATGGCCTATGCTATCCTAGAGGTAATGACTTTGATCTAGGTGCCCACATTGATGTTGATTGGGTTGGTTGTGTTAATGATAGAAGAAGTACAAGTGGTGGTGCTTTCTTCTTAGGAAGAAAATTGGTCTCTTGACAAAGTAAGATGTAGGACTTAGTGTCCTTATCCACAATAGAGGTTGAATCTACTATTGTAGCATCTTTCTACACTTAAGTGATTTGGATAAAGTAGACTTTGAAGGATATAAAGGCAATGTATGATGAGACTATTCCTATTTTGTGTGATAATACCAGTGCTATCAATATTTATAAGAATCCAGTGATGCATTCCAGAACCAAGCATATATCAATTAGGTATCACTTTTTAAGAGAGAAGGTTTTAGAGAAAGAAGTGAAGTTGGAATATGTCCCAACAAAGGATCAGATTGCAGATATTTTTACAAAGGCTCTTGCAAAGGACACTTTTGAGTATCTCCAATGGAAGTTAGGGTTAATTGCCCTTCCTTCTAACTAGATGCATGACTCATGCATCTATCCAGAGGGAGTAATTCTTGCTATATATTTTTCTTGGACTAATGGTGGCTACCTCTCAACGGGACCAAGTAGTAGTTGTTACTGACAGAGAAAGTTGAAAAGAAGAGTTTGTTATCATTTGTCCTTGATGTCAAAGGGGGAGAATATGTAGGTGTGTGTTTCCATCAATGCCAAATGGGGAAATTATTGCACATATGTTTTCTAAGGATGTGATGTGGTTACTAAAGTTCATGGTTGGATGTCATGTTGGATGTAATATGGTTACTAAAGTTCATGCTTGGATGTCATGCCTCAATCAATGTAGAGTTGAGTATGATGATATATTACTTGATGGGAATGAGAAGTATCAAGATGACACATTAAGATGGGAATTAGAAGCACTAAAGTGTATGTTTCTAAGGTTGTATGAGCTGTCACAAGAAGGTTTTAGTCTCCAGAAGTTGATGAAGTTTTCTTCTATAGGAAGCTCCCTATGAGACTGCTTGGGGCATTGCTCTTAATTCCTCCACATTTGGAGATATGGTGATGCAGTTCAAAATCTAAGTTTAGTACGTTGTGAAGGTGTTATATCTAAGAGATATAGTTTGTATACCTTAAGAAATGAAAGGGATGAGTGATAGAGTTCCTATCTATGCTTTCGCACAGTAAAATGATGATGAAGACTTGTTGGAATGCTTTGCATTCCTCCGGCTGTGAAGGTTTGTCAATGCGATTTTGTGAACATATTTAGGGAGGTTCAATGCATACTTTGGAAAAGTATCTAGTGATTTGGTGTGCCACAAAGAATGTTTAATCTTCTATGTATACTGAGAAGCTGAAATGATGGATGTGCTACAAGATTCATGTGTTTTCACTTAAGAGAGACCTATTTCAAATGAGCATGATCTCTGATATTATTTTTTGAAGGATGATGTTGTGACAAATATTGAGGACTGGGTTAAGCATGTGTTGGAGTTCACAAGGTGAGTTTCTTCTCTTGGAATAACATGTTGTTCATGTGTAGGCTTGTCATCTACATGTTTCTTAATGTGTGATCTCTGGCCAACATGTAAATTGTAATATTCTTGTTGTATTGGCTGATTTACAATGTAATCAATGTAATATCATGTATATATTGTAAACCTAATTAATCTAGGTGATGTATGATTACAAAATGAAGAATATGTATATGTAAAGAGGAGAACATGAACATGTTATGCATTATGATGTGCAACTGAAGGAGAAAGAGCAAAAACAAGTAGGTTTGTCCTGATTCATCTTGAAGACATTTTTGTCATACGAGGGAAGTGAAGAGTGTGCCTAATTGATCCAATCATCATAAGAAGTAGAATTGCAATCATCAAAGGTGTGAGCTTCAATGTCAGTTGTTAGGTAGTAGAAGGAGTGTCATGCTATAATCATTTCTGAGTTTATTATTAGTACAGGTTGTAGTTGCTTCCTTGGGTTGTATCCATAAAACAAATTCTTCAAGGAGTAGTAGCTTCATTGGCTATAGCCTTAAAACAAAACCTTCAGGGAGTAGTAGATTCCTTGGGAGTGACCCTAAAACAAGTTAGCAAGTAGTAGTAGCTTCCTTGGGTTGTTCCCTTAAAAAAAAGTTGTAATTTACAGCAATGAGCTTCATATATTGCGAGTTAATCCTCACTGTGGTTTTTCACTTTTTAGAGTTTTTAATGCAGGAGCACTCAGGGATGTTGGCAATCCTGTGTCACCAAAAAGATTTTTATCTCTGTTTTATTTTTGTTTTGGCAGTTCACCTTGGAACTCAATCTGGTCATTTTGATAGAGGTCATATTCTACCACTTTTAGAAGATCAAACAATGCTATAAAGAGTCATTGTAGGATGTACCAAATTATCCTATATCCTCATGAAAAAAATTTCTTTGCTTTTGATTAAAAGAGATTATTGATCAAATTGAAGGGATTGTACATATATCTTGGGTACGGTCAAGAGTGATGCGAGTCCCACAAATCAAATCATTACAGGATAGGCTTGATAACTAGCTACATCTCTTTTTGGCTAGTGAAGCTGAAATGTTAGACTTAGCAGCATCATGAATGGAAGGGAAATTAACTATATTTCTATGGGAATGTTGAGGAAGCAAGTCTACAGCTAGAATGAATTTTAGGGTTCGTAGAAACGTAATTCTCATGGGGCCAAGCATGACATCGATATATTTTTGTAGCAATTTAACATAAAAATGATATTTTTCTTCATCATGATACATCATGTGGTTGTGAAGAAGGAATCCTCTTAAGAGTTACGAACACAAGGAACTTGCAACAGTAGATTCTTTTGTTCATAAATTGTCAAGTCCAAATTTGTGGCAGCAAGAGAGATATGGCATGAAGTTCAAAGGTGGAATTTGAAATGCCAACAAGAAAATAACATGTATGGTGATGAGTGCAACAAATAAAGAAGAATATCAAGCACCATGATAGAGTAGATATTACTACGTTATGGGTGAACTCTTCTTTGAAGAAAATGGATGGCGGCAACATTAAGTGATTTAAAGAAATCTTGAGAAGGTCACGGGAAACATCAAATAGTTTGCACAGCCATATATCCAAAGATTTAAATTCAGTGATACAAATAGCCATAAAGAGGCTGCAGGCAAATGAAGGATCTCCTTCGATGCCTTAGAATTTAATAATATTTGATAACTCTCTAATGAAACATCCACATGAACATATGAGAGATGAAAGTTCTTAACTTGGATGCCGAATGGTGAATTTCGAGAAGGTGAAGTGTCATAATCTCTTCTTATTCCATAGTGTCAAAAGAGATAGGGCATCTTCGGATAGTTATAAAAGCTTTGTTGATGCTAAGTAAATTTGTCAGCCCCTAAAGAAGTAAGAAGTAGGAAAGATAATAATGGAGAGTCAGCTGGAGAAAATGTGAGTTTCAAGTGCCTAAAGTCACAGAGGGAGAGTTGAGAGCAGGTGGGAGACTAGAGACAAGTGCAAATTGTGTAGAGGAGGGTGATTATGCAAAGAGAGTGGCCATTGAGTGTCAAAATTTGTAATGTTGTATGTAGATTTTGTGTTCTATAATCAATTTAATCTTGTTTTTGTAATCTTTTATTGAGTCAAAGTTTCAATTTAGGGCAGAGTATTTTTTTGCATAATCTATGTTTGAGTGTTGTTGAGTGGAGAGAGTAGTTTCCTCTTTGCATCAATTGGTATTAGATCTAGTTGTTCCTGAGTGTGGAGAGTATCCACCAGGACTTGTGGAGTAGTAGAGAATGCGGTTGAGAGAGCCTGAAAGGATCATTGCTGGTGTGTGAAGTCCTGATTAGTTGAGAGTTTGAAGTCGTGAAGGAGAGAGTAAAGATGTGTGAGAAAAGCTCAAGAGACGAGGTAGGAGTTCTACAATGGTGAGAGCAAGAAAGATTCGAAGTCATTGATGGAAAAAATAAGGAAAAGGAAGAGAGGGTTTGTGATTGGCTAGGTTTTGACAATCCCAATGTTGAAGAGATGGAGAAGACAAAGATGGAAGGAAGGAGTTGCAAAGATGTGTGAAGAGTTGTTGGAAGAAGTGAAGGAAGAGAAGTATGAAAACCTAAAGGAGATTTGTGTAGAGAAGAAAGTGGGTAGAAAAGAGTCCCATGTTTCTTCTGATAATTGTTTGATTGTAGGTGACAGCATGTGTGCAACAAAGATGGAAGAAATGAATGAAGAAGACATGAGATATGAAGAAGAAAAAATAGATGTGGCTGAGAGTAATGAAGAGAAAGTTGGTGCAATAGTTGAAGACAAGGAGGATGATGTTGCAGTAGTGAAATACAAGAGATTGTAGCTGATGGTGAAGATGATTTGATGATGAAAATGTTGGAAATTAAAGCGGAATGGATGTCAAAGCTTGCCAATGGAGGTATGAACATAAATGGAACAACGAAAGATGAAAATATGAAGGTTACAATTGATGGTGAAAAAGTTGTTGCAGCTGCATATGACAAGGTAAATTTATTTGTCTTTGATGAGGATGTAGTATTGTATGCATTTGGCATGTTGATTAATGAATATGTGGAAGAATATGAGGTAGAGGATGTAGAGTTGAAATTGCATGCCGCAGATTTGGGTTAAGGTGTGGTGGATGTTGGCAAGATGTTTTCATGGAGGAGGTCAGACCATGGTGGGTTTGAGCCCATGAGGAGGAAGAAGAAGAAGGTAGAGAGAATTTGGCAAAGGAGGACGGCATATGGAACAAGAGGAGTGAAGGATGATGAGTAGAGCTTCGGAGTGAAGGTGATGTGTGTTCCAGTGAGGTGCTGGAAGAAGCAAAAGAATACATGACATTGCACACACATATTCAGTGATGGAGTTTGCTATGGGTTTTCTCCAACCTGGAAGAGTGATTCTATCACTCCAGGCATGTTTGATGTAGGAGCACTCGGGGATGTTGGCAATCCTGTGTCTCCAAAAAGATATTTATCTCTGTTTTGTTTTTGTTTTGGCAGTTCACCTTGGAACTCAATCTAGTCATTTTGATAGAGGTCATATTCTGCCAACTTTCAGAAGATCAAACAATGCTATAGAGTGTCATTGCAAGACGTACCAAATTATCCTATTGCCTCATGAAAATCTTTTCTGTGCTTTTAATTAAAAGAGATTATCGATCAAATTGAAGGGACTGTACATGTATCTTGGGTATAGTCTAGAGTGTTGGGAGTCCCACAAATCAAATCATTATGGTACAGGCTTGATAACTGGCTGCAACTATTTTTGTTGTTGAAGCTGAAATGCCAAACTTACCAGCATCATGAATGGAAGGGCAATTAACTATATTGCTATGGGAATGTTGAGGAGGCAAGTCTGCAGCTAGAATGAATTTTAGGGTTCGTAGAGATGCAATTCTCACGGGGCCAAGCATGACATCGATATATTTTTGTACCAATTCAATGTAGAAATGATATTTTTCTTCATCATGATACATCATGTGGTTGTGAAGAAGGAATCCTCTTAAGAGTTACGAACACAAGGAACTTGCCACAGTAGATTCTTTTGTTCATAAAATGGTCAAGTTCAAATTTGTGGCAGCAAGAGAGATACAGTATGAAGTTCAAAGGCATAATTTGAAACGCCACCCAGAAAATAACATGTATGGTGATGAGTGCAACAAATAAAGAAGAATATCAAGCACCATGATAGAGTAGATATTACTACGTTATGGGTGAACTCTTCTTTGAATAAAATGGATGGCAGCAACATGTAAGTGATTTAAAGAAATCTTGAGGTCGCAGGAAACATCAAACAGTTTGCACAGTCATATTTCCAAAGATTTAACTTTAGTGATACGAATAGCCATAAAGAGGTTGCGGGAAAATGAAGGATCTCCTTTGATGCCTTAGAATTTAATAACATTTGATAACTCTCTAATGAAACGTCCACACGAACATATGAGAGATGAAAGTTCTTAACTTGGATGTCGAATGGTCAATTTCGAGAAGGTGAAGTGTCATAATCTCTCCTTATTCCACAGTGTCAAAAGAGATAGGGCATCTTCAGATAGTTATAAAAGCTTTGTTGATGTAGAGTGAAGTTGTCAGCCCCTGAAGAAGTAAGAAGTAGGATAGATAACAATGGGTAAGAGTCAGCCAGAGAAAATGTGAGTTTCAAGTGCCTAAAGGCACAGAGGTAGAGTTGAGAGCAGGTGTGAGACTTGAGACAAGTGCAAATTGTGTAGAGGAGGGTGATTGTGCAAAGAGAGTGGCCATTGAGTGCCAAAATTTGTAATGTTGCATGAAAATTTTGTGTTCTATAATGAATCAATTTATTCTTGTTGTTGCAATCTTTTATTGAGTTAAACTTTCAATTTGGGGCAGAGTATTTGTTTGCATAATCTATGTTTGAGTGTTGTTGAGTGGAGAGAGTAGTTTCCTCTTTGACTCAGTTTTCCACGTACATCTGGTCTTATGTGTTAATGTGCATTGTATTCATCTTTCATGTTTATGTTAATGTTGTAATGTCTAAATTTTAAATTGCTCTGGAAGAATTGAATGTCATTTGGATACTAATTCACCCCCTCTCAGTATCCTGGTGTGTTCAATAATATCAATGGGAATGCAAACCTCTTCAAGTAGGTTGGGATCAAAATCAAACACCTTATACTCAAGAGATTGAAGATCGTATGTAATTGTATGGTTTTTATAGATGCGTAGTCTCATTAGGAAAGTCCAAATGGGAATCATGAAGCTTGAGGACACAGCTAGTATAAGTTATAGCATGCTACATCCCCAAGTCACTGAAGCAAGGACATATTTATAAAAGAATCTATATTCAAATGTATAATTACCATCCTCAATAACCAAACTTGGACTTTTATTGAAAGGAAAATCCTCACATTCAGTAGAGCTCACATACTTAGAAATCTAAGATTATCTTCACATAAGCTACCATATTGATAGACATTTGAGTAAAATGTGTTATTGAACTCACTAATAAGCACATCAACCTATATTACATTAGAATCATTTCAAACTACTACATCCTTATCCATGGTGTTGTTACATTCATTAGCAAGTCTAAAATTGAACTAGTTAATAAGTGTGCCAAACTCATCATCTATTATGGATCCACATTGTTTTCTTCTAAAGGAATTAGTTGTGATACACCTCCCTTGGGGACTATAGAACACATCATATAAGGGAAAGGAATTATAGCACATTAATGCCTAATTTCTAGAATCATAAAAGTTTTCAATCAATCTTATGGATTGAGTGACAAAAGGCATAGATTCAACACTACAAGCATCTTTGGATGAGAAACCAATAAGCCTTGAGAGCCTAAAATTCTCATCTATCCAAATAGAAAGACTATAATCCTAATGAAGACTTACATGGATAATCTTATATCTTAGAAGAAAACCCAAATCAGAATCGAATGCCCCAAGATACATGATTCTACTCATATTCTTATTGTGTCTCACATGATTAGGAATGTTACTCATAGCCTTAGAAAATCTCAAATTAAAATCATATATAGAATCATTCTAATTTCTACATATTCTTACAAATTTAGTGATTAACACATTGAGACTAACTTGATCACTAAAGTATTCAACGAGTGTTATTTGAAATTTGTGCCATGTAGAAATAGAGAAATCATAGATATTATCATACCATTCTCTAGTATCATCTTGCAAGGACTAAACAAACAACTTCAACATCGGATTATTATCCTTCATCTCACAACTTCATTTATCAAGTTGATGAAGCCTTGAAGATGCTTGCTTCCAGGTTCATTTCTCTTTCCATGTAACTTTGGTAGTTGATTTTTTATTTTACTGGGTACATGATTTGAAATAGTAGGAATTCCATTAAAATTAAGTAGTATGTATCCATTAGCACTCAAGTCCACTCTTACATGTAGACCTAACATGATGCATATGCTCAAATCATACTAGAAGAAGATATTCTAAAATTTAACAACAAAAGCATCACCTCAAAGACTAAGAATAAAATACTGCAGGCAATAGTGATCTTGATGGGTAGAAATAAGATGGGATTTAGTAACTAATAGTATTGTATTTAGTATCTAGTAGCCCATGGAATGACATATCTAGAATCTTATCCCCAATAATGGTGACATTTGTTGGTAATCCAAATTGTTTTTCCACTTGTCCTAGAGTGTAGACTCAATTCCTAAGGTTAAGGGATGTGAACTTTAGACTAAAGTGTTCAAACTCTTGACTAGGCAAGGGATAGTTTAGAACTAAAACATAAAGTAGGGTATCCCTTCTTCACTTTAGGTTATTTTATGTCTTGGAGGGTAATCACTAAGATTTTTATAGTACAATTAAAGAGAAATAAGTTAATCAAAAGTAGACTTGCCAACAAACACATCCTATGGTACATGAACTTCCTATAGTTTTGTCACTAAACTCTACTATGCAATCTTTCAAATTCAATACCTAAGAACATCCTTCAACATATAATAGATGTCATACATGTAATAAATGGTATATAGAACACAATAGACACCTAGGACTTCATTGATTGATCCAAAGGAAGTTAATGAAAATAGGTATAACTAGCCATGTGTTCATTGTAGAATTTCCCTAGGCACTAGGGTTCATGCTTTGATAGTGAGATGAGTGACTTAGTTCAAATGTATAAGGCATGTCACATCCATAACACCTTAAAACATTAGCAACATAGACTCTATACAAGTTGGGACAAACCATGTCATATAAGAATTGTGGGTGTACTAAGACATGGGCACCATAGACATGAACATGAATTATCTCGATTGAAGACCTTGACTTTAAATTTTTAATCACTCACTCTAGGTCTACCATCTCTAGATTTAAAAATGGAAGGTCACCAAACATGATCCACCCCATAAACTTTGGCATAAAGAAGACACGAGTCCACTATACACAAACCCCATGGATATAAAATTTTATTTTAGACATGAAATTAGAAATGACCCAAGATATACATGGGATATTAAGTCCACCAAAGCACATGCAATCAACAAATGAAGATTGAAATATACACTTGAATATGACAATAAAGAAATATTGAGTCAACTAATAGTGAGCCCTACCAAAATTTAAGCCAGTCTCCATACTCCAAGGCATCTACTCAACTACAATGCATAGGGAAACTTAGTTCTACCAGGTGCAAAGATTTCAACACACTAGATATGAGGCTACAAGTGAATCACAACATATAAGAGGCTAAAATCTAAAATATATGGGCACATGACCACACCCGCAAGAAAAAAGACTTAGCAAATAAGTGTCCAAGCACCACAGATGTTAAATAAGCCACAATGGACACAAAATATAAAACTTAATAAAGCTCATCACAAGGAGTTCAACATAGGGTTATAAGACATAGACATAGAGGCATTAAAAATATATTAGTATTTTAATGGGGCCCAGTTAAAAAATATCATATTGACTATTAGCATAGGGCAAGTCAAGGCACTAGGAGGCCATGTAATTTATAATTTTTACATCACAACCAATACTCTACATGGATGACCTTGTTTCAATGAAAAATAAAAAATTAATTTCAATATATCCTAAGAGAATAACATTATAATAAAATATAGGTATAAAATGTATGTTATTGTCAATTCAATTCTTTTAAACTAGATAATATTAAAGGGGTTCTACTTAGGGGATCCAACCCTACTAGACATAGATAAACAAATATATAAAATATATATTAATAACCCAAGAACATGTAGAGCAATTAGAACAAAGACAACCTAGATAAGCACCTATACTACCCATAGATAGGCACATACTAAACTGTAGCACTATAATTAAACCTTATTGAAAGTCACAATATATATGAGACATACATCATACAAAAAATAACCCAAAATCCAAAGATATCAACAAAGCTCAAAAACTCCCTAATTAACCATACCCACACCTCTTACAAGAGACTTCCACCAAGTTCAAATGCCTTTTTATATACTCCATTCCTAACCACATTCACTATCTCCACTAAAAACACTTGTAGACTTGCAAAATTCTCCAACCCTTGAATTTTGATACCTTTCAACACGTGTACATGCCATAAAGCATGAATGATTTTATAATCCTCTAACATAGGCATAGATTATCCACTAACAACTTCTAACATGCCCTTATGATGTGAAATAACCAAAATTTCAATCACCAAATTGATGTTCTTTTCGAAAGCATCAAGGGCAGAAACATGTTACATCAATGCCAAAACCCTAAAGGGGAGGTCTATTTCAAGTCATTGAATTCTTCCTTAATCTCAAAATTTTGATGAAGAAACGAGGATACCAAGCCCTCCATAATCTCTAAATCTACCACAACACCTTTCAATTTCTAAATAAACTCTTCTCTAATTGTCCTTCGAGACCTTAGACTATTGTTATAACATAATCCATTAGACCCTAAAATTTCCAATTTAAAAATTAATTATAAAAAATATTCAATAAAAAATTACCAAAAAATATATGCATTTCAGTTAATGATCTAATTCTATGAAATCATGGAAATATTTTATTTGTAGTGAAAGTTATGGTAAAATGACATTTAATGAAAAATAATAGAAATTTACAAAAAATTAATTGAAAAAACTAAAAAAATAGAAATAGTTATAAAAAAATTAAAAATTACAAATTGAATCTACATAGAATATTTCACAACTAATCAATTTATATTCTTGACCTCTGGTTTACTGAAAATATTTTTAGTGCACTTCAGACCTCAACTAATACCTACATATCAACGAAATGGAGAAACATGCTTGTTTATGCATACTTTAATATAAAGGACTTGGAATTTGCCTTGATAACTAGGGAAGAGGCCATCAATCAGGACAAGTTCATTGTATTGATGAATAAAAATCAAAGGAAATTTCAACCCATGAAAATAAACTAGCAATCGCACCTTAGTGTGCAATGGGTATGCTGAAATTGAAGAGTATTAGAATGGTTGATTGTAATCTCAAGTATACCATACAATGAAACACTCTTTTTTCACTATGTTTATGTAGTTAATCTTAGTTTTGTAATCCCATGATGGGTAATGATTTTATTTTTTAGGAAATGTGTCTTCAATTGTGATGGGTGGTAAAGGTAAATTTTGGAAATAATTACTCATAGGAAGGTTATGCATGTACCCATGTTCTCTACTTTAAATTGAAAGGTACTCTACCTCTCACTTTTGCTCTATCTCTTTCTCTATTCCTCTCTTTGTCTCTCTACATCTCTTTTTTTCTTTATCTCTCTCTCTCTCTCTATCTCTCTCTCCCCTATTTATCTCTCTATGTCTCTATATATATCTCTATCTCCCTGTCTAGCTCTCTATTTATTTTTATCTCTCTATCTCTATTTCATGTCACACATTCCTCTCTCTAAGATTTCTCACTTTATCTCTTGATCTCTCTATCCTTCTATCTCTATCTCCCCTTATTTCTTCCTTTATCTCTCCTCTCTCTCACTCTATCTCTTGATCTTCTTTCTTCGTCTATCTCTCCTCTCTCTGACTCTCTCTCGATCTCTCTATCCCTCTGTCTCTATGTCCCATTATCTTTTTTCTCTCTTCCTTTTTCTGTCTCATCTCTACCTCTCTCTATGTCACTCTTTTTCTAA
This sequence comes from Cunninghamia lanceolata, assembly GCA_027924645.1. Lineage (NCBI taxonomy): Eukaryota > Viridiplantae > Streptophyta > Pinopsida > Cupressales > Cupressaceae > Cunninghamia > Cunninghamia lanceolata. The sequence goes on from BSBN01000062.1 coordinate 3,263,415, forward strand.
TTCTCTATCTACTTTCTCTTTCTTTGAATCTTTATATATGTTTTTTTGTCTCCTCTATCTATCTCTCAATCTTTATATGTGTCTCTCTATCTCTCCTCTCTTTCTCTCTTCTTTCCCTATCTCTCTTACCATCTTTGTTTCTCTCTACCTCTTTATCTCTATTATTCTCTCTTCCTCTATCACTCTATCTCTCTTCTCCAGGTTTTTCTTCCTCCCTCTCTGTCCCTCTCTTTCTCTCTCACCATCTCTCTCTCTCTATACCTCTCTATCTCTATACCTTTATCTCTCTCTAGCCCTATTAGATTATTGGCATGAAAAAACTAATTGAAAGTTAGTCTCTATTTTCAAGCTCTTTCCCTAAGTTATATCTCTTATCTCTATCTCTCTCCTACTCTATCTTTCTTTCTCTATTCCTCTGTATATCTTTATCACTCCCTCTTTATCTCTCTACCTCTCTCTCTCTCTCTCTCTCTCTCTCTCTCTCTCTCTCTCTCTCTCTCTCTCTCTCTGTATATGTATACATGTATATGTATGTATGTATGTATGTATGTATGTATATATATACATACATATATATATAGAGAAATATATATATATTTCTCTATATATATATGTATGTATATACATACATACATACATACATACATACATACATACATATACATACATACATACATACATATACATACATACATACATACATATATATGTATGTATGTATGTATGTATGTATGTATGTATGTATATATGTATATATATATATACATATATATACATATATATATATATAGATTTCTCCTCTATGTTTTTGTTTCTCTCTTTGTTCTCTATCTCTCTATTCCTCTCTTTGTATCGACCTCCATCTCTATTCTCCCTCTCCCTCTCTCTTTATATATAGATAGATATAGAGAGGGAGAGGGAGATAGAGACTGAGAGATAAAGATATAGAGAGAGAGAGATGGGGAGAGACAAAGATGAAGAGAGAGAGAGAGAGAGAGCCAAATAGACCAAGGGAGAAATACCTAGAGAGAGATGGAGGATTAGAGAAGTGGAAAGAGATAAGTGAAACCAACATGAGTACTCTACATTAAATTATATATTAAAATAAATAATAAATAAATATAAATCTTATATATAAAATATTTAACTAACTATACTATACAATATATAATGTATATAAATATTAAAAAAATTGAACATATATAAATATTAAAACTAAAAATTATATAGAATATAATGCATAATATAATGAATATTATAGATTTTATATCATTCTATGTTTATTAGAGAGGAGGGAGACATACCCTCAAGAGGGGAGGGAGAGAGAGAGAGAGAGAGAGAGAGAGAGAGAGAGAGAGAGAGAGAGAGAGAGAGAGAGAGAGAGAGAGAGAGAGAGAATTTATTATATGTCCATCAAGAATCAATAGACAATGAGAGAAAGGAGAGATACAAGAAGAAAGAAGGGATTGAATAGAGAGAGAGAGAAATAGACATATATTCTCTCTTTGTATATATATCTTCCTCTCTTATTGCTCTATCTTTCTTTCTCTCCTCTACTTTAATGTGCAATGGATATGTCTAAGAGGTCTTAAATGTGAATTATTGGGTCTTTAAGAAAATGACATGTTGCCCCAAGCATAGCTACCCATGGAGACATGCCATCTTTAGATTGTTGGCATGAAAAAACTAATCAAAAGTTAGTCTCTATTTTCTCACTTTTCCTAAACTCTCTCTCTCTCTCTCTCTCTCTCTCTCTCTCTCTCTATATATATATATATATATATATATATATATATATATATATATATATATATATATATATATATTCCTCTTAATATCTATGTCCCTCCCTTTTTATCTCTCTATCTCTTTCTACATATATTTCTCTCTGTCAATCTCCCTCTCTTTATATATCTTTATCTCCTCCTCTCAATCTCTCTCTCCCGTTCTATTTTCCTATATCTTTCTTCCTCTCTCACTTTATCTCTATCTCTCCCTCACTCATTGTCTCTCTCCCTCTTTCCCTCAATAGCTCTTATTTCTATCTCTTTCTCTTTTCCCTTGTCTATCAATCTCCCTCTGTGTGTGTATATATATATATCTCTTTTTTTCTCTTTCTCCTCTCTATCTTTGTTTCTCTCTTTGTTATGCCTGTCTCTCTCCCCCCTCTTTTCTCTATCCATTTCGATGTTCCTCTTTCTCTATCTTTTTATTCCCCTTTTCCTATTTCCCTCTCTTTATCTCTTTTTGTCCCTCTTTAACTTTGTATGTAAAGTACACATTCCACATGCTAACAATACGGAAGTAAAAACAACTCAATTACATTAACTTTAAATAGAAAGACAAATCTCTTATACAATAATCAGTAAAGTTTACAATGCATCTTACAAGGCCTTGTGCCATAATCAGGTGTTAACACAATAAAAGAATTTGCATGTTACATCTCAGCAACCATACCATAAAGCCATCTCAATACAATGATATAGTACAAATGCTAGACTTATACAAATAAGATCAATGATACAAATAACCATCCTAGGCCGCCATTAACCAACTAGTTTTCTGCAAGCCAAAGGACAAAAACATGGTTTAGACACTTTTTCTACCCAACCAAAAAGCATTACACTTCCCTGGATCCCTTCATAACACGAAGGAAATCCAACCCTACACGAAAAAATTAGCAACCTGGAACTACTAGCATGAGGGAACACTTGATGCATGCCTAGTGCCTATATGCATTCTAACTAGAATGAACATAATCTCGCAAACAAGATGTGGTAGAGAAACATAATATAGCTAGGTATAAAATTCTATCTATTTTACTAGTACATATAGCTTTGGCCAAAGCATGAAAACATAACTGGTAGATCTTGAAAAAGAAGATCACCTTCTCTAATGGCCCACATTGGGCATCATATCTCAGGAGGTAAGCCAAACAACACATAGTAAAGTAAACTAAAACAAACATATTATCACAAGCATTGAGAACATTTCAGTCACTTTCTTGCAAAAAAATCACAATGGATCTACTTTTGCTTAATCATGCACAAGAACAAAGATAAGGGATACATGTATGGTTTTTCTTTATCAAGAAGTTTGGGTACTAGTCTAAATTATTTTACTATTACCAACTCCACTTATATTCTTTTTAACCAAGCATTATGGACTTTCATTAGGAACCATAATATGTTCTAAATGTTATACCTAAAGAGTAACTCATCCACATATTTCCTTTTCTATTGCCACCATTATACAATGAAATGATACTATATTTGATCATAAAAGTCTCTATATAAAAGTAGGTATATAGTATATATAAATAATAAGAGTGGTTCCTTATTTACTTTTGTAATTTTCACCAAGATAAAAGCCTTTATGTCAAAATGGGTATATAGTAGATATAAATAACAAGAGTGGTTCCTTATGTACTTTTGTAATTTTCACAAAGATAAAAGTCTCTATGCATTCCTAACCACAAGAAAAGAGTGGGGAGGGGGAGGTTTGGAGGGGGTGGGGAGTGAATAGCTACTAGAGGAGATTAAAAATCACTAAAGGACAAAAGATAAACAAGCTGCCTATTTCAAATATGCAGAGATCATAGTAATGCTAAAGGAGGTTGACCAAAATTTAGCAGAGCAGGATACGTCAACAGGGTCGGCAGGCACAAAATAATGACCATAACCACTAGAATAGGCTGCTAAAATTCACTAGTTAGTAAGTTGTTATGGATAAGGCAAACTCTAGATAAGGCATACTCTATCAGGCTGAATTAGAGGTTTTAAATTCCATTTCATGGAATGATATTAAATCTACGTGGTTGCTAGTTCTCATCAGCAAACATAGTTTTTATTTTTATATCAGATGAAACAATATAATATAATTTTGGTTTCTATACATGAAACAAGACAAAAACGTCTAAAATTAAGAGGTTGGTCAACAAAACATATGACACCAGAAAGCCTTTGAGAGGCCGGTATAGATGTATTGGTAAACAGATTTGTTGCTTTAAAATAATCTTCTTGAGTAACTCTATTCACCCTGGATTAGCAACAACCTGCTCACAACAATTGAAGAATCGCAGGTCTATGTCGATTCCTCTCTACGTTTAAGAGGGGCAGCTCCCTCGTATGATAGGGGTATTTAGATTTTTAGAATTATAAGAATAAAAACAAAGAAACAACAAACAATAATGATGAAAGAAGAGTTAAACTTATGAATTTAAGTTCCATGCATCCAAGTAGAGATACCAAAACTTGATGCAAAATATCTTTCTCGCAATGCAACTTTGAAAGGAAAGCACATGATCATTATTGATGAAACATATGAATACCAATAACAACACATGAAATCGAGTTGAACACACATTCAAACATTTATTTATTGTTTTCAAACTTGAATAACACTATTCGAGTCTTTCATACACTGTCATGTGAAAAAGTGGAACTCCCTTTGATTGAATTACAATGATATATTTATAGGTGAGGTTAGTAACCACCTAGGGTAACTACCTCAACCACTTTTTGTAACTACTTGGTAAAACTACCTAAGTGTACTAACTTTGCACAACTAACTTTCTTTTGTAAAGATAGTCACTTAGAGTAACTACCTAACTTAGGCACTTAAAATAACTATGTAAGAAAGAGTTAGGAGGAACCAAGGGCCCTTAGACTTTGAAAGAAGTGAACCTGCTCAAAATGGTGGAGCAAATTAATGTAGTACTTACGAAGAACAAATGAAGTACTTGTGGTAGTGCTAGGAATGTTAAGCACAACTGTGATCTCCTTCCATTTTCTCTCATTCATGACCATTTGCAGTCCTCCATGAGTAGTTACTTCCCTGTATAATAAATAGAGGTCTAGATCCTTACCACCAATCTTTGGAATGTTGATTCCAAAGCTCCCAATTTGGTGTTATTGGAGATGATGTCGGCATAGGTCTTGGAAGATACTTGCAAAGGTTGTAGAATGAATTTTCAATAGCTGAAGTCAATGTTGTACATGAGATGACATTTCTTTGAGGTAATTTGTCAAACAGCTAACATGCTTCCTCTATTCTTCCACATGATCAAGATCAATCAAGGCACTTATTACATATGAGAAAAATCCATTTTCAATTATGCTTTGAGGGATGTCCATACCCTATTGCGAATATCCCATCTTGGCACGGGCTGGGAGCATGCTAGCAAATGTTATGGAATTTGGCTTTCCACCTGTGAATGGAATCACTTGAAAATTTTAAACACCTTTTGAACAAATCATTTTTGTACATATCCTAAGTCATGAGAGCGCATGAAACCACATTTCTTTGATATTTCTTGACAAATATTTCATATGACCTATTTGAAAGCTCAACATGAATGGTAGAAAAGATTGTGGATTTTGGTTTTACAATGACCCGTTCCATTTGGTTGAAGGTTCCTAAAGCCTTCTCAACATCATTTGTTTTGTGTATATGCTACTCTTCTCAAAGTCCAAGAGATATCACTTCTTTGACGCATTTTGTCAAATAATTCACAGGCTTTGGCTATGCACCCACATTTTGTATATAGGTCCACCAGGGTATTTCCAACTATAATATCTGATGAATATTCCCATGCACCTATGTTGATGTAGGCTAGAGTATGATGTTGAGGATTGAAGAGTCTAGTTTTACTCCTATTAAATGCGTTTAATCAAAACTTCATAAAGCCTTTCAAACAAATCCATTTTGTGTATTTTCTATGCCATTGGAGTCCATGAAGCAACATTTCTCTGAGGCATGCTATCACAGAGTTTAAACACCTTGCCCTATATTGCACTCCACAAGACTACATTTGTTTTGAGGTAGTGTAAAATAGTTCAGACGCCCTATCTAGGTTGCGTAAAGAGGATGCTAGCAAGGGTCAAGCAGTTCATATGCCCTATCTATGAATCCACATCTTGTAGACATATCTACCTGAGCTTATAATATCTGATAAAAAAACATTTTTGATAATGCTTTCATGGACTTCCATACCCTGTTTGAAAGCTATCATTCAGGTACAACTCGAGAAGACGCTAGAAAACATTTGTGGAGTCCATTTTTTACAGGCCGTGAGTATGCTTGGAGAAGGAGACAGAATTTGTTGGCCAAATCTCCTATTGCACTCGCGTCCATGTAAGGTTTGATGAATAATATTACCTGTGATTACATTGTATGCCGAAGATAACCTTGATGAAAATGATGTTGTAGGAGTCTTCATATGTTTGGCCTCTCATCCTGAAATAGTTATAGGGTTTCTTTGCCACCTTCATGACATGCCAACTTTTGGGCATCGTGCAGTTTGAAACAATGTTCAAGTTTATCCCATGAAACTTTACAGGAGTTGCCAATGGTTCTGAAATAAATCATGATGCCTGATGATTATGAAAACGGCTTGTTTGATCGGTGTTGAACATTAATTTGATAACGGATTAAACATGACTCCCAAGACAATTATTTATGCGTTCAACCATTTGCATCATATCGTTATTCAAAGTTATTTTATAACCAGATCTAACACCTTCAGCATTCTTGATATATTCCACAAAAGATTGGAATTTGGAACCTTTACTTGGATTAGTGAAAGAAATGTGCATATGGCAGGAAGGTAATTTATTAGAAAAAGTTCAAATTTTTGGGTAAGTCAAAAATGATGCCAACAAGATGAAAGCAAGATTAGGTTGATCAGTTTATAAATAGGCCGGGCATAGCATAAATGAGGTTTTATCAAATCAAGCCTATAACAGGTGATTAAAAGGAGCCCGAATGGTACTGAATAGGCCACCTTAGTCTCAAGAAAAGACTGATAACAAAAGGCTGCAACAACAACATAAAGGCTTGCTGAATAGTTGAAAAGCCACCGAAGATACATATGAAGGCCAATACTAACAGAAACAAATTGTGGAAAAAGGAAGAAGGTCCATATAATTGAAGAAGAGGTTGTTTTGACACATGCCAGATACAAAGCATGAACACAGACCTTTGAAATTGAATCACAGACTGATTTAATAATAATTTTCAAGTAAGATCTTTAAAAAAGGGGAATACCTGTGAACCTGGATTGCTTTTTATCTTCACCTCTCTTTTCTTCGTGGTCATTCTCCCTGTATGCTGTGTATTCTTCCTATTCGTCTCTCCATGTGTCCTCTCTGTTGTCTAGATTTTTGCCTTTTAATTTATTATTGCCTCTATTATTGGTGTTTTTCCCCTAAATTAGTTCTGCCTTTACTTGCCTGTACATACGATGCTCTCCATGCCTTTCTCTTTTTGTGTTTTAGTTTCCAATGTTTAGTTTTAGCTTTTTCATTTGCATATGAATTATATCTATATCAATATAAAAATATAAACATAAGAAGATCTCTCATATTATACTTATTTAAATTTAACTAAGACTCACCATTTGTTGATTCTCCCTTTTCTTTTGCATGGGAATATTCACTTTTTATATTTAGGTTTGACTTTTATAAAATATATCCCTATAAAAATGTTTATGCTTTACTTGAATATATTTAGATTTTTTTAAAATTTTAGAAAGAGGGTTTTTTTTTTACTATCCCTTTATATAAATAAGTTGCATGACTTTATTTAGATGTTTAATATATATGAATTATTTTAATTAAAAGAAAATGAAAAAAATATTATATTTATTTTAAATTCAATCATAAAATTTTCATGCATATAAACATATATATAATTAAACATTATACAAATATAATTATAACACTTTAAATAATATAAATATATTGAAATCAAATTAAATAGTTTCTTTTTAAGTATGCATGGGAAGGAAAATTGAGAAATTATGATGATTTTATGATTCGAAAAGAACATGATATTGTACAAGTCATACGATGTTCCAAAGAAAAAGAACTTCAAACAATTTAATACTTTTTTGACAATCATGCAAACATTCATCTCAAAAGATCAGACAAGATTACGCTATGGAAATTGGATGAGGCCATATCAAACAAAAACAAGAATGCAAGATAACATCATGCATTAATGAGCTATGTGAGTGTGTGAGCATGCATTGGTTCCATCATGCCAATTCTTGTTGGGCGGTTAGGATGCCTCTACCTGAACAATGTCCTTATCTTTGACTTATTCTTGCATTCAATCACACTCAAATCCACATTGATAGGAACTAGTCCATAAAACCATAGCCGAAGAAAACATATAAACATCTTAATCCATCATTTGTTGTCTTTCTATTTATCCATTATGATAACATTTTCACTTTTACACAAGCAATTTACCTACCAGATACACAATCATATTATAACATCCAATAGTTCAAGATATAAAAGAGTTCAAATAGATTGAGATGTGACATTGTACCTCTCTCTCTCTCTCTCTCTCTCTATATATATATATATATATATATATATATATATATATATTTCTTCTCTCTCTCTCTCTCTCTCTCTCTCTCTCTATATATATATATATATATATATATATTTCTCATTCTCTATTTCCCCTATCTCTATCTATCTCCCCCTTTTCACTCTCCATTTCTATGTCCCTCTTTCTCTATCTCTTTCTCTCTCACCATCTCTCTTTGTCCCTCTTTATATGTGTACCTCTCTTCTTCCCCTCTCCACCTCTCTATTTCTCTACCCATCTCTCTCTCTCTCTATTTCACTCTCACCCTCTCTCTTTCCCTCTCTCTCTCTCTATATATAAATATATCTCTTTCTTATCCTCTCTCTCTTTATATATATACACACCTCCCTCTCTCTCTCTCTCTCTCTCTCTCTATATATATATATATATATATATATATATTGATGCAGGAGCATCTAGTGGTGTAAAGGCAATCTTGCATCACCCAAAAAGAAGTTAATTCAAAATCATTGTAGTTGTTTTCATTTCTTTTCATAATTAGTGTTTCTGGTTCCATAATATCTAGAATAATAATGTAGGACTTTCAGTGTTTCCAAAACTGCTAAAAATAGTGACGTGCCTATTTTGGAAAGTGTACCTACTATTTTTAGAAAGTTTACATTTGGGCACATAATGAAGCAAAAACTTCCAGAAAGTTACATAACGGAAATATAAGACCTTTGGTGAAGGAATCAGGCAAAGATCATTTGTGAGCTGAAAGATATTAAAGTTTTTGTTTTTTGAAAAGCCCCTAAAAATTTTTGGAACGATATATGAGGCACTAAAACTTCCCATAATTTCCTGAAAAGCTGATGGAAATCTATTTATGAATTTTCGGTGTGATAGTTCACATCGCGAGCTTTCTAGTTCTTAAAACGGTTCATCAATCAGACACCCAGATCAAAAGTTATGCTTCCCGGAAGTTGACCGACTTTTGGAGGGAGTTGCAAATTTTGAAATTTAGCTAGAGGCCACCAAAAAGTGTTATTTATGACTATTTTGGGAACCCTGGGTGGTAGTAGAGTTAAGGAGGCTAGTGTAGAGTCAAGAGTAGGTGGGAAAACAAAAACCCTAGCTGATTTGGGGTTACAAAAGGCTGAAGATTCTGGAGTCTTGAGGTTGGGAAAGCTGTAATGTGTTGCAACCAGTAGGGGATTGATCCTCTGATTGTAATTGAGCTTCTATAATGTAATGAGTTACCCAGTTCAATAAAACAAAGTTCTATTTGTTGTGTTCAATATCTATTATTCTGTGTTTTGTGATTTACCCCCTTCATAAAGTGGTATCAAAGCAAGGGTTCTTGAGTGTGTAGACAGATCACTGACCGTGAGGCAGTTTGCACTAGGACCTGAGGTTGTGGGTTTGCTGCGGAGACCAAGATGCCTCCACAAAGAAATCATGATGGAAGAAATGCTTTGACGAAAGAGGGTTTTAGAGCCCTACAAAGGCAAATCAATGCATTGCAAGAGGAGCTACGAAGAGGGTTTGAGCCGAGGACAAGAGAAGAAAGTGAAGATGAATCTGAAGAAGAGCTATCTAAGGAAGAACAAGAAGCTATTGGAGATGCTATAGAAGTTAGGTTGTTGAGGGCCATTTCGAAGATCAGAAAGAGGCCCAAGATCGAAGTTTCTACATATTCTAGAGATTTGAATCTAGAACAGCTTATTGATTGGATCAATGACATGGAGGAGTATTTTGAGTATGAAGATGTGGAGGACCTAGATTAGGTTAAGTTTGCAAAAACAAAGTTGAAGGGCCATGCCAATATTTGGTGGAAGGAGGTCCAATTAGAGAGGAATAGAAGAGGAAAAGGAAAGATCACCAGATGGGATCGGATGGTGGAGAAACTGAAGAAGCAGTTCATTCCTGTGGACTATGAGATGGAGTTGCTGAAAAAGCTGCAAGGACTGAAGCAAGGTAATAAATCTGTTAAGGAGTATACATAAGAGTTTTATAAAATTACTATCAGGAAAGGCCATGCAGAGCCCAACAAGGAGAAGGTAGCTTGTTACATTAATGGGTTGAGGCTGAGTATTCAAGAGGAGTTGAGCCATGTCAGAATGACCACCATAGAAGATGCGTACCAGTTTTCCCTGAAGGTGGAAGAGAAGCCAAACAAAAGATTTGATAGCAAGCAAAGGGGAAGAGGTCAAGGTGGAAGGACTGGTGGAAGACCCTATTGAGGCCGTAATGAATATCAAAAGAAAAGTGAAGAAGTAGGCATAGTCAAAATCAAAGAGGGGATAATACCTACCGCCCTCGTGACTAGAACAATGGTGAGCAAAGAGGAAGAGGAAGAGGCAGACCTGGGCAAGGACCTAGAAGAGGAGGTTTCAGAGGAACCTGTTTCCAATGTGGATAAGAAGGGCATCGAGCATCTAAGTGTCTGCAACATCAAGGAAGGACAAATAGAAGACCTGAAGGTAATGCACGAGTTGCACATGTAGATGAAGATGCACATTCTGAGCATTTTGAAGATGTTGAAAGGGGAGAAACCCTAGTTATCAGAAGAACCTTGCTGAATGAGGAGAAAGAACCCAATCAAAGGAAGAGTTTATTCTGCACAAGGTGCAAATGTGAGGGTAAGTGTTGTGATATTATTATTGACAGTGGAAGCACTAATAATCTTGTTTCAGAGGAGATGGTTGACAAGTTGAAGTTGACAAGAAGAAAGCATCTGCATCCATATTGGATTGCATGGTTGCAGAAGGACCATAGAGCTTTGGTTAATGAGCAGTGTTTAGTGAAATTGAAGATTGGTGACTACCATGATAAGGTGCTGTGTGATATTATATCGATGGATGCATGTCATATGCTATTGGGGAGGCCGTGGTAGTATGATAGGAGCGCTTTCCATGATGGCCGTGCAAACACATATTCCCTAACAAAGGATGGAGTTTGTCATAAGTTGAAGCCCTTGAAGGAGGTGGAAGAAAAGGTATGTAGTACTTCCAAAATTTGTTTGGTAGATGGTAGGAAATTTTTGGAGGGTATGAAGCATGAGCGTCATTGCTTTGCATTGATTCCTAAGATTAGTCAAGAGAAATGTGAAGATGTACCATTAGAAATTTCAGATATGTTGGAAGAGTTCTAGGACATTATCTCTGATAATGTACCAGAAGGTTTACCACCAGTAAGGAAGATAAGTCATCAAATGGATTTGATACCAGGAGCCAGTTTGCCAAACAAGGTAGCCCACAGAATGACCCCTGCAGAGAATGAAAAGATGAACAGACAAGTTTTGTGGAGGAAGGGACTGATAAGGGAGAGCCTAAGTCCATGTGTGGTACCTGCAGTACTAGCACCAAAGAAAGATGGAGAATGGAGGATGTGTACAGACTCTCGAGCCATCAATAAGATAACGATCAAGTATAGATTTTTATTGCCAAGAATGGATGACATAATGGACTATTTGAGTGGAGCAAAGTACTTCACGAAGATTGATCTAAAAAGTGGGTATCACTAGATCCATATCAGAGAAGGAGACGAGTGGAAGACAGCCTTCAAAACCAAAGAAGGTTTGTATGAGTGGTTAGTCATGCCATTTGGGCTAACCAATGCACTGAGCACATTCATGCGGCTCATGAACGAGGTACTAAAAGAATTTTTGCGAAGTTTTGTTATTATTTATTTGGATGATATTTTGATTTTTAGTAAGACTTGGGATGAGTATTTGATGCATATTAGAAGAGTTCTAGAGAAGCTAAGGGAGGAGAAGTTGCTGATTAATCTAAAGAAATGTAGTTTTGCAAAGAAGGAGTTAGTATACCTGGGATTTGTTGTCTTAGAGGAAGGTCTTAAGATGGACCTAGAAAAAGTAAGGGCTATCATTGAGTGGCCTATGCCAAGGAGTGCAATGGAGGTAAGATCTTTTCATGGTTTGGCAAGTTTTTATAGAAATTTTATAAGGAATTTCAGTAGCATTTGTGCACCCCTAACTGAAATAATGAAAGGGGATAGAAAAGAGTTTAGATGGACTAAAAGAGCCGACAAGAGCTTTGATACATTGAAGCAGAAAGTTGTAGAACAACCTATTTTGGCACTTCCAGATTTCAATAAAGTATTTTAGGTAGATTGTGATGCTAGTGGTAGTGGTATAGGAGCTGTTTTGAGCCAAGAAGGTAAGCTCATTGCCTATTTTAGTGAGAAGCTTAATGATGCCAATAAAAAATATTCTGTTTATGACTAGAAATTTTATGCAGTAGTTCAGGCTTTGAAGAAATGGAGACATTATTTGTTGCCAAAAGAGTTTGTTTTATATACTGATCATTAGGCTTTGCAGTATATAAATAGTCAAGGGAAGTTGAACCAAAGGCACTTAAAATGGGTTGAGTTTTTACAGAGTTATACCTTTGTTTTGAAGCACAAGAGTGGGAAGTCCAACAGAGTTGTAGATGCCTTGAGCAGAAGGCAAAATTTGTTGACAGAAATGAAGATAGAGGTTGTTGGGTTTGATGAGCTCAAAAGTTTGTACCCTGAAGATCCAGATTTTGCAAAGGCTTGGAAAGCTTGTCTGGAGCCTATTACTTTGGATAGGGCAAAATGGTTGGATTTCATAATCCAAGACGACATGTTGTTTAGAGGAAGCTAGTTGTGCATTCTGCGGAGTTCCATGAGAGAGAACCTAATTAAAGAGAAGCATAGTGGAGGACTGGCTGGATACTTTGGTTGAGATAAGACCATTTCTATTGTTGGTGAAAATTATTATTGGCCACAGTTGTAGCAGGAAGTGAGGAAGTTTGTGCAAAGTTGCAGAGTATGTCAGATGGCAAAAGGAACAAGTCAAAATACAGGGTTGTATCAACCATTACTTGTACCAGAGAAGCCATGGGATGATATTAGTATGGATTTTGTTCTTGGTTTACCAAGGACACAGAGAGGGCATGATTCTATTTTTGTGGTGGTGGACAGATTCTCAAAGATGGCACATTTTATTCCTTGTAAGAAGACTAATGATGCTGTTCATATTGCAGATTTATTTTTCAAGGAAGTGGTGAGACTACATGGTCTACCAAAGAGCATAGTTTCAGATCGAGATACCAAGTTTGTTGGTTATTTCTGGAGGACATTGTGGAAGAAGTTGAAGACAGATTTGAAGTTTAGTTCTGCACACCATCCATAGACTGATGGACAAGCTGAAGTGGTGAATAGGAGTTTGGGTAACCTGCTACAATTCTTAGTAGGAGATAAGCCCAAGGGATGGGATTTGATTTTACCACAGGTAGAATTTGCTTACAACAATTCTGTCAATAGTAGTACTGGTAAATCACCATTCTAAATTATATATGGCAATAGCCCAAGAAATGCTTCTAAGTTAAGGAAGATGGCCAACTGAGAAAAGACAAGTGCCAAAGCTGAAGACTTTGCAGAACATCTGAAGAATTTGCATGAAGAGGTGAGAAAGCACATTAATAAAATGAATATTCAGTACAAGGCTAAGGCAGATCAGAAGAGGAGATATAAGGAATTCTAGGTAGGAGATGAAGTCATGGTTCACTTAAGAAAAGAAAGGTTCCCAATTGGAACATACAATAAGTTGAAAATGAAGAAATTTGGACCATGTAGAATCTTGAAGAAGCATGATTCAGGAAATGCATATGAGGTAGAGCTGCCGAATGGGATCAATATTTCCCCTATTTTCAACATTACTGATTTAACAAAATATCATGAAGGTGGAACAAAGGATGGACCAACAGAAGCGTAGTGGAGTATTCCAGCATCTACTTTAATGGAGGAGATAGAAGAGATCTTGGATAGTCATGTGGGAAGAAGTACTTGGAACAAGCAATATGAAGAATATCTGGTAAAATGGAAAGGAAGGCCTGTTGAAGATGGTTCTTGGTTGTCTGAGGTAGAGGTTGACCGTTTGGGTTTTCCTCACACAAACATCTAAGACGTGACAGGGTCACTTCTCAAATTACCCTGGGTGTCTGATGCAGGGGCATCCAGTGGTGTAAGGGCAATCTTGCATTACCCTAAAAGAAGTTAATTCAAAATTATTGTAGTTGTTTTCATTTCTTTCCATAATTAGTGTTTCTGGTTCCATAATATCCAGAATAATAATGTAGGACTTTCAGTTTTTCCAAAACTGCTAAAAATAGCGACCTACCTATTTTGGAAAGTGTACTTTTTTAGAAAGTTTGCATTTGGGCACATAATGAAGCAAAAACTTCCTGAAAGTTACATAATGGAAATATAAGACCTTTGGTGAAGGAATCAGGCAAAGATCATTTGTGAGTTGAAAGATATTAAAGTTTTTGTTTTCTAAAAAGCCCTTGAAAATTTTTGGAACGAGATATGAGGCACTAAAATTTCCCATAATGTCTCGAAAAGTTGACAAAAATCTATTTACGAATTTTTAACATGATAGTTCACATCGTGAGATTTTCGGCTCTTAAAACGGTTCGTCAATCGGACACTCGGATCAAAAGTTATGCTTCCCGAAAGTTGACCTACTTTTGGAGGGAGTTGCAAATTTCAAAATTTAGCTGGAGGCCACTAAAAAGTGCTATTTATGACTATTTTGGGAACCTTGGGTGGTAGTAGAGTTAAGGGGGTTAGTGTAGAGTCAAGAGTAGGTGGGAAAATAGAAACCCTAGCTGATTTGGGGTTACAGAAGGCTGAAGATTCTAGAGTCTTGAGCTTGGGAAAACTGTAATGTGTTGCAGCCAGTAGGGGATTGATCCTCTGATTGTAATTGAGCTTTTGTAATGTAATGAGTTGCCCAGTTCAATAAAAAAAGTTCTATTTGCTGTGTTCAATATCTGTTATTCTGTGTTTTGTGATTTACCCCCTTCATCATATATATATCCCTCGCTCTCTCTATCTCTCCCTCTTTATCTCTCTCGCTATCTTTGTTTCTCCCTCTCTCTCTATCACTTTATCTCTATCTATCTATCTCCCCTTTTGTATTCCTTTAGCTCTATTCCTCTATCTCTTTTTGTCTATCTCTTTTTCCCTCTTTATCCTTATCTCTCTCTCTCTCTCTCTCTCTCTCTCTCTATATATATATATATATATATCATTCTCTATTTTCCCTATCTATCGTTGTCACCTCTCTCTTCCCCTTTTCTCTCTTCATTTCTCAGTTCCTCTCTCTCTCTAGATCTTTCTCCCTCCCTCTCTATGTCTACCTCTCTTCCTCCCTCTCTTACCATCTCTCTATCCCTCTTTATCTTGGTACATCTCTCTCTCTCTCTCTCTCTCTCTATATATATATATATATATATATATATATATATATATATATATATATATATATATATATATATATATATATATATATATATATATATTCCCTATCTATCGTTGTCACCTCTCTCTTCCCCTTTTCTATCTAGATTTCTCGGTTCCTCTCTCTCTCTCTCTCTATATATATATATATATATATATATCTCTCTCTCTCTCTCTCTCTCTCTCTCTCTCATCTCTCTCTCTCTCTCTCTCTCTCTCTCCTTTATTTAGCGATCTTTATCCTTTGTTTGTGATGTTTGTGAGCCTTCTTTCATCCTAAGTTTGATGATACATGGAGGAGGGAGGCAACACCATATGGGTGGTTAATCAAATGGTAGGCATATAGGCCCATTGAGATCTACAATGGTGCATGTTAGCGGATAAAGAAAAAGGAACTTCCTTTAATTTGGTTTCTAGGGTAATTTTGTTTGCCCTCTAATGGAAGAACAACATATAGTATAGAAGTAGACTGAATAACATTGCACATTTTTGACAATTATAAAGTGTCAATGCCATCCACTACTCATCCCAATCTCACATCATTATGTATAGAGCACTATTTGAAGGAGGTGCCACACATTTTTCTTACAACACACAACCCCCTTGAAGACTACTCTAAATATCTTCAATTATTGCAAACATGTGTTCTTAAGAATACCCTTTCACAATGAAAAAAAGTTCCCTCTTTCATTGTTAAGTGGCAATTTACCTTTTCTACACACAACTTTTCATATTAAGCTTATTTACATGTATGTCAAGTGTAGAAATTTGGTGGATGCTCGTAAAGTGTTTCACCACATGAAATAACAAGACAACGTCTCATGGAATATGATTACTGCAGCATATAGAAGACATGGTTAACCAAAATTTTTATATTGTTGTGAAATGATTTGATCTCATAAAGCAATCCATGCTTTAAAATACAGAAGATTTCTTAGCCAAGGCTACCCTTGAAATTAATTACATATAAGTTATTAAGAAAATCTATTAATAAATACTTGAAAATTTTCCTATCTACATTTAAATGTGGTCAATTTTCTATGAAATCAGGGCCAAGGACATTCTCATTGGCTTTGGGCATAGGTGGAACCCATTCCCTCCTCACTGCGTTAGAATCATTGACTGTGTCGCTGCCTCCTATCATTTTCCTTACCCCGTAAGCCATTAATCATTTCTCCAAAATCCACAACCTTTACACATAAATTATTATTTTAAGAATATGATCCGAGAAGAAGCTCCAAAGCTGAAGCACTAAACACCAAGCCCTCCTCCTCCTCCTCCTTCTCACCATGAAAGAGGAGAAAAGTCTTCAAACGATGATGATATGAAGATTCTAGTCACCAATGACAAGATTTATGTCCATCATCTTGCAACATTCCAGGATGTTGTCAGGTGTTGATGTTGAAAGGCAGCTCATTCCCTCTCATTAAAGGGAACACTTTTGACATAATTAGTCATTTCACATGGCTACTTGATTTGTCTTCGAACTTGCTCAAATTGTTTAAAACTTGGTTCCAAGGTTTGTCTAAGGAAAAACTCCTAGCATAACAAAATCCAATGGTATCTCTAGATATCATTAAGTTTAGATAATAAAGATGAACATGTTTATGAAGACTACTTGAGCGTGTAGATTCAAGCCACAACAAAAGGTTGAATCTACAAATTTAAGATCAAAATTACACGTACAAGGATTAGTTCCCTAGTTGTAGAATTAAAGTAGAATACATCACAAATTATTTAGCAGACGTTTGAATATCAAAATCTCAAACTTGATAACAAAATTTATGATTAAATCATTAAACACAATCTACAATAAAATATATCTTTACAATACAAATAAAAATAAATAAATATTACACCCCCTTCTACCTTCTTTCTCAATTCAAAAAATTATATTCATATATAATTACTATTACTACTACTTATATTGTTGATTACATTATTTGTATAATTAACATTTATTATATATACAAAGATTGAAGTCTCCCTTATAACTACTCAAAAAAAGGGTTTACAAAAATTACACAAAGACTATAGAGTAAATATATTAAATAAACTACCCTAAAGGCAACAATACTAAACTAAAATGCCCCCAATACACACCCATCTGCGTTTTCGTTTGTTCGGTGTAGATTTTTATGCATCCGGAATTAATAAAAAATAGAAATCCGAAAGTATCCGGCGGGGACATTTTTAACGACATGAGATTTTTCTGACGTGATTTTTTTCCTGCGAGGAGATTTTAAATGACATGAGACTTTTTCTACCATGATTTTTTTCCTTCCGTGAGAACAACCGACGAGTCTCCGGTGTGGGAAAAACCGACAAGTTTCCGGGGTCGGAATAACTGACGAGCATTGAAACGAAGTCTCGATGCCTGTAAACCGGCGAGAGGCAAACAAAAATTAAAACGGAAACAAAATGCACGGCAATCGTAAATCGAATAGGCGAAAGGAAACGAACGGCCGAGATCAATTACATCTACTTGCACTCCTCCTCAATGACTCTCTGTCGTTAATAGGATCCTCCAGGCCAGTTCACCTCACAGAGGAAATGCCTTCCGCGTAAAAATGACTACAAAGGAATCTTGGAACAATTACCAAATAGGTTGTGGGGTTGGCATTAACATAAAGAAGTATAATTCCTAATATAATGGAATAAGAATCATAATTAACTCATCAATATTTCTTTATCTGCTATTGAAAATAGAACCGCCTTTTTCTCCCACAAGCCATTGTCTCCATTTGTTTTAATCGTGTTTCATTAACCTATGAATTATTATCAGACGTATATATGGCATGTTAATCTGCAATGTGCTACAAAGAATGGGCAATATCATACACTTAACACTTAATGTGCCATCTGCTTAATTTAATGCACATATCTCGTAAAATGTGATTCCATAAAATATGAGTTAATCACAACAGTGATAATTAATTTTTTAATAATATTTGTTAAAAAAATCATGAAAATGTAATATTTGTTTAACATTTAAAATAGTCTTTTATGATTAGTTTATTAGCCGATAGGCTTTATATGTGAACATTATAGCTTTTTCACGCCAGTAGCGGATTTCAGTTGATACGCTCGGAATTGTCTCATGCCATAAACTTTTTCATGCCGGTAGCGAATTTCAGTGGATACACTCGGAATTGTCTCAGCCGGTAGCAGATTTCAGTTAGTGGTTGTATTAATTACCTCACTAAAATCTTATTGTTCATAAATGCAGATATTTGTTCAAATCTTATTTTAGATTTTCATAAATGCAGATCTAGGTCAAATCTTATTTTAGATTTGTTGAGGTGGATAACACTACACTTCCACCGTCCAACTTACCATTGCACATTTTGTCTTTAAATACAAAGCAACACAACATCACAAAGAATTGAGGCAGCAACAAAGCTTAAAATTGACAGTACAGCTGTATTTCTAAGCGTTTCATTTGATCATTGTAATAGTCGGATCAATAGTGTAGTATTATTGAGCATTTCATTTTCTGCTAAATCACTAGCAGAAAACCTTCTGTTTTGGTCATTATGATCATTTTCTGCTAAATCGCTAGCCTTGTGGAAACTTTTGTCTTTCAGTTAGAGAATGTCATGGCACTAAAATACCTTACATGTATTGATATGTGTTGTCTGTGCATATATTTCAAAAACCTAAAATTGTCATCTCTATCCATTATGTTTTCAAACACTGCAATTCTCTGGTATTGTGGCTGCACTTCTTTTTCGTGAGGCCCTCTTTTTTCTTCTTGGGTCTCTTACTATGTGAAGCATATGTCATCATCCCAGCATACTGTAAGCTCTTATTTTGCATTGGATTGATAGTGCATGATCTCCAGTTTAACGCATTAGCACGAGACATTCCATGCCATGCACACATTAATGCATTTTTAGGGCCAACAAGGGAGAAAAATTCAGACCGGTGCCTACAACATACATAATTATCACTTTTGGCACTTGACAGGGTCCTCCTCCAATCAAACAAAGTGCCAATACTATTGCTATTGAAGAATAGCTTAAAACCATTTTGCTTCTGCTTAATAAACACCAATGCCCCCCTCATTTTCCTCTTCCTATTAAGTACAAGGCTAAATCAGTGGGATCAACTTTCTCTCTACATCCTATTAAGTACAAGGCTAAATTTGCTCTCAAGTCAGAGCAGAAATGTATATATATTTGATGACTTTGATAGTAACTTTGTAGAAGCAGAAACTAGAGTTTAAGCATTGTATGAAAAGCATTACATATTATTGAGAGGGGAAAACACTAGACAATGCATCGAATAAGGCTTTGAAATGACAAATTGTACATACCCGCCTGGCACAAACCGGGAACCTCTTGATCTCGGAGCCAACTATTCCTCTGGGCGCTACCTCTATTCTTGCTAAATCACTTTGGTATAGTACAAAGACCAGGAATTGTCTCACGCTATAAAATTTTCTAAACTCGTCGGTTTTTCTATCAACGTATTCCTTGAACCGCCTATGGGTGCAAGTGCTAGTTTTAAATAGATTAATCACTAGCACTTGCACCCATAGGAGGTTCAAGGAATACGGATAGGAACAACCGATGAGTTTATAAAAATTTTCGGCGTGAATTTTTTTTACGGTGTGAGACAATTCCGAGCACTATAATGCTCATATATATAAAAGCCTATCAGCTAATTAGATAAGAAAAATTCATTACAATAGTGCTACCCAAGACAAATACAATTAAAAATAAAAAACATAAATCTCATATAATTTACGTGGAAGAAAGATCCCTTCTAGTATCTCAACACACAAAAGTCAAACATTATTGAATATTATTAAAAAATATACTGTAATTAAGTCTGACAAACTAATTTATAACAAAGTGTTTTGATAACACATAATATGAAACCAATACAATTGATGAAAATATCATAGACTCTCCTAAACTCTGCACATATTCAAAGGAAGTTGTCACATTCAAGGCAGAAGAGAGACAGCTTACCGACTCAAAAATTTAAATATATACTCTAAACAAGACTAGTTGCGCCATACGAACTTGGGCCTTTGCATACAATCATGTCTCCCATTTCATTTTATATTTCTCTAAGCTTTGCCGTGGCCATTGGTATTTTGATCGATTTCCCATACAGTAGTGGATGTAGAGATGATGAAAGAAATTATCTGCTCGATTTCAAAGGGGGCCTAAACGATTCATTCGATCGCTTAAGCTCATGGCATGGATACAACTGTTGCGAGTGGAAGGGAATTGTTTGTGACTACCAAACAAACCATGTCATCCAACTTGATCTCAAAAATCATAATCATAAGTTAGATGAATATGGTTTGTTGAGTGGGAAAATCCATCATAAGGCAGATGATTATGAGTGGTACCAAGTCGACCGCCAGTTGAGTGGGGAGATTCATCCATCTCTCTTTAATCTGCAGCATCTGCACCACTTGGATTTGAGTTGGAATGACTTCAAGGGCATCGCTATACCTACTCAGCTGGGAAGACTCAAGAGGCTCACTTTTCTTAGCTTGAGTCATGCTGGATTTGGCGGCGAAATCCCTTTTGAGTTGGGAAATTTGTCAGCCTTACAGTATCTTGATCTGTCAGGGTATTACAATGACATGAAGAGTTCAAGGTTTGCTGAATGGGTAAGAAGTCTGAGAAACTTGGAATACCTGGCGATGAAAGGAGTGAATCTTGAAATGGCATCTTACAATTGGGTTGACGCCCTATCCAGTCTCTCCAAACTTGGCCAAATTTACCTCCCCCATTGTAGTCTTTCAGGAAGCCTTCCCTCACTTGTAAACCTCACCCTTTTATCCTATCTCCATCTTCAATATAACTCATTCCCATTCCCAATACCAGCTTGGTTACAGAATGTCTCTTCCTTGGTTTCACTTGATCTCTCCGTCTGTCATCTCAATGGTTCCATCCCTTCCGATTTCCTGCAGGACTCTTCAAGTCTGACAAATCTTTACCTGTATGGAAACAGTGTACAGGGAGTAATTCCTCCTTCCATTGCGAA
Organism: Cunninghamia lanceolata; assembly: GCA_027924645.1. Lineage (NCBI taxonomy): Eukaryota > Viridiplantae > Streptophyta > Pinopsida > Cupressales > Cupressaceae > Cunninghamia > Cunninghamia lanceolata. The sequence goes on from BSBN01000062.1 coordinate 3,285,045, forward strand.
CTTTTCAAAACTTCAGATATTATCTCTTCAAAGTAATAACTTAACGGGGTATATACCCCCATTTGGATCTCGAATAGGGCCGCCGTCTAGTCTTTCGGAGATTAATCTGTCATATAACAACTTGAAGGGAGAAATACCTTCCTCTCTTGGTAGGCTTTCCTCCCTCCAACATCTGGCTCTCCATAACAACCAGCTAAATGGTTATATCCAGCCCTCTTTGGGTGAGCTCTCTGTATTAAGTCACCTGTTCTTATATAATAATCAGTTGTCTGGACCAATACCGAATTCATTCTCACAACTTGTTGGATTAGAAGTGATGTTTCTTTTTTCCAACAATTTAACAGGCTGTATTTCTCTTTCCATGTTCCAGAATCTGACTCAACTCCGTGTACTCCAGTTATCTGGAAATCAGCTGACCGTTAACATTTCTTCAAGTTGGGTTCCACAGTTTTCTCACCTGGGGGGGCTGGGATTGAGCTCTTGTAATATTGAAGGCGATTTTCCAGAGTTTCTGTCTACTCAATATTCACTAATATACTTGGACCTGTCCGATAACAAAATTGGGGGAGATGTTCCTGTCTGGCTCCAGGATCTTTCCGATCTTAGTGTGCTTAATCTTTCAAGTAACCAACTAGAAGGCTTTCTGCCTCTAATCAATTACAGTAAGTTTGAAGTGGTGGACTTGCATAATAATAGCTTTCACGGCCCTATTTCAGCTCTTTCTTTTCATGGAGACATATTGGATTTATCACATAATAAGTTTAATGGCTCTATTCCCGCCTCAATTTTTCCAGTTTTTTCTCTGTCCCTGTCAACAAATAATCTGAATGGAGGCGTTCCATGGTTTTCAATGTGTAGAGCTATAAATGATTTCGTGATTTTGGATTTGTCAAACAACAGACTAAGGGATGTGATTTCTACAGATCTGGGAAGGTGTTCGTCGCTTGCAGTATTAAATTTGGCTCAAAATGATTTCCAAGGTGAGATGCCAGAGGAACTGGGAAATTTGACTGAACTTCAGACATTAAACCTCAATGGAAACAGTTTGCATGGTTTTATTCCTTCATCTATTGCTAATTGTACAAATATTCAAGTATTTGACATAGGCAATAACAGGTTTCAAGGGAGCATCCCGGTTTGGATTGGAAAGATGAGAAAGTTACAAATTCTTAGCTTGACAAATAATATGCTTGAAGGTAGTTTTCCACCTCAGTTGTTTGAGCTGCAGAATCTTCAGGTTTTAGATTTATCTCATAACAATATATCAGGAACTATCCCTAAAAGTTTAGAGAAGCTAAATGCTATGATCAATCAATCACAGAGTTTTGAAATGCAACTTTTTCACTCTCAAGAGCGTGTTGTTGATGGTGATGTTCCAAGCATCGATGTTCCAACATTTGTGGATCAAATAACACTCTGCATTAAGGGAACGACACGTCCATATCCAAAAATCTGGAGATCATTCAAAGTGATGGACCTGTCACATAACAAGCTCTGCGGTAGCATTCCTCAGAAAATGGGACTTCTCCAGGGTCTAGTTGCTCTCAACATTTCAAACAATAATATCAGTGGCTCAATTCCAGACTCGTTGGGACAGATGGTTAGTCTAGAGTCTCTGGATCTTTCAGCAAACATGCTGTCAGGGAAGATTCCCCAAGAACTTGTAAGTCTCACGTTCCTTTCTGTCTTGAATCTTTCAGATAACATGCTTTCTGGGTTAATACCGCAGGGGAAACAGTTTTCAACCTTTGAAGCTTCTTCATTTCTAGGGAACCCCAAACTTAGGGGACCTCCTCTCGAAAATAGAACACAGAGCTCTGGTTTTGATGAAAGAGGCAAGCAAGCAGAATCAAATAGTACAGTAGTTGAGGATGCAGATGCAGATGGAGATGAAATGGATCGATGGTGGGCAGTAGCAGTGGGGTTATGTTTCGGGGTGGGATTTGCTACTGTGATTGCAGTGCTGTGCTTTCACATAAAATGGAGATACAGATGCTTTGCTTGGCTGGATGCTGTCGTGGTTTATTTTTGTGAGCGGTAAATTCCTTTACCTGTCTGCTACCTATGATGTTCTGCTATGTGCACTATGTTTATAATGGTGTTGGTTGTACTGAGTTGAGAGTTAGTCGTATATTCTATGCAAGGGTATTTCTATACTGGAAATAAGAAATGTTGTTGTTTATAGTTAAAGGTTATACTGAACTTTTTAATTTACTATAAGATTCAATGTTATACTTTATCAGTGTAACTGAAAATGAAGTCTGTAAAGTAATATATCTTATTTTAATCTGCATTCTTCATTCATTTCTTTCCTTATCTATATTTACAATATATATATATATAGAAAAAAACATCATCATAATATTTTAGAGGAAGAAATTAAAAAATACTAGGGAATTGCCACAAATGAAATTATATATATATATATAATGGTAGTATTTTTTAGAGAATTTGACAAAGGTTTAGTAAATATTTACATCAATTTAATATTATATTACCATATAGTAAAAGACAGATCTAACAAAAAAGTTTAAGAAGTTCAATTTTATAGTTGAATAATAACTAGACAAGTTTAGGTGGATTAACTTTTAATTTCGAACAACCTGAAATGAATCTGCACTATTCCCACTGTAATTATTTGGAGATATTTGGTAGTTGTAAACTTATTGAAAAGATCGTATTTTAGCTCTTATTGTACATTCATTGATGCTCGTATACTCTCTTTTATTTAGAACTCAACCTCTTTACATGGTCATAAAATTTGAAAATGGTGATCATCAATGGGCCCTTGGTCTATTGGTGAAGTTGAATGGTTCTGAATTAAGCCACTAGGGATCAAGTCTTGCTGAGTGTAAGGCCCCAACACCATAAGGGATAAGTCCAGGATTGTACCTCAGGTGACTTTCGTGGATTGGACACCCCTTAGTCTTTGACTCTTAGCTGAAGAGGTTGAAGCCTACGGCTCATGCTTCTATATCGGGTACCTAAACAATGTTGTGGGTAAATGATATCAAAATCTCCAACAACAAAAATAGTGATCAAACCTATGATCTTGTAGACTATGTGAATGCACAATATACCACCTCCCTTATGTGAACTTTGTACAAGGGAATATACTATCTAAGTTGTACTAGCCATTTTCTTTAGGAGCTTGCCAAAATCTAGATAGATGGTATCTTCATTTCCTAGCTATGTTTGCGCCCTCTCACTTGGGTGCATGGAAGCTCAATGAGTTCTTGGATGGAGAGGGGTATAAATTCAATATATTTACCATTCAAATATAAAACCCATGGTGAAAAAGATGAAGATAGTAAGAAGGAACCTTACCAACAATCCTAGTATGTTGAAGTAGGTTAAGAGGTACATTCACATTAATGTAGTTGTAAATGTCTTTTTTGCCTTGGTCATTCTAGACCCAAACTTCTTTGCCATCAATATTTTTTATAAAATTTTATAAACCATGTGTCAACGATGGCATAATATTAGAAGTGAAATAGGTCTAAAAGGAAGCAAAGGTGTGGAAACACTTGCTGCACTAACCTTTGGTGGGTATGTCTATGAAAAATAATAATCTTATAGTTATGAAAAAGAATACAAAAGAAAGACATACCACAACAAGATGATTTATGTGGGGAAAACCCTTTTGGGAGAAAAAACCTACACACCAAGACCAAAACCAATTGTATTATCAACAACTTATGGGCTTACAATACAAGTTTAATGCCATCGCAGTTTAGGTCCATCATCAAACGTAAAATTAGAGCATTTCTAGTAGCATAATAGTACCTACAAATCAACTATACATACTTCATCCACAAGCACCAATAAATATGTAAAAATCAGACCACAAACCAAGAATGGTTTCCAAAACCATGTACCAAATAGGCTTAAAAGTGGTACCCAAAATGAGACCAATCCTAATGCCCAAGTTGGTCATAATATTCTAGGCTAATTTTTGTAGATGCTCTTATATCTATCATAACCCATCAAATAATTTTTCATAAGTAACTCCCATCTTACAATATAATAAAATGCTCTTACACATTTAAATGATATTAGATGCTCTTACAACCACTTACACACTTACTAAAGATTTTGACACATGGAAAACCATGCCAACACAAAATGAGATGTCCCGTAACCCAATATGATACTAAAATAATAAATAAATATAAATAATTAATAAATCAAAATATTGGGATACAACGTTGAGACACCTTCCCCAATATTTTCTCACTTGTCGAATACATTGCCAAAGAGAAAAAGGGAACTCCAACAGAAAAATTTAATTGCTAGGGGTCAAGAGGTCCAAAAATAAAGTTTCTTTACCTCTTTCCACACAATTCTCTTTTTGTGTCATGTAGATCTCTTCCTATATGTCACCATCCAAGAATATTGGCTTCACATCCATCTATTCTATCTCCAAATCAAATGGAACTACTACATATAATAGGAGCTTGGTAGATGCTAGCTTAGCAATTAGGGGATAAAGCTCTCACCAAAGTCTCCTAATCTTAGGAATAGACTTTCACAACCAATCTTGCCTTTAATTATCAACATTTCCCTCTGAATTGATCTTCCTTTTAAAAACCCATTTATAACCAACTTATTTCTATCGAGATTAGGACATAATACAAAGTCCCATGTGTCAATTTTCTTTAATGTAAACTGAAAATCATCCATACTGATCATTGCTTTCACAATTATAGGTTCATCCATATTCAAAATTAAAGAAAAATACATCTTGAATTAAGATGAGTATACTTGTCTTGTTGATATCTCTATTAAGTGAACCTTCTCGAGAGTTGAGATTGAGGTTCTACCTAGTCCTTAGAATTGTATGTACTATCTAAGATCTATTCCTCTTAAGGTCATTCACAAGATTCTAGTTCAAACTTGTCAGTCTTTAGGGGTGGATAAACCACATAATTGGGTTTGAGAACCTTGTGAATTACCTGTTGAAAAATATAGTGTGTATTTCAACATGTAAATTTGTGTACAAACCATTGTTCATTATTGCTATTTTTATTTGAAAAGAGAATACAATTATCTTCAATTGTGAAGAAAGTTGTGGTATAATCGGTTTGAGAACCTTGTGAATTACATGTTGAAAATCACAAGGTGTATTTCAACATATAAATATGTGTATATCATTACTGTTGTTGCAAATTGAAAATAAAACTAGTTATCTATAGTTATGAATATAGTTGTTACACTACAAATTAGGTTTGAAAACCTTGTGAATTACATGTTGAAAATATAGTGTTTATTTTTGTTGAAATGCACAAAACAACTGAGAGGGGGGTGAATCAGTTGTAGCCAAAACTTACCTTGTTTTAAGCATCCACACATCAACCACTTAATCACTGCTATTATGATTTAACCATGAAAGCATGAAATAAAAAACTTAAGCACATTCACACATGAGACACTAGATTTTTTATGTGGAAATCCCAATGAGGGAAAAACCATGGTGAGGATTAACTCACAATATAAATGATATATCAAAAGTTACAACAAGGCTCACTGCCAGAGGCTCATTGCCCAAAATGCTCACTCTTCAAAATGCTCACTGCAAAAAGAATGAGCTCACTACTAAGAGAAGAGGATCATTGCCAAGATAGGCTCACTGCCTAAAGTAGAAGAAGATAGAAGAAGATAGTTACAATGAGAATGGATCTCACAACAACTAGGGATCCACAACAATCTCGACTGAATCTTTCACAATTTTTCTGTATCAAAAATATATTCTTTTCTGCTCACTTTCATACTCTCAAACTCATTTGGATCACACCTGCAACAAATGATGTTTCTCATGCAGCCATTTCATCTATCTCAACAACTTCACTAGATTTCCCAATCGTCTAATTCATATTTATACATTCACACTCTTGGAAACAATCTTCAAGGTCAGCACAAACAATAAACTTTGCCAATATTCAAATTAGGTCTAGACCTAGACATTCTTGTGGTGGAAAGGAATGAATCCAAACCACACCACACCTTAGTAGGGACTCAAATGCAATCTCCCATGCAACGACATGCTATCACAAACTCCAAAGCATAATCTCAAGTAGTGAAAACAACCAAGTCAGCCAAAACTGGTGTTAACACTAAGACCTTTAGGAACATGCTTCATCCACAATCCTAATTATACTTTGCAAACTAATCAAAAAGTAGGAACATGATCTAGAGGCATCCACAAGCACGTTACAATCACAAAGAACTTCTGTACAAACTCCAAACATTCTATCCAGAAGATTCTTCAAACTGGACCACTTAAACATTACTGTCAACCATTGTCATAAAGGAAAGATCATTTGTGGAGAACCAAATCACGAACCACTTCAACTAAAGACACATAACATCATCCCAAACTTAATTCTAGAACCGCAACCTATAAAATTTAAATGCAGAGAGATGCAGAGCAAAATACATTCTCCTTGTCACCATTGAATACTTAGAAAAATAATTTTTTCTCCGGTGAACAAAACTTACTCAAATCTTCACATCAGAGGCTCAAACTTGAGACATAGAAACTACAGACATCCCTTAACATAGCTTTCAAACCATAGAAAAAGATATTCAATCTACAGGATATGCGGAGTAAAACACTGCACTATTTTGGGAGATAGAACAATTTCACAATTATACAAACTTCTCTAACACTTGGTCAAACTCATCCAAATAACTTCCTTAGATGTCGACCTTAGGTGTTGACATCAATGACAACACTTACTACTCCTACTTACAAAAATCTCCTCCTTTGTCATTGATGGCAAAACATGATGTGAAAAACCATCAAGACAAACTACTTTGCTTCTTTTCTCCCCATTACTTTATGCTTTCCCTGGCTACAACTTTCTCAAAATCTCTCTCCTTAAGATTTTCACATGTACTTCTCTACCCCTTTGACATCAATGGAAAAGGATGCCGGACCTTCTCACACTCTTTAGTTGTCAAGGCTCAACTCAGATCTTACTACCACTGCACTACTCCCCCTATCAACAACATTGCAACACTTACTGCTCTTTAACATCAACTCATATCAACAAGATCTACCTACTCCCCCTAAGAGGTAGCGTTCAAAACATCAATCCAGATCAAAGAATGAGACTTTGAGCACCACTAGACTAATGCACTTCCTATGCATCTTAATTTAGAGCAGGAGGGATAATAACCCCTAACTTCTCCCTGAGATACTCAAAAGTATCCTTAAGTAGAGGATTTGTGAAAATGTCTACAATCTGATCCTTTGTAGACACATATTCCATATTTACTTCATTCTTTGTTACCTTTTCTCTCAGAAACTGATACCTTATTAATATATGTTTTTTCTTGAGTGCATCATTAGATTCTTTGAAATGTTTATAGCGCTTGTATTGTCACAAAACATTGAAATTGGTTCTCCATACACAACACTTATATCCTTCAATGTTTGCTTCATCCATAGCACTTGAGTACAACATGCTGAAGTAATATATTTTACTTCTATAGCAGACAAAGAAACTAAATCTTGCCTCTTCCTCAACCATGAAACCAATCTGTTACCCAAGAAGAAAGCACCTCCTCTTGTACTTTTTCTGTCATCAACATCTCCAGCACAATCTACATCTGTATAAGCACTAAGCATGAAGTCAGTATCTTTAGGATACCACAATCCATAGTCTGAAGTGCCTTTTAAATATCTCATGATACTCTTAACTACCATCACATGTGACTCTCTAGGATCTTTTTAAAATATTGCCATAAGATAAACTGCATGTATTATATCTAGTCTGGTATAGGTTAGATAAAGAAGTCCTCCAATCATAGACCTATACTTTTTCTAATTAGTGTTAGGTGATTCATCATTCTTTCTTAGCTTACAACTAGTTACCATAGGGGTACATACTGGCGTAGAATTCTCCATTCCAAACTTCTTTAACAACTCTTTCACATACTTGGACTGAGAAATGAAAATTCATTTTTCTAATTGAGTAATCTATAGTCCTAGAAAGAAATTTATTTCACCAAACATAGACATCCCAAAATCCTTTTACATTTCCTCTACAAATTTCTTACACATACCTTCATTGCGTCTAAAGATAATATTATGAACAAAGACTACAACAATCAGAATTTGATCATCATTGATTTTGAAATAGAGATTATTGTCTGCAGTACCTTTACTGAACCCTAATTGCAATAAATACTTATCCAACCTTGCATACCATGCTCTAGGGGCTTGATTTAGTCCATACAAGGCTTTCTTCAATCTGAACACCATGTCACCTTGGTCTGCTAACTGAAATCCTTCTAGTTGTTCAATGTAAACCTCTTCTTCTAGTTCTCCATTCAAGAATGTAGACTTCACATCCATCTGGTACACTTTGAAATCTTCATGTGCTACAAATGCCAAGAACATTCTTATTGCTTCAATCCTTGCCATAGGAGCATAAATCTCCTCAAAATCTATTCTTTCAACCTAAGAATATCCTTTGCATACCAGTCTTTCTTTTTTTCTTACTACTTCTCCATTTTCATTCATCTTGTTTTTGAAAACCCATTTAGTTCCAATCACATTCTTATCAGCAGGTCTAGGAACCAATTCACAAGTTTGATTCTTCTCTATTTGCATCAGCTCTTCTTTCATAGCCTTTGCCCAATTTTAATCTTTGTAGGTTTCACTTATAGTTTTAGGTTCAATCTTTGAAAGTAAATAGTAATTCACCTATTCTTTTGCAACTCTTTTCCTTGTCAATACCCCTTTGCTTTTATCACCAATAATCTGATCTTCAGAATGATTAATTCTTACATACCTGGGAGTCTTAACAACACTTTCCAAAGCCTTTTCTCTTTCAATTTGACTATCTTGTTGTTCAACTTTTTCTTCATTTACTGTAATAGTAGGTTCATCTAATTCATACCCACTCAGATCTGATATTCTTTCCCCATCTTCATCAACCTTCACATTAGCAATCTCAATGATTTTTCTCAATCTCTTATTGTAGTACCAATAGGCCTTACTCTTAGTAGAGTATACAAGGAAAATTCCTTCATCACATCTAGCATCAAACTTGCCTAATTCTTCTTCTCTTCTGATATAACATTTGCTTCCAAAAATATTTAAATATTTCACTGTAGGAACTCTTCCATAACACAATTCATAAGGCATTTTAGTACCATTACCTTTGACTTGAAACCCCATTTTGTATGTAGACAATAGTATGTATGGCTTCTCTCCAATACATTTCCAGTAGGTTGGCCTCCTTCATCATTGACCTAACAACCTCTTGAACTATCCTATTCTTTCTTTCAACAACTCCATTCTACTGGGGAGTTCTAGGAGAAGACAACTATCTTTTTATCCCATGTTCTTCAAAAAAAATATTGAATTGATCTGATGTAAAATCATGTCCTCTATCAGACCTTAAGCATTTGATCCTCAATTCTAACTCATTCTGAACCATCGCCTTGAAAGATTTGAACTTGTCTAGGGCTTCTGATTTATCATTTAGAAAAGTGACCCAAGTCATTCTAGAATAATCATCAATAAGCAACATAAAGTACCTTGAAACTTGTCCTTGTCTATTTCCACAATTGAAATTCCTTGCAAATAGTATTAGCAGGCTTCACAAGCTTAGGCAAATCTCTCATAGCTTGTACTAAACTTATCTTCACTAAATTGTCAAAATTGATATGACACATCCTTCTAGGCCACAACCAACTCTCATATGCCTAAGCCAACAAACAACAATCATTAGTTCCTTTCAAGTGATAAACATTGCCTTTAGTCTTCTTACCAGTAGCAATCACTATTTTGGAGCTTTCCATTATCTTGCATCCATTATCCTTGAATCTCAGATCATACCCTTTGTCACAGATCTGACCAACACTTAAAAGATTATGCTTTAAAACCTTCACATATAGGACATCATATGTATTGTGCTTTCCATCAAAAGAAATAGATCCTCTTCCACAAATCTTACCAGCTGCATCATCTCCAAATCTAACTAGTCCTCCATCATACTTTTCCAAACTTACAAACTTACAAACTTACTTTTATCACCAGTCATGTGATGTGAACAACCACTGTCAATAATCCATTCATCCTTATCTTTCTCAACCTGACAGATAGACAAAGCACTCTCTTCTACTTGTTTTTCCTCCTTCACACAGCTAGCAGGGTTAGTAGACAGAAGTTCTTCCTTGATGACAATAAACAAGAATTCATTTGTACTAGTATCATCAGACTCATCATTTGTTACACTATCATCATCGTCATCTCTAACATAATAGCATTTCTTTATGATCCTAAGTCTACTTTCAATTTTCTTCTTTCCTTTCTCAATTCTCTCCAGAGACCTGGAGGCATAGTGACCAATCTTACCACAAGTAAATCATTTGAATGGTAATTTACCTTTGAACTTACCGGTACCTCTTTGCATTCTATCCACAAAGTTGGCTTCAATCTCATCAAGGTCATCATCTGGTTCCACAACATACTTCTTAGATCTTAAAGTCTTCTCTAAAGTGCTATCTTTGAAAGTAGTCTCAGTCTGTGGTAGAGCATCACCGAACTCTCTCATTTCAAAAGTAGTAAACTTTCCACGCAACTGATTCTTTGTAATCTTGTTCACACTCATAAGTTCTTCAATTGTAGACACCTTGTCACTATAGGATTTAGGCATGCAATGATCTAAGAATCTTCAACATAACCTCATTCTCATCAATAGTTCCTCCAAGGCCTTTGATTCCATTGACAATTTTATCAACTTTTTGCATGTAGATTGTTATATTGTCATCATCACTCATCTTCAGGGCTTCATACCTCACCTTCAGGTTTTGTAATTTGGCACTCTTTATAGAATTATCTCCTTCATATAAATTTTTCAACTTAACCTAGATCTCATGAGCAGTTTCCAGATCCATAACTTTTACTAACTCAGTGTTGGATAAAGCATTTAATAGAACATCTCTAGCCTTTCCATTTAACTCATACTATTTGACTTCATCTTCTAATCATGGGCCATTTGGAGTAATAGTATACTTTGTAACTACCATCTTCCAGACACTATAACCAAGAGAAATGAGATGACTTTTCATCCATGTCTTCCAGAGAGCATAGTTCATCCCATCAAACTATGGAGACTCCTTCTTGTATGCCATCCTAGATCTACCTCAAGCTGTTAGGCTTTCTTCCAAGGAACCCTCATTCTGATACCAATTGTTGAAATGTAGAAGACAACTGAGAGGGTCGGTGAATCAGTTGTAACCAAAAATTAACTTCTTTTAAGCATCAACACATCAACCACTTAATTGCTACTATTATCATTTAACCATGAAAGCATGAAATTAGAAACTTAAGAACATTCACACATTCAAGACATGAGACACTAGATTTTTTACATGGAAAACCCAATGAGGGAAAAACCATGGTGAGGATTAACTCACAATATAAATGATATATCAAAATTTACAACGAGGCTCACTATTGGAGGCTCACTGCCCAAAATTCTCACTGCAAAAGGAAGTGGCTCACTGTCAAGAGAAGAGGCTCACTACCTGAAGTAGAAGAAGATAGAAGAAGATAGTTACAATGAGAATGGATCTCACAGCAACTAGGGATCCACCACAATCTTGATTGAATCTTTCACAACCTTTTTGTATCAAAAATATATTCTTTTCTTCTCACTTTCACACTCTCAAACTCATTTGGATCACACCTACAAAAAATGATGTTTCTCATGTAGCTATTTTGTCTATGTCAACAACTTTGCTAGATTTCCCAATCGTGTATTTCATATTTATACATTCGTAGTCTTGGAAAGAATCTTCAAGGTCAGTACAAATAATAAACTTGGCCAATATTCAAATTAGGTCTGGACCTAAACATTCCCATGATGGAAAGGAATGAATGGATACCACACCACACCTTAGTAGGAACTCAAATGCAATCTCCCACACAGCAACACACTATCACAAACTCCAAAGCATAATCGTAAGTGGTGAAAACAAACAGGTCGGCCAAAACTTGTGTTAACACTAAGACAGGTCTTTAAGAATACGCTTCATCCATGATCTGAATTATACTTTGTAGACCAATCAAAAAGGAGGAACATGATCTAGAGTCATCCACAAGCATGTTACAATCACCAAGAACTTCCGCACAACCTCTGAACATTCTATCCAAAAGATTCTTCAAACTAGACAACTTAAACATTATTGTCAACCACTATCATAAAGGAAAGATCACTTGCGGAGCACCAAATCACGAACCACTTCAATTGAAGACACATAACATCATCCCAAACTTAATTCTAGAACTACAACCTGTAAAACTTAAATGCGGAGAGATGCGAAGCAAAATACATTCTCCTTGTCACCATTGAATACTCAAAAAAATAGTTTTCACTCTGCTAAACAAAACTTACTCAAATCTTCACATCGGAGGCTCAAACATGAGACATATCAACTACAAACATCCCTTAACATAACTTTCAAACTGCAGACAAAGATATTCAATCTACAGGATATGTGGATTAAAACACTGCACTATTCTGGTAGATAGAACAATTCTGTAATTATACTAACTTCTCAAATACTTGCTCAAACTCATCCAAATAACTTCCTTAGATGCTAACCTTACGTGTTGACACCAATGACAACACTTACTGCTCATACTTGCAACAATTTTAAAATGCAATTTTGTGTACAAATCACTGTCATTATTGCTATTGTAAATTAAAAAATAAATGTAGTTATATATAGTTATGGTATAATCAGGTATGAGAACCTTGTGAATTGCATGTTAAAAAATAGTGTGTATTTCAACATACAAATTTGTGTATAGATCATTATTATTATCCTTGTTATTATTCATAGTTTTTTCTCTTAATTGTTAGGATTTGTACATCTAAAGAACAAATACTTTACATAGTAGAATGCTGATGAAGAAAATTATAGGTTGAAATACATAGTGTGTGTTTAAACTTGCACATACAACCACTCCTTACAAGTGTTAGTGACATTTTAAATTAAAAATTAATTGCATTCTATGCTATAAATTGTTAGTGTATAACCTTTAATCCTAGGCGGATACACTTGCTTTAACCATAGTTAGGCATATTTTTCACATGTACTTTAAACTTGTCAAAGTAGTTAGTCATTTTGGAGAGGTGTCGATTTGCATCGACACCTCATGCTATCTTTGTGGGTGGTTTCTTGCCACCACTTCATGTAGAGGAGTCCTATCTTCATTTGGTGGAGAATCAGGTACTCACACTCACCTATTAATATCTACCTCATTTGTGAATACAATTGTTTGATTTCATTTGCAATCTTGTGCTTGTTTGTTTACTCCATGATTTTGGTTGTTACATGGTATCAGAGCGTTGTGGATAGATTCAAGCCATATGTTCTCTTCTGTGAATGTCATCCTCAATTCGGTTGGAATCTTGCTTCGTATCTGTGAGGCATTTTCTTTGATTTCATTGTTTGGTTTTGTTGGTAATTAACTTAGCTTGTTTGTTGCCATGTTGACAGTTTTGAAAGGCCTTACAAAGGCCTCCATTGAGGAGATCAAAACACCCACAAAAGGGCATTGTTTTGCAAGTATCGATGTCCACAGAAGGAGAGAGGATGGGTTTGAATGCCCTTGAAAGGGCCTATGTAGCCATCATTTGATAGCTAGAGGAGGGCACCGCCCATTGGCAGCCTCTACTATGCATCCCAATACCTTCAAAGGCATCTTTGTAGGCACTTTGGAAGTGCCTCCTCATAGGCACCTCGTGCCACTAGCAGTTGGCCTCAAGTCGCCCTCAACGGGTCTGCACCATTGTCACCCTCAATGGGTCTACAATGACTTTTTTGGTCCACTTTCGTCTTCTCATTCGCCCCTTGAATGACATCCCAATTGGCCTAAGAATAGGCATGTTTGCAACAACAAAAGAAGCGATGGGTGTCAAGTTATTTGCAGCAAATAGGAGCACTATTCAGCTAAAATAGGAAACTGGGGGGTGATGTCAGCAAAGGGGAGGGGGCACATTTTCAAAACATAAGCCCTTGGTCACATGGGATTTTAGCCCCTGGTTGTGCATAGCCCAAGGGGGATTATTTTTACTCCTCTTTTCAATTTATTTTTCCAAAACAAATTTGCATTCAAATTTTATTTCTCAAAAATTGGAATTTTTTTTTTTGCCGTGGAAGGTTTTTTTTGTGAATGCAAAAATATTGTAGGTCCTATAACTTTTGCAAATCAACTCAAAATCGAGTGATACCTTTTGCAAAAGTGGATGTTTTTTTGTCACCAATCTAACTAGCTTAAAATCACACTAAAATTAAAAGCACATGTTTATGCTATTTTAGGGTGACCTAATGTACTCCTATAAACTGCCAAATTTGGGGGGGGGGGGAATACATAATCAAGGGGGGATAGTCTTGTGTGTTCATTTTTCACAAGGAACTAACTTTATCAAGTGCCACTTTAAGGAGGGAATTAAACAAAATCCCACACTCAACTTATAAAGTTTCACTTTACATAAAGTTCAATTAGGGATATAACTAATCTGGGTTGCTTAATGTGTTAATTTCTATTGTCTAGTTGAATTAACTTGTTTTAATCATGGGATATGAAAATCACTCTTCTATAATCAACCTAAACAAGGGAAACTATAAGTCTTGGTGTGAAGGCATCCTAAAACATCTCAGGATCCATAATCTCATACCTCATTTGTATGGACTTGTCCCTGAACCTAGTAAACAATCTCAGAAGACTAAGTGGTTTAATTATTGTGATCGCATTGTTGGATTGATCAGTTTACATATACCAGATGCTGCTTTGTATTCCATCATGGATATTGACTATCCACATGCATTATGGATCAAAATTTGGGAGATATATGGAGACTCAAATGTTTCTCCATTCCCACATGATCTTGCTTTGATCACAACTCACATCCTTAATAATGATACAAAAACAAAATGTTCTAGTGACATAGAAGAAGTCATCACTCCTAATGTTGATTCATCAAATTCTAGAGTCACTTTGTCGAAAGCTTCTAGTACTTCTTTGCAATAGGATATCAGTCTTCCTAGCATTGTTGATTGGGATACATTTTTACCTGACATCACTTGTCTGTTTGTAGAGTCCCACATTACTGACATAGAAGCACACATTGAGGACATAAGTGTTCTCTTCAATGACATTTTTGATAAAGATTCATCTCCATTGTCCTCTTCAGATATTCATGCTCTACATTGTCCTACACATGGATCTGAATTGTCATCATCCTCATCTATTGTGCATGCATCTGATTTAATTATAGCATCCTTTGGCATTAACATGGAGACACCTGAGAACTCTTCGAAGGCATCGACATAGGTACCATCATCCTTGGATCAGATTTAGCATGATTCAAGATCATACATACATCTTCTCACATGGGAAGATATCCTACATCTTTGAGGTTTCTTTTCTTCCTAAGGGAAGGAACATGGTTTGACATTCTTGGATCTACATCTGCATCCTTTGTCGACTACTGAGCATCATTATAGCAAGACATGTATTGTGGGGGGGTCTCAAAGACCTTCTATCATTTTCTCTCCTATTGGGGGAATCTTCTGTTGTACTTAGTGAAAGAATAGTACTTCTTCACCTATATAATCTCTCTTTTTGGAGGATAGTTTTTTCCCACTGGGTTTTCTATCTTTCTCCGTTTCTAAGAGATTTGCATTGTACATGAGTACCTTATCAGGCTTCATGGCTAAGACTCATTTTTCATAAACTAGCCGAAGCTATGCTTAAGAGGGGGTGTTGGTGTATAACCTTTAATCCTAGGCATATACACTTGCTTTAACCATAGTTAGGTGTATTTTCCACATGTACTTTGAACTTGTCAAAGTAGTTAGTCATTTTAGAGAGGCGCCAACTTGCATCGACACCTCATGCTATCTTTGTGGGTGGTGACTCACCACCTCTTCATGTAGAGGAGTCTTATCCTCGTTTGGTGGAGAATTGAGTACTCACACTCGCCTATTTATATCTGCCTCATTTGTGAATACAATTGGTCGATTTCATTTGCAATCTCGTGCTTGTTTGTCTACTCCACGATCTTGGTTCTTACATAAATAATAAGAATATAAATCAACTTTTATTTATTGGCATGTCTCCAAGTGTGAGGATAAAAAAATAGTTAATATTCTCACACTTAGGCCCTAGACTTGGTGGCTCAAAGGAGTGAATATAAATCAATTTTTGAATGGTGTCACATGTGCAATGTCATAACACAATGTGTATTTTAAAATTCTAACCTTCTTAGCTGATTCATATTTTGTTTTTTCTTTAACTATTGGGATTCATACTTTAGCAAATTGAATATTGTGTAATTAAATGTCGGTGAAGAAAATTACAGGTTGAAAAATAGAATATGTATTTCAACCTGCACATATTTAGTTCATAATTACAAATCAGCATGATGGCCAAAGGTGTGTAAAGGAAGTTGAGAACAATATTTAAATGTTGATTAGACAACCAACCACTCATAAGGGCAACCATAAAACCAAAACCTTCAAATGTAGTTAAAAAATTATGGGATAGTCTTGGGTAGGTGAATGAATAATATTTAGTGAGTAGGTAAGTCATTTGATTTTTTTTTACACAAGCCATCCACATGGAAGCATTGGAGATTATCTGGTGAATGACATGTTAAAAGTATATGCACACACAAAGATCAAGTGATGCAAAGGGCACACATGAACAAAGGACTAAGGTACCATGAAGGAAGTCACTAACATATAATTAGTAGAAGGACATTGCATAGGAGTAGATAAATCCACTACAAATGTACAAACAACCAAATCACCACCTACACACACCATAGAAGAAGCCAATTGTAACCTTGATAATCATACCCTCATAACAACAAATCAAACTGCAAGGTCCATCATGAAAATAACCATTACCACCATATGACCAAAACATAGCATGGACTTACAAATGTTCATGATAAATGAGTGTAATTTTTATTTCACTCTTTTCTATGGATCTCATTCTTTTGAATGACAATTTCTTGAAGAACAATCTTCTTGATAAAAAATCTCTTAAACAAATTTCCTTGAGTTTTCGTAGAATTATTCTACAACATATTCATGAATTTTGAGCTATTAAATTGTCATCACATTATTGCCATGTGTTCTATGCTATTTCTTGATATCTTTATAGAAACCATTTTACAACTTACAAGTTTTCATGACAACCTTCTTCTATAGTTTATTTCACTTCTATTGGAAGAATACTTTTAGAACAATAATACTTTTTTTCACCAATGAAGGAAGACATTCTTTTAAGGATTTCTTGAACTAGGTGACACTATTTTGTTCATTTTATTGTCCTTTTCTATTTTTCAACCCTTCATCTCTAGTCTAAGCTTTATTGTTCATATTACCATATATTTCCCTCTCTATTATGATAAAAATTTGAAATTCCCTTAGCATTGTTATGACACTATCTTTTTTCTATGATTCTCCTAGTTTTATTATTTTTCTTAGCACATTTCCAATCTTAGGATTCCTTAAACAAAAAAGTAGGTTAAATAACACAATGTGCATTTCAACATGCACATGTTTAGATCATGATTTATAAGATGTATTTCAAATTTATGACCTTGTTAGGTGATTCATATTTTTTCTTTTTGAAATGTTAGGATTCATACATTAGAAAATAAAATATTGCGTAATTGAATGTTGGTGAAAAGAATTATAGCTTGGAAAAGATAATGTGTATTTCAACCTGCACATATTTTCTTCATTATTTATAAGATGCCTTTCAAATTTATGACCTTAGTTGATTCATAATTTTTTTTCATTTCATATTTTTGGATTCATACATTGGGAAAACAAATATTGTGTAAATGAATGTTGGTGAAGAAAATTGCAATTTGAAAAACACAATGCGTATTTCAACTTGCGCGTGCTTAGTTTATGATTTGTAAGATGTTATGTCGTAAAATGTCCCCCTAGGACTTTTACATCCTAAGTTTAGCTCCTAGGTCCCTTTAGAATAATCTTGCATGTTTAATTTAACTCCTGGAGAAAAATCCCCTGAAACCCATGTGAAATGGGACTAAGGGGACCCTCTTGAGCATAAACCAACCCTAAAATAGGTCCCTAGGCTTGGGCACCCAAGTCCAAGACCTGCCCTATTTTGTTAAGGCCTAAAATTTTAATGTTGGCAATGTGACCGGTAAAGGCCTCCCTCGTTGGTATCTCAAGTTTGAATTCTGAAATTATAGTGGGAATGCATATATAAGTATGTTTAGGGTTTCATTTGTAAACTAGGAGATGATTTTTATATTAAGGATAAGTTATGATCATAGAACATTCAAGGCATTCATTGTGTTGTAGAGAAAAATTGTGTTGTTGTGTTTGTTATTATAGATTTCACTTCATCTTCTCATGGTGTGCAAGATCTTCATCTCCTTGAGAGCTACACCTCCGAGGTGATATCTATTTGTGATTTAGTCTATCTACTTTATCATTTTTTTGCCTCTTTCCTACAAGGTCACACACTCTATATCTAACAATGGTGTTGGAAGGCTTGAATCCCATTCTGTGGCTTGACCGAGGCAAGCTCCTAAACACCACAACCCCCAACCCCTCTCTTCTAATTGCAGGTGACTGGGGTTGGATTCTTTGGAGAGGAGTTGCAGAGGATTGTTGCAGAGCATAAGGATCCCAGATCTAAAGGAAAAAGGAAGAAAATAGCACTACAGGGGCTTGGGCACCTTCTCTTTAGCCCTCTAGTTTTGTAGTGTTGGGAATCTCTGAAGTAATTGTAGTCTATAGCAGAAAATATCCGGAAGCCCTAAAAAAAAGTACCACCTTGGGCTTGCACGCCCGCTCTTTTTTCCCTAACTTTTCTTCCTTCTAAAATCTGAAATATAGCATGTATCTATTTTGAATTTGGTTTCTTTCTGTGTGAGCATTTGTCAGAATTTTTCTGTTTGTTTACAATTTTGCACAATTAGGGTTTCGAGATTAATTAGACTAAAATTGACACATTAATCAACAAATTCCAAATTTTCTTATCATTCCAATAGATATCCAACCTAATAGTTGATTCCTCTTGTAGAAGTTGTGATTCAACTTGGTTAAATGTCCTTGAATGTATGTAGTGAAAGGAGGATCTAATCAAATCACTAATCATCAACCTTTCCCCTTTTTCCCTACATTACATTTTGGTGAACCCATTTTTTTTTAATATTGCATCTGTATGACTATTATACATCATATTTGCATTCATACATGTCATTCACTTCATTTTACATTCATAAATCTTGCAAAAATTTGAAAAAAACATTGAAAATTTTGAAAAAAATTGCATCCTAGGCTTGCATTAGGGCATAGTTTGCATTAATTTCATTGTATTTAATCTAATCTCTAATTTTTACATCAAATCTGATATAAATTATAGAAAATCATCATCCTATAATCCTTTACATTGCATTTTCATACTTAAATTGCTAGGGTTTGCTTGAAATTTTGCATTTTTCTCATAATGTAGTGATTTCTAAACCTAGGGTTTGTAGTCAAAATCTTGTTTCAGATTTTGCTACTCACCTTTAGCATTCATTCAAATCTGATTTTGATTGTAGTGTCTCATTATTGTGTGTTTCTGCATCCACATCTCAAATTTTGCATTTACACAGTCAATTTCAACAAAAAACTATCATATTCATTCATATCTCCTTAAAATTGAACTTGCATTGACAATTGTAGGATTGTGACATCATTTTCAGATCTGATCTGAGCTATTTCACATCTTAAATATGATTATAAATCATTCATACATCACTTTGCATATTTTCATTCCTTAATTTTAGTATTAGGGTTTAAAACCCTTGCATTTTCAATAGATTTTGACTCATCCTTAATCTAGATTTGCATGATAGGTGTGTTGTGAAAGATATTACTGAATCATTGGAATGATAAATAGGTTTTAGTTTGCTTCCCCTCATCAATTTCATCACTACACTACATCTTTTAGGCATTTGAATTGGAAAAGGTGAAAAACTCAAGCATTTTAGGTCATAAACAAACATAGTTTTGCATTTACTTTCTCACAGATATATTAATTTTTTTTAAATCAGATCTTGCATCCATTTTAAAACATACATACATTTATCATCTAAAAATTTGGCATCATTTCACACTCATGCTTGAAACTTTGCTAGATTTTAATTACACCTTGTGTATTTCAATGCTAAGGGTTGCATACACTTTCTTTAAACAAACTTACAAGTCACTCATATTGCCTTGTTGCATTGTATTGTTTAATTCTAACCACTTTTGTTTGCTAAGGACCTTGTGTGTCTTTTAGTACTCATTTCCCTCAAACAAGTGCTTAAAGGGTGAAATAATCTCACATACATGGCTTCTCATCATAACAATAATGCTAGGTTCCCTCCTAGACCTTATATAAAAAGAAAGACCCCTAAACCTGAAATAGTATTCACACCTCATGATAGAACAAATGGAGACATTGAAAGACCTCTTTACATCACAGTTAAGGTAATGGAGAATCTTGTACATGGAAGACTTATAGATCCTAATAGTATGACTAATGTGGCAACGAAAGAGTTCCTTTATTCACATGATTTCATACAAGATTCATATGAACCTATGGGCATGATAATTAAGATACATACTAGAGATTTTATCCCTACCTATGGGAAGATATCTTTATTAGTTACGGTATTTGGGAAAGTTGTGGAACAATTATTTGATGTCGTCCCTACATCCGACCTCTTCCGTATAAAATTAGGACATCCATGGCTACAAGCTATGAAGGCTATCCCCTCAACAATTCACAAATGCATAAAATTTCCTTTACATGGACAAGTGCAGACTATTCATTGTAATACATGGCAACTCATGGTTACTCAAAAGCACTTTACTCTTGATTAATTTTTGCCACGATCTACTATGGAACTTGAGACATGAAGAGATCAACTTTTCTTGGGATATAGACAATACAAGGCAAAAGTACTATCTAGAGTGGCTAGATGTTCTATTCAACAAACAATAAATGAAGAACAACTTGTATTAGAAGAACTTCTAATGTTGAAAGGAAAAGGTATATATGTTGAACTTCATCCTCTGTCATCCCTACAAGGATCAAGAGTTAACCATGAAAAACAATACAAGGCTTCACCACAAACTAATTACCCATCGACTTCCTCCTCTAAGATACAAAAACCAATAGCAAAACATGACACTACTTTTGAAGATATCAACAATAAGACAAAAAGCAATAGACAAGCAAGAGAAAGGAGGAAGAGATGACAAGCTTCTTCCCAATGAAATCCACCTCAACAAGAAAACATTCCATCCCCTAACATTGAACCAAACAAAGAAGAGCTTAAAGAAAAAGGGTTTAAGGACCATGAAAAAGGTTGGGAAATTGTACCTTATGTACCTCTCTCCTCTAACATTCAAGATTCAGAAGATGATGATTTGCTATATGACAACTGCTAGTTTGGTTATGTAGCAGGTAAGTATTTCTAAACCTGGTGGTCACCTTTTTCATATCATAGTTTGCTCATTTATGTGGCCTCCCCTCTTGTGTTGTGTTCCCCTATGATGTCTTATGTGTTGTTTAGGTTTCCTAGGGTGACCCTTGATACTCTTGTAAGGTCAAGGATACTAGAAGACTCCCTCTATTGTGACCATTCTTCTATTTGTATCATCATTCTTCTATATTGTTCCTCTCCTCTATTTTATTGTTGTGTGTCATGGTTTAGGGACATAGCATTATTGTTGATGACCTGGGGGCATCCTCATACATGACGATCCTAAGGCACTTGTTCTCCTCTCTCATTTTATCATTTACCTTCTTCTAGTGATTCTACCTAGTTAGCAGATGATCAAAAACAAATAAATACTGATATGGACCATGTGCCTCTTTAGAAAGAAAAGAAAAATGTCCACCTAGTCCATACATGATGATGGGGTTAATTTATATATATCTGATGCTTGGCTAGTAGAATCACTCGGTTTGATATATGATGTTGTCTTATCTTTTTATAACGAATCATAACAATACATTTGCTCCATGCACTTTGATTATCTTGTATTTCACCTTGGTTACACTTAGTTTTGAGACATCTACAGTATAGCCCAATGGTTATACTCAACTCTGAACCCGTAGTATAACCTTGGTTCTTGATGTGATAGTTTTCATGCATAGCTTTCATCTCGTGATGTGGTTATTTTCTTAGATTACTATTTCAAACCTCTCTTGTTATCTTATCAATGTGTTTGTGGGAACATTCGGTGATCGTGAGCACATGTCACCTTGGGGGCATGGGATTTGAGAAAGCTCTTGTTTCCTTGTGTGTTTTCTATCTACCTTAACATGCTTGATATTGGTACATGACATCAAAAAAGTTAAGGTGGGGGCATATATAAGGTAATCTATTTGATGATTTTGGTAGTAATGAAGTGTGTTTCTAAGCCCTCTCCATGAGGTGAGATGTTGTATCTCTAGTGTGAGTACACATGTTTATCTATATTACAATCAAATAGCCCTCTACAGAAGTGGGATATCCTATCTCTTGAGCTAGTGCATATTGTTTTATTCAAAAAGTCCTCCGTGTGAGGAAGGATGGTGTATCTCTTGAACTAGTGCATATCCTTTTATTTCAAAAGTCCTCCGAGTAGGTGGGGTTGGATCTTAAGACTATCCTCCCTTCAGCGTGTTTTTGGCAGTTGTTGTGGCATAAACCCAACCGTCAGGTGTGTCTGCAACATGTTTGAGATGGTGGGAACTTAGCAATAAGCTCTTTTCATTGCCTTGTTTGTTGTGTTTAAGATGTATAGTATGTCTTTGGCATGCTATATGATAGTCATGTATTATGTGTCTTCTGCATGTTTTCCCCCATGTGTAGTATCAAGGGTGTGGCAAAATGCCCCTCCTACACTCAGGGTTTGTATTGCATGTTTTCTCCCAAGTGTAGTATCAAGGGTGTGGTGATATGCCCTTCCTATGCTTTAGGTTTTGTATGGCGTGTTTTCTCCCAAGTGTAGTATCAAGGGTGTGGCAAAATGCCCCTCCTACACTTTGGGATTTGTATGGTGTGTCTTCCCCCCATATGTAGTATCTCGCCCCATATGTAGTATCAAGAGTGTGCCGAAATGCTCCTCCTACATTTTGGAGTTATGTGTTGCAATTTTATTTTCCATGCATTTATATATATGAAAATGAAAAAGAAAATATCAGTACATTCTTCATCCTTGTAATTGTCTTCTCTGTGTTTTGCATGCCTATTACTATCTTCTCCATTTTTTGCATGCCTATTACTATCTTCTCCATGTTTTGCATGTCTGCAGTGCGTTTTCTAGTGCTTACCTGAGATTAGGGGCTAGAAATGGTTCCTCAATCTTGGTGTATGCCTTAGCTTGAAGTACTTGACATGTTTGATGTATTTTTGAACGTACTTTAATGCATGTATGGGTTGTAAGATCATACATACATTAAAG
Source organism: Cunninghamia lanceolata (assembly GCA_027924645.1). Classification (NCBI taxonomy): domain Eukaryota; kingdom Viridiplantae; phylum Streptophyta; class Pinopsida; order Cupressales; family Cupressaceae; genus Cunninghamia; species Cunninghamia lanceolata. The sequence goes on from BSBN01000062.1 coordinate 3,308,565, forward strand.
TGGGGGCTAAATGTTATGTCATAAAGTGTCTGGGCCTAGGACTTTTACCTCCTATGTTTATCTCCTAGGTCCCTTTAGAATAATCTTCCATGTTTAATTTAACTACCGGAGCAAAATCCCCCAAAAACCATGTCAAATGGGACTAAGAGGACCTTCTTGAGCATAAATTAGTCCTAAAATAAGTCCCTAGGCTTGTGCCCCCATACGGAAGCCCTGTCCTATTTTATTGGGGCCTAAAACTAAAATATCTGCAAGGTGACCGTTAAAGGCCTCCCTTGTCGACATCTCAAGTTTGAATTATAAAATTACAATAGAAATGCATATATAAGCATGTTTAGGGTTTCATTTGTAAACTAGGAGATGATTTTGAGGTTAAGGTGAACTTATGATCATAGAGCATTCAATGCATTCATTATGCTATAGAGCAAAATTATGTTGTTGTTGTGTTGGTTATTGCAGATTTGGCTTCATCTTCTCATGGTGTAAAAGATCTTCATCTCCTTGAGAGCTACACCTCCAAGGTGATATCTATTTGTGATTCTATCTATCTACTTTATCACTATTTTTTCCCCTACCTTGCAAGGACACGTACTATCTATCTAACAACGATGTTGGAAGGCTTGAGTCCCATTCTGGGGCTTGACCGAGGCAAGCTCCTAAACACCACAACCCCCAACCCTGATCTTGTGATTGCAAGTGATAGTTGTTGTAATCTATGGAGAGGAGTTGTAGAGGATTGTTACAGAGCATGAGGATCCTAGATCTGAAGGAAAAAAGTAGAAAATAGCACTACAGGGGCTTAGATGCCCTCTCTTTAGCCCTCTAATTTTGCAATGTCAAAAAATCTAAAGTAGTTGCAGTCTGTATCATAAAAGATCTAAAATCCCTTAGAAAAAGTACCATCTTAGGCTTGGGCACCCGCTCTTTTGCCCCTGACTTATCCACCTTCTGAAATCCAAAATCTAGTATGTATCTAATCTGCATTTGGTTTCTTTTTGTTAGAATTCATCTGTTTGTTTACTATTTTACATAATTAGGGTTTTGAGATTAATTGGACTAAAATTGACACATTAATCAACAAATTCCAAATTTCCTTATCATTCCAAGAGACAACCAATCTAATAGTTGAGTCCTCTTGCAGAAGCTATGATTCAACTCAGTTAAATGTCCTTGAATGTATGTAGTGAAAGGAGGATCTAATCAAATCACTAATCATCAACCTTTCCCCCTTTTCCCTACATTACAGATGTCTTTCAAATTTTTGACTTGTGGTCATTTATATTTTTTTTCATTTCAATTTTATTTACCTTTTTTAATTCATTAGTTATGTTTTCTCTTGCCAATGTTTGGATTCCTTAAGCAAAATGTTGGTTGAAAAACATAATGTATATTTTAACCTACACTACTATTTAGTTTATTGTTTGAAGATGTATTTAATTTTTTTTACCTTCTTATTTGATTCATATTTTGGTGTTTTTGAAGATTTGGGATTAATATATTGGCAAAACAAACATTGTGTAATTGAATATTGGTGAAGAAAATCATAGGTTGAAAAACACAATGTGTATTTCAAATTGTACATATTTAGTTCATGATTTTTAAGATGTGTTTAAAAGCTATGATCTTCTTAGTTGATTAAAAAAAAATATATTTAAAATTTTGGGATTCATACATTAGGAAAATTAATACTATGTATATTTCAACCTGCATGTGTTTAGTTCATGATTTGTAAGATCGATTTAAAATTTATTGCCTTCTTAGTTGATTAATAATTTTTAGTGTTAGTCAATTGTTATTTTCATTACCACAAACTAAAGAAATCAATAATGTGTAATTGAATGTTCATGAAGAAAATTATAGGTTGAAAACATAATTTGTATTTCAACCTACACATTTAGTTTATAATTTGTAAGATGTATTTAAATTTGACAACTACAATTCCTAATCAAATGAAAAAAACATAATTACGCTGAGAAGCATTCTACACTCACAACAAGGGCTGAAAGATTAAGATTCTTGTAACCAATAAACAAAAATCCAAAAATTAAAAAAAAAATAACAAATAAATAAAATAAAATTCAATGCAGTGGGTCATAATGAAATGCCACAATAAATACACCACCACCACTCTCAAAGATGTTTTTCCTATTTTAATCCAAAATGTAAATATTAGTTGGAGTAATTTATAAATGCCAAAACCAAAAACCAAAAATTAGGAAGATATCTCTCGACGTGTTGTAGATATATTTTTTTAAATATAAATATACTAGTTATTGAACAATAATAGCTTTTAAATGCAAAGCAATCAACTTTTCGTTTAAAAGATAAGCTAATTGGAAAAAGTAAGTGCTACCTTTATTCTTATAAATATATGTATTTATCAAAAGAAAATGCAATGAGTTCCTACTTAATTTTAATAGAGAATTAATGCAAATAAACTAGATCTAAAACAATTCCAATAGTTTAATGACAATAAACATGAGTTATACCCTTAGAAAACCCTTGTTTGAGCCATCAAAACACACTCAATCGTATTCCTTTCCAGAAAGGTTATAATATATTCTTTGAGTTGTATTACTTCAATGGATATTAACACTATGTACAATGTTATTCATAGGTTTGGAAACACCTTTGGAAAGCAACATGGCAGTGTTTGTTCACACTTCTCTTTTCTCCACTACTTAATCCCCTTAAATTCTAGTTTCCTATGGCAATGTTTACACATTCCTAAAGACCCATTTCTACAAGTGTACTCCCTACTAACACATATCAATTTGACAAAGGAATTTTACTAGGAAGACTTAAATGAGAATAATAAGCTATATTTTCTCACACAATCAAGGTCCCAATCAAAGTATCATCTCAAGAGTTACACATGCTTGCAAGATTTGAGTCTAATAGTATTTATTAGTAGTGGTGAAACTCAAACTATGTTCATTTAAACTAACACTAACACTTATAATATTTGAGTGTAATAATATTTATCTATAATTTAAACTATCACTAACACTTCTAAAAAATGGGTGCATGTTCAAGTTGAAATACACATTATGTATTTCAACCTAAAATTTTCTTTATCAACATTCTATTACACAATATTCATTCTTCAATTCATGAATCCTAACATTTGAGGAAAAGTAAGATTCAAATAAACTAAGAAGGTTTTCAATTTGAAATACATCTTAGAAACTTGCAATTTCAACTATCACTAAAAACATGTAATAAATGGTGTGCATTTACTAGTTGTTAATGAGGAGGGATTTCAATCCAAAAAGTTAAAGAGAGGATCATCAAGGAAGAGGCTTTACAAGACCTCATAGGGCTTAATAAAATATAGGTTATTCTAGCTTCCATTTCATTAATTAGTAAGTGTTTGTAAGAAGTATGTGCTATGTCTAGTGTATGTTGAAATCATGATATGATGTCTTACACTTGCACTTTTGTATGAAGAATAGCTACAATTGTGAATTTACTTGCCTTGTTAAGCCACATGAATGTTGTCTATTTTCATTAAATAAAATCTTATTTATCCAAACCAATCCATGGTTCTATACGTATATTCTATTGTAGGCATTATTTATCACTAACACTTTTAAGAAATGAGTGCATGTGTAGGTTGAAATACACACTATGTATTTCAACCTATAGTTTTCTTCATCAATATTTAGTTACACAATATTCATTTTTCCAATGTACAAATATCAACATCCGAGATAGAGAAAAATACAAATCAAGAAGGTCTAAAATTTGAAATACATCTTAGTGATGATTTAATTTGAAAATTAATTTGCATATTTAATTTTTGAATTATTTAAAAATGGGTTGTTTATAGAAAGGATTGCAATTAATTTGCAACTTAAGTGTCACTAACACTTGTAACAAATTGGTGCACTCTCTAGTTGGAATACACACTATGTATTTCAACATGCAATTTTCGTCATCAACATTAAATTAAGTTTCTTCGTCGATTGTGAAATTTAATAAAACATACTATGTTATGCATTGATAACTCATACTATTTAGTTTTTATATTTCTCTCTTCTTAAATGGGAGAGGACCCCTTAAACTAAACCCTTGTATCTCTAATTAAAATTATAAAAATTATTAAATAATGTATAATATCTATATTATCATTTTTTTATGATTAAGTGTTACCAGTGGGGGTAGCCCCTTTGTGCTATATAAAGAATAAAAATAATAATAAATCACAATCCTAAAGGGCTGGGCATTTCCAGTGAAACTCTTTTTGCAAGGCTAGGCCATCTCTCCTTAGCTGAGTCAATAACAAAACAGGCAGACTAGGTCACTCAAAAATTGACCAAGAGATCTGTTCCACAATTGGCTTCTCTGAAAACTTGGTTCATTCTGAAGTCTTGAATGGAGTCTAGATACTCCTGAATGGCTATAAGACCAAGTTGTAGTTCCCAGCGAGAGATGGAATTTTCTTGACTGGTTCAATGCAAATTTGAGAGTCCCCCTCTATGTCAATGTGGCAATGACCCTACTGTGAGAAAATTTCCAGGCCAACTTTTAATGCCTCAAACTCTACCATGTTATCTGTTGACCAAGGTATGCTTACTGAGAGTGCCCATACCAGCTAGCTGCCATTGTCCCTCAATAGACACCCTACAACAGCTGCCTCGGGGTTGCCTTTTGAGGCACTATCAAAGTTTAGCTTTAGGTGGCCTCTTTGCGAGGCAAACATTTAATGTGCTTCCTTCTCTCTTTCTTGGAAGTTGCCAGGGCGAAGCCTATAAGGATCTTTAGTGAAGGTAATTTCTTCATCAAAGAGTCATCCCAATTAGAGAATGCAAGATTCAATATTTTCTTGGCTACCACTATAGTGCCCCCTCGTTGTTGACTTGTAATAGTGGTAGTTCGGCATTGTTCTTTGTCAGTCAGAGATAGTTGTTAGTCGTTCATTGCATTGATACAATTCTGAGACATTTGATTAGTAGGTTATGATTTATGTTTATTTTGATCTTGATGAACTATATTTGATTAATATAATTAGACATGAGTTATGAGTTGTGATGGCATTATTATTATCCCAGTTATGATGCGAATTAATATCATCATGTGTCATTTGATTTGTCAGTATTTGAATTCTGATAATAGTTGTTATGATATTGTTTCAAGAGCAGAGATGGTGTAGTACTACTCTCTTCGAGCACCCTATTACACTGTGATTCTCTGACTCTCTATGTGTGTTGACATATATGTGTTTGATTGTATACAACCAATTGCTCGGATGCAGGTTGCAGGTATTGAACCTCAACTCCACCTAATATAGCAGGTTTGAGCGGGTTCTTACACTAATGGGTATCAGTGATGGGAGATAACGTGAGGTCTATTCCACTAGGTCAGTCCTTGTTCTCAGTTGTGGTCTCGAGTCATGTTGTGACACTTGGTCCTAGCCTTATATGTTGGTAATCTTGTGTTGTGATGTATAATCGAGTTGTGTGAAGAATGTTCATGTGTGGTTGGATAATACTTTAATGATTAATTAACTAATAATACTTCTATTATGTTGGTTAGATAATAATTGATTTAGCCTAAAACCTTGTTTGACATCTTGGTTAAAATTTATAATAGTCTAGAATTAAATTATTTATGATTCCAAAGTAATCATGTCATAATTGGAGTTCGAATAATGATTAAATATTTTGTTCAAAATAATTGATTGTGAAATAAATGCCTTGAGTTGTCGAATATGAATTCTCTGATTTGTGGAATCTTTATTATTAGTAAAATTTTAAATTTCTAGAGGATTGGGTTGTTGGGTAACGGATGCATGTATACATTCATTTCTTTTGGAACTGAACCATTTTTATATGGAAAAAATTGTACTCTGAAGGGGAGAAGAAAGGAGCAGGCTACAGGAATCAAGGAGAAAACTATCGGATTTGAAGATTTGAGATTTGGTTTTCGGGTATGTCTATTTGTTTCTCTGTATAGATAAAATTTGTCTCTGGTGGTGCTTGAGTGTTTGGAAATTAAATGTGGTTGCATGATAATTGAATGTGGGATTCTTAAAATTGCTTCTTCTATGAATGAATTTACCCGACACCATTTGAACTTATCCCTTATATCTTTAATCCTTATATTCAGCCTTGCCATTTAGTTTGCTTCTATTCAAGACATATTCTCTCAAACCTAGTTATGTGATCTAGGTAACAATCCATTTGGTTTATGCCTTTCCAGTTCTGACTGGTACAAATCAACTTCCATTGCTATTCATTTCATCTCTGTGAATGATTAATTGTGCAACAAGAATTCATCAACTTTTAGCAACTATTTTTCCCCAAAATTTTATGTATTCTTACCTTTGGACGTATGTTTCCTGAGTCATTTGTTCCAATTCCAGCTTATTCCTCACCAGAGATGGTCCCTATTGTAACATCTTGTTAGATATTTGTGATGCTAGGAATATATATTCACAGATTCATTTTGAGCCCTAGCAGAAGATGACATCAGCTGTCTCTAACTAGGCCAAATGACTGTGGAATGGTATTAGGCCTATAGGATCAATCGACTAATGAGCTTATGAAATTATTCATAGTCAAATAAAGTTCTCTATCCATAACCACAATTGATCTAAAAGAAATTACAATGAGGAGCCTTCCGATTTGTGAAACACACTCCCTTATCAACACTGATAGACTTATACTGAAAGCTTGACCTTATCTAAACTACTCGGAAAGACTCTAGGATATGTCCAAGTATTTCTGGAAGGGGGTCTTAACTAACAATGGATGGGGATATGTGATGATGTGCTACTGCAAAAATCTTGAATGTGATATTGGCTTTGGGCATGAAGAAGTTAAAACACTCATTAGAATATGGTGCCACCTTGTATATTTATGCCATTGCGTTCTCCCCTAAGCCAAGTGCCCCATTCTTTCAAACTAGCTCTCCTTTCACATCACCTTATGGTCTTCTAGTTTTGAAGTTGGATCTTAAACTTGTTAAGACATCTCCTCTACAACTATCTTCATCTTAGCTGATCTTAATTTGACTCATAGTTGAACCCTAGTGTTGTCCCTTGTGTGCCATTACCTAGCTTCTGAATCTAACCTCTTTCGCCCATTTCATTCTGGTTCAGGGTTGCAAACATAATCATGCTTAAAATCTCAGACTGGAACCTTTCATATATTTTGAACTAATTCAATTTAGATTTTAGTTTTTATTGAAATAGAATCTATCAATTTCTTTAATCATGCCAAGTTCCCTTCATTTGGCGTCACCTGTCTAGTAAAGGGCATCCTTTCTAGATCTCTATAGTTACCAAACTAGAAACTTTTAGTTCTAGTAATGGTTAGAGAGATGCTCGCTGCTGAGTTTAGTATGTTTCTTAAGTGACTGAGGAATCATCTTACCTTAGGAAGAAATGGCATAGATTTCAATGAAACCATAGGTAGAGAAAATTCGAATAGGATTTAGTTAGATCAGTTTGCATTATTATTTTCAATTGGTGGTTAGTGAGAAGGGTAGTTGTGCAGGAAGAGAATATTAGTTTCTTATCATTGCATGATCTATGTATAATTGTGTTGATAGAAATTTATATATGAGAGTTGGCAATCCCCTCAAATAGGAATTAGATCTGTATTTGTAGTTAGTGACATGTTTTATATTGTTATAGTTATTTCTTTATTTGAAATTGTAGTTTGTGGGATGTTAATGGGGTATGGTGTGGTTAGCAAAATGTATTTTATGTTTGTAGTTGTTTCACTATGAATTATAGTTGGAAAGTTTCCTTTTGAAACTCTTGTTTGGATGATAGCAAATTCTTTTTGAGAAGTTTGTAAGTTTGGGTAACTCATTGTTATGGATTTAGAGCTATTTTCATTTAGACCTCACTTTTGTATTTGGTTAATATTATTTTGTTAGATATGTTGTAGGTGATAAATTTGTCTAGCCTTGCATTGTATTATTTTGTTAAGCAAATAAATAATAATTTAGTGAATTGCATTATAATGTTTTAGTAACAAAGAAAATATTTGTCTAAACTTGAAATAAATATTATTTGAGATAAATTAATTCCTTCCTGTATACTGAGAAGTTAAAGGATATATATATAAATATGTTAGATTTCTTCTATTGTATGGATTCGTAATCTTGTAGAATTAACATTAATTTATGATGTTGTTTTAGAATATACCAGTTGGTTATATGAAATATTGAGTATGCTCAGTAATTGTAATTTGGTTCATACTATCATAGGATACCTTGTTTTTAGTAAATATATCTTAAGTTAGAGATTTTGTGTTTATCGAGTTATAATACTAGATTTCTGTAGTGATGTCCATGTAAATGATATAGTTTATGTTAAATCATTTCCTTACGTTGAAAGTAAAAGCCTTGTTATGAAAGTCAGTTTATATCATCCTTTAAGGGTTATGTCAAGTTGTTTTCAAATATGGTTTTATTGGAAAATTCATTATTGGGAGTAATGATGTCTTTGGGTAGAATTTTCCATGATATATTATTGTAGTAGATAAATATTATGATAGAAATTGTAGAGGGATTTGAATTATTATTTCTAGTTCATGGGGTAATAATAGTGTATTGTTTTCCTTGTTGAATTTTTAATTTGCTAGTCATGCCGGTAATATTCCATTTTGTGCTTCATAAATGGTGGATATCATTGTATATGTTGTTTTACTTCCTTTTAGAGGCTTTGAGCTGATTGTTAGTTTTTACCATCTATTGTTGTTGATGTCGTGAACTGGTTCCAAAGTGTAGTGAGCAAGATGATGAAAAGTTTTATAGCTAGAATATTTATATTTGTTATTGAGTCTATCTGAAATAGTAATGGTTAAATTTTAGATGAAGGAGTTATGCTTGGACAAGAGGTCTATTTGTATTTGTAGATAGTAAGATATTTTAGGTTATTATAGTTGTTTCTTCATTAGAAATAAATGTTGTAGCGAATAGATTGTGTTATAATTGTTAATGTTGTGGACTTGAATGTTCTTTTTAATTGTGGTTAATTCTCAAAAGTTGTTTTCATGATTGAATCCAGGAGTGCATCAAATATCTTATGTTTGTTTATCCTTCTAATCCAGAGTTATTTGCTTGTAATGGATCTTGGTGATCACCTTGGGTGGAGTTTATGTCTATGTGTTGGTTTGTTGGGAAGTAGGAATCCTATGAGATGCCATGGCCACTTGTTGTCAATGTGGAAGCATTGCCCTTGTCGGATAATGGTTACTCGATCTTTGGTTTGTACCTAACTCCAAAGGTGAGGTGTCTTGATCTTTGGTTCAGATAGTGACATGTCAATGTAATGGGATATCTAGATTTTCGTACCTTGTAATGAATGGGGAATGGTCTCTTGGGTGCAGTATTTGGTTCTAGTTGGTATTGCTTCAATTTGAAGAGATTATAAGGACTTATTGTTGTGGCCTAGTGAATGTCGTAAGTTATGGTTCAGATGTGATTGGTGACTTTTACCAGTATGTTGTGGTATGTTTGATTGATCAAAGAATGCTAAGGGAGTGGCTTTCATGGTGGGGCCGATGCCTAGTGAGAGGCCACCTGGGTAACCCCATGGAAGTTGTAAGCATGTGGAAACTTAATAACTTAATCAAGAGGGTTGGGATATTAAAACACTTAACAAGATAAGTAAGACACCTCCCCCATGCCTTGAGTGCTCTCACAGGCTAAGGATGGGATGAGAAGGCCTGATTGGCAAGGTCGACCTCCTTGTCTCCATGAGAGGACCTGTCGGGTCCGCATGTGTCACCCTATGGGGCCTGTGCCTAGAGAGGGGCTGCCTGGATAACCATAGATGGGGGCCAGCTTCTAGTGATTGATAGCCTGGGTAACCCATGCTAGGACAATGCGATGACACTCTCCTTATGCAGTTTAGTTGTTTCTTATTGGTTGTGCCTCTGGAGTGTTGCCTTGTCTTGTGCAGCTTTGTTGGTATAGCCAGTTGTGTCAAGTCTTCTACCATTTGGTTATTGTTGATGTTGTACCTTGGCTTAGTGGAATCCTCATTTTTATCTCCTAGCTCAGAGGAGTGGACCTCAGGGCTCCACATGGTTGGGTGGCAGAGCTATCCATTGGTCATCTTGGAGATTTGGTTCGAGTCCTGTCCAGTTGTGCTCCAGTTCCCGATTGCCTTCCATCTTCAGAGCTGTTGTATACTTTCAGATGTATTCATTTGTAAACCAATGTGATCAGTCTTGTAATCTTGTATTGTAACTTTGTACATTATCTATCTTGCTAATGTAAAAGTGGATCTTACTTGTAGTAGCTGTATAATGTATATATCACTTGTGTTGTTTTAATTTTCTATTCACTGATGCAATTATGTTTCCCTAGAGGAGTTGGATGTGCACTTTTCTTTATGTTGTGTATTATGACATCTTGGTTCTATTTTTGCATTTACTTGCTTCAAAAAAAAATTATTTCTAGAATTTTGCTCTTGTTAGTCTAACTCTCTCTATGGTTGCATGACGGGGCATTACATTTAATGTGCTTCCTTCTCTCTTTCTTGGAAGTTGCCAGGGCGAAGCCTGTAAGGGTCTTTAGTGAAGGTAATTTCTTCATCAGAGAGTCATCCCAATTGGAGAATGTGAGATTCAGTATTTTCTTGGCTACCACCATCATACATTCACAGATCCCCCTTTTGATTCCTTCCAACACTCTTGTTCTAGAGAGATATATCTGTCTTGAAAAATCTGATGATTTCTTTCCTTCCAAAGGTGCCATAATACGATGGATGGAATATCTATATTATCATTAATACTTAAATACAGCTATGTTTCTTCTTAAATAAAATATATTATTTAAAAATTCACTTTTATTGATTCTAATAAATTGCATAATTTTTAATAATTTATAGTTTTTTAATATCTTTAAATTTTTTTTACTAATTTGAACATAAATTGTGTTTTTGTGATAATTTATAATTTTTAAAAAATATAAATGACATAGTTGAATATTGATGAAGAAAATTATAGGTTGAAATACATAGTGTGTATTTGTACTAGAGAGTGAACCCATTTATTATGTGTTAGTGACACTTAAAATTGTAAATTAATTGTATTCCCTACTATAAACAACTTATTTTTAAAATATGTCAAAAAAAATAATATGAAAAATTAATTTTCAAATTAAACTCTCACTAACACTTGTAATAAATATCTAATATGTCCTTCGAATTTCATACTTTCTTAATTGATTTAGTTTTTTCTCTATCTCAAATCTTAGGATTTGTACATTAGGAAAACAAATATTGTCTAATTGAATTTTAATGAGGATAATTTCAAGTTGAAATACACAATGCATATTTTAACCTACAGATGCACCCATTTCTTACAGGTGTTAGTGACAACTTATATTGTAAATTAATTGTATTCCCTACAGAAACAACACATTTTAAATAATTTGTAAATTAAATTGTCACTAACACTTGTAATTTAAATTTCTAATACATCTTTAAAATTTTAGAACTTCTTAGTTGATTTGTATTTTATTTTGTCTCAAATGTTAGGAATCGTATATTGGCAAAATGAATATTGCATAATAGAATGTTGATGAAGAAAATTGTAGTTTGAAATACATAATGTGCATTTCAACATGCACATGCACCCATAATTTAAATTGTAAATTAATTGCATTTCTTACCAGCCAAATTAGGGAGCAATGATGGCAGCTTCAAGATTGAGATGGGCATAGAGCTAGCATCTCCTGATACATATTATTAAATATAGGGCAATGCATCTCTCTCTCCCACAATAATTTGTACATAAAAATAATGATAATAATTTGTAAACAAAATTACATATTAAAATACACACTGTGTTTTTGAACATGCAATTCACAAGGTTCTCAAACCCAGTTATAGCACAATCCTCTTCACAACTATAACATTTTCTATCATGTTAGGATACATTCAAAGGACCTAGTGGTAGAAGGGTTAGTTTAAGACAATGACAAAGAGGTTATTCTATTAGTGGGTCACATAATAGTTCAAGAAAGTATAGGATGAGCCTCCTCCATGCCCAATATATCAATGAGAAAAGAGGAGTGCCCGTAAGAAAGGGCAAGATAAAGTGGCCTAATTTTGAAAAAATATCTAGATTACATTCAAATCATAAGCTAGACAAGTGTAGGTTGAAATACATATTGTGTTTTTTAACTTGCAATTTTATAACTAACATTCAATTACATAATATTCATTTTCCCAAGTATGAATCCCAAAACTTATAAGCTTCTTAGGTCATTTATAATTTTTTTGTTTCAAATCTATTTATCTTTTTTTATTTATTTCATTATTTTTTGTCTTTCCAATGTAATAATTCTTTAAGTATTTAAACCTCCATATATTTAATTCATTATTTATAAGATATCTTTCAAATTTATGACCTTCTTAGGTGATTCATATTTTGTTGTTTTCAAAATTTTAATATCTATACATTAATAAATTGAATGTTGTTGAGGAAAGTTACAAGTTGAAAACCACAATGTGTGTTTCAACCTACACATGTGTATTTCAAATATCACATATCTAGTTCATTGTTAAAATGATTTTTTTGATTGTGTGCATGCAAATGAAGAACCTGAAGAAATTTGTTGTGAAATGCCAAATTTTTTAGGAGGCATTTTTTAGGGCTAACACTCATCTCTACATGGCATCCACATAAATTTCTAAGAATTATTTCAAATTTTAGACCTTCACATGTTTAATTCATGATTTGTAGTCTTTCAAAGTTATGGTTTTCTTAGTTGATTCATATATTGATTCATAATATGTTGAAGAAAATTATAGGTTTACATACATAGTGTGTATTTCAACTTGAGAGTGCACCCATTTGTAAAAATAGTTTTTGATGCTTTAAATTAAAAATTAATTGCACTCAATACTATAAAAAATTCATATCTTAAATAATAATTTCAATATTCATGAAGAAAATTATAGGTAAAAATACACAATATGCATTTCAACTAGACAGTACACCCATTTTTCTTAGTGTAAATTAAGATCACTTAGGTATGACTATTTAGTTGTGCTCGTTAATTGGACAGATGCTAAAATTAGGTGTTCTTGTGCTTTAATTAGCACGTCTATGTTTAGAATAGGTGTCTAGGGTCACTTATCTTGAGTTAAGTAGTTGCATGCCTATCTTTAGGCCACTACTATTCTCAAGCTTGTTTTCGTATTTCTGGTACATCTATTCTTAGAGATTGGATTCCTATATGTACTTGATCATTGAGCTAATTCATTATCTAGTTTTACTTTGCATATTGCTTGTGTCTTTGATAGTGTTGATTGTGCGATTGTTGATCTCTTGTGACTCGTTCTGGTAATCACAATCTTCAATGGCATTTCTTGGTTTCTCCATGGCATCAGAGTGGGATTGTGTGGATGTTTGTTCAAATTATGTGAGATCTTGATAGTTTTGTTGAAGGATGAAATTCAAGGAGGTTGTAGGATCCCTCTTGTATTTCTCCTTGCAGTGATTGAAGGTGGTCATTAAGGTCATTAATTTCACTTGAGATTTAATCTCACATAGAAAAGCTTAAAGGAGCTTTGCTTTCTTGTAGAAGAGTTTTTTTGGATTAAGCTAATTTTAGCCTCCAGCCTCTAATTGTGGAGGTACTTTTTAGAAATTGTTAGTGTCAAATTTAACCAAATACTTGCAAAAGGCAACTTTAGAGTGCCAAAATTGAAGTGAGTTTGTAAAAAGACTAAGTATTACGATACAATTTTAACTCGCTTAGACCTAACACGTTGCATGATAAAGTGCCAAATTCAGGGGGGAATCCAATTTTGTATCAAGAGTAGTAGTCTTTGTGTTGTGTCTTGTACACTTCCACACTTTCTTCCACATTTTTAGTTTGGGGAATTACATAGTATTTTGTAATTAATGAACTTAGATAAAGTTTCAAATTTTGGGGGGTTCATCATGGATTCTGGTATTTATTTCCATCCTTATGTAGTTAGGCTAACCTTAGATAACTATTTATCCTGGAAACAAGGGATAAAGAATCACGGTCTTGAATAGGTCTTATCATTTCTACTAATATTTTACATTATATAGAGCATACTGAGTGCCCTTTCACTGCTTGGACCATCATCCAAGAGTTGTATGGAGATCTTAAAAGTAATATTTCTATGGATAACTAGGCTTTTGTGGATGATATTGATATTTTTGTTTCCCCTTCATGTATGTACACATCCTCATGGGATGATCAGTCTATTTGGTTGACATATATTGATACGCCATCTATATTGGAGGACATTTCATATCATATAGTACCTATTGCTACTTCAGAGTCCATTGTTCCTTCTTCAAGAGCTTTGAGTGATTCTCTACAACAGGGTCATTTATGTCTTCTAGATTCACCTTATTCAAACACACTTCTGCTAGACATCTCTTGGTTGTTTGTACAGTCTCACATATCAAATCTTGATGACACCTTGGAGGATCTCATCTTGTTGTTTGATGATAGTATACATACACCTACTATTACTATAGAGTTTAGTTAGGCTTCACCGAGGAGTTCCAATGAGTCTTTGCAGGACATCTCGTGGGATGCTCAACCTACAAGAAAATGAGTATTGCAAACAATGGACAATTGAAAAGAAAAATATGAGATGATGAACTAGCTTACAAGATGTAGTACATATAGTGCATAATCAACTAAGAATAGTCAAGCCAATAATAGGAAAAGCTCACTAAGAATAGTGGTGCTCCAAGAATAGGAAAAAAATAACCACTTAACTTAGACAAAGCTAATCTAGGCATGCCAAGTATAGCTCAAATCTAAACATAGAATCCTAAATATTCACTCCTAAGAAATCTTAATATACACCAACACCCCCCTCTTAAGCATATATTAGGTGGGCTAAATTCATATCGTAATTAATAATTTTAATGTTTATGAAGAAAATTATAGGTCAAAATATACAATGTGTATTTCAACTAGACAGCGCACCCATTTCTAACCAGTTTTTTTGACACTTTAAATTGTAAATTAATTGCATTACCTACCATAAATAAAACATATTTGAAGTAATTCAAAATTTTAAGATGAAAAATTATTTTTCCAAATTAAACTATCACTAGCATTGGTAATAAATTTCTAAGATGTCTTCCAAATTTTAAACCTTCTTAGTTGATTATATTTTGATATGTCTCATGTCTTAGGATTTGAATATTGGAAAAATCAAGGCTGTGTAATTGAATGTTGATAAAGAAAATTACAAGTGGAAATACATAGTGTGTATTTGAACTAAAGAACTTGAACTCATTTGCAATTTTATTTCTAATTTTTATTATGTTCATATGAGTTTTATTTTCTTGGGTTATGTTATTTCATTATATTGCATTTATATCATAACCTTAGGTGGTATGTGTAGCACAAGATGTAGACTCTAATGACCTACATGTTTCTCTAGGTGTGGATGTTTGAGTGTATTACAGTGACATGGTCAATAGGGTATCCCATCATGATAGGAGTAGATGAGCTTCAATCCCATGCATATGATATGTGGAGGTAGTTCCAATTTGAATACTTGTTATTTTAGTCAGACTTTTGATTGACTACCAAAATATAGTCATTCATGTCATTGCACATAACATTCTACAAAGGATATTTTAATTTAATGTTTTCCATTTAGAAGGGGCATTAGTACACAAATCCCCTAAAAAATTGCATGAGATCCAACCATAGACAAGGAACAAGGACTAATGTTAGAAAATATCACAAATTATAAATGACCTAAGAAGGTTAGAAATTTAAAGAACATCTTACAAATTTAGCCTATGATTTGTAAGATGTCTTTCAAGTTGAATTTTCCAACCTCTAGTTTTCAAATTTGAATGATTCATAAATGCCTTTCAAATTACAAAATATTCAATTTTCCCAATGTATGAATCCCAACATTTTAAGTACAATATATTTTTAAATATCTTTCATATGTTTTCATTATTAAATTACAACAATATTCATTTTCCCAATTTGAAGGATTCATACATTGGGAAAATGAATATTGTCTAATTGTGTTTTTCAACCTATAATTTTTAAATTTTAATGATTTATAAATGTCTTTTAAATTTGTAAGATGTCTTCCAACTTAAGTTTTTCAACCTGTAATTTATGGATCCTAAATTTTTTAAAAAAAAATATGAGTCAATAAAATAGTCATAAATTTGAAAGACATCCTACACATCATGAATTAAATTATGGAGATTGAAATACACATTGTGTTTTCTAACTTACAATTTTCTTCACCAACATTCAATTACGTGATATTCCCTTTGCCACTGGATGAGTCTCAACATTTAAATAAACAAACAAAAATGAATTACCTATCAAGGTTAGAAATTTAAAAGGAATCTTACAAATCATGAACTAAATATGTGTAGGTTGAAATACAAATTATGTTTTCAAACTACATTTACTCAGGGAATCATAACAGTGGAAAGACAAATAATGAATGAAATAAAAAAGGTAAAAAAAAATGAAACACAATAAGTTATAAATGACCTAAGAAGGTTAGAAATTTGAACTATATCTTAGAAATTATAATCTAGATATGTGTAGGTTGAAATATACATTATATTTTTTAACCTACTATTTTTTTGATATTTTCTCAATGTATGAGTCCCAAAATTTCAAATACAATAAATTATGAATCAAATTGAGTCATAGATTTTAAAGACATCTTACAAATCACAAACATGTATAGATTGAAATACACATTGCATTTTTTAACTTGTAATTTTCATCACTAGAATTCATTTCCATAATATGCATTTTGTCAATGTATAAATCCCAAAATTTCAAATAAAAAAATTTTGAATCACAAAAGAAGTTCATAAATTTGGAAAATATCTTAGAAATCATGAACTAAATATTTATAGGTTGAAATACACATTGTGTTTTCAAACTACAATTTTCTTCAACATTCTATTACATAGTATTGGGAAGATAAATCTAATTTTGTGTATTAACTATAAAAAATAGGAATAAAAATTAAATTTATAAATTAAACTATCACTAACACTTGTAATAAATTTCTTAGATGCTTTTCGAATTTTAGACATTCTTAGTTGATTTGTATTTTTCTTTGTCTCAAATGCTAGGATTTGTATATTAGAAAAATGAATATTCTGTAATAGAATGTTGTTGAAACAAATTATAGGTTGAAATATATAGTATTTTAACTTCCATATGCACCCATTTCTTACAAGTCTTAATGATATTTTAAATTACAAATTAATTACATATCTTTTTATAAAAAACTCATTTTTAATCATTCAAAAATTTAATATGTAAATGAATTTATAAATTAAACATTCACTAACACCTGTAATAAATTTTAAAGATGTCTTTCAAATTCTAGACCTTCTTAGTTGATTTATATTTTCTCTATCTCAAATGTTAGCATTTGGCAAAATGAATATTCTATGAAAAAATAGTAGGTTGGAATTTTTAAACCTTCTTAATTGATTTGAATTTTCCTCTATCTCAAAATTTAGGATTAGCAAAACAAATGTTTAATAAAATGTTGATGAAGAAATTTGTAAGTTAAAATTTATGTTGTGTATTTCAATCTACATATGCACCCATTTCTTACAACTGTATATGATAGTTTAAGTTGCAAATTAATTGCATTCCTTTCTATAAACAATTGTTAGTGACACTTTAAATTACAAATTACTTTCATTACCTACCATAAATTACTTAGTTTTGAAATAAATAAAAAAATCAATGTGCAAATTAATTTTCAAATCAAACTATCATTTGTAATTTTTAAATTTCAAATCTTCAATATTAGGATCTGTATATTGGCAAAACAAAGATTGTCTATTTTAAAGTTGTAGAAGAAAATTACAAGGTCAAGAGTATGTTTTTCACCCAAAGAGTGCATCCATTTCTTACAAATGTTATGACTCAAATTAATTGCATTCCCTACCATAAACAACTCATTTAAATAGACAATTGAAAATTTTATTATGCAAATTAATTTGTAAATTAAACTATTATGAACACTTGTAATAAATTTCTAAGATATCTTTCAAATTTCAAAACTTCTTAATCCATTCATATTTACATTCACAAAATAAATATCTATTTAATGATTTTTTTTATTTATATTTATCATAAGAATGGTTAAAATAATCATCTTACAAACATATTTCCAAATAATAATCATAGGTCAAATATTTTGTTTCTATGGAAAAATTCCAAATTTACACTAATTTATTAAATATTTTCTTTGGCTTAATATTAAAATATATATTTATTTATTTTTGGTTTTGGTATACCCAGGTTTTTAGCCTGGTTCGGGCCTAGAGAGACCCTTACGAGGATCTCTTCCCATGGCTTTATCGCCTGAGACCACAACTAGAGGGTCTCTATCCCGAATGGGCATTATCACCCATGGGATCTCTTCCCATGGCTTTATCACTTGAGACCACAACTGGGGTCTCTGTCCCCCAATGGGCATTATCACCCGTGGGATCTCTTCCCATGGCTTTATCACCTAAGACCACAACTGGGGGGTCTCCATCCCTAATGGTCATTATCACCTAGGCATTAGCGTCATTAGTTCAAATCTGTGAGCTCAGTGAAGGCCCCAAAGCGCAAAATATTTATTTATTTAAATATACAATAAAATGAACAATATTATTATCAAATAATTAAATATAATACATAATTTAATATTAAATTTATATATTATAATCATCAAAACTTTAAAATATATATTAATACTTACAAATGAAAGTATAAAAGTATATAAGATATACAATTTAAATAATAACAAAAACAAATATTCATATAGAAAAATCAACTACATATTATTATTTTGTACTTTTGTCATTTTGATTTTGTTTATAATTTTTTAAATAAATTTCTTATTTAAAAAAATAATTATATACTTTGTCCATTTTCCCACAAAGAAAAATACAAATCTTAAATTTTTAAATTTTATAAATATTTGTTTTAATATATTTAATAGTAGAGTTTTTTTAAAAGTAAATTTTGAATGTCATATAATTGCTTGAGCATTTGAAACCTTTTTATTGCCAAAATCATTTCATGATTAAGATCTTGTTCGTTCTAGATTAAATAGGGGAAAAAGATGATGACAAGAGGAAAAGAACTTAAACATGAGTATCTGCGTGTGAAATGGACAATTAAATGAGTTTAGTGTTGAGAAGTCATGCAATGGCGGTATTCATTTTCAACGGGCTTTTATTCAAATTGGAATTTGATTCAAAAGAAACCAATAAAAGACTGAAATCATATTTACATTTACAAAATTAATATCTATTTATTGATTTGTTTTATTTATATTTATCATAATGATGGTTAAAATAATCATTTTGCAAATATATTTCCAAATAATAATCATAAGTTAAATATTTTGTTTCTAATGAAAAATCTCAAATTTACACTAATTGATTAAATATTTTCTTTGGATTAATACTAGTATAGCTCACCTCAAATCCTACAATTTGATATGTTCATTCTACATGTGGAAAAAAATTAAGGAGGCAATATAAATAGATTTCTAAATTAGAATCTTATAAGTTTACATAGAAATTCTAAAATCTTTCAGCTCCCATCCATGTCGTCATTAAAATATTTATTTATTTAAATATATAATAAAATGAATATATTATTATCAAATAATTAAATATAATACATAATTTAATATTAAATTTATATATTATAATCATCAAAATTTTAAAATATATTTTAATACTTACAAATGAAAGTATATAAGATTTACTATTTGAGTACTAACAAAAACAAATATTTAAATAGAAAAATCAACTACATATTATTATTTTGTATTCTTGTCATTTTGGTTTCCTTTATAATTTTTTAAATAAATCTTTTATTTAAAAAATAACTATATACTTTTGTGTATTTTTCACAAAGAAAATTACAAATCTTAAAATTTTAAATTTTGTAAATATTTATTTTAATATATTTAGTAGTAAAGTTTTTTAAAAGTAAATTTTGAATGTGATATAAATGCTTTAAAATTTGAATTTTTTTATTGCGAAAATCATTTCATTATAACCCTAAGATCTTGTTCGTTTCATTTACTAGATTGAATAGAGAAAAAAGACAATGACAAGAAGAAAAGAACTTAAACATGTGAGTATGCGTGTGAAATGGACAATTAAATGAGTTTATGTTGAGAAGTCATGTAATGGTGGTATTCATTTTCAATGGGCTTTTATTCAAATTGGAATTTGATTGAAAAGAAACCAATAAAAAACTCAAATCATTTCTACAAATTGTAATGAAATGGTTTTTAATCAATAACTTTACCTGGACTGTATGCAGTCTGACAAATTGATTCATGGCTAGAATCCTGACATTATGAGATTTGCAGCATGAGAATTTCTACTCTGTAGATTTCCTAATTTATGAATGCAAAAGACGGCATTGATAATACAATTTTATTGGCAATGTAGTATAAATGTTCTAGGAAGGGGCAGGTGCAAATGCTGCAGCAAGGGATAATATCAAGACCTCCCCTAAATATAGAGTTATTCTTGGACGAGAAAACCCATTATAGCTCATTCATTCAAGCTTCCGTAATATCGAGGCCATCCCTCGTTGAGGTGCTTACTTTGCCCCCTCTCTCAGAAAGAAAAATGTAGTAATGTATAAATAACACTTGAGCTTATGTAATGCTCAGCCTGCTTTTCTTCAACTCTCTATGAGTGGGTTGATTGGGCGGCAAATTAAAAAAAAAAAATGAACTTCGGCGGGAAAATGTCCCGCCACTCCGCTTGGGATCCTCTGTCATAATGGTATGGGCATGTGTGGAATGGTAACATGATGGTTATGCCGATAAGGATGTCAAGGGGAGGTATATGGAAACAGGAACATAAATGAAAAAATCTAAGACAAAAGACAAACATTAAAAGTCAAAGTGACACAGATGCAAATTTCGACAACTCACCTGTTGTTTACGCTTAAGTTTTATGGACTGTACCGACTCACACTATTTGATTTATCCGTGCAAATTGACAATCAGATGTTTGATTGTAATTCTCAAAATTAATTCTTATTCAAAAATTTCTTGATAATTATGAATAAATGTCAAAATCAAAGCATGTTTTTCTTCGTAACCACCCCCACTACTTAATTTATCTATGCAAATTGAAAATCAGGTACATTTGACTGTAATTTTAAAAATTAACTCTTAATTCAAAAGTTTCAGTTAGAAACAAATGTCTAAATCAAAGCATGTTTTACTTCATACCCACCTCCACTACTTGATTTATCTATGCAAATTGGAAATCAAATACATTAAATTTGAAAATTAGTTATAACTCAAAAATTATCAGACGATTACAAACAAATGTCAAAATCAAAGCATGTTATTCTCCTTACCTACCCCCACTACTTGATTTTTCTATGCAAATTGAAAATCAAATATTTGATTGTAATTTTGAAAATTAACTCTAACTCAAATATTTCTTGACAATCACGAACAAATGTCATATTCAAAGCATACTTTTCTTCATACCTACTCCCACTACTTGATTTACCTATGCAAACTGAAAATCAGATATTTGATTATAATTTTGAAAATTTACTATAACTCAAAAATTTCCTAATAATTACAAACAAATGTCAAAATTAAAGCATGTTTTCTTGATACCCACCCCCACTACTTGATTTATCTATGCAAATTGAAACTCAAATAGTTGATTATAATATTGAAAATTAACTCTAACTCAAATATTTCTTGACAATTACAAACAAATGTCAAACTCAAAGCGTACGTTTCTTCATACCCACTCCCACTACTTGATTTATCTATGCAAATTGAAATCAAATATTTGATTGTAATTTTGACAATTATCTCCTAACTAAAAATTCCTTCACAATTACAAACAAATGTAAAAATCAAAGCATGCTTTCTTCATACTCACCCCTACTACTTAATTTATCTATGCAAATTTAAAATCAAATATTTGATCATAATTTTGAAAATTAACTCTAACTTGAAAATTTCTTAGCAATTATGAACAAATGTCAAATTTAAACCATACTTTTCTTCATATCCACTCCCACTACTTGATTTATCTATCCAAATCAAAAATCAGATATATGATTGTAATTTGAAAATTAACTCTAACTCATCTTTTTTACAATTACAAACAAATGTCAAAATTAAAGAATGCTTTTCTTCATACCCACCTTAACTACTTGTTTTATCTATGTAAATTAAAAGTCTTCCTTCTTTTAGCATTGCTTTTGCTCCATAGTTATGTTTGGGCCTGGCCCTTTGTGATTTTGTCTCTATTTTTGGACTTTGTCTCATTTAGACTTTGTGGGTGTGCCTCTCTACCACCCTTCTTGTCTTTTTGTGAATATTGTATATTTATTTTTTAATTTATAACATGTAATATAGGACTTTTTCATTAAAAAAATCATGTATTTGATTGTAGTTTTTAAAATTAACTCTAACTCAAAATTTTCTTGACAATTATGAACAAATGTCAAATTCAAAGCATACCTTTCTTCATACCTACTCCCACTACTTAATCTATCTATGCAAATTCAAAATTAGATATTTGATTGTAATTTTGAAAATTAACTCTAACTCAAAAATTTCTTGACAATTACAAACAAATGTCAAAATTAAAGCATGTTTTTCTTCATACCCACCCCCACTACTTGATTTATCTATGCAAATTGAAAATCATGTATTTGACTGTAATTTTGAAACTTAACTCTAACTCAAAAATTTCTTGACAATTACAAACAAATGTCAAATTCAAAGCATACTTTTCTTTATACCCAGTCCAACTACATGATTTATCTATACAAATTCAAAATCAAATATTTGATTGTAATTGAAAACTAACTCCAACTCAAAAATTTCTTGACAATTATGAACAAATGTCAAAATCAAAGCATGTTTTTCTTCAAACCCACTTCCAGTATTGAAAATTAGATAATTTATTGTAGTTTTGAAAATTAACCCTAACTTAAAATTTTCTTGACAATTATGAACAAATGTCAAATTCAAAGCATGTTTTTCTTCATACCACTCCCACTACTCGATTTATTTATTTTAAAATTTTTGTAGTCAACTTGACCTAACACCAAAATCTTGAAGTCGCTAAATAGATGAACATTCTTTAGAACAACCTAACTTCCAAGAAATTATTTAGTGCTACCATATAAGTGATAGCAATAATTAGAGCCAAAATAAGATGGGATAATTTCACCTACACACTTGGCCATTATTACAATTGGCTTGACCATTTCTTTTATTATCTACATACATGATCTCTCATTGAACCTAAATTCATTTGAATTCTAAGGATTTGGATTCAATTTGTGTATCTTTTGTTCCTTAACTTAGGTCATTTCTGTAAGTGAAGATCTACACTTGATTAAAAACTATAATTGTAATTTTGACCCCAAAATTTTTAAATTCAAATTTAAAAATGGGCCCAAGCTGACCCCAAATGGATGGTGACATTGGATCCATGAGATGATATAGTTGGGATTCACCTAAAAAATAATAGTGCACACTTCTATGAGTAGAGGTTAGTTTACGAGTAAAAGTTCAAAGTCGTGTCACACTTTGGGCCAACTTATCAACATAGAAAAATTTAAGTATTTCCAACTAAAAGTCAATTTTCGTGAAACTTATGTTCTATCTCGATTCATTCTAGCTTAATTAGATCTAGGCCACAACTTTTCCAATTGGAACCACCCACTAAAAACATATGTAGCATCACTTTTAGGCTCATTTACGAAAAAAATAAATTATTTGAAATATTTGATGTTCTAACAACTCCTACTCATGCAAATAATCATTTGAAAAGAATCTAAAAATACCCATTTGTAGATCTATAAGTCTACTTTGTAAAAATATAAAATTTTAAACATTTCAATTAGAGTGTATATTTTATTTTTTATTTCCTCTAAAAGTAGGTCATCAGTACCAAAATCTGGTGTTGAATGTCCTCTCAAGAAAAAAATATTAATGTTTATCAAAAAAATATGAAAAAAATATGATGTACTAGAGGAGAGATTCCTTGCCATGATGATATAATGTTTTTCCTATTTTGGATAAATAATCAAGACAAAAGTTGGTGTCTCATCAAAATAATTGTGTTTTCATTACACACAACTTCCAACATTTATTAAAATATATATATGTATCAAATTGGGCGAAAAAATAATCCATGAACTAAAGTTTTGCATTATGAATACACAAAAAAAAAAGAATAGAAGGAAAATAAATGAAATTTATTGTATAAAGTGTGATGTCACATTCAACCTTATTTTTTAACATTTTATCAGCAACTAAATTATAGTGTCAATTTTATAAAATACTAAATTTAAATATTTTTTTAACTTTTTTAAAATATAAACATAAAATACCCTAAAAAATATATATTTTATTAGTTTACATCATTTTAAAATTTAAAACATATACATCACTTTGCAGTAATTCAAGTTAAAGAGTTAGATCAATGCTGGTTGTTTCCATTATAAAAGTGTGACACAACTTTGAACTTCACCGTTACATATACCTATACAACTACTTTTCAATGTAAGGGGGTGTAGCATTCTCTACACTATGCCTAGTACCTTGGCAAAAACTAACACAAAATTTTATTTGTTTAACTAGTAGTTTATTTCACTAGGTTACTAATTAATTATAGAATTAATCATGTAAGATATGGTCAATTGTAGTCTCTAGTTAATTTCCCTACTCATTAAAGTATCATGCCTAATCACTACCAATAGTATAATATATACTCTAAGACACTACCTCTTAAAAATTCTATAAAATGTTTGGAAATTGACTATAAAGTATAATAACCTAGGTTATTATTTCATATTAAAAATCAAATTTTAGAGGATGACAATTTTTTTCTATGTACTTTTACTTTTCATTTAAGAGATTAATTTTTCCTATTAATATATAGATTTGTATGGTTATTCAATATCTAAATTTCCTATCAATGTATAACTTCTAAACATAGATTTTGAAATGGGGTGAGTACATAAAATAAAATAAAAACTAGCCCCTAATAAACTTGGGTGATTATAGCCCTAACTGTTATATAAAATATCGAATGACCTATGTCTATCTTAAATAATAATAAAACTTAAGTAAGATAATTTTATTATAGGATTAGGGAAATATATCGAATACAAGAAAATTGAACACTTTTGAAGAACCTAAAAAAGTTAAATCTAAGAGATAGAAATATCAAGAAAAGCCAAATAACTACTAATAATCATTAAAAAATTCTTAGACATGATTTTATTTATACTAGGTTTAAAAATTCAATTAGCTCTAACCTACCCATCGATTTTAATTTCTTAATTAAATTTACTTTATAATCTACTATAAAGAGCAAATCTTTAATATCAAATAAAGTTGATTTTAATTAAAAAATCCACATGCAAGGACTACTAAGTTTCTCCATTCCTATAAGTGACACATGGCATCATCTCTGACAATCTTTCAATTGAGTTTGCATTGTTGGCTCACTAGCTTTAGCGATAAGGGTTTAGTGGGGACCACTATTCACTTGTCATCTTCCACAAGTAGAAGATGGTTAATTGAGGCTACTTTATATGCAACTATAATCGTGAGATACATGCATGTAGGGAAGTGACATACAACATTATTTAATGCATCTAAATTAGTAAGGAGGTTTTTCAAAGTTGAGTAAAGGAGCAAGGTGCAATAGTGTAGGAATAAATACCAAAAAATCCAATGTCTACCTTTGCATGCTTAGTTGTGCCTAGATAATCCAATGTGAGACTTGTGATATTTCAAAAATTGGGTAACTACTTGGAGACATGGTTGACTATGACATGTGGATGAATATTTCCATCTTGTATTTGTTATACTACAAAAGAATACGATCAACCAACTCTATAGGGATGTAGTATAGCATGGAAGACAAATGTGGCAATCTCAAAATTACTTGTTCCTAATGAATTATCATAGACATATTACTCCTTAGAACCCATTTAAGGAATGAATCTTATGATTTACTTGACACTTGCAACATCTCTCATCCCTATTAGAGCTCATTAAAAAATCTTTCCACCCTTGATCATTAAGATTAAATCAACATTTAACCCTAGGAAATATAAAAAGTGAGAAGGCATCAAAACATAGGTAGCTCTACTCGACTACTATTAAAATGAATTATTTAGTTTTCATTGGATTCATTCATCAACCAAATCAAGACTCAAGGGTTTTGGACTCCAAGGGGAACTTGATATGATGCTTAGATGTGATAGTACTTTAGAATTTATCTCTCCCATGGTTTCAAGTCTATGACTAAAAAAATAACTCCATTGGGAGGCATAACAATAGGTGATGCAAGTGAGTGACACTTGCCATGATATCACATAATTAAACTAGCCATGTGGTAGACTCTCACACTATTGAGATAAGGTGATATTAACCTTGTAATCCTAATGCATATTCATGTGTCTCCAATACCTTGGGAATGGGTAGATGGATGCTTAAGCGATGATTGGGTGAATTATCTAATTATCATTTTCTCTAGGTTGACTTGGAATATTGGTTGGAATGGAATTGAATAAGGGACAGTGGCTACTTATGACAATGGTAGTTATAGATTGGTTTGAATGTATTTACACCACTTTCTCATTCCTAGGTTCTAGTTGAGAGAGTGGAGCATCTTGTCTTATGATTAGTGGGGTCTATAGGGTGTAGTCACTTGGAAATGGAACGCTATTTTTGGGGGTGTGTGTCATGGGAGTTATTGGTCAAAGATGTTACCATTATGGAATGTTATTATTATATTCATTGATTAATTTGGTCATTGGCGCATTTTATTTTAGTCATACCATGGATTTTTATGGTTTTAGTTTTGGGAAATCATTTACGGTTTTCCCTCTTTGGTTCTCTATAAATTGGATGCCTTAGTTATGTTTTGGGGATTTTTTAGATGATAACTATTACATTGCCAAAATGTTGTTAGATTGAATAGAGAAGTAGATGTATTGACACAACACACTTGCACTGTGATTAATACAAACTTGTACTCTCTTTGATGGTTGAGTTTTTTTCCAAAAGGGCTCCTCCATGTACATCTGGTGTCATATGTGTCTGCTAATTTTGATTTCTTATTTTATATGCTTTCTCTAGAAGTTCTATTTCATATTTAATGGTTATCACATAGTACTTTTAATCAATATAATCTAATTATTTACTAAGAGCTTAAGTTTTCACTATAGTAGTTCATTGTGCTTATCAACACATACCACCTAAACTCTAAGATAAGGGTTGACATGCAATCTAGAAATTGACTACGGCAGACAAATGTTGTTTAAACCAATGATATCAAAGATACCTTAGTCAATATGAGAGAATATTTTGGACTTCTATGCATATATAGAGGAATGTGAAGAGGAAATCTAATGTACTATAGACACCATTTGGGTTCACAACCTGTCTAATATAAAACTCAATTTGACATAGATTACACATATAGCCCTAGCATTTAACTACTACCATTAAGGAATCTAGTAACATTTAGTAGATATAACAAAACCAAATCCACTATAATAATAATGTGAGCATAATATACAAGAATCAACATAAATAAGTTAAATAATCATTTCTAGATTAGATACAAAAGCATCCATACATCTAGTAGATATATTCATCTACTTTGAATTTTTACTTTAGTTTTTTGTTGGCAGTAGACTAGGCAAGGAACAAAGCTAGGTCACAATTTATGGTAAAGGGAGTGCACATTGCACAAGACCGACCAAGCCTAGTATCTATAGAGCTGTTTTGTAAGGGACACATCCCTATTATATTCTAATGTATAAGAATAGTAAGATAGGAAGTAAGAAAGTAAGCAGAACTAAGGAAAATATTAAACAAAGCAGTGTCATAGACCTTGGTTTTGTAATAGAAATTGAATATTATATATAATGGTGATATAAGGATTATATCAGAGTAATATTTGACTTTTTATGATGAATGTGATGTAGTATGCATGATATAATATTATAGCATTATGTTATTACTTATCGCAGTTATCTATTATTCTGTCATTGTCTCATCTGGGGTATAAACAAACTATATAAGAGTATCTTCCTACTCTGGATTGTGTTCCTATATTCTCTTGCCAGTAATTGGTTTCATTGTATGTACCTTGGTAAGAGCAATAAAGAATAAATAAGACAACTAAGAGGAAGAAAAGTGTGGAATAAAAAGAACAAATAAAAGGGAAAGGACATAAAAAAATTTTATGACTTGTGGAGAATCCACTTAGGTCCTAACCTTGTGATAGGGGGAAGGTACCTAAGGGATAACAAATAGATAGAGGAGAAGGATATGAAAAGATGTAACCATCCAAAGTATGCTGACCAATGTGGGATACAAAAGGAATAATGAAACACCATATCCTAAACACCCATGGCCAAGGGAGATAACAAGAGACTAAGAGAGATTAGTCAAAATATACAAACAACAATGGACATGAACATGGAATAAGGGATGTACAAGAAAACTTAGGAGCATTAAGAAAGATACCATAAGAGTATGAAGAAGGCACAAGAAATGGAAACAAAATTTACAAGGGTTGCAACTAGGAAGGAGATCTAGAGGAGTGTGCCAATAAGGGTGCTATTGAGCACGCCACTAGGGGTGTAGTTGAACAACACAACACCATTTGATTTGATTGTGAGAATACAAATGAGCATGCCATAAGGGCTGCAATTAATATGATAGAAAAAATATATGTAATACTCTGAATGAGATAAATTCACACATTGAAAAGGTTAATAAGATGTTAAACACCTTGGAAGGAAGCATTAGCACTTATGGAACATCTAGAAGGATATTGGAAGAAATATAGTGGAATACAAACCCCAACCTGACCGCAACTAAGTAGGTCACCATTCCTTCAACCTAACTTATCAAATATACAGATTAGAATTGATGAAAACTAGGAACCACTATAGAATCATATAAAGAACCTCCGATCTCTAAACTTTGATGCTAAGTACTTAGAACAATTGGCACAAATAAGAGTGTGAGGAAAATATGGGAGGAAGAATTACTAATGGTTCCTGATGGGAATAAGTTCATGTTCAACAATATAATTGAAATAGGAGAGGGAAGTGGAATGACACCACTAACAAATGGTATGCCATTAACTAATAGAAAATTATCCCATAAGACAAAACAAGAATTTGAGGAGGTTCAAGCCCCTAATCAAGAGTCATCCCCCATACCATATAAATGTATAAGAATTTCAATACAAGATCAAAATGAAAAATTGAACAAACAAATAGAGAAAGAAGAACAAATTGTGAGAGATTGTGAGGTAGTATTAGGAAAAGAATATTTTTCTATTCAGTTAAAAATAGACAAAGGAAGGGAGAATAAACCTTTACTGCAAATGACTACTAAGAAACCAAAAGAAAAATTTAAAAAAAGCCTACTGCGAAGAAAATAAATAAACAAAAATGGACTCCCCAATTAAGCTACTAGTGTTTGGGAAAGATACAACTAAAGCCATGGAAAATATTTTTGTTCTAGAATCTATCTGGTAGAGGAAGAACATAACTAGAGACCAAATTGAATGATTTGATTTTTTGGGGACACTAAGAAGTGATGCCCTAAATAAGTACAAGAAAATCTACTTGAAACATGACAAGGAATGGGATGATATCAAGACAAAATTTTTAGATAACTTCGAGTCTCTAGAAATTCCAACAAAAGAAGTCAAGAAAATGAGAGACCTAGTACAAAAAGAAAGTGAATTAGTAAAGGATTATGATAATAGGTTTAAGGAAATTGTAAATATGCTAAAGGAACCTCTGACAAAGAATCAATGCATTGAATGGTTTGTATCAAGGTTAGCTTCTAAAATCAGGACATCCCTTGAAGGGAAAATATTCACATCTTACTTTGAAGCAGTGACTCTAACTTGCTACATTGAGGCCCAAACCTGGAGGAGACCAAATAAGACCAAGGAGAACACATAAATGGAGAGATTAAAATTGGAACTAGAAAAAATAAAGTTAAAACAAGAAATACAATCAATAAAGGATAATAGCCCATAGAGACAAAGACCAAACATCTATTGTACCTATTGCACAAGAGAAGGAAACTTTAGAAATGAATTTCTAGTAATAAAAGGTGAAAAGAAGACTATCACATTGAGGGTAGACCTCAAAACAATACCAAAAACAAGTCACACAGTATATTGTGGCATTTGCGGTGATTGGGATGATCATGAAACTAAGGATTGTCCATCCCACTTGTTTAGACTACACAGTGATGATGAAGAGCACAAACCCTAGTGCAATGCCCACCACAACAACAAAACAGTCGATCAAGAAATAGCATATGTAAAGGGGCTAGCAAAGAGATATCTATATAACCAAAATCACAAGTATAAACCACTTAGTTGGGGAAACCAAAGTAAAGTCAATACATTATAGAATACACCTCAAAATAACTATATTAATAACTACAATAATAATGACAGAGGTCAATATAAAAGTTAGAGAGGTGGAAGAGGTGACAACAAAAGTAGAAGGAGAGATGATGCAAGTTGTTACAAATGCAATAAGGAAGGCCACTTTTCTAATGATGTTGGTTAGATAAGAAGAAACAATGTGCATTCTATGATGGTTCCAAACATGACTTATTTAACTGTGATAAAGCACATTAGTATTTTAGGAAATCACCATCACAAACTAAAAGTGATGAATTGCAAGGATTTAATACACCAAAAAGGGAAAGAATCATGAGGAAAGTTCCTAAAGAGACACTGTAAGCAGTGAGAAGATGTCAAAAAGAAGAAAAGTATGATTCTAACACTTCAAACACTAAAAATTTAGAGGATGAATACTTGGAAAACAAACAAAATCCTAAATAGAAAAATCTAGTTAAATACAAGAATAAAAATAAGGTTAAAGTGGTACCTAGGCAAGGAACTAATACCATAAAGACATTTAACAGTGATAGTGAGGATGATGATGAGGAAAAAGAGGAAGAAGATAACTTATTTCCAAACAAACACCAGCATGATAAGATAATCAAATAGTCAAAACAAACTGTACATAAAGAACAAAAAAAGGAAAAACAACAAAACAACTTATTTTCAGAAGAAGTATTAGCATTAAAGCCACTCACCCAACTCATGCAACAAAATAACTTACTAGAAAAACTTAAACAATTTTGCAAATATTGGAATAAACATGCTAACTAGAAACCTCAAATCAGAAAGATGACCAAAATAGACAGAACATGGAAAACTAGACCACTCATGATTATTGCACACATTAAGCATAAGAGAATTAAATAGGCAATTGTGGATCTAGGAGTGGATGTGAACATGCTTCCCAAGAGGGTCCAGGAACAATTGGGCAAGACAAAACTAGTCGAAACACCTTACAACATCAGCTTATCTAATGGGTCAGTGATGGGAACAATAGGAACTTGGAAAAGGGTAGAAGTTAATGTGTTGGGAGTCAAACAAACCACTGACTTTGAGGTAGGAGCAATGAAAGAACCTTTTGACTCATTCAATGCTCTATTAGGCCTACAGTGGTTTGTAAATGTTAATGGCATAGTGGATTCTAGAAAGGAAGAAATTTCCTTTATTGATGAAACTAGGATAGTACACATACCATTAGGTAAAGATATCAATGAAGCCTATGTAGATGAGATTAACTAGAGGGAACAAAGTGACAAGGATTCCAAAATCCTCTATTCTATCTCTAAACTACCAAGACCAAAAACCCTAGATGAACTAAATTTAGAAGGGGAAATAGCGATTGATAGTGGCGAAGTATTGAACGTATAGTTATAGGAAGAACTAAAACTAAAAACCTAGAATGTCACAAGATTCAGGAGAGTCTTTATGGTGCACAGAATGGAGGAAATTCCACCAAAATTCATAATAAAAACCCACCGCAATTGATATGAGGTACATTAGAAAACCACCACGAACATACATCCAAAATTTACATCAAATTAACCACATTTCCCATGGGTTCTCACATATAAAAAATCCATAAATACTCAGGTATAGAGGACCTTAATACCTACCTAGAAGAAATGGAATGAACTTTTGATAAGGAAAAGTTAAGGTTAGAGGCTCTGCAACACACATTGGTATGTAATGTTGCAAGCTAGTGGCGAACACATAAGGATAATGTTTTGTGGTGGTAGGTATTCAAAATTTTAATAAAAACAAGGTACTTATAGGAAGAAGGGGAATATACAATAATTCTGAAGTGCAATGGAGGAATCCCACCAAAAGAACACCTAGATATGTGCATCATGGTATGGAAGGGTAGAAATGAGTATGATAAAATAATCTATATACAAATGTTCTATTCGACATTGACTCCAGTAGCCCAAACATGGTATATCAATCAAGAGTGGAGGACATAAACAAAGGACTAGGATGAGTTACATGAAGACTTCACACATACATTCTCCTTTTATAGTCCAAATGAACACATACACAATGCACTCCTAAAAATGAAATGGATCATATTTAAACATACTAAGGAATATACAATATAGATACACCAACAAACTCCACCACCACCTAAAATAGAAGGAATATGGAAGATAATTGATTGGATAGACAAAGAGAATAAGTCTATAGAGAGAAGGTGCTATAAAACACATCAAGAAGAAGAGTATGATAACGAACCTAAGTTGAAAATAGAAGTTCATCAAGGAGAAAGGGAGATAGAATTAGAAATTGAATCAAAAGGTATATATTTCAGACAACCTCTAAAACTCTGAGAAGAGAACATAGCCACACAAGGTGATCCAAAACTAGCCAAAATTAGGGACTATTGGGATGAGAAAGTAGATATGCAAGTGGCAGAAATATTTTCAAGGTTTGAGGACCTTTTTCCTCGCACATTCACTGATTTGAAAGGTATAAAGTAAGAAGTTAGAGAGATGAATATTCAGAGGCAAAGCCATAAAGAAAGAGACCTTATAGACTCAACCCCAATATGAAAAAGAAAGTGAAGGTAGAGCTGGACAAGATGATAGTGACAGGCATAATAAAACCAATAGAAGATGTTCAATGGATCAGCCCCATGGTGGTGCAGAACAAGAAAATAGGGGAAATAATGATATGTTTTGAGTTTAGGGAACTTAATAAAGCATGCAAACATGATCCCTTTCCTACACCATTCACAAAGGAAATCCTAGAATTCTATAGAAGGAAGGAAAATATATAATTTGAAAGGAAGCAAGGTACACGGAAACAGCTTCCTACACCAATCTAATGAGGGATAGTAGTGAAAATTTTTTCTTAGATCTTTTTATTTATAGTTTAGATGCACGTTAAAAAAAAATTAACACACATTCAAAACAAGTACAAATGCAATAGACACAAGGTATACGTGGGCAAAACCCTTTCGGGTGAAAAACCCCACACTCCAAAGCACAACCCAATGTATTATTTAGTAAATAAGGAATGGTTGCAATACAATTACAGAGCTAAGCTCATCTAGGAGTTTCCAAGATGTCAAGTCTAGACCAATTCTGGTAGCATTTTTGTAACTGTAAATGAACCATACAAAACTCCACTCCAAGCACCTATTTTTATAGAGATATGAAGCAAGAATGGAACCTTCTAGAGGTTGGGCATCCAATAGGCCATATGGAACAATATCCAATGCCTCTTGCATGCAAACACACTTGTCAATATCAAGGAAAGATGCCCTAGAACCTCTTACAGCTGTAAGAAGAATTTGTCATTCTTACAGGACTGATAGTTGTAAGAGAATCATCATAAATGACTAAATATAGAATATAACTCTTACAAATTGTCCTTATCCTTCCTTGGATGCCCAAATTTGACCTTTTCTCCATGCAAAGATGCTTTAGAACACTTGTCCAACCTATCATAGAATCCGGTCCTTATGTGTCATAGTTTGTCATAGGAATCTGTCATAAGGACTTACACACCTTACAACTAGCCAACACATGTCACAAATGTCCTATTCCAAGTTAGAACACCTACATCCTCATATGAGGACAAAATATATCCTTGTCACCTTCCATGTCACCTCCCAGTAATTGACAACTCACCATGTCAAATTTCCTAGATGGCAAAGCATAGTAAACTAGAAAATTACGACATGTAGTAAAAAATAATTACCACAGTAAAAAATTAATGCTAGGAAATTACAAAGGTTGAGATACCTTAATTCCCAACATTCTCCCACTTGTCAAACACCTTGTAAGAACCAATCTAACTAGGTAATTAACTGGTAGGGGCCAAAAGGCCCATAGACTCCGAACACCATCTAAACTTTTTTGTGCTCACGAGCTTCATCAAGGAATCTGTAACATTCACCAAAGTATCATTCTTCTCCAAATTCACCTTCCCATCCTCTACCATATCACATAGAAAGTGGTACTGCACATCAATGTGCTTGGTCCTTGCATGGAAATTGGGATTTTTTGCCAAACATATGGCACTCTAGCTGTCACAAGAAATGGTAATCTTCCCTGCATCTTGAAACCCAATGTTAGAACACAATCTCTTCAGCCAAATAGATTCCTTACAAGCATGAGTAGATGCCATGTACTCTTCTTCAGTCATGGACAAAGTGACCATAGGTTGCTACTTACTCATTCAACTAATAGAACCACCGAACATAGTAAACATATAATCACTAGTGGATCTCCTGCTGTCAATGTCACTTGCCCAATATGAATCCACAAATCCATGAATACTCACAGAATGCTGAGAACCAGTAGGATAACCATGATAGCATGAGGAATACTCAGAAGTACTCTGTAGATATATGAAAACTCTCTTTACCAGTATTAGCCATGAATTAGCTAAGGACACCCACTACTTGCACAATGTCTAGTCTTGTACAGACCATGGCATACATCAAACTACCAACTGCACTAGCGTAAGGTACTCTACTTATATCCTCCATCTTAGAAGGATACTTTAGACAATCCTCGATAGATAACTTTGTCCCCATCGAAACATGAACACTCAAAGGTCTACAATCTACCATGCTGAATCTCTCCAACATGGTCTTCACATACTTACTCTAGCTTAACCAATTTTTTTTGTTTGCTCTATCTCTTCTGATCTCCATTCCCAAAATGTACCTGGCTGCCCCTAAATTTTTCATTTCAAACTATGCTAACAACTGGGACTTCAAATTAGAAATCAAACCTTTAGCATTCCCAATTAGCAACATATCATCGACATACAATGCTATAATGAGAATGCGATCATTATTAAACTTGAAGTAAACACAATGATCCGATTTTGATTGTAGAAATCCAATACTCAACACAAAGGCATCAAACTTTTAGTACCACATCCTAGGAGATTGCTTAAGACCATACAAAGACTTTTTCAACTTGCAAACCAGATTTTCTTTACCTTCCACAATGTAGTGCTCCAACTATGACATATAAATCTCCTCCTCCAAACCACCATGAAAGAATGTTGTCTTCACATCCATCTGCTCCACCTCTATGTCATATGTTGCTGCAAGAGATAAAAGGAACCAAATAGATGTTAGCTTTGCAACTGGAGAGAAAATCTCACCATAGTCAATTCCCTCCACCTTTGAATACCCCTTCATGACCAATCTTTCCTTATATTTCTCAATGCTTCCATATGAACC
The DNA here is from genome assembly GCA_027924645.1 of Cunninghamia lanceolata. Taxonomy (NCBI): domain Eukaryota; kingdom Viridiplantae; phylum Streptophyta; class Pinopsida; order Cupressales; family Cupressaceae; genus Cunninghamia; species Cunninghamia lanceolata. Next base: position 3,344,256 of record BSBN01000062.1, read on the forward strand.
AAACTTTTTCTTAAACACCCATTTGCATACAACATGCTTTCTTCCTTCTGGAAAAGGTACCAAGTCCCAAGTATTATTGTTTTCCAAAGAATCCATCTCTTCTTCCATGGCCTCCTTCCAGGAACCTGCATCTTTCATAGCCATAGCCTCCCTTATGGTCATAGGCTCATCAGCATTAGAAATCAAAGATAAAATACAATTGGAATCATGTAATGAATAACCAAAGCTTTCAGTTTGTTGCCTTATTCTCATGGACCTCCTCACAAGTTGAGGTTGAGGTTCTTCATCTTCCTCTTATGAACTTTTAGAGAAGCTAGAGCTCTCCTAATCATTAGATCCAACTAGTGTCTTTGGTTCAACTTTCTCAGGGTGGGAGGAAGCTAAACCACATCATCTTTCTTTTCTTCTCTCTCTGGCTGTAGAACAACAAAATAAGGGTTGAGCTCTTTGAAGATCACACTTCAGCTATACAAAACTCTTTCATCCACGGGATCCCATAGCTTGTACCCTTTCACACTAATGCCATAACTGATGAAGATACATTTAACTGCCTTGTTGTCCAACTTGGACCTCTTCTCCTTAGGCACATGTGTATATGCCTCACAACCAAATACTTGAATTTGTCTTAATGAAGGCTTCTTACCAGACCATGCCTCCATAGGGGTCTTGTTAATGAGCATCGATGTAGGAGACCTATTAAGCAGGTAACAATTGGTAGCAACAACTTTAGCCCAAAACTTTTGTTCTAGGCCAGCTCCACTTAACATGCTCCTAGCCCTCTCCATCAATGTTCTCTTCATCCTTTTTGTAACTCCATTTTGTTGAGGAGTATACGGAGTTGTCTTATGCCTCTCAATACCTTGTTCTTTATAGAACTTGTCGAAATCTACTGAGCAAAACTCACCACCATTATTAGTTCTCAAACATTTAATATTTCTATCTTTTTGATTCTTAACAAGAGCCTTAAACTCTTTGAATCTTGCAAAAACTTTAGATTTACTCCTGAGGAAGTATACCCATGTCCTTCTATTGTAGTCATCAATAAATGAAACAAAATACACAGATTTTGAAATTGAAGGAACATTAACGGGACCAAAAGCATCAGAGTGAACTAGATCCAACACCTCAATAGATTTATGAGAACTATGGTAAAATTGAACACAATTTTATCTTCCATATATGTAGTGTTCACAAAAATCAAACTTAAGGTTACAATCATTCATACCCTCAACGAGGTTTTTATTTTTCAGGGTCCTCAAACCATTTTCACCAATATGGCCAAGCCTTTGGTGCCACAACATTGTTTTCATAGAAAGAACTTTCATCTCAATAGAATGAGCACCCTTGGGTACCCAAAAAGCACAACCATCAGAAGTAGATGCTAGAGTCTTCTTGGCAGCTGGTTACAATGGTGAGGATGAAGAATCTAAAGCTCTCTTCTTCGAAATAGAGGCATTATTGCACTGAACTGCTCATGCATCAAGATGAAACAGAGTGCAAATCTAAACACCCTTAGCGAACAACATAGCTCCTCTCATCATCTTGCATCCTCCATTTGATAAAACAACCTGTACACCCACATCATTGAGTTTGCTTACAGATAACAGGTTTCATACCAACCCAAGGATATGTAGTACACCATTGATCCCCTTCACTCAACCATTAGGGAATCTGATCAGGACTCTTCCATAGCCAACTATTTTTAGGTGAGAGTCATCACCCAGGTACACCTTCCCACCATCAAACTCTTCATACTTCAAAAACTAGTTTCTATGGGATGTCATATGAAATGATGCACCAGAATCAATTAACCACACATCCTTAGATGCATGTGTTGCCAAGGCAGCAAAAAATGCTTCTCCATCATCTTGAGAGGATTTGTTGGAGTTAGAATCATGGTTTTTCTTATTTTTCTTTTTCTCCTTATTGCAATCCTTGCAGAAATCACCAGGTTTGCCATAGTTCCAAAATAAGGCCTTGGACTTTCTAGGAGACTTTGATCTCCCATGGGATTTGGATCTTCCTTTGTCTTCTTTCTTCTTTTCCTTCTTCTTTCCATTTTCCTTAGACCTGCCATGAACGGCAAGAGCCTCCTTAGCCATTTTAGAAGATTTTCTCCACATTTCTTTAGACAATAGCAAAGAAACCATTTCATCCATCTTGAAGGTGATGGTGGTACTCCCAATGGCCATCACAAGATGGTCCCATGAATCTGGTAAAGAACATAGCAATGTCATGCAATGATACTCCTCCTCCATCTTCACACCAATAGAGGTCAACTGAGAAACAAACATATTAAGAGAATTGAGATGATCTGCTACAGATCCTCCATCTTCCATCATTAGAGAGTACAATTTCTTTCTCAGGAATAGCTTGTTTACCAAGGACTTAGCCTAATAAGAATCACCAAGCTTCTTCCATAGCTCTTTTGCAGTTTTCTCCTCGTGGATGTTTAGGAGCATAGAGTTGGCCAAATAGAGGCTTATGAGACCCTTGGCCTTATGATCCATCTAACCCAAATCTTCTTGTTTCATGCTTTGGGGTTTGGTGTCAAATATCACGAGCCATAAATCTCTATCCACCAACATATTCTCCATCTTGAGTTTCCACAACTCAAGGTTGCCTCAATTAAATTTTTCAATCTCAAATCTCTAATATGTGCTTGTGATCTACTCACTACAACAAGATCACAAAATGCTTTGTAAGAATCCCACTCAATCAAAGATTAGTACAAAAAACCCTCTACCCAGCAGCTAGGAACAAAACTAGTCAAGCTCTAATACCAACTGAAAGGAAGCAAGGTATGCGGAAACAACTTCCTACACCAATCTAATGAGTGATAGTAGTGCAAAATTTTCTTAGATCTTTCTAGTTATAGTGAGATACACATTAACAAAGAGATTAACAGACATTCAAAACAAGTACAAATGCAACAGACACAATGTATACGTGGGGAAAACCCTTTCGGGTGAAAAACCCCACACTCTAAAGCACAACCCAATGTATTATCCAATAAACAATGAATGGTTACAATACAATTATGGAGCCAAGCTCTTCCAAGAGTTCCCAAGATGTCAATTCTGGAGCAATTTCGGCAATATTTCTTTACCTACAAATGAACCTGTATACGCCTAAAAATTACACGACTCGGTCTAAATAAATATTCTTAATATTTATTTCATTCTAATTCTTCTATCAATAAATAAATAAACAAATTTATTTATTCGATTCATATTCCTCTAAGTTAATTAAATATCAAAATATTTAATTACCTCTTCTAAAGTAAAAATTAAATAAAATCCTTTATTTAATTAAATTCTTCCAAACAATTAAATAATTCTTAATTATTTAATTAAGTCAAATCATTCTTCCAAATTTGAATAAATCAATCAAATTGATTTAAAACCTCTCAATCTCCAAAAATAAAATATAACCAAATATTTTATTTATTCTTCCAAATCATGCACAAACAATTAAATAAATTTATTTATTTAATTTGCTTTCTTATCTTCTAAATTAAATAATACCAATTATTTAATTGTTTCTTCCAATAATATCTTCTCTAAATTTAAATAAATCAATTATTTATTTAAGTTGTCCATTTCTTCTAAATTGAGTTATCTCTAAATAAAATTCAATCCTTGTGCACATGCAATTGAATATTTGAAATATTTAATTGAGTTAAAATATCTTCTGATCCTCATGCAATTTCCATCTTCTAGTTCTATTCTCTTAATTAATTAATCTATTCTTTTAATTGATTTATCTCTTCAGTTAACTCATTCTTATATTTTATTAATTCCTCTCATGCAAAATATAGCAAGACACGTGTCTTCTTCCTATTCATGCACATTTCCTCAACCGTTCTATACCGTTGATCTTCTCATTCTTTTTATACCATTGATCTTCTCTCTCAAGTCTATAAATTAAACCCTATTCTTCCATCTCATTCATCCAAGCTTTAAATATTGTTACTTTGTAGGAATTACAGTGCGCCTTTGGCACCAATTCCTTCATTGCTTGCGATCAAACTCATTACTACGGACTACTATCATTGTTGTGAAGCTCATCTTCATGGCAAAACTATCATAGTCGTTCCCATTTGAACATCTTGGAATCATAGCAAGGAAGTGTACCTTCTGAAGGCCATATTCATAGATAAGATCATTTGTGATAGGTGATCAATGGAAGCTAAGAATTAAAGGAGGTTTGCTTTGTATTGTTCATTGTTTGATTGATCTGTTTTGTTTATTATTTCATTGAGTTTTGGGTATCATTGATATTGATATATTGATTATTCATTTAGATCCAATTTTTCCTTAACATTTTTGGTGCCCACTAAAGTCAAGGCTATTAAGAATATTTATTTAGACCGAGTCATGGCATTTACCACCTGTTATGGCACATATGATATAGTCAGTTTACTTCACAGAATTGACTCGATTGGCATCCTATTTAATGCGTCAATCGATAAACTATCTCTGAGATTGCAGGAATCTAGTCAAGAGATGTAGTGTTCTGTTTTGATCAATTTGACATGTTAAGTTAGTTGATATGTTTCTATAGATATGTTGAGTATAGTACTTGTAGCTTTAGGTTGACGCCTTGCTTTGCATGCTTTGCAGGAGGACATACGAGATACACTTCAGTCGAGGGAACAGTTTCCCATGCCTATGTTGTAGAGACATATGCTGACAGAGTTGGATTGAGAGGCGCTCGGCGTGATGGGATTGGAGTATGTATGCTTTATGCCCGAGGTTCAAGGGAACCATGGGTTACTGACTATAGCAGTAGAGAGGTTCCACAGTGAGGATGGGACCTTCCACTTCCCTACTGGCAAGATGACGGTTACATTGGAGGATGTATACAGGATACTCCACATGCCTATTCAGGGAGAGCTCGTGGAGTACGATCCACAGAGGGACGTAGGACTTGCTGAGTGCAGGTGAGTATTCGATGAGCCTGAGCTGGTCAGATAGGTCATCTCCTGGTAGGACATTCATGACTACTACGACTATTTCCCAAGGATTATTGTAGGACTGATCAAAGGCGTTGTATGCCCCGATGGGAGACCACATGGGTTCCTGATTGGATGGGGATAGATTATCGAGAGGATGGTTAAAGAGGGCACCCATTATGCTTGGGGTGTCTATGTTTTAGCACACCTATACCACGACATGCATCAGGTGGTATACCATAGGGGTGCGAGCTTATCAGCAGGGGTGTCATTGCTGCAGTTTTGGCTATGGGAGCACATAGCAATCACTAGACTGATTTGTGTTTTTGATACACAGAGAGGAGAGTTGTATAGCTATGGCTACGCAGGAGTGATTTCCCAACATAGGCTGGGGAAGCTCGAGTATTGGAGGCATGCACTAGATGGAGTAGATGTGGTCATCTAGCGGCCATATCTAGACTATGAGCCTTGGGAGGATGAGGCGGATGAGATGCCATACTGTTACCAGACATGGTGGCTGATAGGTCAGACAAGGTTCATCTTAGAGAGATAGATTGTCAGCTAGGTTCAGAGACAATTTAGGAGGAGGTAGGGCATGCCACAGGGGCAGGCTCTATTTGCACGGACTCACGCTGAGAGATTCAGATGGGGGAAGTGGCATCCTATAAGGAGGTAGTGGTAGAGTTTTGGCAGACTCCTTATGTTGCCTAGGATATGAGGAGAGAGATTGCAGATGCTGGGATGACTCAGGACTTTGAGGAGTGGTTCGCTGCTCAACCATTTGTGAGGTATTCACGGCTTAGAGAGCTGGTGCCTCATATAGATGGGACAGATTCAAATGATGAGGGCTAGGCTGGCAGGAGGAGGAGGAGAGGAGGATAGAGAGATGGTGGAGATGATGGAGGAGGAGGAGGTGGTAGAGATGATGGAGGAGGGGGAGGTGGTGGAGACAGAGCCAGACCTAGACAAAGGAGGAGAACTAGGGAGGGACCTTCCCACGTTTAGTAGGTGTTGCCACCGTAGGTTTCACAATAGGCTACATAGTGAGCACAGATGCCGCCACCTTAGCAGGTGGCACAACAGCAGGTACCTCAGCTACAGGGGTAGAGACAGGTAGAGGTACCTCAGGGTCCAACTCAGTCGGACACCCAGGAAAGAGCTATAGCTATGCTGAGAGGATAGGATAGGTAGCTGCGGGCACAACTTAGGATGGCCAATGCTTGGTGAGAGACAGATGCAGAGGTTATCTCAGTGCTCACTAGAGAGAGATATGGTAGAGGCGCGGATATGAGTTATCTGAGTAGAGTAGGATTCAGCAGTGTCAGCCCTTGGGACAGATGCCACCAGCAATTTTTTGGTTGGATAGGTACACTAGGCTCAAGCTCAATTAGCACAGGCACAGGCATAGCTAGCGCAGGCATAGACACAGTTGGCACAAGTGTAGGGGCAGTTAGTGCAGGTGCAGGGTGAGCTTGCTAGAGCGCAAGCTCAGACATAATATTACCAAGGTTTATACCATGGTGTTGTGCTAGCCAGTCAGAGGGCTCTGAGCTATAGGAGTCAGTCTATGGCCTCCCAGAGAGCAGGTGGATCAAGTTTAGGAGCTTTCGTGATGGTCCCACAATAGTCTGGGGCTAGTAGAGGAGGGGACTCAGGAGACAATACCAGTAGCAGCAGCTCACAGCAGCAGGGATAGCAGATACCTATGCAAATTTTGGATCCTATGCACACCTTTTGATGGCTCAGATAGCTGGATATACTTCTGTACCACTTTTGTATTTTGAGACATGTATCACCATTCTTGAGATGTATTTATTGTATTTGACATTGACTCAGAGATGGACCACTTCATATTGTACATTTGGACATATTTATGATATTTATATGATGATACAGTTTATTTGATGCTCTCTATACTTATGACTTATGATGCATTGCTATTTTATGACGTGATGCATATGTTTATCTAATGCAGACTTTAGATGTTTACTTGGTGCTATGCGATGTTATCTAATGTAAATTTTCATATGATGCTATGTGATGCTATATGACCTAATGCACACTTAGATGTTTTACTTGATATGCCTCTAATGTGTAAATGTGAATGGTATCTTTATGCAATTTATGTGATGCATTTATCCATGTTTTTTATTTTTTTCTGTCTGACACTATGTGATGATTGTATATGGATGACCTGATGCACTTACTATGTATGTAACTGATTTAATCATGTAAATGACTATCTCATGTGATATGATATGCAACTATATACTATGTTATTGTGATGTCCAAATGTACTCTATCGACACAAAAATGACATAATGGTGGATAGAAGATTGATTAAAAGAATGACTTGATAGAAAAACTCACAAGCTTCACTTTGTATTGTTACTCTGCATTGTTTGGATCTTTTATTACATGGGATACAGATGTATGGATGTATGATGGATGTTTTGCTTTTGACATCTTGATGGTGCAAGTATTTTGAAGTGCTTATTTCATCATTGGGCGATTTTGTTTTTGGTACTTTTTTTGAATGTTATAAGTTAATACAAGTATCTAGGTATAATGAACTGTGATGACCTGAGTATTGGTTACATGGGTTTTGATTTAGCAAGTTACTACAGACAAGGATTGCCCCCGTTCATGTTAAACCTTTGATGTCCTTGATGATCTTTTTTTGATAATATCTTTAGACAAGGCTTCACATTACTAAATTTTAATCCACAAACAACAAAGAAAATAATCATGCCCCCATCATAGCATCTCTAGCTTTCGGCATCCTCGAGTAGCATAGAAAGACATGATAGTAGAAATCAAGACTCTATATGTTAACCATGTTTCCAATCCACAAAACATATTTGCATTTAGATGTGTTTGTTTCTTGCCATAATTTGGGTAAAATCATTTAGAATGCCTTAGGAGTTTGCTTTCTTTGCTTTGGATAGGTTAATGTCCTACGTCAAAATTTCTGCTTGAAAAGAGTGGGTTTTGTTTGTGCTTGCTTGCTTGCTTGGTGAGAAGATTCCATAATCCTTATTGGTGAGACGAACCTTAAGGGATTGACCTAGTGCCTCGAGGGCTCATTGCTAAATGGCCTTGCCTACGTGACAATGTAGAGGCAACATAGTTCGAAGTAAACCCTAATGGACCATGGATGGACTAGAGGATAGATGACGAGAAATGGGATGGATGGAAAGGTGGAGCCTCGGAGGTGCATTTGAAAAATGGCCTTGCCTACATGACGATGTAGAGGCAACGTAGTTCATGGACTTGGACCATGCGGATATTGACGAGAGACACTATGCTAGGCTCATGCTATGGATAGGATATGGGATAAAACCTTGGTTGACAAGGCAACAAAGAGATAGGGTACCAAGCCATGACAGGTTACCATTAGGTTTTTATTATGGAACAGATATGGATCGAATGGGACATGAGTGAAGGAAGACTGGACAAAAGGTGATTGGTTTCCCAAAGATGGAGGAAGCAGTTTATCACAAGTAACACCTGTTTACCAGGTTTTCACCACTTGCTTTCATTTACATGAAAGCTAGAAAGTATGCATGACGCCTGTTTGCCAAATTTTTATCATGATACCTATCCAGGGTGCCTGTTTGCCAAGTTTTCACCAAAGGACAATTTTTTTGTATTTTTTTGATTTTTTTTTTGTATTTTTTTATTTTTTGATTTTTTTTTTGTATTTTTTTGCCCCCCTTACGTTGGGGTTCTCCTAGGTATAGAACCGGTGAAGATGCATGCTGTTGATTGGGTCATTAAATAGCTCACCCTTTGATGTTGCTAATTGGTATGCCCCTGATCCATAAGCAGCTACGATTACATAAGGCCCAAGCCAGTTGGGTTCAAACTCGCCTTTCTTTTCCCTATCTTTTTGATTGCAGGGGTTCTGTTTAAGTACTAGATCTCCAAATTTAAAGACTCTTGGGAGGACTATATGGTTGTAGCTTCGTGACATCATTTGTTGATATGCTTTGAGATAGTCAGAGGCTTTCTATCTCCTTTCCTCTAGCAACTCTAGTTCTTTCAATCTGGAAGCTCTGTACTATTCATCTATTATGAGACCTTTTAATGACACCCTAAGAGATGGTAACTCGACCTCAATGGGGAGGATAGATTTTGAGCCAAAGACAAGGGCGTAGGATGTAGCACCTATGGGAGTGTGTATATTGGTTTTGTAGGCCCACATAGCAGGATTGAGTTAGATGTGCCAATCACGACCAACATTGTTGACTGTCTTCTTGAAAAGTTTCAAGATGGTCTTGTTGGATGCTTCTGTTTGGCCATTGCCTTGGGGGTAATAGGGTGTGGAGAAACGGTGTTGGATTTTGAATCGGTCATAGAGTTCTTGGACATCCTAGTTTTTGAAGGGTCTTATGTTATCTATGATAATGGATGAGGGAATTCCGTATCTACAGATGAGGTAATTAAGGATGAATGAGGAGATTTGTTTACCTGTGATGGTGGTGAGAGGAACGGCTTCAATCTACTTGGTAAAGTATTTAGTGGTGATTATTATGGATTTGTGGCTGTTGGATGAGGGTGGATGGATTTTACCCACAAGATCAAGTCCCCATTGGCAAAAGAGCCAAGGTGTCATTAAAGGTCTCAACTCTTGAGATAGTGCATGTATCACGTTCCCATGTATTTGGTACTGCTTGCACTTCTTCACAAATTGATATGAATTTGTTTCCATATTCGGCCAATAATAACCCAAATGCATGAGTTTCTTAGCTAAGGAAGGACCACTAGAGTGTGTTCTGTAGATCCCTTCATGTACATCTTGCAAAGTGGTTTGAGATTCTTCTCATTCTAAACAATGGAGTAAAGAACCATCTACACCATGTCAGTATAGGGTGTCGGTAATAATGGTATATCGAGAGGTTTGCCATATAAGGTTTGTCGTTCATTTGAAGATAAGTCAGGTGGGAGGGTGTTGTCCTTGAGGTAAGTGTAAAATTTACCATACCAAGGTGAATTAGATCCAACTAAAAGGCATATGGAATGGGTTTTAGGAAGATCATAAGCTGGTTGCTAAATTGTCTCCACCAAGAACTCGTATCGTAACTCATTCTATGGGATCTCCAGAAGAGAGGCAATGGTTTCCATGGCATCTACTGCATTGTTTTCAATTTGAGGTATCTGGTCAAAAGAGATGATCACAAATTATTCCTTAAAGTCATCTGCCATCCTTTTGTATAGGACAAGCTTCTCATCTTTGGTTTGGTAGTTGTCATCGACTTGGTTGATCACTAGCTAAGAGTCACCATAGACATGTAGTTCTTTAATTTTCCACTCTATTGCCATTTTGAGACCAATGACTAAGGATTCATATTCTACTAGACTTCAGTATGGTGTCACCATGAAAAATACAAAAAAAATAAAAAAACTAGAAAAATACAAAAAAATTAAAAAAATCATAAAAGTACAAAAAAATTGTCCTTTAATGAAAACTTGGCAAATAGGCACCTGGGATAGGTATCATGATGAAAACCTAGCAAACAGGTGTCATGCATACTTTCTATCTTTCATACAAATCAAAGCAAGTGGTCAAAACCTGGTAAATAAGCATTACTTGTGATAAACTGCTTCCTCCATCTTTGGGAAACTCATCACCTTGTGTCCATTCTTCCTTCACTCATATCCCATTTGATCCATATCTATTCCATAATAAAAACCTAATGGTAACCTATCTATTAGATTTAGGAAAGACAACTGAGGGGGGGGGTGAATCAGTTGTACAAAACTTTCTTTCAATTAAACACTTAAATCCACTTTGTAATTCAACAGCATAATGATAAATCAATCATGGAAACATAATGCATTAAATCAATAGCAGAAATGCATTAACACATAGGACACCAAGATTTTGACATGGAAAACCCGGTTAAGGAAAAAACCATGGGGTGATTAACCCAAGATTGTATTCTCTGTTAGAAGAATAGAAAGAACAAAATAGCACATGCCAATTAGGGCTCACTACCTGAGCACACTACTCACAAGAGGCCCACTACCTACAAGAGACACACTGTCTACAAAGTAATAAGTATCACATACATGAACTAGAGAATATCATCTTCACCATGCTTGATTCAGTTCCATTTAAGCCCAATACTTCTGCTATACCTTTCTCTCTCCTCCTCGCTACCACACTCTCATCTTTGCAAGATTCACTTTGAAATGACTTTACAACTCCATATAAATACAAGACATAGACTTAGGAACAATCATCTAAGTCAACAAACATCTACAAGATTATCCGCAGGACGTGTAACTCATCCAGTCAGACAGTCTTAGGAAGAACACCATCATCTAGAAGTAATTCTTCAATTGTGAGCTCAAACTCCAATGCAAACCATCAACATGAACTGGACATGATCTATAGACCTCCACAAGCTTTCCTGAATCACCAAGAACATCCACACTTCATTTGCTTACTGAAATCCTTCTCTCCTTCATCCAGAACCTTAAGAACACAGCCTGTCATCAATGTCATAAAGGAGTAGATGCTTGCAGACCTCTAGACCATGAACCAATCAAGTTGACACTTTACAAGGACTTCCTAAACACTCCACCAAATCCATAGAATAGGATAATGCATTTCTAGATCTCACTGGACCTATCTGTATCACTCTGTCACCTTTGAACACCTGTCGGAACCAGTATTACTTGAGTGGCCACAACTTCTTTAGATCTTCATGTGGACCTCTGAAATCTCTATTGGATCACCTTAATACGCATATCTACAAACCCTTTAAACTATATCCTCTGATCCTCATCTTATCTTAGACTTTTACCTTACTGTCTTCACTGTTCTTCTTTGCTCTTGATATGACCAATTTTCTCAATATCCTTAGCAAATAGTTTATCAAATCCTTATCATTAATGTAACAGGAGTATGTTGACATCAATGACAACACCGGTTAGGCCCATACTTGCAACAATCTCCCCCTTTGTCATTGATGGCAACATATGATGTGAAAAACTATTTTCACCATCAAGATAAGAACTTCTCCTTACCATCACAACTCCCCCTATCAGCAACAACCATTCACATGGCTTCTCTTCCTTTCCTGCTCCCCCTTTGATCAGCAACCACTTGTTTTTCACATGTCTTCTCCCCCCTTGACATCAATGGCAAAGGGCACATACTTGCAATTCCATCACTTCAGAATCATACCAGTTGCTCCCCTTGACTAGAAACTCCCCATCATCAATCCAGACCACAAGACATGACTATGATATCCACTAGACTGATGCACACCAGTGCACCTTAGTTCATCACTGAAGGGGCAATAACCCCTAACTTCTCCCTGAGATACTCAAAAGAGTCCTTAGGTAAATGTTTAGTAAAGATGTCTGCAATCTAATCCTTGGAAGGCACAAACACCAATCTGACTTCATTCTTGTTCACTTGCTCTCTTAAAAAGTGAAACTTGATGGATATATGTTTAGTCTTTGAATACAACACTAGATTCTTAGATATATTTATTGCACTTGAATTATCACAGAAGATTGTGATAGGCTCTTCATACTCCACTCTTATGTCTCTTAGCATCTGCTTCATCCACAAAACTTGAGTGTAACTACCTACTGCTACAATATATTCTACTTCAGCTATGGATAGAGATATTTCCTCTTGTTTCTTGCTCAGCCAAGAAACCAATCTCTTCCCCAAAAAGAATGCTCCACCACTGGTACTCTTCCAGTCGTCCACATCTCCTGCCTAATCCACATTTGTATATGCATGAAGAGAGAAATCATGATCTCTGGGATACCACAATCCATACTCAATTGGTCCTTGTAGATATCTAAAAATCCTCTTGATTTCCATGACATGAGATTCTCTAGGATCAGCTTGAAATCTAGCAACAAGACTAACAACATTCATAATGTCAAGTCTAGTTTGAGTGAGATACAACAATCCACCAATCATTGACCTATACTTTTTCTGATCAGCCTTAGGAGAGTCATCATCTTTGCTCAATTTACATCCGGTTGCCATGGGAGTATTCATTGGTTTTGAGTCTTCCATCCCAAATTTCTTTAACAATTCTTTCAGATATTTGGTCTGAGAAATGAAGATTCCTTTCTTTGTTTGAGTAATTTCCAGACCCAAGAAAAAATTCATTTCCCCAAGCATGGACATCTCAAATTCACTTTTCATTTTATTTGCAAAAGTTTTACACATACTATCTCTTCCTCCAAAAATGATATCATCAACAAACACTTCAACAATCAAGATGTTTTCATGATCAATTTTAAAATAGAAATTATTGTCAGTAGTACCTTTGTTGAAACCAATCTTCAAAAGATGTTTATCCAATCTTTCATATCAAGCTCTTAGGGCTTGCTTTAGTCCATACAGTGCTTTCTTCAACTTGCAAACCATATCACCATGATCAGACAATTGAAATCCATCTGGTTACTCAATGTACACTTCTTCTTCCAAGTCACCATTCAGGAAGGTAGATTTGACATCCATCTGATATACTTTAAAATCCTTGAAGGCAACAAAAGCAAGAAATAATTTGACTGCTTCTATTCTTGCCACCGGAGCAAAAGTTTCTTCAAAATCAACTCCTTCTATTTGAGAGTAACCCTTGCAGACCAATCTGGCTTTATTTCTGATTACTTCACCAACTTCATTCAGTTTGTTCCAGAAGACCCATTTGGTTCCAATCACATTCTTGTTTTTAGGTCTGGGAACAAGATCCCAAGTGTGATTTTTCTCAATTTGCATAAGCTCTTCCTCCATTGCTTTAGTCTAGTTTTCATCATTGTAAGCTTCATTCACTATCTTAGGTTCAATCTTTGAAATTAGACAATACTCTTCTAAATCTTTAGCAATCCTTCTTCTTGTTTGTACACCTTTACTTTTATCACCTATGATCTGATCTTCAGAGTGGTTCAGTCTTACATACTTGGGAACTTTAGGAGTTTCTTGCACTTCTGATTCTTGATCAGGCTCATTCAAATTTATCTCTTCTTCTTGATTTACCGGATCAGTCTGGATTTGAATCTCAGAAGGGGCTTGGACTCCTTGGATCAAAACATCATTCTGATCATCTTCATCATATTCATAAAACCTTGAGGGTTTCTCAATTCTTTCATCAACCTTCACATTAGTACTTTCTATAATCTTCCTCAATCTCTTGTTATAACACCGGTATGCTTTACTTTGAGTAGAGTAACCAAAGAAAATTTCTTCATCACTTCTAGCATCAAATTTGCCTAAATATTCATCTCTCTTAATGTAACATTTGCTACCAAAAACTCTAAAATACCTCATAGTAGGAGTGATGCCAAACCAAAGTTCATAAGGAGTCTTACTATTATTGCTTCTGATTTGAACTCGATTGAGAGTATAGACTACAGTGCTGATGGCTTCTCTCCAATAGATCTGAGGAACATTTTCTTCCATCATCATGGTCCTAGATGCTTCCTGGATGGTCTGGTTCTTTTTTTCCACTACTCCGTTCTGCTGTGGAGTCCTAGGAGCAGACAATTGTCCTTTTATTCCATGTTTCTCACATAATTCTATGAACTCACCAGATGTGAATTCTCCACCTCTATCAGAGCTTAGACATTTTAATTTTAATCCGGTTTCATTCTCTACCATAGCCTTCAATATTTTAAATTTCTCAAGAGCCTTTGATTTCTCCTTCAGAAAAGTTACCCACATCATCCAGGAGTAGTCATCAATTAATAGCATGAAGTATCTATCACCACATAAATTAGTATGAACTAAGTCTAATAATCTGGTAGAAGAATGTTCCTTGCTTTTGAATGAGACTTTGCTTTGTTTCCCCAACTGACATTCTTTGCACAAACTATTTGTCAATTTCACCAATTTTGGAAGATCTCTTACAGCCTGAGTATTGCTTATCTTGATGATATTATCAAAATTCACATGACACATCCTCCTATGCCATAACCAACTTTGATCAATTTGCACAAATAGACAACTTTTACCAGTACCAACTAAATGAAAGATATTACCTTTTGTTTGAGTATCGGATATAATTTATATTCTAAAACTTTCAAAGATCTTGCATTTTCTATTTTTGAATCAGAGATCATAGCCTTTGTCCACCACCTATCCAACACTAAGAAGATTGTGCTTCAATCCTTCAACATATAGTACATTACTGGTTTTGTTCCTTCCATCAAAAGAAATAGTTCCTCTAACTCTGATTCTATCAACAGAATTATCACCAAACTTTACCACTCCTCCTTCATACCTTTCCAAATCTATGAACTTATTTTTGTCACCTGTCATATGGTGAGAGCATCCACTGTCAATGACCCAATCATCATTTTCTTCAACTTGGGCAGCTGGAGCTCTTTCTACAACTTAATGATTGACAAATTTAGAGGGCATTGGATCTTCTTCTTTGATGGCAATAAACACCCAATCACTTCTGGATTTGTTTCCTGTCTCTAATTCATCATGTATTACTCCTTCATCATCATCTTCTTCATGAACATAGTAACAATTCTTTTGGAACCTTGATCTGTTAGGATTTCGCCTTGAAAATCTTTCTGGACATCTTGAGTCAAAGTGACCAATCTTATTGTAGTTAAAACACTTAAAAGACAATTTTTCTTCATACTTACTGGATCCTCTTGGCAATCTTTTTGCAATAAGAGCTTCAAGTTGAGCAGTTTCAGCTTCTTCTTCTTCCTGATCTTTTCTTTCTTTTTCATACTATGATAGTTTCCTTGAAGAGTTCTCTCCTGGATCAAACCTTTGTTTACCTTTTACAGAGGCACTGGCTTTGAATGCTGATTTAGTCTTGGGGGCATCTACAAACTCAGTCATTTCAAATGCAGCCAATTTACTAGCTAGTTGATCTCTTGTGATAGTTGTATGGGCTCTAAATTCTTCAATGGTGGCAACCTTGATTTTATAAGAAGCAGGAAGGGATCTAATAATTTTGCCAACAATCTCATCTTCAGCCAAGACTCCACCAGCACATCTAATTCCACAAACAAGCTCATTTACTCTTGGCATAAAAGTAGTGATATTTTCATCTTCTCTCATCTTCAGATTTTTGAATTTTTCTTTCATACTTTGTAGCCTTGCACATTTGACATATTTGTCTCCTTCATGCAAAAGTTCTAATTTTTCCCAAATCTCAAAAGCAGTCGGTAGGTCAACAACATTTGAAAGCTCAAAATTAGACAAGGCACTTAGAAGAGCTTCTATAGTTCGCAAATTGTTTTTAGCATTTGTGATTTCATTTGGGGCTTTCAGCCCACCCTGTGGAGGAGTATACTTAGTTGAAGCCATGGTCCAATACTACATTCCCATACATTGCAAGTGACATTTCATGCGACTTTTCCAAAGATTAAAATTGGTTCCATCAAACTTCAGACTATCCTTCTTGTAGGACAACATCCTGGATCTCCTCAAGCGGTTAAGCTCTTTTAGAGGAACTTAGCTCTGATACCAATTGTTAGATTTAGGGTAGACAACTAAGAGGGGGTGGGGTGAATCAGTTGTACAAAACTTTCTTTCAATTAAACACTTCATCTGCTTACTGAAATCCTTCTCTTTTTCATCTGAAACCTCAAGAACACAGTCTGTCATCACTATCATAAAGGAATAGATGCTTGTGGACCTCCAAACCACAAACTAATTAAGTTGACACTTCACAAGGACTTCCTAAACACTCCACCAAATCCGTAGAATAGGATAATGCATTTCTGGATCTCATCGGACCTATCTGTATCACTCTCTCACCTTTGAACACCTACCGGAACTAGTTTTACTTGAGTGGCCACAAATTCTTTAGATCTTCATGTGGACCTCTCAAATCTCTACTAGATCACCTTAAGACACATATCTACAAACCCTTTAAACTGCATCCTCTGATCCTCATCTTATCTTAGACTTTTACCTTACTGTCTTCACTATTCTTCTATGTTCCTGATAGGACCAATTTTCTCAATATCCTCAGCAAATAGTTCATCCAATCCTTATCATTAATGCAACAGGAGTATGTTGACATCAATGACAATACTAGTTAGGCCCATACTTGCAACACTATCATGACTTGATACTCTATCTCTTTGTTGCCTTGTCAACCAAGGTTCTATCCCATATCCTATCCACAGTGTCAGCCTAGCATAGTGTCTCTCGTTAGTATCCATGGTCCAAGTCCCCAAACTATGTTGCCTCTGTGTCATCACGTAGGCAAGGCCATATTTCTATGTGCCCATGAGGCTCCACCTTTCCACCCATCCCATTTCTCGTCATCCATCCTCTAGTCCATCCATGGTCCATTAGGGTTTACCTTGAACTACATTGCCTAGCTGTGTCGTCACATAGGCAAGGCCATTTAGCAATGAGCCCTTGAGGCACTAGGTTAGTCTCTTAGGGTCCATCTCACCAATAAGGATTATGGAATCTTCTCACCAAGCAAGCAAGCATAAACAAAACTTGCTCTTTTCAAGAAGAAATTTTGACGCAAGGCATTAACCTATCTAAAGCAAAGCAAACAAGCACCCAACGCATTCTAAATGATTTTTCCCAAATTATGGAAAGAAAGAAACACATCTAAATGCAAATATGTTTTGTGGATTGGAAGCATGGTTAACATATAGAGTCATGATTTCTACTATCATGTCTTTCTATGCTACTAGCGGATGCCAAAAGCTAGAGATGCTATGATGGGGGTATGATTATTTTTTTTTTTGTTGTTTGTGGATTAAACTTTAGTAATGTAACACCTTGTCTAAAGACATGATCAGCAAAAGATCATTGAGGACTTCAAAGGTCTAAAATGAATGGGGGCAATCCTTGTCTATTGACATGCAAGAAATGCTCAAGTCATCTCGGTTCAATTATACCTAGATGCTTGTATCAACTTGCTAAACCAAAACCCATGTAAGCAATGCTCAGGTCATCTCAGTTCAATTATACCTAGATGCTTGTATTAACTTACAAAATTTGGAAACAGTACCAAAAAAATCACCCAATGATGAAATAAGCAGTTTAAAATACTTGCACCATCAAGATGTCAAAAAGAAAAGCATCCATTATAGATCCATTACACATCCACACACCCATATTCCATGCAATAAAAGATCCAAACAATGCAGAGTAACAATACAAAGTGAAGCTTGTGAGTCTTTCTATCAAGTCATTCTTTCAATCAATCTCCTATCTACCATTATGTCATTT
Organism: Cunninghamia lanceolata; assembly: GCA_027924645.1. Taxonomy (NCBI): domain Eukaryota; kingdom Viridiplantae; phylum Streptophyta; class Pinopsida; order Cupressales; family Cupressaceae; genus Cunninghamia; species Cunninghamia lanceolata. Next base: position 3,362,423 of record BSBN01000062.1, read on the forward strand.
CTGTGTTGATAGCTCATACATTTGGACATCATAATAACATAGCATATAGTTGCATATCATATCACATGAGATAGTCATTTACATGATTAAATCATTTGCATACATAGTAAGTACATCAGGTCATCCATATACAATCATCACATACTGTCAGACAAAAAAATCAAAAACATGGATAAGTGCATCACATAAATTGCATAAAGATACCATTCACATTTACACATTAGAGGCATATCAAGTAAAACATCTAAGTCTGCATTAGGTCAATAGCATCACATAGCATCATATGAAAATCTGCATTAGATAACATCGCATAGCATCAAGTAAACATCTAAAGTCTGTATTAGATAAACATATGCATCACGTCATACAATAGCAATGCATCATAACTCATAAGTATAGAGAGCATCAAATAAACTGCATCATCATATAAATATCATAAATATGTCCAAATGTACAATATCAAGTGGTCCATCTCTGAGTCAATGTCATATACAATAAATACATCTCAAGGATGGTGGTACATGTCTCAAAATACAAAAGTGGTACACAAGTATATCTAGCTATCTGAGCCATCAAAAGGTGTGCATAGGATTTAAAATCTGCATAGGTATCTACTATCCCTATTGTTGTCAGCCATTGCTATCGGTAGTGTCTCCTGAGTCCCCTCCTCTGCTGGCCCCAAACTACTGTGGGCCCATCACGGAAGCTCTTGACCTTGATCCACCTACTCTCTGGGAGGCCATGGACTAGCTCCTGTAGCTCAGAGCCCTGTGACTAGCTGGCACAACACCATGATATAAACCACGGTAATACTGTGTCTGAGCCTGCACTCTAGAAAGCTCACCCTGCACCTGAGCCAATTATGTCTATACCTGTGCTAGTTTTGTCTATGCAAGTGCTAGCTGTACCTGAGCCTGGTGCACCTGGCCAACCAAAAAGCTACTAATCGCATCTATCCCAAGGGCTGACACTGCTGTATCCTGCTCTACTCGGATAAATTATATCCGTACCTCTACCATATCTCGCTCTTTAGTGAGCCCCAATATCACCTCTGCATCTATCTCTTGCCAGGCATTGGCCATCCTGAGCTGTGCCCGCAACTACCTAACATGTCCTCTCAACATAGCTATGGCTCTCTCCTAGGTGTTCAAATGAGTTGGACCTTGAGGTGTCTGTGCCTATCTCTGCCCCTATGGCTGAGGTACCTACTACTATGCCACCTGTTGAGGTGGTGGCATTTGTGCCTATTGTATAGACTACTGTGCAACCTATGGTGGCACCACCTGTTGAGCATGGGAAGGTCCCTCCCCAGCTCTCCTCCTCTATCTAGGTTTGTCTCCATCTCCACCATCTCTCCATCCTCCTCTCCTCCTCCTCCTCCTACCAACTTAGCCCTCATCATCTAAATTTTCCTCATCTATATGAGGCACCAGCTCTCCAGGCCCTGAATACTTCAGAAATGGATGAGCAGCAAACTATTAGATCTAGGGCACACAACTGAGAGGGGGGGGGTAAATCAGTTGTGCAAAAAATTGCTTCTACTTCAAACACTTGAATCTATTTTGTTAGTTAACAACATATCAATTGACCATTCATCAAATAATAAAGAAAGAACACCAGAGCAGATAAACATCAACACATTAGACACCAAGATTTTGATGTGGAAAACCTGGTTAAGGAAAAACCATGGGGTGATTAACCCAAGGATTATTCTCTGTTAGAAGAATAAGAAAAATGGATGACACATGCCAGTCACGGCTCACTACCTGAGTACACTGCTCACAAAGAGGCACACTGCCTATAGGAGACACATTGTCTACAAGATCATAAGTATTACAAACTTGAATTGGAGAATGACATCTTCACCATGTCTAGATCAGTTCCATTTAAGCCCGAGACACACCTACTCTGCCTTTCGCTCTCTCACTATGCCACACTCATCCGCTCCACACCACACTTTGAAATGAATTCACAAACCTTTATTTATACAAGGCATCGACTTAGGAACAATCATCTAAGTCAGCAAACATCCACAAGAACATCCGCATGTCAGAAATCATCCATAAGAACATTCGCAAGATGAATAACCCATCTGGTCGGCCAACCTAAACAAGAACATCTTCATCCGGAAGTATATCTCCAATTCTGGACTCTAACACTAATGCGGACCAAAAACACAACCTCAACATGATCCAAGAACCTTCACAAGCTTGTCTGAATGACTAGGTACATCCTCACTTCCTCCACTTACTAGAATTCTTTTCTTCTTCATCTAGAACTTCAAGAACACAGTCTACCGCCACTGTCATACTGAACAAGGTGCTTCCGGACCTCCAAACAATGAACAAATTGATATGACACATCATAAGGACATCTTAAACACTCCATCCAATCCGCAAGATAGGACAATGCACTTCTGGATCTCACCGGACCTTTTTGTAGCACTCTGTCACTCTGGAGTAGCTCCCGGAACCAGTTCTACTTGATCAATCACAACTTCTTCATATCTTCATGCGGACCTCTGAAATCTTGACTGAAACATCTCAAGACTCATATCTACAAACCCTTTAATCTGCATCCTCTGATACTCAATGGATTGCCTTCTTCTCATCACTATTCTTCACTGTTCCTAATTGAGACTAATTTCCTCAATAACCTCAGCACACAGCTCATCTGATCCTTCTTATCAATACAATATGAGTATGTTGACATCAATGACAACACTAGTTAACCTCATACTTGCAACAATCTCCCCTTTTGTCATTGATGGCAACATATGATGTCAAAAACTATTAAGACAAGAACTTCTCCTTTCTGTCACAGCTCCCCCTATTAGCAACAACTCTTCACATGTCTTCTCTTCCTTTACTGCTCCCCCTTTGATCATCAACCACTTGTTTTTCACATGTCTTCTCTCCCCCTTTGACATTAATGGCAAAGGGCTTATACTTGCAACTCTAACACATCAGAATCATACCAGCTGCTCCCCCTTAGTAGCAGCTCCCCATCATCAATCCGGATCACAAAATATGACTGTGATATCCACCGAACTGATGCACATCAGTGCATCCTAGATCATCACCGGAGGGACCATGACCCCTAACTTCTCCCTGAGATACTCAAAAGAGTCCTTGGGAAGAGGTTTAGTAAAGATATCTGCAATTTGATCCTTGGATGGTACATACTCCAATCTGACTTCATCCTTGTTCACATGATCTCTCAGAAAGTGAAACTTGATAGATATGTGCTTGGTCTTAGAATGCAACACCGAATTCTTAGAAATATTTATTGTACTTGAATTATCATAGAAAATTGTGATAGGCTACTCATATTCTACTTCAATGTCTCTTAACATCTGCTTCATCCATAAGATTTGAGTGCAACTACCTGTTGCTGCAATGTATTCTACTTCAGTTGTAGATAGAGATATTGCCTCTTGTTTCTTGTTTAGCCATGAAACCAACCTTTTTCCCAAAAAGAATGCTCCTCCACTTGTACTCTTCCAGTCATCCACATCTTTTGCCCAATCTGCATCTGTATATGCATGAAGAGAGAAATCATGATCTCTAGGGTACCATAGACCATACTCAACTATCCCCTTTAGATATCTAAAAATCCTCTTGATTGCCATAACATGAGATTCTCTAGGATCAGCCTGGAATCTTGCCACAAGACCAACAGCCTACATTATATCTGGTCTAGTATGAGTGAGATACAATAAACCTCCAATCATTGATCTGTACTTGGTCTGATCTGTCTTAGGAGAGTCATCATCTTTGCTCAACTTACATCCGGTTGCCATAGGAGTGTTCATTGGCTTTGAATATTCCATTCTGAATTTCCTCAACAATTCTTTCACATATTTGGTCTGAGAGATAAAGATGCCTTTCTTTGTCTGAGTAATTTGCAGACCCAAAAAGAAATTCATTTCACCAAGCATTGACATTTCAAACTCACTTTTCATTTGATTTGCAAAGGTTTTACACAAACTATCTCTTCCTCCAAAGATGATATCATCAACAAATACTTCAACAATCAAGATGTTTTCATTATCTATTTGGAAATATAGATTACTATCAGTAGTACCTTTGTTGAAACCAATCTGTACAAGATGCTTATCCAACCTTTCATACCATGCTCTTGGGGCTTGCTTCAATCCATACAGTGCTTTCTTCAACTTGCCAACCATATCATCATGATTAGACAATTGAAATCCATCCAGTTGTTCAATATATACTTCTTCTTCCAAATCACCATTTAGGAAGGCAAACTTGACATCCATCTGATATACCTTGAAGTCTTTGAAGGCAGCAAATGCAAGAAATAATCTGACTGCTTCAATTCTTGCCACCAAAGCAAAGGTTTCTTCAAAATCAATTCCTTCTATTTGAGAGTAGCCTTTACAGACCAATCTGGCTTTGTTTCTGATTACTTCACCCACTTCATTTAGTTTGTTCTGGAAGACCCATTTGGTTCCAATTACATTCTTGTTTCTAGGTCTGGGAACAAGATCCCAAGTATGATTTTTCTCAATTTACATCAACTCTTCCTCCATTTCTTTGGTCTAGTTTTTATCACTACAAGCTTCATTAATTGTCTTAGGTTCAATCTTTGAAATTAGATAGTATTCATTTGAATCTTGAGAAATTCTCCTCCTTGTTTGTACCCCTTTGCTTTTGTCACCTATGATCTAATCTTCAGAATGGTTTAGAGTTACATACCTTGGAACTTTGGGAGTTTCTTGCACTACTATTTCTTGATCAGGTTCATTCAAACAAACCTCTTCTTCCTGATTTACCAGATCAGTTTGAATCTGAATTTTAGACGAGGATTGAGCTCCTTGTACCAGAGAATCATTCAGATCATCTTCATCATATTCATAAAATCTCGAGGGCTTCTCAATTCCTTCATCAACCTTTACATTTGTGCTTTCTATCATCTTTCTCAATCTCTTATTGTAACACCGGTATGATTTGCTTTGTGTGGAGTAACCCAAGAAAATTCCTTCATCACTTCTTGCATCAAACTTTCCTAGATCTTCATCTCCTTTGATGTAACACTTGCTACCAAATACCCTAAAATATCTCATAGTAGGAGTTATACCAAACCAAAGTTCATAAGGAGTCTTACCTGTATTGTTTCTGATTTGAACTCAATTGAGAGTATAGACTGCAGTGCTGATAGCTTCTCTCCAAAACATTTGAGAAACATTTTCTTCCATCATTATTGTCTTGGATGCTTCCTGGATGGTCTGGTTCTTTCTCTCAACTACTCCATTCTATTGTGGAGTCCTAGGAGCAGACAGCTGTCTCTTTATACCATGCTTCTCACAAAAGTCTATGAATTCACCGGATGTGAATTCACCACCTCTATCAGACCTTAGGCATTTCAGTTTTAATCTGGTTTGATTCTCTACCATAGCTTTGAAGATTTTGAACTTCTAAAGGGCTTCTGATTTCTCTTTTAGAAAGGTAACCCACATCATCTAGGAATGGTCATCAATCAGTAACATAAAATATCTATCACTTTTCATACTCTTGATTCTTGTCGGACCACAAAGATTAGTATGAACTAATTCCAATAATCTGGTAGAAGACTGATCCTTGCTTTTGAAAGAGACTCTGCTCTATTTACCTAGCTGACATTCTTTGCACAAACTATTTGTAGGTTTCACCAATTTTGGAAGATCTCTTACAGCCTGAGTATTGCTTATCTTGATGATGTTATCAAAATTCACATGACACATCCTTCTATGCCATAACCAACTCTGATCAACTTGAACAAACAAACAACTTTTATCAGAACCAACTACATGGAAGATATTACCTTTTGTTTGAGTACTGGATGCAATTTCAATTCTGGAGCTTTCAAAGATCCTGCATCTTCCATTCTTGAACCGGAGATCATAACCTTTGTCCACCAACTAACCAACACTGAGAAGATTGTGCTTCAATCCTTCAACATATAGTACATTACCAGTTTTGCTCTTTCCATCAAAAGAAATAGTTCCCCTACCTCTAATTCTGCCAGCAGAATTATCACCAAACTTTACCATTACTCCTTCATACCTTTCCAAATCCAAGAACTTGTTCTTGTCACCTGTCATATGGTGAGAGCATCCACTGTCAATAACCCAATCATTCTTTTCTTCAACTTGGGTAGCCAAAGCTCTTTTTACAACCTTATGATTGACAGATTCAGAGGATATTGAATCTTCCTCCTTGATGACAATAAACACCCATTCATTTCCAGATTTGCTTGCTATTTCTGATTCATCATCTGTTACTCCTTCATTATCATCTTCTTCATGAACATAATAACAGTTCTTTTGGAACCTTTGTCTGTTAGCATTTGACCTTGCAGATCTTTCCGGACATCTTGAAGCAAAATGACCAATCTTATTGTAGTTGAAGCACTTAAAGGGTAATTTTCCTTCATACTTACCGGATCCTCTTGGCAGTCTTTTTGCAATGAGGGCTTCAAGTTGAGCCATTTCTGCTTCTTCCTCTTCCATGTCTTTCCTTGCTTGATCATACCATGATAGCTTCCTTGAAGAGTTCTCTCCCGAATCAAGTCTTTGTTTGCCTTTCACATAGGCACTGGCTTTAAATGCAGATTTTGTCTTGGGGTGATCATCTCCAAACTTAGTCATTTCAAATGTAGCCAGTTTGCCAACCAATTGCTCTCTTATGACAGTTGTATGGGCTCTGAATTCATCAATGGTAGCAACCTTGATTTTGTAGGCAGTAGGAAGGGATCTGAGAATTTTGCAGATAATCTCATTTTCATCCAGAACTCCACCAGCATTCCTGATTCCACACACCAGCTTATTTACTCTTGGCATAAAGGTAGTGATATTTTCATCATCTCTCATCTTCATTCTTTCAAATTTCCCTTTTAGACTTTGCAACCTTGCACTCTTAACAAACTCATCTCCTTCATGCAGAAGTTCCAGTTTAACCCAGATCTCATATGCAGTTGGTAGGTCAATGACATTTGAGAGTTCTAAGTCATTCAATGCACTTAGAAGAGCTTCTTTGGTCCGTAGATTGTTTTCAGCATCTGTGATTTTATTCAGAGTTGTCAGACCACCCTGTGGAGGTATGTATGCTTTTGTGACCATGGACAAGTATGCTTTTCCCATACACTCCAAGTGACATTTCATGTGATCTTTCCAGAGCAAAAAATTGGTTCCATCGAACTTCGGACTATCCTTCTTGTATGACGACATCCTGGATCTCCTCAAGTGGTTAAGCTCTTTTTAGAGGAACTTGGCTCTGATACCAATTGTTAGATCTAGGGCACACAACTGAGAGGGGGGGTGAATCAGTTGTGCAAAAACTTGCTTCTACTTCAAACACTTGAATCTACTTTGTTAGTTAACAGCATATCAATTAACCATTCATCAAAGCATAAAGCAAGAACACTGGAGCAGATAAACATCAACACATTAGACACCAAGATTTTGACATGGAAAACCTGGTTAAGGGAAAAACCACAGGGTGATTAACCCAAGGATTATTCTCTATTAGAAGAATAAGAAAAATGGATGGCACATGCCAGTCAGAGCTCACTACTCGAGCACACTGCTCACAAAGAGGCACACTGCCTACAGAAGACACACTGTCTACAAGATCATAAGTATTACAAACTTGAACTGGAGAATGACATCTTCACCATGTTTGGATCAGTTCCATTTAATCCTGAGACACACCTGCTCTGCCTTTCACTCTCTCGCTATGCCACACTCATCCGCTCTACACCACACTTTGAAATGAATTCATAAACCTTTATTTATACAAGGCATCGACTTAGGAACAATCATCTAAGTCAGCAAACATCCACAAGAACATCCTCAAGTCGACAATCATCCATAAGAACATTCGCAAGATGAATAACCCATCCGGTCGGCCAACCTAAACAAGAACATCTTCATCCAGAAGTATATCTCCAATTCCGAGCTCTAATACTAATGCGGACTGACAACACAACCTCAACATGATCCAAGAACCTTCACAAGCTTGACTGAATGACTAGGTATATCCGCACTTCCTCCAGTTACTAGAATTCTTTTCTTCTTCATCCAGAACTTCAAGAACACAGTCTATCGCCACTGTCATACTGATTTCCTATATAACCTCAGCACATAGCTCATCCAATCCTTCTTATCAATACAATATGAATATGTTGACATCAATGACAACACTGGTTAGCCTCATACTTGCAACACGAACCACTCCTCAAAGTCCTAAGTCATCCCAGTGTCTGCAATCTCTCTCCTGATATCCTAGGCAACATAGGAGTCTACCAAAACTCTGCTGCTACCTCCTCATAGGATTCCATCGGCCCCCATCTGAATCTCTCAACGTGAGTCTGTACAAATAGAGTCTGCCCCTGTGGCATGCCCTGCCTCCTCCCGAATTATCTCTGAACCTGACTGACAATCTATCTCTCTAAAATAAATATTGTCTGGTAATAGTATGACAGCTCATCTGCCTCATCTTCCCAAGGCTCACAGTCTAGATATGGCCGCTAGACAACCACATCTACTCCATCTAATGCATACCTCCAATACTCGAGCTTCCCTAAGCTATGCCAGTAAATCACTCCTGCATAGCCATAGCTATACAGCTCTCCTCTCTGTCTGTCAAAAACACAAATTGGTCTAGTGATCACTATGTGCTCCCATAGCTAAAACTACAGCAATGACACACTTGTTGATAGGCTCGCATCCCTGTGGTATACCACCTGATGCATGTCATGGTATAAGTGTGCCAGCATGTAGACACCCCAAGCATAACGGGTGCCCTCTATAACCATCCTCTCCATAATCTGTCGCCATCCAATGGGGAACCCATGTGATCTCCTATTGGGGCATACAACACCTCTGATCAGTCTTGCAACAATCCTTGGGAAATAGTCGTAGTAGTCACAAATGTCCTGCCAAGAGATGACTTGTCTAACTAGCTCGGGATCATCGAATACTCACCTGCTCTCAGCAAGTCTTGCATTCCTTTGTGGATCATACTCCATGAGCTCTCCCTGAATAGGCAAGTGGAGTATCCTGTATGCATCCTCCAAAGTAATCAACATCTTACTAGTTGGGAAGTGGAAGGTCCCATCCTCACTATGGAACCTCTCTACTGCTATAATCAGTAAGCTGCAGTTCACTTGAACCTTGGGCATAAAGCATACATAGTCTAAACCCATCGCGCCAAGCGCCTCTCAGTCCATCTCGGTTAGCATATGTCACTACAACACTGGCATGGGGAACTGCTCCCTCGACATCAACATACCTTGTATGTCCTGCAAGCACGCAAAGCAAGGTGTCAATCTAAAGTTACAAGTACCATGCTCAACATATCTATAGAAACATATCAACTAACTTAACATATCAAATTGATCAAAATAGTAAACTACATCTCTTGACTAGATTTCTGCAATCTCAGAGATAGCTTATCGATTGACACATCAAATAGGATGCCAATTGAGTCAATTCTGTTAAGTAAACTAACTATCTATATTATGTGTGCCATAACAGGTGGTACATGCGCCATTGCTTAAAAAATGTGACATTTCTTATCAAATGCGTGACTTTTGACACATGCACCGCAAGATTTCATGCATGCCCCATCCCATACCGTAAATGTGCCGCTCAGTTGCATACGTCGTTTCATACCGTAAATGCACCATAGAATTATGCCGACGCTGACTTAACTCATGCATGCACAACTTTAGTGTATGCGTCGTTCTATATCCTAAATGTGCCAAAGTTTTATAGATGTGTAGTTTCTCATGCCATATGCACCAAATTGTGATCTAACGCATTTGTCTAAACCTAATTTCTCCTAGAATTTACTGCACTAAAAATTGACTCTAGGGGAAATTTTTTGAGATACATACTAGGGGTCTTGCCTCGGCTGGCCGGTCGAATCATCAGACTTGCTCAAAGCGATGCTCCTCACACGGAATATCCATCCTCATGCTGACTGCTCTATGCTCTATGCTCTCCTAAGCTCTCCAAAGCAAATCAAACAAAGCCAAGTGTGCAAATGAATTGTCTTGTGGACCTAGCTCCTATATATAGCATGCAAACACCAAATTGGCTAGGTGGTGACTATGACTACTTCCCACACCCATTTTCTTCCTGATTTCTTCCCGTTTCTCTAAAACGCATCCTGTTTTCTTCAAACCTAACCAAGTTTTCCCTTCGTCTTCGTGAGATTGTCCGTCTCATGTCCTTCCTTTTCTCATCCAATCTCCCGAGGGGGCATCCTATCATCATTAAACCTGTACCAGGGGCAAACTGGGGCATGTATCATTGTTAGAAATTCTATTCTTTGAGGCAACGCCATAAACTGCATTTCATCAAAGAGGGGCAAAATGTATACGCCTAACAATGACATGACTTGGTTTAAATAAATATTCTTAATATTTATTTCATTCTAATTCTTCTATCAATAAATAAATAAACAAATTTGTTTATTCAATTCATATTCCTCTAAGTTAATTAAATATCAAAATATTTAATTACCTCTTATAAAGTCAAAATTAAATAAAATCCTTTATTTAATTAAATTCTTCCAAAAAATTAAATAATTCTTAATTATTTAATTAAGTCAAATCATTCTTCCAAATTTGAATAAATCAATCAAATTGATTTAAAACCTCTCAATCTCCAAAAATAAAATATAATCAAATATTTTATTTATTCTTCCAAATCATGCACAAATAATTAAATAAATTTATTTATTTAATTTTCTTTCTTATCTTCTAAATTAAATAATACCAATTATTTAATTGTTTATTCCAATAATATCTTCTCTAAATTTAAATAAATCAATTATTTATTTAAGTTGTCCATTTCTTCTAAATTGAGTTATCTCTAAATATAATTCAATCCTTGTGCACATGCAATTGAATATTTGAAATATTTAATTGAGTTAAAATATCTTCTCATCCTCATGCAATTTCCATCTTCTAGTTCTATTCTCTTAACTAATTAATCTATTCTTTTAATTGATTTATCTCTTCAATTAACTCATTCTTCTATTTTATTAATTCCTCTCATGCAAAATATAGCAAGACACATGTCTTCTTCCTATTCGCGCATGTTTCCTCAACCATTCTATACCATTGATCTTCTCATTCTTTTTATACTGTTGATCTTCTCTCTCAAGTCTATAAATTGAACCCTATTCTTCCATTTCATTCATCCAAGCTTTAAATATTGTTACTCTGTAGGAATTATAGTGCACCTTTGGCACCAATTCCTTCATTACTTGTGATCAAACTCATTACTATGGACTACTATCATTGTTGTGAAGCTCATCTTCATGGAAAAACTATCATAGTCGTTCCCATTTGAACATCTTGGAATCATAGCAAGGAAGTTTACCTTCTGAGGACCATATTCATAGATAAGATCATTTGTGATAGGTGATCAATGGAAGCTGACAATTAAAGGAGGTTTGCTTTGTATTGGTCACTGTTTGATTGATCTGTTTTGTTCATTATTTCATTGAATTTTGGGTATCATTGATATTGATATACTGATTATTCATTTAGATCCAATTTTCCCTTAATAGAACCATACAAAACTCCACTCCAAGCACCTTTTTTTATAGAGATATGAAGCAGGAATGGAACCTGCTAGAGGTTGGGCATCCAAGAGGCCATGTGGGACAATATCCAACACCTCTTGTATGCAAACACACTTGTCTACACCAAGGAAAGATGCCTTACAACCTCTTATAGTTGTAAGAAGAATCTGTCATTCTTATGGGACTGACAACTATAAGAGAATCGTCATAAATGACTAAATATAAAATATGCCTCTTACAACTTGTCCTTATCCTTCCTTGGACATCCAAATTTGACCTTTTTATCCATGTAAAGATTTTTTACAATACTTGTCCAACGTATCATAGAATCTGGTCCTTACACGTCATAGTTTGTCATAGGAATTTGTCATCTGTCATAGGATCTGTCATATGCCATAGGAATCTGTCATAAGGACTCACACACCTTACAACTAGCCAACAGATGCCACAAATGTCCTATTAAAAGGTAGAATGCCTACATCCTCATGTGAGGACAAAAATATATCCTTGTCACCTTCCATGTCACCTCCCAGTAATTGACAAATCACCATGTCAAATTTACTAGATGACAAAGCATGGTAAACTAAAAAATTATGACAGTAAAAAATAATTACCACAATAAAAAATTAATGCTAGGAAATTACAAAGGTTGAGACACCTTAATTCCCAACATTATTCACAAATGGATTCTTTGAATATCATCAAGTTGAAATCAAGGAATAAGACCAACCAAAGACCATATTTGCTACATAATGGGGATCATATATGTACACAGTAATGCCATTTGGACTCAAGAATGCACTAGTAGTGTTTAGCAGAATAATGGTTAATGCATTTAAAGACTTTATTTATGACTTTCTCAAAGTATATGTGGATGACTAGACAGTATATGGGTTAACTATCAAAGACCATATCCAAACACTTTGGATGATGTTGAATAGCTGTAGAACCCTATAGATCTCTCTAAATTTGTAATAGCTTTTGGTACATTACTGGGACACGTTATATGCAAAGAAGGACTGATGGTGGACTCTTTAAAGGTAACATTAATAATGACACTAGCAGCACCTAAGTCAACACCAAAAGTAAAAACATTCCTAGGATATATAGGCTATCACCACAAGTTCATAAAAGACTATGTAGCAATAATAGCTCCACTAGAAGAGCTACTGAAGAAAAAATTAGGAAAGACCATTGAATGGAATGATTAGTGCCAAAAATCTTTTGACACATTAAAATAGAGGATTGCAGAGGCACCTATCTTAATTTTCCCAGATTGGACATCTCCTTTCCATGTTCATGTGGATGCATATGAGATCTCTATAGGGGTAGTATTAGCATAACCAAAAGTAAACAAAGATCACCCTATAGCATTTGTTAGCAAAAAGTTGTCAAAAGAAGAGAATAAACTATACAACCATGGAAAAAGAAGCCTTGGAAATGGTGTATGCCCTACAAAAGTTTAGACATTACTTGCTATCAACACCATTTACATTTTTATTGACCATGATCCTCTAAAGTACCTAATAAATAGACGTGTAACCCAGGGTAGAATATGCATATGGTTATTCATGTTCCAGGAGTTTGATTTCAAAATAATAGTCAAACCTAGAAGAAACAACCAAGGACTAGAGTACCTATCTAGGATAGAGATATGGGATGAACCTGACATCTAAGAAGATCTTGGTGCAAACCTATTTAGGCTGAATGTGGCACCCAAAGAACTACATGGCATAGCTATCTTGTTGTCTACAAGAAAATTTCCATAAAACATCTCACTACAAGACAAACAAACCTTACAGAGGAGGCCCTAGGATTGATCACTTGGGTGGTGAAAGAAATCCTCCATGACCAATCAGGTAGAGTTCTTCTCTTGCCTCGAAATCTTTCATTCATGAAATTAGCCTATTTGGTGATCATTCCTTGTGGTTTCTTTTGTTTGAGTCTATTATGCTCTTTGTTGAATGTGTTACCCTCTTTGTTATTCATTATTGTTTGTAGTGTGTTTTTGAAAGTTTAAAATTTAAATTTGGTTTCCCACCTATGTTTTTTGGAGGGGTTTTTAGCCTAGGATGGGGAGCCCTATCTATGCTCAAACACCTACTTGTGTGGTACCATTATGGCTGAGGAATTTACTCCTCGGCTGCAAGGTGTAATTGAGGAGAATATTAATATTGTTGGGGGTTTGGTAGATGATGTGGGAAAAAAACTTTTAGAGAATCCCTAAATTTGTAGGATGACAAAATTCTATCCAAAAATGCTAGTTTTGAGATCAAGGACATGCTCGGGGTTGTCAGAACTAGAGGTTATGTCACCAATAGAGGAGGATAAGAAGGTTATAGAGCAGATGAAAAATAGGCTTAAACATACTTCTATGTTCTTTTCTTGTCTTAGTTTGGAAAAACTATTTTCTAGGAAATTCTTAGATAACTGGTTGAACTTAGTGTAGGGAAAAAAAATAGGGATTCACATATTGTTCTGCAGAATGTTGCATAATGAACTTTTAATTATTTTTTGAGGAATCATGCTATGCAAAAAAGGGTTTTGGATAAAAAAATTGAAATGTTGGGCAAACTTTGTTCAAAGCATTCCCTTGGAATCCTAATGCCTTGCACAAATAAATCTAGTTTTTCTTGATAGTTAAAAATGTCCTAGAGAAATAATGGGTTGCCCCAATTGTTGAAACCTATTGGGAATGTTATGAAGATTTACAAAAGAAGAGTTACCCTACCCCATATGGACACTAGGGTGCTGATATCTCTAAATGATGGAATTGATATCCAAGAGGTCATGGAAATTAGTGTGGGAGAAAATGATTTTTTTGTGAGGTTGTAGGATTGGGGGGCCTTAATTCTTGTTTCCTATGCAAGGTTGAGGGTCACCAAAAAAAGGATTGCCCTAGCCTTTGGAAATATGATGTTGGTAAAAAAATTGAGTCCAATTTTCCTAGCAGTGGAAGTAGGAAGAATGAATTAATGGATAAATCTATAGTTTCAAATTCTAGAGGTTCGAGCATGGAAGAGTCTTCCCAAATAACTAGGGACTCTTCATCTCAAATAAGGCTAGAGGTAGTCTCTAGTTGTAAGTCCAATATGGGAGAAGTTAATTTAGCCTTGAATGTGATCAGAAATAGCTTTGATAAATTAAACCTAGAGGGGAAACCCTTAATCCATGAAGATTCTAGTAGCCCTTCTGAGTTGGCTCCTAAACCTATCTCAAGTGTCTCTATTGACTATATTGGTCTTCTATATGAAGATCAATGTAGGGAGGAGAGAAAAAATGATTTCTTGTCAAAAGTAGACTTGTCGGGGCAAGGAACATTGGTATTTGACAACCCATGTTTCAAAGATGTTCCTCTCAAGGAACCCAGAGTGATGCCTCTTGAATTTGTTAAAAAATTAGATAATGAACCCAATAATCTGAGGTGACTAAAACTAGGAGTGGTCTTGAAATTATTGTTAGGAAAAACACTCCTGGCACTTTGATCGACAAGAAGCACCATGGTATTTCTAAAATGGAGGTAAAAAATGCTCAAGAACTAGCCTTAATTAAAATAAAAGAGAACATTTTGGCTAGTGTGATGGAGAAAGTGATAAGTAGTGTTGGATCCCCTATTTGTTTTAAAATAATAGACCCTGAGGGGTTAGAATTGGAAACCCCAAACATTAACACCTCTGTCAATTTTGAGGAAGATTCCTACATGAAGGTGGTAGAGCTCTCCATGAAAGAAGAAGATGACAATATAAAATGAAAACAAGCATACTGAAAAGAAAGCACTTTAAAACCTAGAAAAAAGGGGAAAGGTGATAAACTACTAAAGTTCTTTGATAGATTGTGCAATAAATAGTACTAGTTAAGAGGGAGTCTCCTTTTTGATGGCCTAAAATTTGATCATGAATTGCTTTAGCTAGAACATAAGGGATCTTGAATCCCCAGATAGAAAATATATTGTTAGGGACTTTTGCAATAAGAACAAAAAGATGGATTGTTTGTTGTTATAGGAAATCAAAGTAGTAAGGCTTCAAATGGAAAATACCCTCATATTTATTTGGAATGAAGCAATGTGTTTTTCCTCCAAACATGAGAAAGATAAAGGAGACAATGCTATATTAATAAATATAAAATGAGGTTAGTTTATCATTGAAAATCGGTGTTCTCCATGTAATAGATGTATATGGGTTTTTTTTTAGAAGGATAGTAGGAAATTTAGGATCTATTATATCTATGCAACTAATGAATATAGAGGTAGAATTGAACTTTGGAATTGGATGGTAGAAAAGCTTCCTAATGTCCCCTGGATTGTTGCAGGAGACATCAACATGGTACAACATAGAGAAGATCAAATAGGTGGTAACCCAGTAGAGTGGAAATGCAATGAACAATACTTTTGGCCAAGAATGATGACAATTCTAAGCTTGTTTGATCTCCTAGAGGGAAAGAAGAATAATAGTCAAAGTATTTGGTACTCTTGGTGCAATTCTTAGAAAGAAAATAATAGGATATATTGTAGACATGATAGATTTTATGTAAATAAGAATTCCTTCCATTTTCAAAGCATTGAAGGTGCTAATGATGTTAGAGTCATCAGAAATGCCTTGTCTGATCACCATCCTATATCTACTCTAATCATAATTGATAACCAAGAGATTGGGGCTAATGTTAGAAAAGACAACCTTTTCAAATTAAATACAAAATTGTTGCTGGATGGGGACTGTCTTGATGGGATTTGTAACCTAAGATTTATTTTGAAATTTATGTCTTATAGGAAGGATTCTATTCAGTATTGGAATGACCTTGTTAGTGATAGCAAAAGGCTTTTTCAAGTATGTGGAAAGACATGTTTTTGATAGGAGGAAATATGAGAGACTACTTCAATTATAATAGCTTGAAACTAAAGATCTTTTGCAAAAGAATCCAGATGATTGTGAGGTGGTAAAGCATATTGGGGAGGTTAAGAATAAATTGAGGAGATTGCATAATTTCAAATCTTAGAGGGAAAAGGTAAGGGCAAAGATCAACTAGCTGAAAGATGGAGACAGGGGCACTAAGTATTTTTTTGACTTTCTTAGAGCTGAATGTAGTAAGCAAAAGATAGGTCCAATCAATGAGAATGGGGTTTTCTTTCATGATGTGGAAGACATAAAAAGATTATTTAGAGAATTTTATGACAATTTGTTCAAAGTAGAACATAGTAGTGAAAATTGCAAGAGGGACCAAGAGTTGTGTTCTAAAATCTGTCTTAGGATGGTTGATGGTGAAATGGAGAAAAAATTAGAGTAAAAGATATCTAAACCAGAAATTAGAGATGCCATTTTGTCAATGAAGGAGGGCAAGTCCCTTGGGTATGATGGGTTACCATTAGAATTTTACAAATTCAACATTTCTTCGGTGGTAGATGATCTTTTTGAAGTGTATCGGGAAGCTTGCAAAAAAGGAACTTTGGGAAAGAATATCAATAGAGGCATCATCAAGCTATTGCCCAAAGATGGGGACAAGACCAATATTAGGAACTAGAGGCTTATTACTCTATTAAATGTTTCTTATAAGATTACTGCAAAAGTGTCAACAAGGAGATTAACAAATATCCTACCTAGTATCACCAAGTATACTCAAATTGGATTCATTAAAGGAAGTTACATTCTACATAATTTTCTAACAAGTTGGGAAGTTATACATTGGGCCAAAACTACAAGACAGAATACAAGAATTCTTTTGCTAGATTTTGAAAAGGCTTATGTTAGAGTTGAAAGGTCATTTGTATTAAATGTTTAAAAAATCTTTTGGATTTCCTCAGGATTTCAGTAATATGGTCAATATGTTGTTTAAGGATGCCTCTACCTAAATTGACATAAATGGCTCCTTATCAAAACCATTTGATATGGAGAGATCCATAAGACAAGGGTGCATGTTAGAACCTACCCTCTTTGTGATAGCATCAAAAGCTCTATTTCACCTCTTGAGAATAGACCTGATACTAGGTAGAATGTTGGCTATTAAATTACTAGATGAAAGCATGTTATTGAACATGCAGTTTGCTGATGACACAACTTTGTTTCTAGTGCTAGATAAAGATAATTTAAGGAACAAGGAAGATATACTTATTATTTTTTGTAAGGAATCTGGGGAAAAAATATCATTTAATAAATTAATATTGCTTAGCTAGATTGAAAAGCTACCTGATTGGTTTGAGTTGGATAAATGGTAGTGGGGAGGAACTCACAAACAAGTTAGGTTCCTTGGTATCCCCTTTGTTTTTGATCCATCTCTTAATAATATGTGGAATTGGATGTTGTAAAAAATTGAGAGGAAAATTGAAAATTGGAACAACTAGTTCCTGTCTTTGGTAGGAAGAGCACAAGTTTGTCAAAACATTATTTTTGCTTACTCCATTTATTATGCTTCTATGTGGCTTCTCTTGAACTATCAAATTGAATGTATTCAACAATTGATAAGGGGTTTCCTATGGTCAGATGGTAAAGGGAAGAAGAAAAAGCATGTTGTTAAATGGGAATGGTGTTGCATGAACAAAGAAAAGGGTGGTCTAGGGTTGAAAGATCTAAAGATTAAGGTGTAACTTTAGCTATAAAGTGGATCATCAGATCTTTAGAAGGTGAAGATCCTTGGAAGGATCTCATCTAGAATAATATTAAGAATTTTTGTCCCAAGAAGGCACCAATGTGGAAAAACTTGCATATGCATGATTTTTTGTTTGGGAATTTTCAATCTAAATCCTTTGGGTCTATTGTTTTTTCTAGTATCTAGAAAGCTTGGGAAGTTGTTAAAAACTTTATTAAAAATAAGGAGTCTGTTAATATTGGGAAAAAATGGTTTCAAGGATATAGGTCCCTATGGTGGATCTTAAGGCATAAGAATAAACCATTGGCTTTGTTACATGGTTGTACAACAATTAGATAGAACATGAAAGGCTTTTCTACCATTAATGATATTTTAGATGAAGAAGGGATGAAAATATGGGATAAGATCAAACTGGAGTTTGGCATCGCTGAGTCTCAAAAAAGGACTTATTGCATCATATGTAGAACTCTCTTAATCAATCTGAGTCAAGCAGAAAATCTAAATGTAATAGATTTGTTGGGAAAGTTGGTTTGGGAAGATGGCACTAAATTTCTATGTATGGAATCCAAGAAGCTATATAAGTTGGTTACCAATTCCCACAATATGTTTGAGCATATTAACAGGGTTTGGGGACTTAAGCTATACCATAGAGTCTTGTCTTTCTCCTTCAATCTATTCTGGTCCAAATTTATTGAACCTAAAATAGGTAGTTTTAGATATGATGCTAAAAAAGCTTTCCATTGGTTTTGATAATATTATTTGTTCTATGTGTAAAATTGTGGAATCTTGCGATCATGTTTTCTTTGAATGCCCTTTTGTTGTTACTGTCTGGTCATTATATATGGGGAATATTAAAAACTAGTCTTCCTTGAATATATTAAATTGGAAAGAGATTCTTTCTTGGTACATTAGTGGCATGAATGTTAAGTCTAATATATTTTAGTTATTTTTATCTACTAAAATTTTATGGTTGTTGTGGAAAAAAAGAAATGAGGATCATTTCCAAGGAAAGAGGAGGACTCTTACAAGGTCTAGCTTTAGACGCATGATTTCTAATATCTATAAATAGGTGGTGATGACCATGGAGCTCCCCATAGAAAGGTTCATGAAGATAATAGATGAAGGATCAGAGGTTATCCATAGGGAAGACATCAAATATACAGAGTTTTGGCCCCATGATTTGAGAAAGGTAAGTGAAAAATTCATTTCCAAAACATATATTGCAAGCAACACAAGATGGAAAAGCTAAGAGATGAAGCATTATGAGACTTTGAATTTACCTTTCAAAACTTCAGTGTAGGGAGTAGTCAACTCAGAGTTTCTCCACCTATTGATACCTTCAAAGGGGTGGATTCCTATGATGCCAATGACAACATAGGATAACTAGATGGATAGGATAGAGACAGATGTTAGGGTACAGATGTAAACCTTCAGGAGATTGAGGACAGAGGCACCCTATAGGCTAGTGACACTAGCAGACCCAGCAGGATCCTTCAGGATGATTAGGGTTTTACTAAACTCGACAGGTGAATAGGTACACTATTACAAAGAGGGGGTTTAGACAGACCAAATTTTGCTTCTAGGGATGATACTTGATAATGAATAGTTGAAGGTAGTCTCAGCAATATTACATATGTTTATGTTATGTCTCAAATAGAGCACTGAACTATGTAGTAATTTTGTTGAGTGTATTGTTTTAGCTACTTTCTTTTTTTGAATTGAAAATGATGTAAATTCTACTTCTATGGCTTTCTGGGCCACACTGACTGTACTGAGATATTTTTTGAATTCATAGTAAATTATTTTCAATTCAAAAAAAAAAGATCTTACTACTGATGGCTTTACCCTATACACTAATAGAAGGAGAATTACACATATTAGCGAGAGATGATATCATGACGAGAATCGTATATGAGCATGAAAGGGAAGACATTCTAAGAGAAGCCAATGAAGGGATATTAGGAGGATATAACTCTAGTGAGGAAACATAAAAAGAGTGAAATTACCAAAATTATGGTGGCCCACCTTGAACAGAGATACCAAACTATATATTAAACATTGTGACATATGCCAGTGTATTGGGAGACCCATTGCAAGGGATGAAATGCCTTTAAAACTAGTGTTAGCCCAAGTGCCATTTGAAAAATGGGCAATACATTTTATAGGTCCAATTGATCCTTCGACAAAGCACCCAAACACAAGGTTTATAATTACAGGGGTAGAATACCTAGCCAAATGGGTAGAGGCCAAACCTACAAAAGATTATATCACAAATATTTCTACAAGATTTCTATATGAGAATATCATTACAAGATTTGGGTTTCCACTAAATATAACAAGTGATCCAGTAAAATATTATGTGAATAAAATAATTACAGATATTTTACAAAGTTTCATGATAACACACAATGAAATCTCACCCTACCATCTGCAAGGTAATGGAGCCAATGGAGCACTAAATAAAATCATGGGGAAAACATTAACCAAGATGTGTAGTAGAAATAAAAAATATTGGGATATCAAAATACCTACGGTACAATGAGCATAGCACACATCCTACAAAAGGGATACAAAGTTTACATCATTTGAACTTGTATATGGTATGCATGTAACTTTACCAATTAACTTCATAATCCATAATTTGTGTACCATATTAGCTTTGCAGTTGAATGATGATGAATCATTGGCACACAGAATGAATGACTTAGAGAAATTGGATGAAGCTAGACTCTTAGCGGTGTACAATGAAAATTTGGAGTGTAAGAGACAAAAAAGCATGGCATGAGAGAAACTTGCACTTGAAAACATTTAAGGATATTTGGTATTACTATATGATATTAAGTTTAAAAGAAAGGTAAGGTAAAGGTTAGGTAGCTAGGACCCTACTATATGCATGAAATCATGGAGTTAGGTGTAGCTAGACTTAAATCAATGGATGGAAGTACCTTAACAGGGTATGTCAATAGAGATAGGATGAAACACTATCATCAACCAGTCAAATAAGCAAAGACTGAGAAATTTATATTTTATACTATATGTAAAATTAGGTATCATAGTTAAGACAAAAAACCATTGGAAGAAAAGAGTAGTGAAAAATCTAACAGCTAGAAAATCTTGAGATAACATAAACATAAATATTCATTAAATTCACAAGAGCACCATTACAAAGTATATAAGATTTATTTACTTAACACTTCACAAATTTTGCATCCTAAACTATGTATGAGCTAAGTGTAAACTATGATAAATAAATCAAAACCCTAGTTGCAGATTGCACGTAACAATGACAACTCCCGTGTTGGTCAATGTCTCCGATAAGCCAAGGCCAAAAAATAAGAAGTATCCATATAAGTCAAGGGAAGTTGACCTAGATGGGGCTTTTTCCATTGTTCCATGAGACTAATATATACAAAGGATATTTAAAAGTATAGACATCCAACCATCTCAAAAATTGACCATACCAAGTTCAAGGAACTCCACAGAATGCGCGTGTAGCTAGACCAAACACAATACTTACTACAATACTAGCAGATAGGAAAGCAAATATTAGATGTCTAGAAGGATTTTCATGATTTCTCAGTGGAACATGGCTAGGTGAAGATAGCGTTGAGTACAATACATGATGAATTTATGTACCTAGATAAAACATATGGAATCACAAAGCAATGCATTCAAGGGGTAACTGGGCTAAGTGCAATAGAAGAGTTACCCTCCAAAAAGGCTATTATGAATGAAAAAGTCATAGAGATAACTAGTATAAGCTATGATAGTCAAAGCCTAAATGTAAAGGAGATTACAAATTCTGTGGTGAGGTATGCAAGAATGGGAATTGAATATAAAATCTATTATGCCAATTGGGAAGACTCTACAATCGATATAGCAATATATACCACTTATTAGATGGTGGTGGAAGGAAAGGATTATAATCTATGTGAGGTGTTCTATGAGCATCTAATGGAAAATCTCCAAAAGACAAAGAACTCACAATATAATTTCTAATATGGCACCCTAATTATAGCCTTTGTCTTCTATTTCGTGAATGCACTTCCAAATTTTCCAACAAAGCATGGCAATCCGACATATCTATAGCCACACAAATAAACCCCCATGTTAAAAAGTTCATCAATAAATAATCATACACTATGGCATATTGGGGGTTTTTCAAAGCCCTCCAACAATAAATGCAGAATAGGGAGAGAATACCTTACAAAATGGTTAAAAAGTATATCAATGACATGTAGCATTCCTAGTAGTTAAATATTATACACTTATGGAGTTTGTAGAACCTAGGACATCATGGATGAAATAACAAAGGAGGAAATTGAGTCATATGCCAAGAACCTACTAAAACAACCCAAAGATACAAATGTAGAAAGGTTTGGGACGTATAGAGAATTTATGGAGAAGTAGCACAAAAAATATTTGGAGGACCATCTAGAGAAAAATAAAGAAAAATTACATGGAAAATGTGGATTCATATCAAGGGAAGCACCACAACCTAGCACTACACCACCACAAGCCATTAGCACAACATTGCAAACACATAGATCTGGGAGATTGCATTCTGGCACTCCAAGTTCATAGGTTGCAGTAGGGACTACTACATCTTCATAAACCCAATCAATATCTACTAAACAACCTTTGTAAAAGACCCAAAACTAGAGGAGATATCTAAAAAATTTGTACAAATGAGTGCGGAGAGGAAGAAGAAACTATCTAGAAGAAAATAAGGGTAGAAAAGATACATTATAGACGCTTCCAGAGGAGGAGAAGAAGCTAAGGAAGAGGAAGTACATGAGATAAAGAAACCTCTAGAAGAGGGCAACAAGAAGCTTAACTGTACATATAGAGGGTATGGAAGAGAAAGAGAAACTCATGAAGGAGACAATAATGGATAATATCCTTACCGAAGCAATTAATACTGAGCGGATGATCAAACAAATAATAGATATGTATAATTAGGTGGGCCAAGAGAATAAAGAAGTAATACTATAAAAGCATTAATAAGACATATTTAGAGGTCTAATAAGACCTTAGAAGAAATAATTGAGAAGTTCTTAGAGGAGTTGGTCACTGCAATAAAGAAGAAGAGGAAAAAGGCCATAGATTTGGAGGAAGAAATAAAGTAGTACACCCTAGACCAAATAAATCCAACCTTGTCTGTCAACCAAAAGGAGAAGTTGGCACAAATGCAATCCAAGGAACTACAGACAAAATAGAGAGTGGACACACTCATGGGGATTACAGAGGAAGAAAAAGGTAAAATTCAAAAGGAGACTGAGGTGGTAACAAAGAAGGTATATGATACGATAAGGGAAGAAGAGAAAAATGAGCAAGAAAAAGAAATACCTTCCACAGATAGTCTTGAACAGAGTGAGTAGGGTGAGGGGTCACAACAACCTTTATATCCACAAAGAGATTCATCCTCCACCACATCACCCATGCAATCCATTAAGGATTTCCTAGTGTAGCATAAGCAAATCTAACCTACACAAACAACCCAACTACTAGAACTACCATTATTGAGGTCACAAGTAAACTTGAATAGCATATCTCCAATAGAGAAGTTTTAGCTAGGAGACATCTTTCATAGTACCACAAGGGAAGAGTTCCTGAAACAATATGTAGAAATCACTAAACAACTAGAGGATGCTATTATTGCTATACAGATTAATTTGCTACTACTACATAAAGTTGCATCACTACCACTGCCTTAATAGTTAAAACAAATGGTGGATGGGATACAAGATGAGATGCAATATTAGGCAACAAAAATCAAAACCCAAGTGAGTACAGAGATGACCAAAAATAGGATGAATGATGTGAGGAAGAAATGTGTTGTAACACACACTCACCTAGAAAGTGAAATCAGAACCTTGCAACAAACCATAGGTAATGTAAACATCCTCTATGGATTTTTTACAGTGGTTGAATACAACAAAGAATGACCCATAGACATCTGCATGATGCACTAGCATCTGAGGCTGAGGCTTCCTTTCTTTGGTGATAGGTTCTTCTTTCCTCCCTCTTTCTTGATTGTGACAATAAAGAAAAGGTGGCTCTTCTTCAAGAATGTCCATGTCATCCAGGATGCAACGTAACCAAATCACTTCACACATAGCTCCTCATGCAGCATGATATTCAGCCTCGGTCCAAATCTGAGATGAAAAACAAATCATGTAGTTGGATTCCTATCATCAATAGATCCAACATAATCAAAGTCAATATGACCTACAAGAAGAATTGAGGGTTCTTCTTGTATTCCAAGCCATAATCAATTGTGCCTTGGATATACCTCAAAACATGCTTTGTTGCAACCCAATGATAGTTCTTTGGCTCCTACATAAATCTTGAAATATATTTGACAAAAAAACATAAGTCTGGTTTTGTACAAGTCAAGTAAATGAGACTCCCAACAAGTTGCCTATAGAGAGTTGCATCTACTTGAGGTGAATCTTGGAATCAAGAGAGTTGTAAACCTTTCTCCATTAGAGCAGACATAGATTTACAATCGAACATCACATACTTCTCCAGGAGTGTCTTGGCATATTTCTTCTATGAGATTAAAATGTGATGCTTCCTTTGCCATATCTCCAAGTTAAGATAGTAGTGAAGTAGCCCCAAGTCTATCATGTCAAAGAATTTCATTAGATCATTCTTTACATCATCAATCAAAATGTTTGAGCTTCCTGTTATTATAAGATCATCCACATACAAATCAAGAATGTCAATCTTTGTGCCTACCTTCTTAATATACAAATTTGAATATCAGGGGCTACGGGTGAAACCATGCCCTAGGTGCTTGCTTAAGTCCATAAAGTGACTTAATGAGACAGCATACCTTTTGAGGATGATGTTCATCAATAAAACCTTCTGGTTCGGTCATGTATACTTCTGCTTTTAAATCACCATTTAGGAAAGCACTCTTGACATCCATATGTTAAAGTTTCCATCCTTTTTGTGTTGCCAATGCATAAACAACTCTGATTGTTTTGATCTTTACAGTGGTACAAATGTCTCTTCATAATCGATTCCCTCTTATTGAGCATGTCCCTTTACAACAAGTCGTGCTTTGTATTTTTTGATAGATCCATTTATCTTGTGTTTTGTTTTGAAAATCCATTTGTAGCCAATTGGTTTCTTTCCTATATGTAAATCGACAAGTTCTCATGTCCAATTCTTTATCAGGGAGTCATACTCAACATCCATGGACTTCTTCCACTATGGTTGATAGAGTGTCTCTTGAACTGTATTAGGTTTAGTGCTATCAACAACTAAACTCATCAATGCAAGATTTACCTCATTTCTCACATGTCTTCTCATTCTAATTCCTTATGAAATATCAGGAAGAGAGTTCGAGTGGGAGTTTCTGATGGTGCTTTGGATCCATTTCAGACATTGATGTTGCTATTGATGTGAAGAATTACTTTCCATATGGCCAAAATCAACGAACAATTCTCCTTGTAGCTCATCTTCTTTGTGAGAAGATTCTTCATGCTCATCATCTAACTATAAGAGCAATCTATGAGAGGTGGTCGCTTGTGAATCACCTTTGTGTGTCAATGAGTTAAATGATGACTCATCAGATACCACATCTTGACTTTCATAAATATTCTATGTCTTAGGATCTATGAGACAATATGCTTTTGAGGTAGTACTGTACCCCAAAAAGATACACTAGGGTGTCTTGGTATCAACCTTCTTCCTCTTATTAGTTAGGACATGCATATTGTAAGGGTAAAATGGTGATCAATCAAATGAATAATATAAGACCCAAACATCAATAGAATAGTGAAAATAAGAAAGATTCAATAAAACGAAGCAATGAACAATACAGTGCAAACCTTTTCTGTTTCGAAACTTCTATTGTTCACCTATCACAATCATCCTTTTGCTGGTAAGTAAGCCCTCAGAGAGTGCACTCTTTTAGCTATTTGTAGGAAGTCGATGGTAAATGGATGTTGTGATATGCAATGAAGATGAGCTTCAAAGCAAGTATGTGATCTCAAGCTTGTAAATGGTAAGAGGGTGCCAAAGGCGCGCTGGTGATATTTCTGTAGAGTAACAATATAGATAGCTTGGATGAATAGAATGGAAGGATGAAGCTTCATTTATAGACTTGGAAGAATGGGAATCAACGGTTGAGAGGAGATATGAAGATCAACGGCTGAGGATGGTTGAGGAATGTGCAACCAGTAGAAATGTGACAAGTGTCCTAGCTCCATCATGAAAGAGGGGATGTGACAAAATTGATTGGAGAGTTAACTCCATTGACTGAATAGTTAACATACTTGATTGATCAGTTAGAAGAGTGGATTATGGAACTAACTGAATTGATTGAGGGATTGACTCAATTGACAGGTTAGTTAACACTTTTGATTGATTAGTTAACTAACCTCTGATTTGAGAAGAAATAGGCCATGTGGGTGAGGGAAAATAAGGTAATTAAATATTAAAAATATTTAATTACATGTGCAATCTGATGAGGTGGACAAGGTGAGGTGGAAAAGGTGAGGTGGATTTTTGAATTTAGAACTTAGGATAGAGGAATTTGGATTAGTTAAATAATTTATGATTATTTAATTGTGTGAGACATTAGAAGAATTTTAATTAAATAAATAGATTTTATTTAATTATGAAACAGTGAATCAATTAAATAAATTAGGAATATTTATTTAATTGATAGAAGAATGGAATAAATATTTAGAATATTTATTTAGGATGATTCGTGTCATTTTTAGACGTATACATTTTGCCCCTCTTTGATGCAATGCAGTTTACAGCGTTGCTTCAAAGAAGTCAATAGTCTGATAGTGATACATGCCCCAGTTTGCCCCTGGTACAGGTTTAATGACGATAGGATGCCCCCTCAGGAGATTGGACGGGAAAAGAGTGAAAGAATCAGAGATGGACAATCTCACGAAGACGAAGGGGTTAGGATAGGTTGGAGGAAAAGGGACGCGGTTCAGGGAAACGGGAAGAAAACTGGAGGAAAAAGGGCACGGGAAGTAGTCACAGTCATCACTTAGCCAGAATTAGGGTTTGGAGGCTATAAATAGGAGCTGGGTCCACAAGAATAGTCATTTGTACACTTGTTTGATCTGGATTGGAGAGAGAGAGCTTAGAGCAAACTTGGAGTAGCATGGCAGCCAGAGTAGCAAACATTCCACGTGAGGAGCATCGATTCGAGCGAGTTCGTCGATTCAGGCAGCCAGTAGAGGCAGGACCCCCGGTATGTGCTTCAAAAAATTTCTCCTAGGGTCGATTTAGGGCATCATAAATGCATGTAGAAAATAGGTCAAACATATGTGCTGAAATGCAGAACAGTGCATATGCTGCGCGAAGCGGCGCTTATGTCATTTAGCGGTGCATATGCCGATTTCGGCAGCGCATACGTTAAAATGGTGCATATGTGCATTGTAGTTGCGCTTCTGTAGTTAGGCAGCGCATGTGTATTTAGGCAGCGCACATGTTGAATGTAGCGGTGCATACGTAAAAGCCACGCATATGCCAAATGTAGCGGCGCTTCCATGATATTGCGGTGCATATGCCGAATGTTCCGGCGCATGTGTTGAATCTGCGCATATGTGCATTGTAGCTGCGCATCTGCGTTTAGGTGGTGCATATGCTGATTCTAGCGGTGCATGTATCAAAAAATGGTGCTTTTATAAAGAAACGGTGCTTTTACCACCTGTAGTGGCGCATTTGCTTTGGATAGCAAATTACTTAGCCAAATTGATTCGATTAACATCCTGTTTGACGTGGGAATCGATGAGCTATCTCTGAGATTGCTGGAATCTAGTCAAGAGATGTAGTGTGCTATTTTGATCAATGTAAAATGCTAAGTTTAGTTGATATAGTTCAGTAGGTATGTTGAGTATGGTACATGCCATTTGAGACTGACGCGTTGCCTTGCTTGCTTGCAAGAGGACATTCGAGACACACTGCAGTCGAGGGAGACGTTTCCCATGCCCCTATTGCAGAGGTACATGCTGACAAAGACGGACAGAGTGGCGCTTGGTGCCATGGGTTTAGATTATGTTTGCTTCATGCCTGAGGTGCGGGCGAACCAGGGATTGCTGACAACTGCTGTGGAGAGATTCCACAGTGAGGATGGGACCTTCCACTTTCCTACTGGAGAGATGACTGTGACACTAGAGGACGTCTACCGGATACTGCACTTACCTGTGGTGGGTGAGTTAGTAGAGTACGACGCACAGTGGGATGTGGGACTTGCCGAGTGTAGGCGAGTGTTTGATGATCCCGAGCTGGTTGGACAGGTCATCCCATGGCACGATATATATGATTGTTATGACTACTTCCTGGGGATTGTGGCTGGATTGATCGGGGGCGTTGTATGCCCCAATAGGAGATTGCATGGGTTCCCCATTAGATGGGGCAGGATCATGGAGCGGATGCTGACTGAGGGCACTCGATATGCATGGGGAGTCTGCGTACTGGCCCATTTGTACCATGACATGCACCAGGTGGTGTACCACTGCAACACGAGTCTATCGGCTGGGGTATTATTGCTATAGTTTTGGCTGTGGGAGCACATAGCGGTGACTAGGCTGACATGTGTCTTCATGAGGCAGCGAGGAGAGCCATACAATTATGGCTATGCAGGAGTGATTTCCTAGCACAGGCTGGGGAAGTTAGAGTATTGGAGGCACACCTTAGATGGAGTAGATGTGGTCGTCTAGCGACCATATCTGGATTGCGAGCCCTGGGACGACGAGGGAGATGAGCTACCATACTACTTTCAGACCAAGTGGCTGATAGGCCAGACACGGCATATCCTAGAGAGACAGATGGTGGGCAAGGTGCTGAGACAGTTTGGGAGGAGACAGGGTATGCCACAGGGACAGGCATTGTTCGTACAGACACATGCAGAGAGGGTCCGATGGGGGCCGATGGCTTCGTATGAGGAGGCCCTGGTAGAGTTCTGGCAGATGCCTTATGTGGCATGGGATGTGAGGAGAGAGAAAGCAGACACAGGGGTGACACAGGAGTATGAGGATTGGATGACTGCACATCTGTTCCTGAGATATTCAGGACCCGGCATGCTAGTGCCTCGTATTGATGAGGCAGACTCAGAGGAGGGAGAGGTTGGCCCAGGTCGGAGAGGAGTGAGAGGAGGACAGGGTGGACTGGGTGGTAGAGCCGGAGAGAGGCCGAGACAGTGGAGGAGGATAGGTCAGGCTGAGCAGGCAGTGCCAGGATAGGTAGAGGCACAGCAGCAGATACCTCAGCAGGCACAGATGCCGCCACCCCAACAGGTACCATAGCAGCAGGTGCCCCAGCCACAGGGGCCAGGATAGGTAGAGGCAGCACAGGGGCCAGTACAGGGAGATGTGCACGAGAGGACTATAGCCAACTTAAGGGGGTAAGTGCGAGAGCTGCAGGCACAGCTGAGGAGGGTCGAGGCGAGAGACGGATGCAGCAGTGATCACTGGGTTGACTCGCGAGAGAGATATGGCAGATGCATGGGTACGTATTATCCATGTAGAGTGGGACACCGCTGTGGCCGCCATGGGGACAGATGTAGCGAGCTCTTTTTTGGTTGGGCAGGTGCAGTAGGCATAGGCACAGGTAGGCCAGTTGCAGACGCAGTTGGCACAGGTACAGATAGAGCTTGTCAGAGCACAGTCACAGGCTCAGTACTACCGAGGTTTATACCATGCTGTTGTGGCATCAAGTCAGAGGGCAGGGAGCTTTAGGAGTCAGTCTGGGGTGACTCATAGAGTAGGTCCATCATAGTCAGGGGCATCCGTGATGGGTCCCCAGCAGTCAGGAGCTAGCAGTGGTGGCCCACAGCAGCAGGGATAGACTTAGACTAGATTTTGTACATTTTGGGACATGTATTACCATCCATTTGGATGTCTATTGTATATGACACTTTGATTCAGAGAGAGATGGTGATATCATACATTTGGACCTCGTATATGATAGTATATATGATGATGCAACTTTGGATCTATTGCATCTGTTATGAGATGATGATTTACTTCTATTGTATGATGTGATGCATGTGTAGACTTAGATGGGCTACATGAGTTCTATATGAGATGCTTTTTGATATGATGCTATATGATGTCTATATGATTTAATGCTTAGAATGCATGCATATGTAATATGATTTCTATGTGATGATGTAGCTTTGTATGTGATGCTATTGGGATGGTTATATGATCGAATGCTTCAAATGAATGCAAATGTAATATGATTTCTATGTGATGATGTAGTATAGTATATGATGCACGTAGCGATGCTTTTGATTTTCTGTGCTTTGAGATGTGATGGGATGCTAATGTATTGATGACCTAATGCATTGACTGATGTATTCCACTGACTTAATCATGTTCATGACTAGCCCTACATATGATATGATATGCTTCTGTATTGCATTATTTTTGTGATGTCCAAATGTACTCTATCGACACAAGAATGACATGATAGATAGAAGAATGGTTGTTATAGAATGACTTGGAAACTTCATTTGATATTGTTGCTCTGCATAGTTTTAGGTAATGAGGATGGTATGGGATATGGATGCATGGATGTGTATATGGATATAGGATGGATGTGTTGCTTTTTAGAGTGCTTTATTTCATCATTGGGCATTTTGTTTTTGTTTTTTTTTGGTACATTTTCTGAAATGTTGTAAGTGAATACAAGCATCTAGGTATAATTGAACCGAGATGACCTGAGTACCTCTTACATGGATTTTGATTTAGCAAGTTAATACAAGCATCTAGTCAAAATTGAATCTAGATGACCTAAGTATTTCCTACGTTTCAACAAACAAGGATTGCCCCCGTTCATGTTTGACCTTTGATGTCCTCGATGATCTTTTGCCGATCATGTCCTTAGACAAGGCCTCACATTACTAAAGTTTAATCCACAAACAAAGAACAAAGAAAGTAATCATGCCCCCATCATATCATCTCTAGCTTTTGGCATCCTTGAGTAGCGTAGAAAGACATGATAACAAAAATCCAGACTCTGTAACTTAACCATGGTTCCAATTTGCAAAACATTCTTGCCATTAGATGTGTTTATTTCTTGCTGTAAGTTGAATAAAATCATTTAGAAGACCTTGGGTATTTGCTTTGCATTGGATAGGTTAAGATGCCCCTAGTCAAGATTTCTGCTTGAGGCGTGGGTTTTGCTTGCATTTGCTTGTTTGGTGAGAAGATTGTATGATCCTTATTGGGGAGACGGACCCTAAGGAACTGACCTAGTGCCTCGGGGGCTCATTGCTAAATGGCCTTGCCTACGTGATGACATAGAGGCAACGTAGTTCGAGGTAAACCCTAATGGACCATGGATGGACTAGAAGAAAGACGACAAGAATAAAGACAAGAAAGGGGATGAATGGGAGAAATGGGAGAAAAGGAAGCCTCGGGGGCGCATTAGAATAATGGCCTTGCCTACGCGACGGCGCAGAGGCAATCGTAGTTCACGGACCTGGACCATGGACACCAACGAGAGGCACTATGTTAGGCTCATATTGAGGAGACAGTATGGGACAAAACCTTGGTTGACAAGGCCACAAGGTGAGTATCAAGCCATGATAGGTAACTGTCAAGTGTTTACTGCGGGATAGATATGGGTCAAATGGGAAATGAGCGAAGGAAGAATGGACTCAAGGTGATTGGATTCTCAAAGATGGAGAAGGCGGTTTATCACAAGTAACGCCTGTTTACCAGTTTTTCATCACTTGCTTTTATTTGCATGGGAAGCTAGAAAGTAACATGACACCTATTTGCCAGGTTTTCATCATGATACCTATCCAAGGCGCCTGTTTGCCAGGTTTTCACCAAAGGACAATTTTTTTGTATGCTTTCTATTTTTTTTTATTTTCTTTTTTTTCAACTTTTTTGATTTTTTTGATTTTTGATTTTATTGTGCCCCCTTGCATTGGGGTTCTCCTAGGTATAGAACCAGCGAAGGTGTATGCTGTTGATTGGATCATCGAACAACTCACCCTCTGATGTGGCCAATTGATATGCCCCCGATCCATAGGCAGCTATAATCACATAGGGCCCAAGCCAGTTAGGTTCGAACTTACCTTTATTTTCTCTATCTTGTTGATTGCGAGGATTCTCTTTGAGAACTAGGTCCCCAACCTTAAAACATCTTGGGCAAACCTTGTGGTTGTAGCTTCTTGACATCATCTGTTGATATGCTTTGAGATGATCAAAGGCTTTCTGGTGCCTTTCTTCTAGCAGTTCTAGTTCTTGTAACCGGGAGACTCTGTATTCTTCGTCTGATATGAGACCTTTCAATGACACCCTGAGAGATGGTAGTTCGACCTCAATGGGGAGGATGGCTTCTGAACCATAGACAAGGGCGTAGGGTGTAGCACCTGTGGGAGTGCGTATATTGGTTCTGTAGGCCCACAGAGCGGGATTGAGTTGGACATGCCAATCACGGCCAGCATCATTGACAGTCTTCTTTAGGATTTTTAGAATGGTTTTATTCAATGCCTTAGCTTGGCCGTTACCTTGGGGATAGTATGGAGTGGAGAAACGATGTTGGATTTTGAAACGCTCACAGAGCTCTTGGACATCCTAATTTTTTAATGGTCTTCCATTATCCGTGATAATAGATGAAGGAATACCATATCTGCAGATAATGTAATTCAGAATGAAAGAGGAAATTTGCTTACCTGTGATGGTGGTTAGGGGAACGGCCTCAATCCACTTTGTGAAATACTCAGTGGCAGTTATGATGAATTTGTGGCCGTTGGAAGAGGGTGGATGAATCTTTCCCACAAGGTCAAGTCCCCACTGGTAAAAGGGCCAGGGTGTTGTTAAAGGTCTCAACTCTTGAGCAGGTGCATGGATCAGGTTCCCGTGTATTTGGCACTGTTTGCACTTTTTGACGAACTGATATGAATCCATTTCCATGTTTGGCTAGTAATAGCCCAAATGCATGAGTTTCTTGGCTAAGGAGGGACCGCTAGAGTGTGTTCCACAGATCCCTTCGTGTACGTTTCACAAGGTAGTTATGGATTCTTCTTGCTCTAAACAACAGAGTAAAGTACCATCCAAACCACGTCGGTAAAGGGTATCGGCTATGATGGTGTAACGAGAGGTTTGTCGTATGAAAGTTCGCTTTTGGTTGGAAGAGAGGTCAGGTGGGAGAAGGTTGTCCTTGAGGTAAGTGTAAGTCTTACCATACCAAGGTGAATCAGATCCGACTAGAAGGCATATGGAATGGGTCTCAAGGAGATCATAAGCTGGTTGCCATATAGTTTCCACTAGGAACTCATATCGTGACTCATGTTTAGGTATTTCTAGAAGAGAAGCTATGGTAGCCATTGCATCTGCTGCTTTGTTCTCGATTCTAGGTATTTGGTCAAAGGAGATGGTCCCAAAGTGTTCTTTGAACTCGTCGACCATTCTTTTGTAGGGGATGAGCTTTTCATCTTTAGTTTGATACTCGTCGTTGACTTGATTGATGATAAGATGAGAATCATCGTAGACATGTAGTTCTTGGATTTTCCACTTAGTTGTCATCTTAAGACCAATTACCAAGGCTTCATACTCTGCTATGTTATTGGTGCATGGAAATAACAAACGGTAACACTTTGGAATTGTGTCGCCTTGAGGAGTTATGAATAGGATACCTGCCCCCGACCCATGGTTTGTGTAAGACCCATCGAAGTAGAGTTTCCAAGAAGATGTTGATATAGTGAATAAGGACTCATCGGGAAATTCAAACTGCATGGGCTTGTCGTCTTGTAACGGTGCATCGGCTAGTTGGTCAGCTATGATTTGTCCTTTGATGGCTTTTCTGTCCACATATTCGATGTCATACTCACTGAGAAGCATTAACCATTTTGTTAGTCGACCTGTGAGAGTAGCTTTGCTGAGAAGATACTTCAATGGGTCTATTTTGGCAATGAGCTTAACTGGGTGTGCAAGCATGTAATGTCAGATCTTTTGTGAAGAAAAAACTACTATGAGACATGATCTTTCTACTTGTGAGTATTGCAACTCATAGCCCACTAAGGTTCGACTGATGTAGTACACAGCTCTTTCCTTGTTCTCGTAATCTTGTTGTGCTAGAAGTGCCCTCAGAGCAGTAGGTGTAGCAGATATGTAGAGAATTAGAGGCTTTCCTTGGATCGGAGGCATGAGAATGGGTGGATTCATAAGGTACTCCTTTAGCTTGTTGAATGCTTCTTCACACCTTTCATCGCACCTAAATGGGATGTTCTTATGCAGGAGATGGCTGAAAGGTTGGCATTTGTCTGCCAGCTGTGATATGAATCTGTGGATGGCCTGCAGCTTGCCCTGTAAGGATCTCAACTGAGTTAGAGTCTTGGGTGGTGGCATGTCTATTATAGCTTTGACCTTGGCCGGGTCTACAACTATTCCATTTGCCGACACGATGAAGCCTAGCAGCTTGCCTGTAGTTACCGCAAACACACATTTCTTTAGGTTTAGCTTGACTTGGAATTGGTCCAATCGTCGAAAGACTTTTTCTAGGACATCCAGGTGTGAGTCCCTTGTGAGAGACTTTGCTAGGATGTCGTTGACATAGTCTTCCATAGTGACATGCATCATGTCATGAAATATAGTAGTCATGGCTCGTTGATATGTAGCACCTGCGTTTTTCAGCCCAAATGGCATGACATTGCAGCAAAAGGTACCCCATGGGCAAGTGAAAGCTGTCTTGTGTTGGTCCTCTGGTGCTATTTTGATTTGATTATACCCTGAGAATCCATCCATGAGTGATAGCCTTGTATGTCCTGCAGTGAGGTCGACTATGATATCGATGTTTGGCAATGGAAAGTCATCCTTATAGCATGCTTTGTTTAAGTCTCAAAAATCATTGCATAGTCAAACTTGGCCATCTAATTTAGACACTAGCACAATATTAGATATCCATTCTAGGTAATCTATGGCTCTAATGAACCCCACATCTAGCAATTTCTTGAGTTCTTCTTTGACCAAAAGGGCTATGTGAGGATGCATCTTTCGCAGCTTCTGCTTTACTGGTTTCACTCCTAGATCCAATGGCAGGTGATGTAGAATCAAGTTTGGGTCTAGACCTGGCATGTTTGCATACAACCAAGCAAAGCTGTCTCTCTTCTTCTTAAAGAACGGTACAAACCTGGTTTTCTCTGGTGGTGTGAGAGATTTGGCAAAGTGGATAATCTTGGGCTGCTCTTCTGTTCCAATATTCACGGGCTCTGTTGGTTCCACAACAATCTATGACCTTTCCTGATACATATCACTAGGGAGAGTGTCAAGCATTCCATCGTCAGGTGCCACAGTTGGGTTTTCACCTTCAGATGCGTCTTTTCTTTTTATTGTTTTATGATCTGACACTGCCGCAAGGCAGTTTTCACTGTTAGATCCATTTTTGATCTTGATATTTTTGCGACTGGAAGGCTTGGCACCCTCCCCGAAGTAAGCCACAGTATTCAGTTCGATAGCAAAACCAACCTTATGATCTCCCTTGGGTAAGTGGTCCCTAACTTCCATATAATCGATGTAAGCATCGTCGTTTTGGAACATATCTAGTTGGGGAGTTCCTTGTAGATCCCAGTCAATAAGTTCAGGGTGCAAGAGGGGAAGGGAGTCGGATGATAGACCTGATTCATTGATGGTGTGAATGGAAATGTTAGGAGCATTGGCGGGGGTAGTGTTCTGGGTGGTACTTTCCTCCAAGTTGTTTATTGCAATAGAATTTAAACTTTCCTCGAAAGCCATAATCTCAGGGATGGGCAAATCAGACTCCAATGGTCTGTCCCGTTGCATTTGTCCCTCATAGTAGGGGCTAAGAGTTTGGATTGTGTCAACCTCTTTGTCATCGTAGGAGTGCTCAGTTAGCTCGTCCCACTCATACTCATTTGAATCCTCTGAATCTGTGTCGCTGTCCACTTGGAGTGTTTGGATTGTTTCCACAAGGCAAGCATTTTCCTTGGCTTTACCCTTGCCTTTGTATCCTAGGCCACTTGTGTTTCTAGCCGAAGAGGATGAAGAAGGTTGTATAGGTTCAATGATTCTTTCTTTTCTGAGGCCTATGGGGCCTTGTCCTTCATACCCCATACTGTGCAAAATAGTCTCACCCCGCCCATAGAGTTCTGTAGGGAGTCTAGGCGGCTCTTGGGGTGTGTTTTCTTCTTCAGCATAAAGCCATTGCAGGAGATCTCGCTCCTCTGTTTCATCAGATAAGGTCGCCCATTTTACAAAGGGATTTGCGAGAGTTATAGTAGGAGTAGATAGCTTTGGAAAATGCACGAGTGGATGCTTGGGTTGGCCAAAAGAGCGAGGAGACAAAGGCATTTTGGCAAGGTTGAGGCTATGCTCAATGGAGTATTCCCCCATGCCACTTTCTTTTATGGTAATTTTTAGTGGTTTGGGTCATGAGGAGGAAGCTTCAGTAGTATGGTCTTGTTACGGGGTAGGGGAAATGTAGGCTCTATTGTTAGGTATGACACATTCGGGTTTTGCACGGAAAGAATTGTAGTGTTGGTAGGGGTCGGGGTCGCCTTGAATGGTGACTTGCTTGCCATTGTGTGGGAACTTAATGCATTGATGATAGGTTGAGGGGACAGCCTTCATGGCGTGGATCCATGGTCTCCCTAGTAGGATATTATAAGAAAGCTCCCGATCGAGGACTTGGCACACCACATCTTTGATTACCGGTCCCACATGAATGGGTAGGACAACCATTCCCTTTGTGGTTCTTTCTTCCTTGTCATAGGCTTTGATGGTAATTTTCCTCCTTGGATCAACTGCCTATTCAGAGAATCCCAGTGCAAGGACTAGCTTCAATGTGCAAATATTTAAACTAGCACCCCCATCAATGAGAACCCTCTTGATGCGGTGCTTGTGTATGAATGCGACAATGTGTAGAGGAGTGTTGTGGGGTTGAGATACAGAAAGGTCATCTTGCTCAGTAAACGATATGGAAGTGGAGGATGTCAGATTGCCTACCATGGTCTGGAACTTCTCTTGGGCCAGGTTAGTGGGGATAGTGGTTTCCACAAGGCTTTCTCAAGAATCTCCTTATGAGAAGGAGATAGACGCAATAGCTCCAATATAGAAATGTGAGCCAGAGTTTTCTGTAACTGGTCGATGACATTGTACTGACGAGAGTTGGACGGAGATGGTGATGACCTTGGAGGGGTGGTATTGATCGTGACTTTACCACTGCGGGTAATTATACTACAACCAGTTCTGTTAGGTCCTGGTTGTTGGTTGGGGGAGATGACATTGACCTGTGGAATATGCTAAAAAATGCAATTTATGGTGTACTCAAATGGAACGCTTGCATAGTTAGCATTACTCATCCCACTGTTCTGATTTGGTCGGTTGCGATTGTGGTCATTATTGGTATTTCCATTGTAGTTGTTTCCGTTGTGGCCATTGTTGCTGTTGTGGCTATTGTTGTGATTCAGAAGTGGATTCCGGTAGGCCACATGAGATTCATTGGAGGTATGCGATTGTGTCCCTCCCTAGTTCTGATCTAGCACATCTTGGATGACATTCTTGAGGTGGATGCAATTGTTAGTTGTGTGCCCCCTTCCTTGATGATATTCACAATAGTCTGTGTCCTTCCAGTAGGGAGGTTTGACTATAGGCTCATAATCACTTGTTGGCAGTAGAGAAATTTCGTTGTTAGCCAACAACTTTCTTAGGGCAGACTCTTGAGACTCCCCCAACGGTGTGAATTTTCTCCTTAGATTTGAATTGAACCAAGGTCTAGGCTCCCGAGAGGGTGGTTTTTTGAGTGCACCGTTGTTTGTTTCACCCTTAAGAGTGAATATGGGTTGTTGTTTAGGGGCTGCCGCCTTGGCGTCCACTACTCCATCGTTGACCACATTCTTGTTCTTGGTCCAAAACTTTGATTTATCTGTTGTGTAATTGGAAGGAGGTGTGTCCTTGTAGAGCTTGAGAGTTCCTTTAGTGATCATAGCTTTTTCAATGAATAGGCCCATTTCAATGACTTTGGAGAATGAGGTAGGGCATTGTATCTGAATCTGATAGCTAAGATCAGTGTTTAGGTTGTGGACAAACATTTCCAATAGCTGCTTCTCAGGCATATCGTAAGAACACTTACTAGCTAGTTGTCTCCATCGTTGTAAGAAGGTGGTGAATGACTCACCACTCTTTTGTTTGGTGTTGCATAGGTCTAGCATAGATACATCGTGTTCTATGTTGTAAGAGAAGTGCGTTATAAATTTATTGACAAGTTCATCAAAATTTTTGATTCTTGGTGGGAGATGCGAGAACCACTCCATGGCTTGACCACCTAAAGATCTTGGGAATAGCCGCATCAAGTAGGTCTTGTTGTGAGCTACTTCTAAACATGCTGCGGTGAATTCCCTGATATGATCTCTAGGGTCCCCCTTCCCTTTATATTTGTCAAATTTTGAAACTCCAAATTGAAAGGGGAATGGTTTCATGACCAAATTTTTGTCAAAGGGGTACGGTGCTATATCTTCCAAGGAGTAGTTCTTGGAACTTGTAGCAGTCTTAAGGTTGGATATTAGACTTTTGATTTGTTGTCTCACATCCTCCATAGGAGCATTTTGATATATGGGTTGCTTTCCTCTATCATTTGCATGGGGGACTGCGTCATTTGTGCCCCTCTCATTTGCATGTGGGACTGTGTCATTCGTGCCCCTCTCATGATCATCACGCCTCCTCTCATGATCATTGTCTATATTTTCCATGATGGAACTTATGTCAAAGTCTGCGAGGAGTTTGATTCCGAGACTAGCAAGATGATGGAAGTATTTATGGGGGTCTTCAAGGAGCATCTTCTCTACGAGGTGTTGGAATTTTCTATCTTGCATGTGCGCCACTAATTCTTCATGAGAAATCTCTTCGTCACCATCACGTGGTGGGACAAGGTGATCGGATGAGTCGGCCATTTCTATTTGCTTGTTGTACTGGAATCGAGTAAGAACCATGCAAGATGACGCGGGATGGAGGGGATTGGGACTAGAAATTCTGACAAGGTGCTGACTGAGACTGTGATGAATGGGATATCTAGGAAAAGACTTGGACAAAGGATTTTCTCGCTTAATGACTTCAAGTAAGACGGTTGACACAAGACGCTAGCCACTAGCAAGGGTAGTCGATACCAGTCTTACTGTGTAGGGCTTAGTTGTTCAACAAGACTACTAGCAAAGGTACTATGACCTACTAGGCTTACATGAATTCACTAATGAAATGAAGAAGGACCTATGTCGAACCGGTATGGGATAGACTGACTTTGGGACAAGAGGGATTTGGACAGAAAGTGAATGGGACGATTGACGAAAGAGAGAGACTTGGGTGAAACGGATGAAGACTGACTGCAAGGTTGAATCTAATCTCAGAAAGTGAAACTAGGCTGAAATGGGTGCTCCAATCAAGTGAAAATACTTTCTCAAAAATAGGGGAAGTGCTCACTGTCGTATATGCGTCGAAACAAATGCGCAGCAAGAATGAACAAATGCACTGTAAGTCATAGTATATGCGCAGCTCTGGTAAATACAAATGCGTAGCAACAGTGCATATATGCATAGCAATAGTGTATATGCATAGCAAGTTGTGACAAAGGCGCAGCAAGTCGCTACAAATGCGCAACAGAAAGGAGTATATGCGCAGCTCTGATATTTTTGGCAAAATTTTGGGATTTTTCTCTTGTTTTTGGTATTTTTTGGCTAGAAAAGGTCTTCCTGATCTAATATTATGAATTAACAGCAAGAAAACACAGCAAGCACAAAGAATATTTTGTAGTTTTTCATTGTTTTTGTAGTTTTTTTGACTCTATTTTAGACTAACTGAACAAAAAGCAAGCACAAAAATCCTAGGTGAGAAATGGATTATAAAGGATTTGGGCCACTAGAACAAGGGGTATTTAATGCGGGCAACCGTTCAAGTGGTTACACGTGTGGTGGCACTACTCTCTGTTATGGAGTCTCCCAGCCTCAAAGGGTTGCGCCTGAGAGGGTTTTAGGGGAGGTTGGCCATCGGTGTAACATAACAGCACTTGTTACAGTAATTTTTCACCTCAAACACAATTTATTTTAAGTGGCTTGGTAGGGCTTGGCATTAGCCTGTTACCACTCAGGGTCATTCCCACTTGGACAAGCATGCATCCAAGGGTAGGCCCCTCCTAAAGGTTAAACAAATAGAATGACAAGTCTGGCACTCTGATCACCCAGAAGAGGGGAGAGCATAAGCCTATTGTCATTCGCAAGCACAGAATACACTGATTAATCCAACCTAGTTAAAAGTAAAAAACTAAATGGGCTAATCTATTCAAACATAGAACTTTGAAGTGATTTTAGCAAGATAGCATTGGTTGAGTTTTAACCCCAGAAAGCAATGGTGAGTTCAGTTTTAAATCTGCGTAGCACGAGATAGTTAACTTTGAAGTTTTGGTCTCATGACATAGCAATAGTTCATTTTAACCTCAAGATCATTGATGAGTTCAGTTTTAAAACCGCGTAGCACAAGATTGTTAACTTTGAAATTTTGGTCTTACGATATAGCAATAGTTCATTTTAACTTCAAGATCATTGATGAGTTCAATTTTAATCTTAGATAGCAATAACTTGGAAGGTGTTGCGATGCAAGCAAGAAACAATCCAGTTACTTTCTCCCTAATTAAAACTAGATGAAGATTTGAATGAACATCAATTTTTACTATCCCTTAGAAAATGAAATGTGAACTATTTAGATGCAACTACATGGAACTAAACCCGATCCTATCCTGCAAAAATAGTTCCAGCAAACACCTGCAAAAAGGTTAGTGTTAGCAAATTCCCCTAGAAAGGTACTAAAACCTCAGTCTATTACAGAAGCACAGCTTCAATGACTAGATGCGCAGAAATAATCAACAGAAGCGCAGCAACTGTGAATACACCGTAACAGTAAACATATGCGCTGTGAAAAAGAATAAATGCGCAGTAGTAATGAATGCACCGTAACAGTGTTCAAAAGCTCAACACAAATGAACACATGCGCGATAAAAATAGAAGTGTCGTAACAGTGTGCAAAAGTGCAGTAAGAACACACAGAAGCACAGCAAATATGAATGCGCCATAACAGTGTGCAAAAGCGCCGTTAAAAAGCACAGATGCGCAGAGATGACAGAAGCATTGTAATAGTCGGTATATGCACCGTAGAAATGTTTAAATGCGCCGAAGTAGCCTGTGTGTGATTTTGCGTGACCTGTACGGAACCTATCTTCAAAAAAGCTTAGATTTTGATGAGATAAAGGGGCAAGGGCCCCACGATGGGCGCAAAAAATGTAAGGGTAAAATGGTGATCAATCAAATGAATAATATAAGACCCAAACATCAACAGAATAGTGAAAACAAGAAAGATTCAATAAAACGAAGTAATGAACAATACAGTGCAAACCTTTTTCGTTTCGAAACTTTTGTTGTTCGCCTATCACAATTGTCCTTTTGCTGGTAAGTAAGCCCTCAGAGAGTGCACTCTTTTAGTTGTTTGTAGGAAGTCGATGGTAAATGGCTGTTGTGATATGCAATGAAGATGAGCTTCAAAGCAAGTATGTGATCTCAAGCTTGTAAATGGTAAGAGGGTGTCAAAGGCGCGCTGGTGATATTT
The DNA here is from genome assembly GCA_027924645.1 of Cunninghamia lanceolata. NCBI lineage: Eukaryota > Viridiplantae > Streptophyta > Pinopsida > Cupressales > Cupressaceae > Cunninghamia > Cunninghamia lanceolata. The sequence goes on from BSBN01000062.1 coordinate 3,404,202, forward strand.
TTGCAGAGTAACAATATAAATAGCTTGGATGAATAGAATGGAGGGATGAAGCTTCATTTATAGACTTGGAAGAATGGGAATCAACGGTTGAGAGGAGATATGAAGATCAACGGCTGAGGATGGTTGAGGAATGTGCAACCAGTAGAAATGTGACAAGTGTCCCAGCTCCATCATGAAAGAGGGGATGTGACAAAATTGATTGGAGAGTTAACTCCATTGACTAAACAGTTAACAGACTTGATTGATCAGTTAGAAGAGTGGATTATGGAACTGACTGAATTGATTAAGGGATTGACTCAATTGACAGGTTAGTTAACACTTTTGATTGATTAGTTAACTAACCTCTGATTTGAGAAGAAATAGGCCATGTGGGTGAGGGAAAATAAGGTAATTAAATATTATTTAATTACATGTGCAACCTGATGAGGTGGACAAGGTGAGGTGGAAAAGGTGAGGTGTAAAAGTGAGGTGGATTTTTAAATTTAGAACTTAGGATAGAGGAATTTGGATTAGTTAAATAATTTATGATTGTTTAATTGTGTGAGACATTAGAAGAATTTTAATTAAATAAATAGATTTTATTTAATTATGAAACAGTGAATCAATTAAATAAATTAGGAATATTTATTTAATTGATAGAAGAATGGAATAAATATTTAGAATATTTATTTAGGATGATTCGTGTCATTTTTAGACGTATACACATATATGTTGTATAACCAAATTTAATCTAAGATGGGAGATTGAAGGCTTATGACCACTCCATATCACTTCTAGTGTCTTGTCTTGCAAGATTTTTGTAGGTGCCCTATTGAGAAGATACAAAACTATCTAGACTGCTTCTACCAAAAATTGATCCTCCAACTTAGCTATGGAAAGCATGCAACAAGCCATCTCCATGATGGTCCAATTGTGACATTCTGCAATTCCATTCTGCTAGTTCATATAGGGAGTAGTCAAATGTTGTTTGATGCCATGATGCTTCGGGAATGCCAAGAACTTCTTTGACATGAGTTCCATCCCTCGATCCAAGTGAAGGAGAAGAAGAGTCTATCCTGCCTTTTGTACAACTTGCTGATAGAAGTCTTGGAAGTTTGCAAAGGATTCACTTTTCTTCTTAAGAACATACACCCATGTCTTGCAAGAGAAGTCATCCATGAATAACTGGAAGTACTGGAATCCTGAAAAGTAAGAAGACATGGGTCCACACAAATCGATATGAATGACTGCAAGATGGTTTTTGGCCTAGAAGCTACCTCGCTTGAACAAATCCTAATGTTGTTTGCTTGCAAGACATTCAAAACATATAGGCAAGGAATGGGAAAGTTGAGGAAGACCTCTTACAATCTTCTTAGAATTGAGCTGATACAAGGAGCCGACAGAAAGATGCCATATCGATAATACCAAAGAGCAATAGATTCAGTTGTAGACGCAGATATTTAGTTTCTAGAATTTGTACTTTTGTTTTCAATTAGTTCATGTTTTCAATTCCAGTTTTATGTAATGTGATGCAAAAAGTGGTGATATCACTTTTTCTTTTTTTGCAATCCTAAACATCGCAACTTGGACAACTGGAAAATAACACCTAAAACAAATATGTTATTATTAGCTACATCCAAAATTCCATTGAACTATAGAATATATTAATACGTCTTCAACTACAACTGTTGTCATCTTTGTAACATTTTATTCTCTTCAACAACTACTATCTATTATATTTCATCTTCATCAACTTCTCTTAACTTCGTCATCATATTATTGTTTGACATCAAATTTTCCTACATCTAATATAGTCATATGACAATGAAATTCAACCCCACTCTAAGTAGATGGAAGTGTAGGAATGTTGTCAACCAATCATTTTAGGGATCTGATATGTGCTTAAAGTATCCGAAAGACTCATACTACAATGATGGGCATTTTTGATATTCTAGATGCCTCTCACAAATCAAATGCACTTAAATGCCCATTTTATAATGGATATGTGCAAGCTATATGCATGTGTGCATTTGGTACAAAGGTAGTAATGATACCTTGAATCTTTGGCATATTTCTTGACATATATGAGATTCATCTTAAAAATCCATGTTAAGATGGATCTATGAACATCTATGTGAGTGTGTATATGTACGAATAACTAACGTATACAAAAACTTTGAATTTGTCATACATGTTCATAAGTTTGTCCCTACAACTCGAAAGAGCATTTGCTTAAATATCTCTAAACATTTTCAACAATTCGACTTGTTTAAATTTGACATTTAATCTTGCAAGTCATGGAAGTTTTAGATGATAGTCTTGTTGGGATATGTAATTTCTCCCACCCCAAGAGCACAATTATTAAATGAGGCACAATTATTAAATGTAAAGTTCTAGAAGGATGAGAAATAAGGATAGAGAGTTCTAGATGAGAAAGGTTCTAGAGGATAAAGTTTCTAGAGAAGGATTGGAAGAACCTAGAAAGACAAAGCCATTTAGTAAGACCTCTATAAAAGAGGCATGTAATAGCTCAATCAAGTGTGTAAAAGTGTGTGTGTTCGCATCAAAGGTGTAGCATGATCAACCAATCATGAGAATGATGTAGCATTCACTATATAGATTTGTAATCATGTTATGAAGCAATGAAATGAGGTGCAATAGCACACAGTTGAGGATTACATGTTTGTGCTTCTATGTGTTTGATGTATTCCTAAATTTGTGTTTCATCTCCATCCACCACCATCATAGTGGTATCAGAGCTAGGGTTATCTGAGCCAAGTTCATGTGAAGATCCAGGATTAGGGTTTGCAAATTGATGCATCTATGTGGTTGGAGCTTTTTCAGCTAAGCACATAAAGGAGGTCTATTGTTAAAGTGCCACAAGAAGAAAGGTGAAAGTAGAAAGGAATAAGTTGTCATATCAAATCATAGGAAAATAACAAGTTTGTTGAAGATCGTAACTTTTATGTGAATTTTCCCAAGGAGAACGTGCTGAGGAGGGGCCACCAATCATTCATAGCTACTATCAAAAGATACAGGGGCACAAGAAATTGAATTTGATGTAGATTCGAGACAAAAAGATGATAGAAATTACAAGGTGAAGATACCAGAAAACGACAAAAGAGATCACTGAAAAAGGATCAAGTCGCCAAAATTTCGGTCAAAGGAATCTTCAAAGTAAAGTAAAGAGGAACCGTCAATCACTGTTGCCAAAGGAGATCAAACCAGGTTTTGAAAGCCATTGAAGATTGAAGTTAACGCTACCAAAAGTGTGAAGAGAAGGAATAAATCATAGATTTTAAAGAAGCTATAGAAATTGCAGATTTGGAGGCTGATTTGGATTGCTGAAGCAAGCTAGGGTTTCAAAATCATCTGCTATTATGGCTCATGATCTAGTGCAAATTGAAGATCCTATTTAGGAGGTGACAGAGGGAGAGACATCTTTCGAAGTAGGAGATCGATTTGTTTTTTTTCAAAAGGTCTGTAGTATGAAAAGATGATATTAAATCACCCATTTTTTAGCAGCAAAAGAGAGAGGAAGCTATAGAAGTATTATACCATCTCTAGCCCAAGGTCAAAAATCATTGAAGACCCTAGAAAATACAAACTAGCAGCAGAAGACTATAGAAGAGAAATTTGAGCCATCGTAGGAGTGGTTGAAGCCGCAGTCTATTCAAAAATTGCCATTTTTAAGAGGAAGGAGTCACTCAAGAGGTTAAATCCACAACCGTAGGAGAAATTATAAAGGACGCAGGTGTTTATTGAGTCACCAAGGAGAAGTCAAAGAGGAGATCACGTGAAGAACAAGAAAGTTGTAACTTATGAGGCACGAGTTAAAGGTTGCCATCTGATAGAAAGGGAAGTGGAATTTATCGTTGAAGATAATAACAAATCACTGGAAGGAGATCATAAGTCACAGTTCTGTATCAGGGAAGAAAAGGAAAACAAGAGCTCTCAAACACCATCAGTTTATGCCAAAATCAAAGGGTGGCTTCCAAATGTACTATGCAATATTTGATTAATAAGCCATTGCATTTTGTAAAAGAAGTTGTCTAGCGCAATCAAAGAAGCAAGTTGGTCTACCATCCTAAATTAGAAAGAATACAAGACTGTAGTTGAAGATAGAATCGTCCAAAGTCAGATTGTGTGCTTGCAGATTCATCTATGAAGTGAACCACTACCAGCAAGGTTGAATGAAGTTGTTGTTTGAAGATCAAAGGATTGCAAGTTGAAACAAAGATCATGGGATTGAAGGTGTCATTGGAAGACTGGAGTGCAGGGTTCAATCTAATCAGTCAAAGGAAGAGTAAAGGCACGCGAGGCTGCCAAACAAAGAGGAAATTGCTATAATCGAAGACAAGTGCAACTTAGCATAACACGGGTAACAAATCATTCATTACAAATGGGAAAATCTAGTAAAATAGAAAAAAGAAAGAGATGGTTGGGAAGAAGAAAGATTGTTATTGTTAAGAGATTTACAACAAGTTTCAATAGAAAAAACTAGACAATTGATAAAAATTTATGATCTTGATATTGAATTAAGTGAAGTTAAAAGAAAAAATGAAGAACTAGAAGAAAGATTGAAATTGTTTGATGAGGTTAAGAAGAGGAATGAAGATTTAGAAGAAAAGATGAATAAATTGGAAGAGGATAACAATTTACAAAAAGATGAAATATCAAAGTTGAAAGAACAAAATAGTCAATTAGATCAATCACTTGCTACATACATCAACGAGAATGAATGTTTAAGATTAAATCCATCAGTATGTGATGTTTCGTGTGACATAGAAGATTTATTTTGTTCAATTGATAAATCAGTTGGTTTATGTGACATAGCTAAAGTTGTTATTGATGAAGAGTGTAAAGATGAAGATGATAAGGTGTTTGAATCTAAAAGTCATGTAAGTTGTAATGAGAAGAATGTTGGTTTTGAAATAATGAAAACAATGGGATATAAAGGACAAGGATTAGAAAAGTACAGGCAAGGAATGAAAGAGACGATTGAGCCAATAATGAGGCCAAAGTATGAAGGTCTTGGATATATCACAGGTAAAGGAAATGATGTTACAGGTGTTTCAGGTTCAAGAATTTTTTTCAAGGAATGCATTGTGTTCAGTATTCTCATTGTAATAGGAAAGGGCATACATAGGACATATGTTGGAATTTACATCTATGTACTATATGTGGTTTAAGAAATCATTCAGAAAAGATGTGTTAGCAAAGAGATCGGAAAAATATGATAGGGTGCATGCAAATGAATTGTGGATGGAGTTTTGGATCGAATTAGCAAGAGATTACGGGTATGTTGAAAAAATTGTTCAAGTATAGATGTTTATTTGTGAAAAATGATAGCAATCAAGTAAGGTTTGAAGATTTGAGATATTATGCAAAGTGGAAAGCTACAAATAGTATGTTTGCAGAAAAGAGGACTTCTAGATTGAAGTTCTGAATATTTGAAGCAAAGTTTTAAGGACTACCGCAATAATTGGTGAGAGTTGGAGGAGTAAGAAGATTCATAGATCTTGAAGATAGTTTGAAGGTATCATGCAAGAAAAGGATTTGAGTGAGTCTGTAGACTTTCAAGACAAAATTTGGGAATGGTAAATGCTGAAGCATATGTGGTAGAAATTAAGGCAGAGTGTTAGGATATGTAATTTCTCCTACCCCAAGATCACAATTATTAAATCAGGCACAAATATTAAATTTAAGGTTCTAGAAGGATGAGAGATAAGGATAGAGAGTTCTAGATGAGAAAGGTTATAGAGGATAAAGTTTCTAGAGAAGGATTGGAAGTTCACCTAGAAAGGTAAAGTCATGTAGTATGACCTCTATAAAAGAGGCATGATGTAACAGCTTGATCAAGTGTGTAAAAGTGTGTGTGTTTGCATCAAAGGTGTAGCATGATCAAGTGATCATGAGAATGTTGTAGTATTCGTTATATGGAGTTGTAATAATGTTATGAAGTAATGAAATGAGGTACAATAGCACACAGTTGAGGATTACATATTTGTGTTTCTATGTGTTTGATGTATTCCTAAATTTGTGTTTCATCTCCATCCACTACCATTAGGTCTAAATAATAATGTCTATCACTTTGCATCCATATTTTACCCTGCTTTGTCCAAAGTCAAAATACAAATCTACTCTCTCGTTACCAAGAAACGATTTGCATTTTACTAAATTTATATTTCTTCAAAATAAACTTATGAACATGTATGACAAGTGTATGAATTTATTGGATGGTCTTAAAGTTTTTGCATCTATTGGAATGTGATCATTGCAGTTTACCGAAGATGAGTACTCCTGAGGCATTGAGACTATTTCACCAAATGCAACAAATAGGCATCCAATTTGAATAGTTCACCGTTGACAACAGACTTCCAGCATGTACCAAATTAAGAGCTTTGTTGACAAGGCCTGTTGTCAACTTGAAGAAATGCCTCAAAGAAGTGGGGTCTCCTAAAATATAATGATTCACAAACTAAGTCACAACATATTACATTTTTCTTTATCAGTCACTGATGCATCTTGATTGGCTTCTTCCCAATTCTACTTGTATCTTGACTGGGTTCTTGCCAATTGTACTTCTGTTTTCAAATATTAACCTTCAAAGTCTCATATTTACCAAAAGGACATGTTACTTCAGTCCTTAACACATCATATCCTATAGAACTTGACCAACCTCTCCTTTATAGAATTAAACTATTGTTATGCAATTTATTACCCTTAGAGTGGTGCCAAAAGAATCTCATATGACTTAAATACTTACGATAGACTTTATAAAGTAATTACTGTTGTTGTAATGACATTAGTTTGGGAGGTGAAATTACCTACTTCATGTTACTTATCCATTTTAAGTTTTTAAATACAATTAAATTATAAATAGTTGGAAGTAATATAAACACAATAAAAGAATTGAAATTTTATAAACATGGCATTTAAATTTTCTTACTAGAGCCATAAACATGAGTCCATACAAAGCACATAATTCTGTTAAATAATAAATGGCAGAAAAATAAAATAGAGATTTAGAAAACAAGAACACAACACAACACAAATTTATAGTGGTTCATCATAAAGGCTACATCCACTCTTCAAGTAGAGGAATATATTATTCATAATCTCTCCAATCTGATATATCACAATACAACAACATGCTTTATATAAGCAAACATAATAGAATGTGAAGAGTCAAGAGTCATTGAAGGGAAAAACTAAGTGACTGTTGGGTTTCACATTCAACAATCTCCCACTTGAAACCCAACATCTGATGCTATGAACAATGATATCCCCTGCATTTCCAATCCTATCATCACTTTGAAAACTCCACAGGCCTATCCCTTAGCCCACCTCTCTCAATAGTACTAGCAAATCATTTATCAAGACACTGTGCAAACTTGGTCTATGGCCCCATGGCATCATAGTCTCTAAACCTGGCAAAAGTCCCTTCTTCATCTTCATTATGCAACGCCTTGATCAAGTCATCCAGCTGCGGGCTAGAACAAGTGCCCACCAAACCATTCAATGAAGAAGAAAAATCAACCTTGAGAACCCAATTGTCCAGCCGAGATTACATTTTTTTTGAGCTGGGGAACATATCTAAAATCACATAACAACCAACTATATCCATTTTTCAGTTTTAATGAAATATCCCCTTTGCTAACATCACAAGATTCATTGAACTACCAAGAAAAACCTTACTGAAGTCACCAATTTGTAGATTTTCAAAATATTCCTTGCACAGAGTGACATGAAATGACGAACCTGAATCAAGAACCCAAACATTTGTTGGAATTTCTTCTTCGGTTAAAATAAGAACACCTATATCTTCTTGGTATGCTACATTGGCTTCAACTTCCTTTGGTTATTCTATTGTTTTCTTGTAAGACTAGCAGTTCCTTTTTATGTGACCTTGCTTGCCACAAAACTAGCAAACACCATCTCTACCTTTGGATTTCGATCTTCCTTGCAGCTTTCCATGCTCTATTGGATTCTTCTCTCTTTCTCTTGGTCTTCCTCTATTGTCTACATTCAAAGCACCACCCAATGTTGAGGTTTCACCCATGCTTTTCCTACGCATTTCTTCACTCAAAATTACTCCAACAATGTCAACGAATTTTAATGTATTTGAACTAGAAACAGAATTACTAATAGCCATAACCAAGCTATCCCATCTTTCTGGAAAAGAGGACAAAAGTAAAAGAGCCTGAACTTCTTCATCAAAACTTATTTTTACAAAAGCTAACTGACTGGTTACTATATTAAAATTATTTAAATATTCAGCTACAAAACTACCTTCATCTATTTTCATATTAAACAACCACCTTATTAAAAATACCTTATTCAATGCTGAGGGATTTTCATACAACTTGTCCAAAATACTCATTAACTCCATAGATGTGTTTGCTTTAGATATGTTAAATGCTACAGATAGAGATAAACACAATCGAATCGCACCCAGTGCTTTTCTATCCAAAATATCCCAATCTTCATTTGGCATATTAGCTGGTTTCTTTGCCTTACCATATAATGGTCTCCACAGATCTTTTTGGTATATAAAATCCTCCATCTGTATCTTCCACAATGGATAATTGTAGCCATTGAACCTTTCGATCCTTCCATCTTCAATCAACATTGCTCCCACTCAAACTTGAATCTCTCCTGCCAAATGATCGAGCACAACCAGCTCTGATACCAATTGTTAAACAATAAATGGTAGAAAAATAAAATAGAGATTCAGAAAACAAGAACACAACACAACACAAATTTATAGTGGTTCACCATAAAGGCTACATCCACTCTTCAAGAAGGGCAATATATTATTCACAATCTCTCCAATTCGATACATCACAATACAACAACATGCTTTATATAAACAAACATAATAGAATGTGAAGAGTCAAGAGTCATTGGAGGGAAAAACCAAGTTACTATTGGGTTTCACATTCAACAAATTCTTGGTGTAATTGTGCCTCATTTGGCTTCCCATGCTTTAAGAGTTTAACGCTGACATAACCTTAGTCTAGAACAAGAGTCTTAGCTAGCATTCAAATAACCTTTTACCACCACCAATAAGATGGAAGTGTTAATAATGGTTGTGCATTTTATTTCATTACTTCTAAGGAGTGAAGCCTTGCTATTTAGTTCTTGCTTTGTATAGAAAAATTGATGCCAAAGAGTTGATTGAAGTTTCAATAAGAAAGAAGTCTTTCCAATTGCTATGCAAATGGATTGAATCACATATAACAAAATTTTGTAGATGGAATCAATTTTTCTTCATTAAATCTAGAAAGATATTAAAACATTTTTACTTATTTGTATTTCTTAATTTTACATATTATTTTAATAGTTCTTCTTTCCGTCTCCAAATCCACAAAAGAAACTGCCTTTTTAGAAACCACATCTTTAATTGCTCAAAATTAGTTGATAGATATCAATATTTTTAAGTCATAGAAACAATTCCAATACACATTTTAGAGATACATATAGTTCAAATCTAGCCACAAACAATTCAAGCTCAAGCCCAAGTGAGAGAGGTGCGAAGTACAAGCCAAGGTGAGAGATGCAAAGTATCTTATAAGTGTTTGAGGCCCCTCGAACCTTATTTTTCTCTCTTAATTAAATTTCAAATGAATTTTTATTCTCCTCCCCCCCGGTGCTACAACCCATGCTTAGTAGAAGTGGTTCTTGTTTTGGTTGATTGATCTAGATTTTCTAGAGATCTAGAGGACAACACTATGAATGGGTCATTGGTGGTGTTGTAGAAGTAACAATAGTTGGTTGGAGTTCTCGGCAATCTTGCTAAGAGATGTCTACATGTTTCTACCTGTCTTTTCCATTTGAAAGAAGGGGTATTTGCGCATGTTAAAGAGGCAGGAATGGCAACAGTCACCACCTTTTGTGAAGAAATTAATTAATTAACAAATAACTAATTTATTTCTGATTACTGATTCCCTTAAGTTCAAAGTTTTGTTCACTTGTGTTTTCATGGGTTACACCTATGGACCATTTGAACTTTCTATCATGGACTCCTAAAGTTATTATTATTCATATATGATTATTATGGCAGTGTTTTCAATAAATTAATTTTCTTTTTTTAAGAAATGAGGTTGGACTAAAAAACTTTTTTGTTAGAAAAATAAGCAGTGCAGAAATAACAGTGAATTAGCAATAAAAATCACAAAATAAACCATAGATTTATGTGGAAACCTTGGTAATATACCAGGAAAAAACCACAGACAAAGATCTCTTAATTTTATTCTCAGATACAAAACTTTTTCTCATACCTTGGCATTCAAACTCGACTAACTTCAATAATCACAAAAAGCACATACAGAAAACAAATCAAATATAAAGATAGTGCAAGTGGCACTTTCGCATGCAATTTTGCTTGGTGTACACATTCATCTTTCTCTCTTTTCAGAGTTCTACCCCTTGCAACAAGGGCATCAGAGGAAGAAGTCCCTTAAGATGTCTTCTACCTTGAATCTTTAGAAATTACTGTGGCTACCACATCTTCAAAGATAAGTTTCCCCTTCGATGTTGAGTTACTGCTTGCAACATAACTAATTGATCCCAAGTTTCAGACAAAGAACACAATAGTATAGCCACTTTATCCTCTTCTTCAATTTTCACCTCCACTGAAGTCAACTTGCTAATCAGTGTGTTGAAATTATTGAGATGATCTATGACTGAAGAACTATCATGCATCCTCAAATTATACAACTGTCATCCTAACATAATTTTGTTTACCAATGACTTGGTCTCACACATTTTTTTGAACTTAGTCCACAAGACATGTGTTTTTTTCTTCTCTACAACATTGAATAAAACTGAATCAACCAGAGATAACTAAATTGTAGCTCTAGCCATGTTATCTTGTTCATCCCAAACCTCTTGTCTCATGGTTGCAGGTTTTGACATTGTCCCCTTGAGAACCAACGTGCATCCATCCTTCACCAATAAGGGTTGACCGTTTAGTTTCCACAAAGAAAAATTGAAACCATCAAATTTTTGAACCTCAAATCTGATAATCATGCCTCTTGTCATTACTTTTCACAAAGATGAAAAACCCACAAAACAATTTCTACACAAAATTGTGTGCTCTAATAAAAACTGTTAGAAAAATATGTAATGCAGAATTGAAATAACAGTGAATTAACAATAAAAACCACAAAATAGACAACACAAATTTATGTGGAAAACCTGGTAATATACTAGGAGAAAACCATGGACAAAGATCTCTCAATTTCATTCTTAGAAGAAAATCCGTAGTTACAAAACTTCTCATGCCTTGACATTTAAGCTCGACTAACTTAAATAATCATAAAAAGAATATGCAAAAAAAAAAATCTAAAGATAGATTTTCATGCATAATTTAAGCGTGAGTGGCACTTCTGCATGCAATTTTGCATGGTGTACACCAAGCCTCCTTGCGACCCCCTATCCAACAACCTATGATTTCAGTTCCTTGGCCTTCAGTCCCACTGGGCAGGTACCTAAGGCACTAGCTAGGTACTCGTTGTCAATTACTCGTCACTGTTGGAATAAGTAAAACTGACTTAACATTTCAACACTCTTAACTGCCCAAAAAATGAAGTTATACCTTCTTCACTCTAAAATGTAGTTCAATGGAAGGGGATTGTTGCTCTATTTTTATTTTGGGAACAATCCCATGAAATTGAAAAAATTGCAATTATTGGATTTGAGTGAATCTTCTCTAAAAAAGAGCCCCACCCATAAGTTTAAGCTAGTGTTGAGTAGGGGTAGACCCAACTCTAAGACTGTGGTCCTATGGTGGGGGATTCCTAAAACATCTCAACAGGTGCTGTTGAGAAATTTTAGGAGCTTTCATAAGAGGTGGTCACATGGATTTTGTAATAATGGACAAGCTCCAAAAATTTTTATCTCAATTATTTTTTAGTAACAAGGAATGTTAAATCTATGCTTAAATCTACAACTATATACCTAAATCTAAAATATTGGTAGGAATTTAAAAAAATTATAGATGTATTACATTTGGAAGCAAAATTTTACAAAGTTGATGGGGAAATGTGAGGAACACCCTTTTTACTTCTGTTCTTATGACTATTTACATTACTGTTATTGGTACTTTTTATATTTGTGGGATAGCAGTTCCCGGATTTGTCAAAATATTAAACTTTATTATGATAATGGAAAAACTAATTGGGTGATGTTTGGATAACATTTGCATTTCAGAAAAGTTAATTAGGTAATGATGTCAAGAAAATTGTAATATGATTTCATTTATGCTATTTAGAACTATGTCATGATAATGCATGTTTTTAAGTTGCTTCGGCTATGATGATTATATGTGAAACTGATCTTGTAATTTAGTGTGCAGGAATTACTAATCAAACCACAGATTTCAGAGATCATTCCGCACCTTGTTATTGTTAGTCCTTGTTAAGCCGATCTGGTTCCATGAGGAACCAAGATCACTCTATGTTTGATGTGGTGTTGTAATGTGGTCTTTCATAAGGTCGAATGGGTAGGTCTACCCTCTTGTAACACTGACTTATGATTTGTGTTGTAAAAAGATTGAATTTGAATTTCTTTTCTTTTATTTAAATTCTTGAGGCCTTTTCTTGTATTTTAACATGACCCTAGGTGTCTTGAATAGGTTAAAGTTGACCCTGGGTTATACCCCATGGGTCCAGGGGCCCATTTGGCATGGGTAACCCTTGAGTAACCTCCATCTGGTCATCTTAACTTCCCCCTGAAGTTAAGTGGCGAAAATTGGAGGTATGGGGGGAATAGGATGGGTTGTACCAACACCCAACCCATCCCTCTTCAATCCCCAAGGTAAGAGATGACTACAAACCCATCCATTATAGAGGAATTGACTTAAAGTCATCCTCACCATTAGTGAGATTCCCCTTGAGTTGTGTGATCATCCATAATGAAGGAAGGAAGAAGAGGCATGGGTCACCTGTCTTTTCCTCCTTTAACTCCTTTTATTTCTCCCATGCGTAAGAGAAATGACATGAGGAGAGGGATAAGGAGGACTTTAGGGATGGGTGAGTGACATAAGCCAACACTCATCCCTTGGGACATAATTGTGCTTTGGGGAAGAGTGAGGAGGTGACAAGTGTCACCTCCCCATTCCTCTAAACTGAGAGGATTTGGGTTATTTGAATCCCATTTTGGGATGGGGAGGGAGTTAGTTGAATTTTGGAGAGTTTTATTTATTTTCATATTTTAAAAAAAAAGGGATTTTCTGGGAGAAGGAAAGAGAGAGGGAGTTGGGTGGCTTAGGTGGGAGGAGATCTTAGTGGAGCTCTACAACAGCTTCATCCTTGAAGGGCTTTGTAAGGTTGGTTTGCTGTTACCTTTCTTTCGTATATCTGATTGTTGTATGAAAAGTGTGTGAAAGTTGTTTATTTGTTTGTATTTTTTTTGGGTTTGTTTTTATGGGAACTGTTGTCGGGTTGTTGACAGAGCTTCTCCCACTTGGGAGAAATGCTCATCAAGTTTGGGGTAGGGGAGGAGTGATCCTCCTCGGGTGCATACCTAGTTTCTCCTTTTGGGATGTTGAAAACCTTGAGGGTATGTGTGGATGACTTGAAAAGAATTGTGTCTTTTGGCTTGAGAGCCCAAATACAAACTCTATAGAGAAGTTGTTATCAAATTAGGCTTGAGGCCAAGAGAAATTGTGTTGGTTATACTATCTGTAAGGGTGACACTCTGGAGTCGAGTGTGTCCACTCTCCTGCCCCTTGTGAAGCTCACTGTAGTTGAGCTTTCGTGTTGTGTAATTTACCTATGGGTGTTTGTGTGTTTTGGGTTTGTTGTTGTTCCCGGTTGTGAAGTGGATTGCTTGAGTCACCCAGGTGTGAGTATGATCTCCCTAGCTCGGAGGTGACCCTCTTGCGGGTCTACGGTAGGGAGGAGAGCTAGATGAGTGTTGTTTTCATCTTTGTTTGTTTTTGATACGCAGGTTTCCTCTTGAAGCTTATGGTTGGAATTGGAGGAGTGTTGTATTTAGGGAGAATGTATTTCATCCTTGCCATAAGAAGAGTTTGGTTCATTGAGCTTCGTTCTGTTTAAGTTCATTGATTTTCTTCCTCTGAAGTTGTAAGATGTATTGTTTGGGGAAAGAGAGAAATTCTTCCCTTCAATAGAGTATGTTAGTTATGAATTTGACAGTTTATGTAAACTGGGTGTAACTATTTGTTAAGCAGTTAAAAGTATGGTTGTTATAGACAAAGGTGTAAAATTTTATCTATCGTAGTGTTTGGAGGTGTTTGAAGTGAATTATGTATTTTATTAATTTTTAGATATTGTAATTTGAACTAGTTGTGAGTCAATGTAATTTTACTTATTCCTTTCCATTCTCTATTTTAGACTAATATGTATTACAGTGATATTAGCAAGTTAGATTGAATAGGAAGAAAATTAAAAAGGGGAAAATTTAACACTATTAGAATGACATCAAATTTCAGAACTTGCATATGTATATTTATTCATAAAATTGTGAATGGAAGGTTAATAAATTTATATTTAAGTCCCTGTGTTTAAATTGCAATTACTAGATGAATTGTGATGGAAATAAATTTATACTTCTTTCTCTGTATTTTATGTTTTCAAATTATTAATTGAACGGTGAACGGAATATCTATGAAAGATACAACTGTATGTCATTTAACTCTAAACAAGAGATTAATTGGTGGATCTGTGTTTAAACCTTGGATTGAGTATATATATATATATATATATATATATATATATATATATGTTAAATTATTTATACAAAAAAAATTTATATTGAATTTCATTGTTTATTTAGAATGAAATTATTTTATACAAACTGGAATTTAGAATGAAATTATTTATACAAACTGGAATTTTAACGGAAATACATATACAAAAAAAAAAAACAAATTGTAATCTTTGTGTTTTTTTAAAAAATACAGAGAGGATAAAAAAAAAAATGAAATTTAATAGGGTGGGGGTTCAAACCCCCACCGCAATTGTTACAAAGGGTGTGGGAGGGGCAGAGCCCCCACCCACACCCCACATAGTGGGATGTGGGTGGGGGCTCCGCCCCTCCCCACACCCCCGCCAATCCACAACCCCGCGGCCTTCGAGCCACCACCTCCCAAACTCCCCACGCTTACGCCAGACCTCCACCCGCGGCCACCTCCTTCCGCACCCTCCGCGTTGCCACCGCCGCAGCTACCCTCACACCTCCCGCCACGACCTGAACACTGCGCCCTCTACGCTACCGCACCACCTCTGCCCTCCACACTCCACACCACAGCCTACCTCTTTCCGTGCCCCCACCTCTGTGTTCGGCCTCTCCATTGCCCACTGTGCCCTCAGCCCATGGATGCCGCCGCTTCCCCTACTTTCTGCCCTACACAAAACAAAAAAAAACAAAAGATATTAACAGTTAGGGTTTTTATGTGTTAAACAAAATAACCAAAGAAATTATGATATATCCCCATGGTTTGGGTTTTATAAAGAGGAGAACCTCTTATATAATATAACAATGGAATATATATATATATATATATATATATATATATATATATATATTTATATTTATATTTTATTTTAAAAAAAATCTTATAATAGGAAGTTTAATAATTTCAAAGGGAGAATAAACTGTAAATGTAAACAAAATAATTATTATAAACACATGTATTTTAATATAATGTAGTTTCAAAAGAGTTTCTCAGAAGTTTCTCATTCAACGCAAATTCGTAACCAGGAAAATGAAGAGGAAAATTAGGTGTCTCCTTTTAAAAAGAACACTAGAAATAAATGTAAAGAAGCCATCACAGACATTCCATGTGAGGCCATTTTAAACTCAACTATAGAAAGTAAACGTCCAATTGAGAAAAAAATGAAAGAGAGAAGGAAGAAGAAAAACTAACATTGGAAAACATAGAAGAGAAAATGTGCGGCATTTCCAAACTAGGCTAAGGGAACTAAGTGGATTTACCCTTCCGATAATCCTGATTAGGAACAAGATAATTGTACCATTAATACAACGTAGAGGTGAACCCTAGAGCGAAGAAAACTAAGAGACGGAGTCCAGCGAAGTAGTAAACTAGTTTATGTGATCCGGTCTATCCAGGATTTAGAATTAATGTAATTTAATTTAGAAATACAGTGATAACTCTGATTGATGAAAAATATGAAGAAAAAGACAGGATAAACATAAAGAAAACTTAGAGAACAAAAGAGAGAGAGACCGGAATATAAACGAAATAAATTTCAGAGAATTAGTTAAGGTGATCCTGATAGAAATACAATCAAAATTAAGATCCAGAGAAACGGAAGAGAGGGCAAATGAATAAACTTGTTGATAATACTAAGTCCGAAGGAGGAGTATATTTCAAGAAACGAGAAACGACACGGATAATCGTGCTTTGTTAAAAAATGACCAAATAGGGAAATCAAGTGTAAATTCATATTGAATAAGGCATTGTGGGAAGTTGTTAAACTCTCAGAGAACCCCGTAAGAAGTATAGTTTTGTATAATTCCCACTGACACCGTGAGGCGTTATGCTGCCGAAATCTGCCGAGTTTTAGGGTTGGGAACCTTGAAATTACAAACCTTTTAGCGACGTTAACTGCGTCATGGAGACCCCCTTGTTGGACTGTGTGCGTCTGGATGAACGCAGATGTACTTTGTACCCTGCCGACAACTGTAGAGTTTTCACCTTGAGCGTACACCGCTGAGCATGCTTACGCATGCGAGGGGGTTTCTAGGGAAGCGTGAGAAAATTTTTGATATTTCATGTCATGACCACATGACAGATGTGGACATGACACGAGTGATGTGTGTTGTGACCGCATGGAAAATGTGGGTATGACATTTGGTATCAGAGCCCCGGTTTAAACACTAGGCATATTTGGGCACGTTATTATTCCACAACTTTGATTAATTAGTCTCTACCTTGTTTTGTAGGATGCCTCCCCGACGTGTTCGACGAGCGCGATCACACCACACAGCGTCTGTTGAGGTGCACAGCGATTCCTCAGCTAAGGGACGGGCACCCATAGTTACAGTAGTACCACCTGCACCACCTGTGCCATAAGCACCACTAGTACCACAGGCACCACCAGTATTAGATATAGGTCCATAGATCTTACAGGCACTGCAGGCTATGTTAGAGAGGTTACCGCTAGTGATTCCTAAGCCACGTGTTGAGCCTCGTGTTGATCCGCGAGAGGAGCCACGTAGGGAACGACGTGCCGAGTCACGTGTTGAGCCACTTGAGGAGCCCCGCATTGATCCGCGAGAGGTGTCATGTGTGGAGCCTATCGTTGAGATCCCCGACACTACAGTAGAGGAGGTAGGGTCAGCCTACCGTGCACGGAGTAGGAGTCCTCTGAGACCTTTGTGACGAGATGAGACCCAGAGGGCAGAACAGGTACATCATGGATTATATGAGGATGGTGTGGAAGAGCCAGTTGTGGGACTTAGAGACAGAGGGGACCCCATCAGAGATCTACTTAGGCTCAACCCACCCACTTTCGTAGGTGCTATAGAGGGAGCTGTGGCTGAGGCTTGGATGATTAATTTAGACAGGTGTTTCGCGTTGCGACCATACGGAAGCAACATGAAAGCACGAGTGGCAGTACATCTTCTGAGAGATGCCGTAGCTACCTGGTGGCTCACTGAGGAGTGCAAGCGCCTACTTTCCATAGATACACTCACTTGGGATATCTTTATAGAGCACTTTAATACGCGATATTTGTCAGAACATTACAGACAGCGCAGGATTGATGAGTTCCATGATTTACAGCAGAGGGGACTCACTATTACTCAGTATGAGAGCCGATTCATTGAGCTTTCTCGTTACGCAGAGTACCTCCATGACGAGAGACTCTTGATACATAAATTCATCAGAGGGCTGAATCACGGGATAGCAGGACCAGTTCGTATGGCAGATCCCCAAACCATGAGCGAGGCTGTTGAAAAAGCCCTTATAGCAGAGGAAATTTAGGGACGAGGGTAGAATTCACGCCCGCAGTATCAGGATCGTAATCCCCAACAACAGCAGAACTTTCAAAGGCCTCAAAACACGACACAGAGAGGAGGATATAACTCTTCATCATTACCTCCTAGGCCTCCACAGCAGCAGCAACATCACAAAAATCTAAATTCTAATAGAGGGGTCAGGGAGGACAGAACCGTGGTTGGCAACAGCAGGGTTCATGCAGAGATCAGAGACAGCAGGGTTCATCGGCAGGACCCGCGAGGTCTCAGCAGTCTTACAGAGGCTCACAGGGGTCCACTGGATGGACTGGGCAACAACAGTCAGGGCAGTTACAGGCTAGAGGACCATGTTATGTGTGTGGTGGGGCAAGGCATTTGGCTAGAGAGTGCCCGCAAGGATTTACAGCAGGGGGACAGCCCCAATCAGGAGGATCTGAGTAGACTGTAGGCGACGTGGGTAGATCCCACCACATGTTTGTAGCGGTTGATAACCTCCAGGCTAATTTCCAGGCCTTAGTCATCGAGGCAGCAGGTATGATTGGGAACTTCCCCATCTCTATCCTTTTTGACTCGGGAGCAACTGACTCCTTTCTGTCTACATCGTTAGTGGAGTGTTGCAGGCTGGTGGCTTCTAGGCAAGACATTAGGTGGGAGGTTGAGTTGGCCTCTGGGGCCAGGATGTCAGTAGATACCTTGGTTAAAGATTGCAAGATCACTTTAGGTTCTTTCACTACATCATGTGACCTTAGGGTTATGCCATTAGGTTCCTACGGTGTAGTTCTAGGTATGGATTGGCTTGCGGCACATAGAGCCAAACTAGATTGTCGCCAGAGGATGGTTAGCTGTTTAGACGATCATGGTTCACTGGTTGAGATAGTGGGCATTCAAAAGCCCACGGCTATTCGTATGATATCCGCTCAGCAGCTTAAGCACTGTATGCGGAAGGGATGTCAGATGTTTGCCATTACGGTCAGTGATAGAGCAGAGGATGAACCTGAGGCTACTTTAGATGATCACCCTATCCTTAGAGAGTTTGCTGACGTATTTCTGCCAGAATTACCAGGTATGCCTCCACGCAGAGAAGTGGACTTCCACATCGACTTAGTGCCGGGTGCAGAACCGATATCCCGTGCACCCTATAGGATGACTACACATGAACTCACCGAACTTAAGCTGCAGTTAGAGGAATTACTTGAGAAGGGGCACATCCGACCTAGCATTTCACCATGGGGCACACCGGTTATCTTCGTGAAGAAGAAGGATGGGTCTCTCTGATTATGCATGGACTACAGGTAGTTAAACAAGGTGACGGTGAAGAACCGTTATCCGCTGCCTAGGATTGACGACCTATTTGATCAGATGCAGGGAGCCAGAGTGTTCTCAAAAATTGATCTAAAATCTGGGTATCACCAATTGCGCATCACAAAGGCAGATATTCATAAGACTGCTTTTCAAACCAGATATGGCCATTACGAATTCACAGTGGTACCCTTCGGGTTGACGAACGCCCCGGCAGTGTTCATGAGTCTCATGAACGGGGTGTTCCATACTTACCTAGATCGGTTCGTGATCATATTTCTAGATGATATTTTGATTTATTCACGGACCGAGGAGGAGCATGTGGAGCACTTGCATCAAGTTTTGTAGCGATTACGAGAGCAGCAACTTTATGGCAACTTGGCGAAGTGTGCCTTCTTCAGGACAGAGGTGCAGTATTTGGGACACATTTTATCAGGCGATGGCATCTCTGTAGATCCATCTAAAATTAGAGTAATTCAGGAATGGCCAGCACCCACCAATGTGACAAAGGTCAGAAGCTTTATGGGATTAGCTGGTTACTACCGTAGGTTTGTCGAGGGCTTTTCCAGGATAGCACATCCCATCACTTCCCTTCAGCGAAAAGGGAAGGGTTTCATATGGACCGAGCAGTGTGAGAAGGCCTTTGGAGTCCTCAAGGAGCATCTTACCAGTGCTCCTATTTTAGCGGTTCCAGATCCTGTAGAGGAGTTTGTTGTTTGCACAGATGCATCATTAGAGGGTTTGGGAGCCGTGCTTATGCAGGGTGGTAGAGCGATCGCATACGAATCACAGAAACTGAAGACACATGAGTTAAACTACCCTACTCACGACTTAGAGCTCACAGCAGTTATTCATGCTTTGGTCCGCTGGAGACACTTCCTCTTAGGCCGACGCTTTGAAGTCCATTCGGATCATCATAGCTTACAGTATATCTTTACACAGCCCAATTTGAACGCTCGCCAACGACGTTGGATGGAATTCCTATGCTAGTACGACTTCGATGTCCACTACATCAAAGGGAAGGAGAACGTGGTCGTTGATGCTTTGAGTCGAAGGCGCCACGAGATCCTGACCCTGACTTTGAGGGTCAACTTGAGAGATCGCATCTTACAGCATCTGCCAGAGGACGAGTTGTTTCTTGAGGTGCAGCAGGAAATTCTAAATCAGAGGGCCCTTGAGGGCAAATTCACAGGATATACCCTTGAGTCTGATGGTTTGCTTCGACATCGGCAGCGCATCTATGTACCCCTTGCGGGTAACCTTCGTACCGTGATTCTATCAGAGGCTCATAGAGCACACTACGCAGCACACCCAGGAGTGAAGAAGATGCATACTAAATTACGACAGCTTTATCATTAGGCTGGGATGAGGCGTGACATTATAGAATATGTTGCTTGTTGCCTAGAATGCCAGAGGGTCAAGGCCGAGCATCAGCATCCAGCAGGACTGTTGTACCCTCACGAGATACCTGAATGGAAATAGGACACCATTTCTATGGATTTTATCGTTGGTCTACCTATGTCATCATGTCGCCATGATGCTATTATGGTGACAGTTGACAAGCTGACCAAAGTTGTGCATATGCACCATCAGTGGCAAAGGTGTTTCTTGATCAGATTGTTAGACTTCATGGGGTACCTCACTGCATCATATTCGACAGAGACTCCGTATTCACTTCATCATTCTGGAGAGCCTTACATCAGGCATTGGGCACACAGCTCAATTTTAGTTCAGCCTGTCATCCGGAGACTAACGGACAAACAGAGAGAGTTAACCAGGTGTTAGAAGACATGCTTCGCATGTATGTTATGGACCATCAGTCTAGGTGGGAGGAGTACCTATATCTAGTTGAGTTCGCCTACAATAATGGGCATCACAGCTTGTTGGGTATGCCTCCTTTCCAGGCGTTATACGGTAGACCATGCAGAACACCATTGAGTTAGGATCGGATAGAGGACAGAACGGCCATTGGTCCAGAGATAGTTCAGAATATGGAACAGCAGGTCAAACAGATTAGACAGAGACTTCAGAAAGCACAGGACATGCAGAAGAAGTATGACGATGCTAAGAGGACAGACCGAAGCTTCTCTGTGGGTGACAGAGTATTTTTGAGAGTGCGACCGTACAAGAGTCCAATCTGTTACGGGAAGGGCTCTAAGCTCACACCTTGATTTGTAGGACCTTTTGAGATCTTGGAGCGGATAGGACCTGTAGCCTATCGTCTAGCCTTGCCACCTAGCCTGTCACGTATCCACAATGTATTTCATGTCTTAGTTTTACATCAATATATCTCTGACTTATCTCACGTGTTGGATTGGAGTGCTCTTCAGGTAGAGGCAGATGGACAGCTGGCATTGGAGCTAATTTGCATATTGGTTCATTGGACACTAGCCCTTCGAGGTCGAGAGCTGGACTAGGTTAGGGTCCAGTGGGACCTATACGACGAAGTCACAGTGATATGGGAAGATGCAGAGAGACTGAAGACCCTTTATCCTCACCTTTTTGACGACTTCCAGGAGGAAGTACAGTCTTAGGGGGAGAGGATGTGAGGACCACCCTTTTTACTTTTATTCTTATGACTATTTACATTACTGTTATTGGTACTTTTTATATTTGTGGGATAGCAGTTCCCAGATTTGTCAAAATATTAAACTTTATTATGATAACGGGAAAACTAATTGGGTGATGTTTGGATAACATTTGCATTTCAGAAAAGTTAATTAGGTAATGATGTCAAGAAAATTGTAATATGATTTCATTTATGCTATTTAGAACTATGTCATGATAATGCATGTTTTTAAGTTGCTTCAGCTATGATGATTATATGTGAAACTAATCTTGTAATTTAGTGTGCAGGAATTACTAATCAAACCATAGATTTCAGAGATCATTCTGCACCTTGTTATTGTTAGTCCTTGTTAAGCCAATCTGGTTCCACGAGGAACCAAGATCACTCTGTGTTTGATGTGGTGTTGTAATGTGGTCTTTCATCAGGTCGAATGGGTAGGTCTACCCTCTTGTAACACTGACTTATGATTTGTGTTGTAAAAAGATTGAATTTGAATTTCTTTTCTTTTATTTAAATTCTTGAGGCCTTTTCTTGTATTTTAACATGACCCTAGGTGTCCTGAATAGGTTAAAGTTGACGCTGGGTTATACCCCATGGGTCCAGGGGCCCATTTGGCATGGGTAACCCTTGAGTAACCTCCATCTGGTCATCTTAACTTCCCCCTGAAGTTAAGTGGCGAAAATTGGAGGTATGGGGGGGATAGGATGGGTTGTACCAACACCCAACCCATCCCTCTTCAATCCCCAAGGTAAGAGATGACTACAAACCCATCCATTATAGAGGAATTGACTTAAAGTCACCCTCACCATTAGTGAGATTCCCCTTGAGTTGTGTGGTCATCCATAATGAAGGAAGGAAGAAGAGGCATGGGTCACCTGTCTTTTCCTCCTTTAACTCCTTTTATTTCTCCCATGCGTAAGAGAAATGACATGAGGAGAGGGATAAGGAGGACTTTAGGGATGGGTGAGTGACATAAGCCAACACTCATCCCTTGGGACATAATTGTGCTTTGGGGAAGAGTGAGGAGGTGACAAGTTTCACCTCCCCATTCCTCTAAACTGAGAGGATTTGGGTTATTTGAATCCCATTTTGGGATGCGGAGGGAGTTAGTTGAATTTTGGAGAGTTTTATTTATTTTCATATTTAAAAAAAAAAAAGGGATTTTCTAGGAGAAGGAAAGAGAGAGGGAGTTGGGTGGCTTAGGTGGGAGGAGATCTCAGTGGAGCTCTACAACAGCTTCATCCTTGAAGGGCTTTGTAAGGTTGGTTTGTTGTTACCTTTCTTTCGTATATCTGATTGTTGTATGAAAAGTGTGTGAAAGTTGTTTATTTGTTTGTATTTTTTTTTGGGTTTATTTTTGTGGGAACTGTTATCGGGTTGTTGACAAAGCTTCTCCCACTTGGGAGAAATGCTCATCAAGTTTGGGGTAGGGGAGGAGTGATCCTCCTCAGGTGCATACCTAGTTTCTCCTTTTGGGATGTTGAAAGCCTTGAGGGTATGTGTGGATGACTTGAAAAGAATTGTGTCTTTTGGCTTGAGAGCCCAAATACAAACTCTATAGAGAAGTTGTTATCAAATTAGGCTTGAGGCCAAGAGAAATTGTGTTGGTTATACTATCTGTAAGGGTGACACTCTAGAGTCGAGTGTGTCCACTCTCCTGCCCCTTGTGAAGCTCACTGTAGTTGAGCTTTCGTGTTGTGTAATTTACCTACGGGTGTTTGTGTGTTTTGGGTTTGTTGTTGTTCCTAGTTGTGAAGTGGATTGCTTGAGTTACCTAGGTGTGAGTATGATCTCCCTAGCTCGGGGGTGACCCTCTTGCGGGTCTATGGTAGGGAGGAGAGCTAGATGAGTGGTGTTTTCTTCTTTGTTTGTTTTTGATACGCAGGTTTCCTCTTGAAGCTTATGGTTGGAATTGGAGGAGTGCTGTATTTAGGGAGAATATATTTCATCCTTGCCATAAGAAGAGTTTGGTTCATTGAGCTTCGTCCTATTTAAGTTCATTGATTTTCTTCCTCTGAAGTTGTAAGATGTATTGTTTGGGGAAAGAGAGAAATTCTTCCTTTCAATAGAGTATGTTAGTTATGAATTTGACAGTTTATGCAAACTGGGTGTAACTATTTGTTAAGTAGTTAAAAGTATGGTTGTTATAGACAAAGGTGTAAAATTTTATCTATCGTAGTGTTTGGAGGTGTTTGAAGGAAATTATGTATTTTATTAATTTTTAGATATTGTAATTTGAACTAGTTGTGAGTCAATGTAATTTCACTTATTCCTTTCCATTCTCTATTTTAGACTAATATATATTACAGTGATATTAGCAAGTTAGATTGAATGGGAGGAAAATTAAAAAGGGAAAAATTTAACACTATTAGAATGATGTCAAATTTCAGAACTTGCATATGTATATTTATTCATAAAATTGTGAATGGAAGGTTAATAAATTTATATTTAAGTCCCTGTGTTTAAATTGCAATTACTAGATGAATTGTGATGGAAATAAATTTATACTTCTTTCTCTGTATTTTATGTTTTCAAATTATTAATTGAACGGTGAACGAAATATCTATGAAAGATACAACTGTATGTCATTTAACTCTAAACAGGAGATTAATTGGTGGATCTGTGTTTAAACCTTGGATTGAGTATATATATATGTTAAATTATTTATACAAAAAAATATTTATATTGAATTTCATTGTTTATTTAGAATGAAATTATTTTATACAAACTGGAATTTAGAATGAAATTATTTATACAAACTGGAATTTTAACAGAAATACATATACAAAAAAAAAAAAACAAATTGTAATCTCTGTGTTTTTTTAAAAAATACAGAGAGGATAAAAATAAAATAAAATGAAATTTAATAGGGTGGGGGTTCAAACCCCCACCACAATTGTTACAAAGGGTGTGGGAGGGGCGGAACCCCCACCCACACCCCACGTAGTGGGATGTGGGTGGGGGCTCCGCCCCTCCCCACACCCTCGCCAATCCACAACCCCGCGGCCTTCAAGCCACCACCTCCCAAACTCCCCACGCTTACGCCAGACCTCCACCCGCGACCACCTCCTTCTGCACCCTCCGCGCTGCCGCCGCCACAGCTACCCTCACACCTCCCACCATAGCCCGAACACCGCGCCCTCTACGCTGCTGCACCACCTCCGCCCTCCACACTCCACACCACCGCCTGGCTCTTTCTGTGTCCCCACCTCTACGTTCGGCCTCTCCATTACTCACTGCGTCCTCAGGCCATGGATGCCGCCGCTTCCCCTGCTTTCTGCCCTACACAAAACAAAAAAAAACAAAAGATATTAACAGTTAGGGTTTTTATGTGTTAAACAAAATAACCAAAGAAATTATGATATATCCCCATGGTTTGGGTTTTATAAAGAGGAGAACCTCTTATATAATATAACGATGGAATATAATTGTATAAGTATATATATATATATATATATCTATATATATATATATTTATATAGATATATATATATTTATATTTTATTTAAAAAAAAAATCTTATAATAGGAAGTTTAATAATTTCAAAGGGAGAATAAACTGTAAATGTAAACAAAATAATTATTATAAACACATGTATTTTAATATAATGTAGTTTCAAAAGAGTTTCTCAGAAGTTTCTCATTCAACGCAAATTCGTAACCAAGAAAATGAAGAGGAAAATTAGGCGTCTCCTTTTAAAAAGAACACTGGAAATAAACGTAAAGAAGCCATCATAGACATTCCATGTGAGGCCATTTTAAACTCAATTGTAGAAAGTAAACATCCAATTGAGAAAAAAATGAAAGAGAGAAGGAAGAAGAAAAACTAACATTGGAAAACATAGAAGAGAAAATGCGCGGCATTTCCAAACTAGGCTAAGGGAACTAAGTGGATTTACCCTTCTGATAATCCTGATTAGGAACAAGATAATTATACCATTAATACAACGTAGAGGTGAACCCTAGAGCGACGAAAACTAAGAGACGGAGTCCAGCGAAGTAGTAAACTAGTTTATGTGATCCGGTCTATCCAGGATTTAGAATTAATGTAATTTAATTTAGAAATACAGTGATAACTCTTATTGATGAAAAACATGAAGAAAAAGACAGGATAAACATAAAGAAAACTTAGAGAACAAAAGAGAGAGAGACCGGAATATAAACGAAATAAATTTCAAAGAATTAGTTAAGGTGATCCTGATAGAAATACAATCAAAATTAAGATCCAGAGAAACAGAAGAGAGGGCAAATGAATAAACTTGTTGAGAATACTAAGTCCGAAGGAGGAGTATATTTCAGGAAATGAGAAATGACATGGATAATCATGCTTTGTTAAAAAATGACCAAATAGGGAAATCAAGTGTAAATTCATATTGAATAAGGCATTGTGGGAAGTTGTTAAACTCTCAGAGAACCCTGTAAGAAGTATAGTGTTGTATAATTCCCACTGACGCCGTGAGGTGTTATGCTGCCGAAATCTGCCGAGTTTTAGGGTTGGGAACCTTGAAATTACAAACCTTTTAACGACGCTAACTGCGTCATGGAGACCCCGTTGTTGGACTGTGTGCGTCTAGATGAACGTAGATGTACTTTGTACCCCGCCGACAACTGTAGAGTTTTCAGCTTGAGTGTACATCGCCAAGCATGCTTACGCATGCGAGGGGGTTTCTAGGGAAGCGTGAGAAAATTTTTGATATTTCGTGTCATGACCACATGACAGATGTGGACATGACACGAGTGATGCGTGTTGTGACTGCATGGAAAATGTGGGCATGACAGGCAAACTTTCCCTTCCATCCAAAGACACCCCCTTAAAATCTAAATCTAAAAATTGGGGGCTCATATTTTCTTGCACAAGATTCTAATTCTATAATTCTATTCTTCTCATGAAACCCACTGCTCCAGAAGAATAATTTCCTAAGTTCTGAGGTCATGTTGAGGAAGGAGCTAAGGGCTGGTGGGACTTTTATGTCTATATGACAGCTAGCAAGTCCCAAAAAAAACAATTCTAATTTTTTAAAAATATAGACCATCTATTTGCATATAATTTCTATAATTTATTTTAAATTCCTTACATCCACATAAAATTTATTACCTAAAAAGAAATAAAAAATCCATGAAACCACTTAATTGGAAAAAGCTTCCTGCTTAGACTATCTTGATAACCAGTTACTCCCAAAGGGCGGGCAAAGTGACTTTTGTTGAGAAACTCATCAACCAACAAGAAAGTCAACGTGCCTTACAACACATGCTTATATAAATATCTATTCCCTGTGGTAATATGTGATTAATGTAGTAACCTCTGACATGGGATGTCCCTTTTAAAATTTATGTGGATGACAAAACTTAGGCTTGTTTTTTTGTTTTAACTTTACATGTTTGATAGTTTGAAAAATATGAAAAATAGAATTGCCCCTCACAATTAAGAATGTTTATATCCTTTGTGAAGTTGTAGATAATAGAACCGATAAATTATTTGAATTCCCTAAAATCTCATTAGCGGCATAAGGCTTTGTTAGCAATCTCCAATCCTTGAGGGTAAAATTTTCAATCCAATGTAGAACCTGTATGGTATTGTGATGAGGCGTCAGAGGAAAAGAGGATGCGCTTTATAACCCTCTTGCTTCCATAACATTAGCAACAAGAAGACTTCCCCCATGACACAAAAACAAAAGAGAACTATTTCTGAATATTCAAAAAAAGTCAAAAGTTAATTGCTTGTGCCTATTTGAATATAATCCCCAAATTCAGAAATTAATTGCTTGTGCCAATTTGAATATGTTCTCCAATTATTAAGGAGATTAAATTGAAATGGTAGAATTTTGTATTTATAAGTTTGAAGGCTTGCCTTTCTTTCCATAATGCCTCACATGCATATACAATGCATTAATATATCTCTCATGCAATC
This sequence comes from Cunninghamia lanceolata, assembly GCA_027924645.1. Lineage (NCBI taxonomy): Eukaryota > Viridiplantae > Streptophyta > Pinopsida > Cupressales > Cupressaceae > Cunninghamia > Cunninghamia lanceolata. Next base: position 3,431,932 of record BSBN01000062.1, read on the forward strand.
TTGCCTCTAGCACATATCAATGTATATGCTACATATTCACCATCAAAAATATGTTTTACAACTGCCTATATTTAAAGGAATATAAGGGTTGGTGAATAGGTCACAACCTTTTACTGTATAACCTTTTGGTTATATATTTAATTAATAAATTGATTATTTATTTAAAAAGATAAACTTTACAAAATACCTCTTATTTTACATCATAGGGATAAACCTTATAAGTTAGTCTTGTAAATGTTATTTAGGAGTTAGTCTTATAAATGGTATTTAGGAGTACTTACAATAAATGTAATCCCCAAATAAACATTATGCTCTAACACTTCCCCTTAATGTTTAGGTGGTTCATGCTATCAATTTCTTTTAAAAGAAAAGATGAATCTCCCCAATAACACAAGACTTCTTTTACAAGCATATCATAGGAATAAAAATATATGCTAAGGTGAAAACCATGTATTCTAGACTACATGATAAACATCTTGTCATGCTTTGGATCTCAACTTCTTTATAATGATGTTTTAATGAAGGCTTAGAAATTTTTTGTCAAACCAACCTTCCAAGTTCTTGTTACAATAATAATGCTCATAGGTCTTATATATAATGCCCATAGGTCTTATATACAATGATTTTACAAATGAAAAAATAAATATAGAGGAAGATATACATAGTGCCAGTAAGAATTACATATAAAACATGTAAAATGGCCATTGGTTTTACATACAATGTCTGTAGGCCTTATTTAATGCCTACAAGTCTTACAAGTGCCCTTAGATGCAAAGTTAGCCACTAGGAGGTGTCATTGTTATGATCACTTCCCCTCAATGACAACTCCTCGTAGTGAAGCAATGAAATAGAGATATTACATAGAATATTTCTTTTGTGTTTGTTGGTATTCAAGCGTTTATATATCTGTTGACTAACAATCAATCCAATCGAACTAGAGAGTAATTTTATGATGGAAAACTTTCCCTTGAGTGAACTGCTCATGAACTTCAAACATGCTTTATTTTTTATTGTTTGAATAGGATTCTTTAGCAAGATCAAGAAATAGATTTGGTGATAATATAATAAACAGGGACTTTTCCAAGTACCCATATGAAACTCTTTCAACAATCTCCTGAACCACATTGATTCTTTTGCAACTACTTTTGTATTCAACCTTTATAGATTAAAGAACCATAAAAGATAGTTATTTAAGTATTACTCCATCCATGTGATAGCACTTGCACCATATTTTGAAGACATAGCCTTAGGTAGATTTCCTATTTAATAGGATCACCAACATCGTTAGTAACACAATAATTGAATAAGTTTTATTCTTAGTGCGAGAATAATAAAAACCTTAAATAATTATCCTTTTAATATACATTTATCTTTTTCCAATGGTCATATGCATTTTCCATGATCGTATAGATATGGTTAGGTAAATCAAACTTATTACAAGGTAAGATTGATCTTTTCATATGATAGATTTAGGGTTTAATTAAATACCAATCTTAATAACAACTAGTTTGATCATATTACATTTCTTAAGTGCATATGTTGTTTTGAAATACTTGTAATTGATCTTGGAATATAGTGGATCTGAATGACAAAATAGACATAGATTTGTTATCTCAAATAATAATTGATTCAATAATAAGTCAACTACATATGAAAAGATGTGACAATACTTAAAATGAACATGATCTAATGATCTTCATTAAGAAAATCATATGGGATTTTCACAAACATAAGTATGCATAATTTTCCATGTTTCTGCAAAGAAAAAACAATCATCCTAACAAACAAGAGTAACAAGTGAACTATCATTTCTAGGTTTGCTCCCCAGACAGTTTCTTAAGATGACAACCACTCATTATAAGTAGGTGCTTTATACCTATTAGAAAACAAATTGGTCACTGCCTATGTTATTTGATTTGCCCTGCTGGTAGTAACAATTTTACTACCAGTTGGACAATTTGCTCTTATAAATTGTCCTTTGAAGGTTTTAGAAGGTACAAATCCCTTCTTATGATAATTTGAATTTTTTTGTTGTGCTTTTAACTAGAAAGTGAGAAAGGTAATTGCATATAAAGATAAAATCTTACTAAACCACAACACAAAATGTATTGCAAGAAATCTTCTTAAATAACATGATTTTATTCTGGACATAAGAATGAAAAGAAAACTAATTAAAACATCCACAACAATTTCAACACCACTCTTGCATCAAATCCCAACATACAAAGAGAGACACTCAAATGATGATAATTTAAATATAGAAGCATGTTATCAATATTTCAAACAAAACTATGCAGATATCAAAATTTCACACGTTAAATATCCAACATATGAAGAATAAATAACAAACAGCAAAGAACAATTGACTCACTACCAATCCTTCTAATATTTATGAATTCAATATCACCATATACATTGTTTTAAAATATCCCCCTTTCTTTCAAAATAGAATTTCAATGATCTAGTTTTGAAAAAGTAAAATTTTCACCCCTTCCATAAAGATCCCCCATACCTCTTTCCACCTACAATATATAGTGAAAAGAGTAAAACCAACTTTCATGTACAACACTTATGCAACCAACAATACATGGTATAATAAAGTTCATGAGAAGTATTAATTGAGAAACATCCTCAAATAATAAAGAGTTTTAATAACAATTTAGAATTCAAAGAGAAATTAAGAAATTGTTTCATTATCTTCTTCCTCAGCAATGTTAGATCCCTCTAGTCCATCTAGAGTCTTTTTATTTGGTCGATCTTTAGCCTTCTGAGAAGCATTCAATTTTGTTTGCAGAACTTTGAATTTTCCCATAATTGAAAGTACACTCTTAGTATTGGGAACGGTTGTGATTGTTAGCCTTGTCCTCCATTTTTGCAACACATTCTTGGCCTCTACAAGTTTTCTCTCCATCTTAGCAAGGTCCTTCTTGAAACTGGATACATAGGTGTTGATGGTGGTTTTAGTACACAACAATGCAGGTGTGATTGCTGGTTTCACACCTGTCTTGAAAAGTATCTTACCCTAGGTAAGACTACTCCAAGGATAATATAGCTAGGTTTTAGCTTGCTTGGAATTTCTCAGTTGGTATGTTCTATCTGTGCCTACAAGGGGTCTTACATGTAATATATAGATCTTCAAGTTGGGACAGCAAATACACATAAACCCTTTTATGATTTTAGCTAATAAACAATGTAAAATGTTGTTGAAATTTCTAGTCTAATGATGGTTTTCAAAGAAAATGCAAAAGGTTAGAGTTTTAGAGAAATCCTAAGTGACATTCACAATGTAGGGGTTACCTTCAGTAGACAAATGCTCTGAAACTTAACCATTTTTTTGAGTTACCAAACTGAAATGGGTGTTACAGCATTGCAGAAAATGGTGTTATCTTCAATGGAAGTCAATAGATTTTTAGATTACATTCATTTGTTAAATGCCCAATAAATGGTGCAACTTAACTTGTGAAATGCGATTGAAGTTTAGCATAAGTGATCAGTCCAGACTAATTTTACACAGCTATCTACCATCAGCAAATAACCAAAAGTATGGACTAGAGCATTCATCAAATACTTTCAGTAAACCATAACGTTATAAAAGCACAACTAACTAACCATGGGAGAGCAAGAAGTGAACCATGAAAACCAAATAAGGAACATAATACACAAATTCTCATAATCACTACAGAAACTTTCTTTCAAATGGCAGAATGTCAACAATTCGGCATCAAATTCTCTCTTACAACAAGTGGAAATGGTAGCCCTTTATATAGAAAAGTAGCATACCAAGTATTCAAATGAATGGTGGAGATTAACATGACACCGACAGTCCAGATTACATCAATAAATGTATTTGTAACAGCTCATATCAATTCTTAGATTACATTTTGTTTTCTATAAAAAAAAGATGAAAAACAACCTCCAGATACATTGAATTTAGTCAATTTGACTAGCCAACTCAATATATTAATAGAAAAGAAAATGTTAAAAGCATAGAAAAGACAAAATAGAGTCACATACTGCCCTAAATACAGAGATTTACAATTATGATGGGATTACATCCTTAAAATATTCAAAACAATATCAGGACTCCTCATCTAAATCAATTTTGTCTTTGCCAGCCAGCTTGTTGGTAAATCAACCATGCGTCAAGTGCGGGATTAATCTCCAAGGGATCTGAATCCTTCAAATGATTGATCCGATAATCAAACATCTCCAATTCCTAGCTAAATCTGTTGTATATCTTCTCTATCTCTGCACCAACCTTGTGGAATGCTTTGAATTCGGTTCTGAGGTCGCTTACCCTATCCAACCTGTCTTCCATACTAAGCTCGGTATTTTAAAAAATTACCTTATGTAATTTGTTTTTACATTTCTCAATATCATAAGGGACGTAGTCATCAGAGGATGCTTCTAGGCAATCCTTCAGAGAATCATTGATATCATATATAATTGACCATAGCTCCTCATCTGCTAGCTTATATGCTTCTTTTATATTTTCAAAAGTTTCTTTTCTCAAAAGTAGATGTTGATACCATTCAATGTCCTTGGGTAGCTGGTTCCCTATTAGAATATTTTCTATTACCAGAGTCTGGGCGGGTAAATCCATGATGCTCTTTATCCGCGGATACATATGTGAGTAATACTCATCAAAGGAGTCACATTCCTTCCACAAATCTTTCTATTTCTTATGCAGTTCCACCAGCTTCTTGTGCACTTGAGTGGAGGCATTGATAGTCTCCCATCCCATCTCAAAAACTCTAGATAATCATTTTTCAGTACCTTGGGATTTGGACCTTATCTCACCTAGTCGAATTTCATCAGTTGATAAGAAAGTGGGCACTATCCTTATATTTCCTCCTGGATCTACTGGCTTGACCAAAAATTGGAGGCAAGTGTGGAGTTCTTCATTTTTCTACTTTAAATCCCTCTTGGACATCTCGTCCTTGTCTAACTATTCCAAAATTGATGTAACTAATTCTTTAAAATCATCCACTCTTTGAGCATGAGTGATAGGTCCCAAATCAACTGTGGAGATTACATAATCCTCTGCTCTGATTTTTTCTTTGGTTGCATCAGTTGGCGGGACCACTATCTCTATAATTCTGGATCTTGATTCATCCTTATAGATCCTAGATTGTATATTTGCCTTCTTTTTCTTCTTAGGCCTCTGAGCTTGTGACAAAATGGTACTCAAATCTAGTTGTATTATTTCTACTTGTGGCTCAGGATATGCCACTCTACTTGGCAACCATTCAGGTGCTAAAGATTTATTCAATTCAAGTGGCTCTTGTTCTTACTATCGTTCTCCATCTTTATCTGTATTCATCTCCTCTTCTTTCTCTCCTTCTTGGGCCAAGTTTTCCCAGTTTATCACTATATTTTCTTGGGCTGACTTGAAAACTTCCTCTATTTAACCTTTCTCTGGAGGACTGTCAGATACATCAATAATTTCAACATTGGTCAGAGGTTCATTGGAGTCTTCATTACCTACTTCCATCAATGCATCTTTCTCCTTCCCAGGTAATAACATTGCCTCGGGCTCCTGCAAGCCCAACTCTGCACATACTTTCTCAATTCCAGGTAGCAGGGGTATGACCAAAGAATCTGCAGGTATTTGTGAAATAGGAACTGCAGAGGATATGGGTAGTGAAGGTACATTAATCTATGCTAGATTAGGTAATAATGTCGACAAGGAAGAAGAGATGACAAGAGGTGAAGGAAAAGGTAGTGAAGGTAGAGGAAGAGAAGGTGAAGGGATGGTGGAAATATGAGCTAATATTGTGGGGGTGGGTAATTGAGAGGAAGAGGTAGAAAGCGTAAGTGTAGTAATAGTAGAAGGACATGAAGTGGCAGCAGTGGAGGAAATAGGGCTGCTAGGGTCATTGGAGGAAATTGCGAACGAGTAGGAAGTAGTGGAAATGGTAGAGGTAAGAGAGGTGGTAGCAGGGGATGTTTCTTGGATAATGGCAATTGAGGTCGTAGGTGAGATGGATGTAGCAATAGAAAAAGTAGCAGAGGAAGAAGTAATAGTAGAAGCTATAGAGGTTGGGGAAGCCATGCTAACACTTTGAGCAGCACGAGATAGGGAGGTTGATAGATTAGTAACTCCTTGTATTGTAGCATCCTCCTTAGTTACCTCCTTCACCCTTGCTTTCTTGGTCTTAGAACCTTCTCTAGGGCCACTTGGCATATCTCTTTTCTTGGAAGCCCTTGTCCTGGTGGAGGGAGGTTGGCCTTTCTTTGAAGGAGGCTTTGCAGATGGCTTCTTAATTTTCTTTTCCTTTTCTACCAGAGATATCTATTCTTCACTGTCTGATTTCTGTTTCTCAACTGACTCTACCTCATCTGTGACATTTATTAGTTCATCCTCCTCACCTTCGGAGTCCTTATCTTATTCTAATGTAGTATAAGTGGTACCCCTTGTCCTTCTAAAGTAGCCACCTAACCCCTTACCCAAGCCTTGCTTAATCTGATGGGTTCTCTCATTATGGTATCCAAAGAGCTTTCTTCTGCATTTGTCCAATTTGGTAGTGGGATGGGTTGATGGTATTGAGCTTCCCAAGGTCCTCTAGCCATAACATTATCATCATCCTCTAACTGATATGGCACTGCAATGATATGTAACTTTTCTATGAAGGCTAGAGGTAGCCTTGAGTGTGCCTTCTTCATAACTTCATAATCATCCAGGCAGTTTGCCCAAAAGTATTCAATATGTATCTTGTGAAACAACTTCTTACTAACGAACCTTTCCATCACCTTATTTGGATCAAAATGATCCCTTGCATTGTAGTAGTGTAAATTAAGGAGTTGAAGTTCTTTGTCAGAATGTTCTACTAATGGCAAAGAAGGGCATGCATAATTCCCCTTGCTAAACCTGATAGGAAACTGAACATTGGTCCTATGTAAGTGCTTGAGTTTCTCAGCATAGGGTATCAATTGTCTAGACAACTCTAGAAGCATTGTCTTGTCATCAAGATATCTAGGAAGTTTATAAGCCATCCCAGTGAAGCCTTGTACTCTTAGATACATGAATTTTTCAACTTGAATGTACCACCTACCATAGTTAGTTACTTCATTCATTGCTTCAGTGGAAATCCTCAAGGCTATATTACCTTGCAACAATCTAGCTATATACATTGTGAAAGCATCATTTACCCTTTTAAAGTGTATCAAAGATTGAGATGAGGTCAGCAGCAGGTAACATTCATATACTTTTACTTGGGTTTGCTCATCATTTCCAACTTCTCCAATCTTAGATCACCCAACATAGTCATTTCTCCTTGCTAATGCATAGACAACATAAGATGTCCATCTAAAGTACCTCTTCTCTTTGAAGTTACTGAAGACCTCATGAATGTTGTCACTAAGAATTTGGGTCCAGTGAAACTTAGTCCCTTTTAGTATCTCAATTATAATAATGAACATCCACCACTCAAAAGCGATGGTTGTAGGTAATCCATATATTTTTCTCAGAAAATTTACCAAATCTCTAATTTCATCATGAAAATCACTCCTATAGAGCACTTAGGGAAATTTACTGAGGTCAGGCCCTCTATTTTTGGCCCAATGATCATTCATGTGTTTTCTGCATCCCTCCACATCTTTGTTGTAAGTCCCATCTAATCCTCATTTGTCTGGCATGGTCATGACTTTGTGCCATGGAATATCAAAGCTCTCAATTAGAGAGGGTGGACTTAAATCAGCTAGGATATGCCCATTAGCAATTTGAATTGTCCTTGTCATGACATCATACCTATCTGCATAGGTTACCATCAATTTTGCACACTGTACTGAGGTGGGGAAGGCAGCAGCTTGTGATATACCACTATCTTTGAGTGTTTGAGTTGGGTTTGGGCCAAAGATTCTCAATTTGAAGACATCTAAGTCTATGCAACCTAGATCTGTGTCTCCTACATCACTCCACCCGAAGTGAATTTTGGTCTCTAGAGGGATTCCCTTAAATTCGTACTTCATGGCTTGAGCTTGGGTAGTCATTTAATCTACACGACTGGACTTAATAAGTTTGACACCTCAAGAATTCTTTCACACACTCCTAAGTTTGAGATGAACTTTAATGAATCTTCTAATACTATTGATATGCCCTTTTTAAAGAATCACAAATCTAATAGTTATTACTATTGAACCTACTTCATACAATTCACCATTAATGCATGCAAAAAACATTTAATGTTGCAAGACATCTTATTGAAAGCATGAAAAACATCATTATCTATGTATCACAACATTAACTTCATCATTCCTGATGTTTTCCCTTTGAAAATTCTCAAAACACAGTCATTTTGCATTATTTGCACTAGTTTTAAGATCAACCAACTTGTAGGTAGAAAAATGCTAAAATTGAGGTCTACTGACCTCAGCAGGAAAAATGGGCATGTCAAACCCAAGTTTTTATTAGCGTTCATTCTCTTCTGGCTTTTGTACGGGTTTTAGATGTTACTGACTTGGGCAACTTTTGAAGGTCACCGACCTTTCATTAGTTGTTTAGTTAGTCGGTCGGGTTTTAGCACAAGTCTCTTGAGATCTCTTTCACTACACTTGCGTAGGATTTGACTTTGTCTGACCTGAGTGAGTTTTGAGGTCAACCGACTAAATCGGTGAAGGATTGTTTTAGTGCAAGGTCAGATGGGATCATTTTTAGCGCAAAGTCATTTCCTTACTTTCAGTGGGACTTTGGATGTTATTGATTTGCGGAGATATTCGAGGTATACGACCAAGTCAGAGATGGAGTCATTTAGCGCACGATCGGCATAAGAGGTTTTTAGTGCTAAATATCTTTTCAAAGCTTGCAGGGTTTTGAGGTCCTGCTGACTAATTAGTTAACATGATAAAGTTATGTGGGTCGGAAGTCAATGTTTTCAGTGCTGAATGGGTTTCAGAATGCGGAGCAGGTTTTAATGGCCACCGACCAACTAGATGAGTTGAAATGTTTACAGGTCAGTCAGACTCCAGTTTAGCGCTAAGACCAAATGTCTTTCTAGTTTATTAAAACTTCAGCCAAGTTGGGTTAAGTTATTATTTTTAAGCTCATAGAAATCCATTTATGTTTTCAAGGGGAAATTCAAACTTGATTTCGAAGGAGAAACAAACAGTTTATGCACAACCCTAATTGAAACCCTAAATGCATTGCTTGGAAAGAAAATGTACTTTAAAACCAAACACTAACTGCATACAGTAAAAGTTCAAAGAGGATAAGTGGAAACTCTGCCTGGTTAGTTGCAAAAAATGGGTCCAGATTGCACAGGTAGGAAGAGGTCACAGGATCAAACTCAAGGGCAACGGCAGCGGAAAATGCTCAACAGGCTATGAAGATTGCAAAGGGGCTTCGAAATCTTTATCAATGTGCAAAAAATAATTTAAACAAAGGAGGTTATCCTTTTATTACCCTCGGCCAAATCACCATTAATGCATGACATACAGTCGACAGATTAGGGTTTTCGTATGACTTTTCACTTTCTCGAACTTGGTGGGGAAATTGGGTGTGATGGACCTGGTTGGCAAGAGATCTTTTTAACATTGCGACCATAGGCTCAATGTTATGTAATTTATGGGACTTTGAGGTCCTTTGGACTTGCAAGAAATTTGGCCTCATCCAACTTAGTCAGTGATTGAACAATATAGCGCAAGTCAGAGGTAGTTGATTTGAGCACAAAAGTCTATCGGGAGGAAAACTAATGCAAGAGTCAGTGATAAAGGATTTTAATGAAAAGTTAGTTGGGAGGTAAATCAATGCAAATGTCAGTTGAAGAGCAATTTAGTGCAAATGTTGGTTGGAGAGAAATTTAGTGCAAATGGGCTATTCAAGGCCATCAAAAGAGATATAAAAATCCAACTTAGTAAATTCTTGAAATGATTTTTTAACATCATCATTCAATCATGGCCAAAATGCACTTTGACCACTTGACCACTTAGGAGGTGAAAAAGATCTACTTGACATCCTAGGCCAAATTTGAAAGAGGGGGTCCCTATTTTGAAATGGGGTGCGTGTACGAGGCACAACAAATGGCAACTCTGCTAGGAAATGTTCTTGAGCATTTCGATGATGAACTTTCAGTTCAAACCCATAATCTCTTTGTTCCTCACATATTAAATGAAAAAGCAGGATACCTTATCAAAAGAATCCAAGATCACCAACTAGTGCAACCATCCACATCCTGAAAACCTAAGTGTCAGCGACTGTATTCATTCCCATCCTTTGGCAACTAAGTTCATCTAAGATCCTCCATGACAAGCTAGGAAGTTGAAACCATTCTACCACCAAGAACTGCTCAAATATTTGAGATGCGATGAGCTTTAAGAAAAAATAAATGGCAAATAATACTTCTGGCACAATAGCAATTGATTACAATTATTTCTGGATAGTACCTTTTGTGAGAATTTTTAATTGGTAGTCTCTTTTAATTGTGTTGTAATAGTCTAGTGTTGAAAAACACCTTTTATTTTCACCCAATATAGGCTAGCAACACTTAGTGTCACCTACCTTCTTTCTCAATTGATAGTGCATGTGGTAGAAGGAGCCAACCTTTTCACTTGACACAGGATCACTTAGACTCGCTTAGCTACTTTAGGATCATTTAAAGTGTGAGAGATATATGGTTAGAAAATACTTCAGGTGCACCAACTAATGACTCATTTTCTATGAACAGGCATCATACCTCTTAGCCTGACAGCGGAAACCACGGCGAGATTTAGGCCAAACTTTGGCTTCTCAAAGAAAACTCAAGATTATTTACCCACTAAAGAAGCACTTGTAGGTCCACACAACTGCCACCACTTCCTAAAACAAATACCCTGGCAAAAGTAAGCACAACAAGCAAAACCAAAACCAAAAGGACAACTAACCTAAGCAAAGCATCTAACAACAATGGAAAACAAAGGCAAGAAAGAAAGACTAAACTAAAGGCAGCCTATGCTAACCAAAGCAAACAAACCCCTAACTATGTACACTAAGATGAGACATGAGTGCCTCTCAGGCCTCGAAATAGTGCTTTAGGAACTAGCCATTAACAGGCAATGGGAGTTCCTCACCAGTAAGGCCCTTGAGTCGATACATGTTATCTCCAAGGATCTCATAGATATGATAGGGACCCAACCAAAGTTTATCAAACTTACCATGTTCTCCATTCTTTTCATGTGCCTTATCCCAATACAAGACCAAATCAAAAATGTGAAAGGCCTTGACCTTGGCTCTTTTGTTAAACCATTGCTTTACTACTCCCTGATGTTCAGCAAAGTTTTCTATAGTAGCATCACATTTCTCTTCAAGGTGTAGCAATTGGGCTAACCTAGAGGACAATTGATCATCAGTTTCAAGGTAATCTTGCATGAATTGTAGTACGGGAATCCTCAAATGGATGGGAAAGATGGGTTCAATCCCATAGACTAGGTGGTAAGGCAATGTGCCCAAGGCCACTTTGTGTCAAATTCTATCAACCCATAAGGTGAATTTAAGCCGAGTATGCCAGTCTCTAGGGTTTTTGTCTAATAGTTTCGTAATGACTTCGAGCAGATTTTTGTTCGTTGATTTAGCTACCCCATTCCCTTGTGGATAGTAATTAGATGAGAACTTGAGAGTGATTCCATAATCAAATGCCAGTTAGAAAAATGCAATGATAAAAAGTCAGGGCCATTATCACAAACTAAAGAAATTGGACAACCAAATCTAGTGATAATATGTTTTTCAACAAATTCAATAACTACCTCTGTGGTGCATTGTTTACATGCTATTGCCTCAGACCATTGGGTGCAATAATCAATAGCAGTCAAAATATTCTTGTGGCCTGCAAAAGAAGGCGGATTGATCATACCAATAAAGTTGAGACCCCACTGAGCAAATGGTCATACCTCCACTATTGGTTGCAAGAGCATTGCAGCATGTTGCTCTCTATGTGTGGCAGTCTAGCATATATGACAAGTTCTTACATGTGAATATGTATCTTTAAACAAGGTTGGCCAATAATACCTTGCATGAATAATCTGATTAGCTGTCGAGTGTGCTGATCCGTGACCTATACCAAATTTCTCATGAAAATTGGTCAATACTTGATTTACTTCTGACTTGTCCAAACACCTCAAATAGATCCCTTCGTGATTCTTCTTGTAAAGGACTAATCCTTTTATCATATAAAGTTCTGCCACTCTTTAGTCTGAGTTCTCTCCTTTCAAACAAATTCAGTTGTGGTGGATAGTGTGGACTAAGTAGATAAAATATGGTATCTCCATACCATTCATCTTTTAAATGTCCTCTAACAGGTACTACTAGGATACTAAATCTGGTCCTACTTCAGCCATTGTTCTAGTTAGAGCCTAACCTCTTACCAACTTCATAGGTTGAATATCTATATCAAACTCTTGTAGGATGGTGACCCATTTCCCTCTTCTTTCTCCTAATTCACTTTGCATCAATAATTCTTTGACGGCTGCATCTGGGACTATAGCAATTACTTGACTTCTTAAGATGTAGTGACGGAACTTCTTGACTACCTTTACCAGAGCATATGCTTGTTTTTCCACATTTGGATACCTTAGTTCTACATCTTTTAATGGAGTACTCATGAAAGAGATGGGCCTTTCATCATCAACTGATCTCTTTTGTGTCAACATTGCAGCACAAGTATGCTCGAAAGCAAACGACTAAATCTAAAATGGCAAAGTGTAATCGGGACTTACCAAGATAGGTGCATTGGCTATGGCTTGTTTAATTTCTGCAAAGGCGGCCTTGGCTTCTAGAGTCCAATCTAGTTTAGTATCCTTTTTTAGCATGGCATTAAGAGGTCTAATAATCTCAGCAAAACCTATGATAAATTTACGCATGAAGTTGATCTTACCAAAATATGACTTAAGCTCCTTCGTGCTGGCTGGGGAAGGTATTTTGAGTATCACTTGGATTCAGTCTGGTTCTATAGATATTCCTTACTTAGATATCACACGTCCTAGCAACTTCCCCTTAGTTACTCCAAAGATGCACTTCTTGGGATTGAGTGATATACCATAATCTTTGCATCACTACAACACCTTCCTTAAATCTGCTACATGATTTTCTCGCCTTTTCAAGAATACCGTGAGTTTGTCCATGTAGATGATAATACATTTTCCAAGTAATCCCTTGAAAGCAACATCCATTACCTATTGAAAAGTTACACCAGCATTTATTAAACCAAATGGCATGCGACGATAGGCATAGATGCCCCATTTGCAGGTAAAAGACGTCTTCAATCTGTCTTCATATTCTACCATCACCTGGTTATAACTCGAATACCTATCCAAGAATGACATCATCTAGGACCCATTAACAATTTGTAATACTTCGTCCAACGAAGGCAATGGGTAACTATCATTTTCAGATGCTCTATTTAAGTTATGGAAGTGAACACAAATCTTGATTTCTCCATTTTTCTTTCAGACTAGAACTAAATTTGCTACCCATGCATAGTGCTTGACTAGAAATATTATCCTTATCAATAATAGCTTCTAAACTTCTTTGAAAATCAATGGTTCCAATAAGGCATTCACTAGCCGTTGTCTTTGTCTGAATGGCTTTACTCTTGGCTTCAATGGGATGGTGTGCATGATGATCGAGGTATCGTATGTCTTTAGATCTTAATAACTCCAGGCTATAACCTCATGGTAATCTCTTAATGCATGTATGATTCCTGTATTTTCTTCTTCAATACTAGCTTTCCCAATGAACACATTCTTAACATTTTCTTTTGTCCCCAAATTAAATGGGTCACACTTGCCCCCAGGAGATTCTCCTTCTTTCCTTTGGGTTCCTAAATTGTCCACATCAAACAATCTTTATTATTATACCATTCCCCGTGGAATCATATTTATTTTTAGATTTAGTACCCCTTCTAAATCCATTTCAGTAGGTTCCATTTCTTCTTCATCTATTATTTGAGTAGTGAAAACATCAGATGAAGTAAGGAAGTTAATTATGTGCTAATCATCTTCAAAAACTTGAAAATTCATAACATTATTAGGTACAGATGGGGTAGCGACAAATTCAACAAAAAATTTCTTTAATCCTGTCATGGATGTTGTCTCTAATGTACTTGCTATCTGAGCTAGAGCATTTGTAACATGGTTATGTCTCCTCGAGATCAATTGGATGTCAAAACCATCAAAGCATTCTATTAGATCCCAAACTCTATTCTTATACTGATTCAACCTCTTATCGTTACATGAGTATTACTTTCTTACTTGTTTTACCACTAATTCAAAATCACCGAACACCTGGACAATCCTAACCTTCTTCTGTAGTGCTAACAACAATCCTTGTACCAATGCTTCATACTCAGTTACATTATTTGTGCATGGGAATTACAGTCTTTGCGATGCCAAATACGAACTCCCAGTAGGACTGATTAATTCGACCCCTGCTCCAGACCCTTGTTTGCATCTTGAGCCATCAAATCTTAAGGTCCATAGGTGAAAGTCTTTGCTATTATCATTCTATTTTACTAATTTTTTCTTATCAAGTAGAGGTTTTGGTTCTTCCTTCTGTTCAACAATTGGTACCTTCTTCAGAATTATGGGGATTTTCAATCGTCTTTACACTTGTTTCAGTGCCTCTTGACATAGCTGGCAAGTAAATTTAGAATGTGACGTATCATGTTTTTTAACCTACTTTCCAACAACAGTTTGATCCTGCATGAATTTAGCTATGAAATCACGGAATCCTTCGAATATCCCTGGCTCATCTTCTTTTGAAGAGTCTCCTAAATCTAATTGAACATATGCTTTTGTACTTTCTAGTTTTTCTGTAAGTGGAAGGTTAGGGGATCTTAGGCAACTTAGCATAAGGATTTCCTTTGTCTGATTGACATGTGGAAGATAAACTCCCAAATCAACTTCTGAGAATAGAATCTCATTAGGTTGATTATAATCTGTAATCATATGTTTCATCTTGGGTTCTCTTTCAATACGTATCTAGTTGGCCAATCCTTTCCATTGTAGCCACATATGAGAAAAGTTAATCGCCATGTAACTGTTTAAAGTTCTAGACTAGTCTCTACTCAAAAGCATACCATATTGATTTGGAATGTCCACTACTTGAATATCTATATATTGTTGTACCCTTGGATCAAAAGCCAACTGCATGTGTATCCTATTCAACTCGCCTACTACATTCACTTCAGACTTATCTAATTGTGCCACCTTTCTAGAAGACTTGGCTGGAGTGAGCCCAAGTTCTTTTACAGATTGATAATGGCATTACATTTGTGGAAGCACCAGAATCTACTAAATAGTTATGAAATTTTTTATTGAATATCCTAAGTGTTAAGTGTTGTCACATGAAATTGCACCCTACTTGGAAGGATTCCAAGCATTCTAATGACACAATGGGAATGATCTCGAAGTGTGGGACCTTGTTTAAAGAGATCAGACCTCTAGAGAAGGCCAGCTTCCTTGTCTGATTTATCACCTAAAACTACTGAACTTTGAGGGGGGAAAGGGAGAAGAAATACTTTAAAGTAAAGATGAAACAACAAAACTTGAAACATAAAAGGGTGATGCACTAGACATATTTAAAGAGACTTTCACAGAACTGAAAAATGCACAACACAACCGGATAGAGCAAGGATGTATACACAAATTAGATGATTCTAGCAAAGGCAAGAAGCAATATGATTGAGAGAAAGGAAGACATTCACAGACAAGCATAGGTAGATTCACACAGAACTAGTGAATCAGTAAAGAGGTATGATAACTTGCATATATTCAGTAAGGATGGCAAGGTTACAATGGTCGAAAAAGCTCTATTTGGAAACAGAAGAGCTGGTATGTCAAAAAATTTCCAACCCTATTTACATCATAAGCCTCTACTTATATAGAATTCAATCTAACCTAAGTCAGCTACAAAATTCACTCAGAGAGCTGCCACCAAAAAATATCTCCTCTGAAAGGACATCCCAGCTGCATCAGTTATGGTATCAAATATCTGGGATAGGGCAAATAGAAGATATTTTGGAGTCATTAATGCAAGCAGCTGCATGATCAACCTGCTCCCCTGAAACGGTGGTAGATATTTTGGTATTAAATGTGAGCAGCATGTGTGTCTAGCCTCAACCATGACTATATGCGTGTCTGAAACAAGGCGGTGGAGAGATATTTTCTAATCATCAATGCAAGTTGCTTCCTCTTTGTGCAACAATGAATGTAAGAAATATCTGCATCTGCCCCAAAATGGTCACTGAAACGTCCTCTCGGTCAAATATGCAAATCCGGATCATGTACCTCTGCTTTTGGTGCCTAAACTCCTCTTTGAAATCACCCCCTGAATATGCACCTAGATCTGCATATAACATGGGCCCCTACCTTTTTGAATTAGCCTTTGTACACTCCTCCCTATGAGGGATATGATGGTGATGTCACCATCATGGATGGGCCCTATTGAAACGTGACATGATGGCGTCATCATCATATCGGGATGATATTTGGACGGAGGGGTGATATTACAAATATCGGGGTGATATTACAAATATCAGGGTGATATTGAAAGGATTAGGTGATATTACAAATATCGGGGTGATATTTGGATAGAGGGGTGATATGGAAAGGATCGGATGATATTGAAAGGATCGGGTGATATTACAAATATCAAGGTGATATTTGGATGGAGGGGTGATATGGAAAGCATCGAGTGATATTACAAATATTAGGGTGATATTTGGATTTAAGGGTGATATTACAAATATCAGGGTGATATTAAAAATATCACCCGATGTTTGGAATATCACCCAATACTTGGAATATCACCCCCCTTGGAAAATTAGGTTGGAATATGAAATTGACCATACATAACTTCCTCATTTTAGTGAATCTCAGGGTGATGTGAAAAGCAACCTTGCCTATTTTTTCAATCTCTTTCACATGGTAGGCTTCTGACCTTGAGATTTGGGTTCAGACTTCAAGATCACAAACGTATCTTACATTGGGGATATGTACCCTGACTGATATTGCCTGAATTATTTGACTCCTGCTAGAGGAAAAAATAGGTCAACAATTTGGCGACTTCTATGGGATGTTTGCCTGCTAAACAATAAGATTAGTGGTCTTGAGCATCCATTGGGCATGGAGTTATACATAGACTAAAAATATATAGATATTTTATGACCTTAGCAACTTAGCACAGCAGTGAAGATCATTGGAAGACCCACCCAAGACAGAAATGTTGAAAGCAACCCCCTCAACTGTGTTAGACAACACTTAGAGAAAGCAAAAGGGATCTAAACTAATGTGCACCAACACTTATTGGAAACATAGAGACCTAATCTACTGATTTACAAAGCACTCATACCTCAAAACACCTCTTTAGGTGTATCCCATTGACTGGGATAGGCAAATTTTGTCTATCCATATTTGATAACTGAAATGCATTGTGCTCCTTGCATTCAGTAATGAGAAATGGGCCACTCCACATGCTATCAAACTTGGAATGCTTTCCTGGTCTGCTTTTGAATTCATCCCATTTGAACACCATATCACCCATTCTAAAATTTCTGGGGGTGGCCTTGTCAAAATTTCTTTTTGTTTGAAGCTGATGATACTCCATAGCTTTCATGGCTTTATCCCTACTCTCTTCAAGCTCCATAAGCTGAGCATATCTAACAGCCATGGGGCCCTCTACTTCAAATAATTTTAGCTGATTCATGATGTCTATTGCTGGCAGTTCTATAGACATAGGCAACCTTGCCTCTTTTCCATACACTAGCAGATATGGGGAGTTCCCAATAGACTTTTTAGGAGTTATCCTATTTGCCCACAATGCATACCTCAGATTAGTGTGCCAGGTCCTCTAGTTATCCTCCATTGATCTTTTAATGATCCTTATGAGATTTTTGTTTGTAGATTCAACCAAACCATTACCCTGTGGATAATAATTTGCTGAAGTATTCAGATAGATCCCATTCTTAATAGCCCACTTAGTTATCTTTAGGCCAACAAAGGCTAGAACATTATCAGAGATGATTGATTCAGGCACTCCAAATCTAGATATCAAATCACCACAAAAATTTAAAATAGCATTCTCATTGGATTCCTTCAGAGCTACTGCTTCAGTCCATCTTGTGAAATAGCCTGTAGCTGTGAGTATCCACCTGTGGCCTACACTTGATGGTGGGTTAATGGGACCTATAAAATTAATGCCCCATAATCTAAAGGGCTTCTCTACCTGAATTGGCTGCATAGGTAAAGCTAGCAGCCTTTCTTTGCTTGCAAAAATGGCACACATTACACATTTTCTAGCCCATGCATGGGCATCCTTAAATAATCTGGGCTAATAATAGCCAACTCTCATTATTTTCCAAGTAGTAGTCCTTGGGGCAAAATGACCCCTTGCTGTTCCATCATGAAATTCATGTAGTACCTTGTCAGTCTGATCTTTATCAATGCATCTTAACAATACACCATTAAAGTCCTTTCTGAAAAGGATGCCACCTATTAAAATATATGGAATAGACTGCAGTCTAAAATATCTTCTTTTAGTCCTATCTAGACCTATTGGATATTCACTAGTTTGCAAAAATTGAGTCATGTCATTAACCCAACTGGTGCCTACTGTTGTTGTATCATTCTGATGCTCCTCCTTAATGATCAGAAGCACCTCCTATTCCTTTTCTACCTCATTCTCAGAACTAGTAGCAAGTTGTTCACTAAGTCCTCTGCCTCTGACAAGTTTGGTAATCTTTATCTCTACATCATATTCCATGACTTTGGTAATCCAACCAGCCCTTTTCTCATTAACATCTTTACTCAACAGGAACTCTTTCACACTAGGGTGATCTACCATCAAATATATCTTGTTATTAAAAATAAGATGTCTAAATTTCTTGAGGCTTCTTCCACTGCAAGGATGCATCTTTCAATGAAGCTATACCTCTGCTCACAATCCTCCAGTCCTTGACTAAAGAAAGCGATAGGTTGCTCAAAACCCTCACTCTACTACTGTACTAGAATTGAAGAAATTGTATCCAGGCCACCATAAGCATACAAGATAAAGTCTTTGGAGAAATCAGGATTTACCAGTGTTGGTGCAGCTGCTAATGCCTCCTTTATGGACTCAAAGCTAAGTTTGGCCTCTTTTGTCAAACTGAAAGTTGTATTCTTCTTCAACATGGACGACAAAGGCTTCAAAAGATTTGCAATGTCAGGAATAAATCTTTGCAAAAAATTAATTCTGCCAATAAAACTTTGCAGTCCCCTTTTGTGGCGAGGTAAAAGCAGCTCCAGAATAGCTCTTACTCTTTCAGCGTCAATGGTAATGCCTTCCTTTGACACCACGTGCCCTAATAGCTATCCTTCGTGCACAACGAATATGCACTTCCTGGGATTGAGAGATATCCTAAATTCCTTGTATCTTTCAAATACTAGCCTCAGATGAGATAAATGCTCAGATGCATTCTTGGAAAAGACTGTTATGTCATTAAGGTATACCAGCACCAGTTTATACAGCAAACCCTTAAAAGCCATATCCATGGCTCTCTGGAAAGTAGAGCCAGCATTGGATAGACCAAAGGGCATCCTTTTGTAGGCCACGGTGCCCCATTTGGTGATGAAAGCATTCTTGAACTGATCCTCCTCCTTGACTAACACTTGATTGTAACCAGAAAATCCATCAAGCAAAGAAAACCTTTCAAAACCAGCCACTACTTGTAGAATCTGTTCCATTGAGGGCAATGGGTAGTGATCTTTTAGGGAGGCTTTGTTGAGGTCTCTGAAGTCAACACACAACCTAATCTCTCCATTCCTCTTCCTCACAGGGACAAGGTTGGATACCCAAGATGTATGCTTGATTGGAAAAATGATTTTCCCCTCAATCATTTTGGTCAACTCTTTAATCATTAGAGGCTCAAGCTTTGGATTTAAAGGTCTTTTCTTCTGCCTCACAAATTTAGTATTTGGTTCTAATTCTATGGTATGCTGGGCAATATTAGGGTCAAAACCTTTTAGGTCTGAGTAATCCCAAGCAAACACATCTTCAAATTCTTGATAGAGACCAATAAAAGCTCTCCTATCCTCAGCTGAGCAGATTTTACCTATTTTGAGAAGTTTACCCTTGAAAATTTCTAGTTCCTCATAATGCTCTTCTTTTACCTGCATGCTAGTCTTGCTTTTTTTAAGTTGATCATCTATGCTAAAAATAAACTCCAAGGTTACCAATCCCTTGGGCAGCTTGTTTGTTCTTAGCTGAACAATTTGATCATTGCCATATTGTTGTTTGAGCTTATCCTGATTTATCACAGAAAATTCATCTTCTTCTAACAAGAAACGTAGGATTTGCTCATCACTTTCAAAAACTTGCCAATGAATGTTATTAGCAGAGATAGAGGGCCTATCAACTATTTTCACATGAGGTTGTACCTTCTCCCTTTGAATATCACTAGGGATGTCAAAGTGAGCCCCAATTGTAGCTAACCTATCAGCATGAGAGTTCTGATTTCTTCAAATGGAGATCAAATTGAAAGCATCAAACTCTTCAATCATGTTCCAGACCCTATGTTTGTAGCATTTCAGAACATCACTTTTTGCAAGATGCAGTCCTCTTACCTGATTCACAATGAGTTAACTGTCACCATAGACCTGCAAACAGCCTATTTTCCATTTTCTCGCCCACTACAAACCTTGGATCAATCCTTCATATTTAGCAGTGTTATTTGTACATGCAAAGGCAAAATGGAAAGAAGAATAATATATTGCACCTTATGGTGACACCAGCATTGTACCACCTCTAGATCCATTCCTGCTCCTTGAGCCATCAAAGTACATTTTCCATACTTTAGTATGCTACTTTATCTATTGTTATGCATCCTTTACAAGGCTTGGTAGTGCTATTTCAGGTTCATGCAGTATGTAAACCCCCATACCAGTCTCTTGGATGTGCCCTTTAGGATCATCCACATTATTTTCTAAGGCCCACTCCCTTAAGAGTACCTTTGGTATGCTTTCAGCTTGTAGTTCTTGAGCAGCAACTAATTCAGGATCATCAAAAATAATGTAATTTGCATTAACAACACTTGGTGTGAAAGGCTCTATGTGATGATTTGAAAGCAACTCAGATTTTAAAGTTACTTTGGTGCCATATCTAGTCCTGAAAAACATGTGGGACTAATTTGAGGATAAATATCCTCCTATCTTGGATGTAAATTCTCTTGATAAGCACATGACAAAATAAGGAGGCAAATCTATGATGAACACCTCCTGTGAAATGGAAACATTAAGACAGGTATGCAAAGTGAGACCTAGGTCTTTTATTACACCCACAGTATTAACAGTTGTGCCATCTAATTAGAGTACACCCTTCTCAAGGGGCTGGTACTTGAGCCCTAATTGGTTTGCAATCTCCTTAGGCATCACAGAACTGCTTGCTTCACTATCCACCATGTAATTATGAACTAATTTGTCTCCAATTATCAATGATACATAAAATGTGAGTGGTTTGGCCCTTTTGTTTGTTTGCTTGCTATTATCCTAGGATGAATTGGTAAGGACAACCCTATTTGGGTCTATATTTGTATCATTGGATACTTTCAAATCAGATAAGGTAGACTGCAACATCTTCTTTTGGCTAGGGATGGCTAGGGAATCCCACATGGACATTGTCACATTCATCTTCTTCATATTTTCAATAATATTGAAGGGTGTAAAGGCACTTACCTTCTGATTTGATTTTGTAGCAACAATTTCAGCCTACAAATGAGGCATTTCCCTTGTTGTTGCTGAAGTGTTTCTTTGTAAAATGTGGGGAACATGGGAAGTAGAAGCATCACCAAGTCTTTTTCCTTTATTTGCTGCTTGGTCTATCTCATAACCCCTCTTCTTGGCTCTTGTATTTGCTACAACTAAGGTGTTATCATTGTCTACACCACAGAATTCACCTTCTTGCCAATTCATGAAGGCAGAATCATTCTGAGGTTGCTCTTGTTGTTATGCAGCTCCATCATTTGGTGTGTTTGACTGTGAGACTGCCACATTTTGCACCATTAAAGCCTGATTTATCACTCCATTCGAATAGGCTACTTGACTGTGTGGCTGATTACATGGATAACACCATTCATACTTAGCTGCAAGGTTGTTCTGAGCAGGACAAGGTCCCTTACTGCATTAATGGGTGCCGAATTATAAAGCTAAAAAGGCCTCTAGTTCACATTTTTCCTAGCACCTTGGTAGTTGCTTTGATAAGGTGGCCTATTGGCTTGGTAAGGCTGATTTTGCCCTTGATATGTTTGATTCTGCCCTTGACTAGGTTGTTGATAAGGCTGCTTATTCTAGGACTACTAATTTTTTATGTTTACCAGCTCATTTCTAAAAGTTTGCAAGATGCTCTCTATCTTTTGTTGGCTATTTTTTATCTCTTTCAACTCTTGAGATGAGCTAGAAGCAGCAGGTTCAGAATTGGCAGTGCTTGGTAATGCTACTACTATAGGTGAAGGGGCAAAATATGGGATTGGTAAAGGCATTGAAGCCTAAATCTTAGGAAAGATAGGCACTGGTGGTCTAGGTGTTATTTTTCCATCCTGAATCAAACTGTTCCCCCCCTAATAACTATTTCATAAGCATCAGGTAAACTAGTACCTCCTAATGATTGTATCATCACTAAAATATCACTATTTAGGGCTTTCAAAAAATACAAGAATGCATATTTAGCTGGAGGTCTTACAATGGCATGGATTTTGTCCCATGTCTTCTAGAATTTGATGTTAAAATCCATCATTTGCTCTTAAGGAGCTCTCTTTATAGTGGTCATCTATTCAACCAATGATAGATTATCTGATTTATCTTGGAACTGTTTGTTCAATTAATCTCCTAGATCCTAGGTTCCTATAGTTTGCACTAGTAGGCTCCTGAACCATTGCAAGGCTTTCCCTATGAATGAGGCAGCCAGCAACCTGATGGCAACATTTTCCTGGGTGACATGATGTACTCCACATAGAGATGATACGTCTCTAATATGCTCAATAGGGCTAGTTTGATTCTCCCCTGTGAAGTAGGGCAGACTCTTCAAAGCTACCATGGGTATACTATCATGTACTATCAAATTCAATGGGCTACCCCCATCAAAAGCCACAAATGGCTGATTTCTTGCCATTTGAACAACTGGAGGTGGCTTTGCTTGAGTTGCTATAGGAACTATAGGGGCAACTCATCTAAAATTTGGTGGAGTTGACTGTATCCTTTTGGCAACTGGGGTCCTTACTATAGCTCTCCCTTGTCTTCTAGGTGGTGACAGCTACAAATAGTCAAATGAATTTGAACTCCTAGTTTGAATCTTTCTCATAAAATGTAACAGCAGAACTGATCTGTTTGTCCTTCCTCAGTGTGAGTCACCAAATATGCAAGTTTTAACCTCATACAGGTCTAAAAATCACTGGCTGCACATCAAAACCAACAATAAAAATTGTCTGGTCCCATCGGGCATGCCAGAAACTATTGTCACATGAAATTGCACCCTGCTTGGAAGGATTCCAAGCATTCCAATGACATAATGGGAATGATCTTGAAGTGTGGGACCTTACTTCAAGAGATCAGACCTCCGGAGAAGGCTGGCTTCCTTGCTTGATTTATCACCTAAAACTACTAAACTTTGAGGGGGGGAAGGGAGAAGAAATGCTTTAAAGTAAAGATGAAACAACCAAACTTGAAACATAAAAGGGTGATGCACCAGACAGATTTAAAGAGACTTTCACAGAACTAAAAAATGCACAGCACAACCAGATAGAGCAAGGATGTATAGATAGATTAAATGATTCTAGCGGAGGCAAGAAGCAATATGATTGAGAGAAAGGAAGACATTCACAGACAACCATAGACAAATTCACACAAAACTAGCAAATTAGTAAAGAGGTATGATAACTTGCATATATTCAGTGAGGATGGCAAGGTTACAGTGGTAGAAAAAGCTCTATTTGGAAACAGAAGAGCTGGTATGTCAAAAAATTTCCAACCCTATTTACATCATAAGCCTCTGCTTATATAACATTCAATCTAACCTAAGTCAGCTACAAAATTCGCTCAGAGAGCTGCCACCAAAAAATATCTCCTCTAAAGGGACGTCCCAACTGCATCAGTTATAGCGTCAAATATCTGGGATAGGGTAGATAGAAGATATTTTGGAGTCATTAATGCAAGCAGCTACATGATCAACCTGCTCCCCTGAAATGGTGGTAGATATTTTGGTATTAAATGTGAGCAGCTTGCGTGTCTATCCTCAACCATGACTGTATGCGTGTTTGAAACAAGACGGTGGAGAGATATTTTCTGATCATCAATACGAGTTGCTTCCTCTTTGTGTAGCAATGAATGTAAGAAATATCTGCATCTACCCCAAAATGGTCACTAAAATGTCCCTTTGGTTAAATATGCAAATCCGGATCATGTACCTCTACTTTTGGCACCTAAACTCCTCTTTGAAATTGCCCCCTGAATATGCACCTAGATCTGCATATAACGCGAGCCCCTACCTTTTTGAATCGGCCTTTGTATACTCCTCCCTATGAGGGATATGATGGTGATGTCACCATCATGGACGGGCCCTATTGAAACGTGACAGGATGGCGTCATCGTCATATCAGGGTGATATTTAGACGGAGGGGTGATATTACAAATATCAGAGTGATATTGAAAGGATCGAGTGATAATACAAATATCAGGGTGATATTTAGACAGAGGGGTGATATGGAAAGGATCAGGTGATATTACAAATATTGGGGTGATATTTGGATGGAGGGGTGATATGGAAAGGATCAGGTGATATTGAAAGGATCGGGTGATATTAGAAATATTGGGGTGATATTTGGATGGATGGGTGATATTACAAATATCAGGGTGATATTAAAAATATCACCTGAAGTTCAAAATATCACCCGATGTTCGGAATATAAGCCGATACTTGGAATATCACCCCCCCTTGGAAAATGAGGTTGGAATATGACATTGACCATACATAACTTCCTCGTTTTAGTGAATCTCAGGGTGATGTGAAAAGCAACTTGGCCTATTTTTTCAAGCTCTTTCACATGGTAGGCTTCTAACCTTGAGATTTGGGTTCAGACTTCAAGACCACAAACATAGCTTGCATTGGGGATATGCACCCTGACTGATGTTGCCTGAATTATTCGACTCCTGCTAGAGGGAAAAATAGGTCAACATTAAGAGGAAAGGAGGACTTTCCCTCTTGTCTTTATACAATGTTATCTTTTGTTCCACGTCAGTTACATGTACTCTTTCTTTCCCTTTGTCAACATTATCTTTGGTGACATTCTCCTTTTGTACATAGTCAATTTTGGTTCTAGCACCCATATCTTGGAAGAAAGATGTCCTAACCTTAGGTATTTTAAGTAGCTCATATACAGAATGACTAACCTTCATTTTCTTGAGTTCCTTAGCAACATACTGCCCCATTTTCACTATGTCAGATTGTCAAGAACCTTCAGTAGTAGTCCCCTAATATACTGGTTGATGGGTGACTTTTGGGGGTTTAGGGTTATTAGAAGCTTTTGGGTCTGGTGGAATCTGATAGTTATTTGGAGGAATGGAGGTGGTGAAAGGACCTTTAGGTTTGCTACTTCTCAGGTTGTAAGGAGTCTTCTTATACTACTAATAAGCATTGACCTCTTCAGACTCTTCCTCCTCAGGCTGGTTATCATCTTGGAATGGAAATGTATAACTATCAAGAACTAGAGCAGCATCATACCTCTGAGAAGGAACAATTACATATCATGTTGGCAGGGTCTCCTAAGTTTTAACGTTCTAAATCTCCATCTAGAAGATACTGGATGCGATCTGAAATTCTAGGTAGTCTAGTTCAGAATGGACATTCATGTTATGCAGTTTGCACCAAGTAAACAAAGTTGCTTCAGCTAACATCACATGACCAGGAGGTCTAGTATCATTATTCTGGTTTTCCAAGGGCGATGGTAGCCCTCCATTGTTCGGTCTAGTGTTCCAGGATTAGTTCGACCACTATTGAAAATTTTGGTTTTGATATTGGTTCTAATTTTGAAACTAGGACTGATTTTGAAACTGATTCTGATTTTGATTTTGGAAATGTTGCTAATTTTGTCCCCTTTGTTGTAGATAAGCATTCTAATTCTTGAGGTGGGTGACTTTGACAGTAAGCTTCTTCATTTGCTCAACCAATTCTTTGATATCCTCTTTGTCCTCTTTTGCTTTGGTGGCTTCTAAAGACTGTAAGAAAGGCATTTGCGCTAGAAGCATTTCAGCTATTGGGCTGCCTGGGTGGATCACTAAAGCTTGCGTTGCAGCTGGGTTTGGAATTAGATTCATCATAGGAGTATAATTGGCCAAGGCTTGATTTATCATTGGCATTTGATTAGGCATGGCTATGGGCCCCATATGGTTGAGTGGAGTAGAGGTTGTCTGTCCTAATTGGGTGCTTACAGTGATAGTTGTGGAATATGTTTGAGCTAAAGTAGCTAGGATTGGATCAGCTCTCCTTGCGAACATGGAGGTAAGCTTGTCTAGGGTAGCATAGTAAATGGGCAAGGCAGCAGCTTGTCCTACAATGTAAGGATCTTGCAAACAATTGAAATCTTTCTAAAATCTATTGTTAAAGGATCTTATCATCTCTCCTTCACCTTGACAGATTTCTACAAAAGACCGATAAAGATTGGCTGGAGTGGTAGGCACTCAAAACCTATCAAAAAATGCATTCTTCAGGTTTAGCCATGAGTTTATGGATACTACAGGGAGGTTACCAAACCAATAATAAGCTTCATCCTACAGAGAATAGGGGAACAACCTGAATATCACATCCTCATATTGTACTTGCAACATAAACATGTTAGCCTCAAAGATTTTAATATGTTCGGCTGCAGTCCTATCTAGATCGTTTACTCTGAACTTTGAACAAAACTTATTTGGGTTCTTTGGCATATCATGGTAAATGTTGAACTAAAAAGGAGACTAGTTATTTCTTGCAAAGAAAGCCATGATATGAGGATTAAAAGGAGATGCAGTTGTGTTCCTCAGGGCTGACTGAGCTCTTGGGGCTCTTGGTATCCCTTGATCCCTTCTTGTTCATCTAAATTTTGTCAGAGACAGCAACTCTTCTCTAGCTGAGCTGGATCTAGTATGCCTCTGTCTAGTCCCCAGACTTGCTAATTTTTAAAGCAGAGGGAAATAGTTCTTGGCCCTCCTTCTAGCATCAATTCTGTTGATGGTGGTTTTAGCACACAACAACGCAGGTGTGATTGCTAGTTTCACACCTCTCTTGAAAAGTATCTTACCCTAGGTAAGACTACTTCAAGGATAATATAGCTAGGTCTTAGCTTGCTTAGAATTTCTCAGTTGGTATGTTCTAGCTATGCCTACAAGGGGTCTTACATGTAATCTACAGATCTTCAAGTTGGGACAACAAATACACATAAACCCTTTTATGATTTCAGCTGATAAACAATGTAAAATGTTGTTGAAATTCCTAGTCTAACGATGGTTTTCAAAGAAAATGTAAAAGGTTAGGGTTTTAGAGAAATCCTAAGTTACTTAGAGAAATCTTAAGTGACATTCACAATGTATGGGTTACCTTTAGTAGACAAATGCTCTGAAACTTAACCAGTTTTCTGAGTTACCAAACTGAAATGGGTGTTATAGGACTACAGAAAATCGTGCTATCTTCAATGGAAGTCAATAGATTTTCATATTACATTCATTTGTTAAATACCCAATAAACAGCACAACTTAACTTGTGAAATGCAATTGAAGTTTGCATAAGTGATCAGTCCAGACTAACCTTACACGGCTATCTATCATCAGCAAATAACCAAAAGTATGGACTAGAGCATTCATCAAATACTTTCAACAAACCATAATGTTATAAAAGCACAACTAACCAACTATGGGAGAGCAAGAAGTGAACCAAGAAAACTAAATAAGTAACACAATACACAAATTCTTAGAATCACTACAGAAACTTGCTTTGTATTACTTCAAATGGAAGAATGTCAACAATTCGG
The DNA here is from genome assembly GCA_027924645.1 of Cunninghamia lanceolata. Classification (NCBI taxonomy): domain Eukaryota; kingdom Viridiplantae; phylum Streptophyta; class Pinopsida; order Cupressales; family Cupressaceae; genus Cunninghamia; species Cunninghamia lanceolata. The sequence goes on from BSBN01000062.1 coordinate 3,459,921, forward strand.
CATCAAATTCTCTCTTACAACAAGTGGAAATGGCCGCCCTTTATATAGAAAAGCAGCATACCAAGTTTTCAAATGAATGGTGGAGATTAATTCGACACCGACAATCTAGATTACATCAATAAATTCATTTGTAACAGCTCATATCAATTCTTGGATTACATTTTGTTTTCTATAAAAAAGATCAAAAACAACCTCCAAATACATTGAATCTAGTCAATTTGACTAGCCAACTCAATATATTAATAGAAAAGAACATTTAGAGTCACATGTTGCCTCAAATATAGTGATTTACAATTATGACGGGATTACATCCTTAAAATATTCAAAACAATATCAGGACTCCTCATCTATATCAATTTTGTCTTCGCCAGCTAGCTTGTTGTGGTAAGATAGCCATGCGTCAAGTGCGAGATTAATCTTCAAGGGATCTGGATCCTTCAAATGATTGATCTAATAATCGAACATCTCCAATTCCTGGCTAAATCTATTGTATATCTTCTCTATCTCTGCACCAGCCTTGTGGAATGCTTTGAGTTTAGCTCTGAGGTCACTTACCCTATCCAACCTGTCTTCCATACTGAGCTCGGTATTTTCAAAAATTGCCTTATGTAATTTGTTTTTACATTTCTCAATATCATAAGGGGCATAGTCATCATAGGATGCTTCTAGAAAATCCTTCAAAGAATCATTGATATCATATATAATTGACTGTACCTCCTCATCTGCTGGCTTATATGCTTCTTTTATATTTTCAAAAGTTTCTTTTCTCAAAAGTAGCTGTTGATACCATTCGATGGCCTTGGGTAGCTAGTTCCCTATTAGAATATTTTCTATTACCAGAGTCTGGACAAGTAAATCCTTGATGCTCTTTATCTACAGATACATATGTAAGTAATACTCATCAAAGGAGTCACATTCCTCACACAGATCTTTCCATTTCTTATGTAGTTCCACCAGCTTGTTGTGCACTTGAGCAGAGGCATTGATAGTCTCACATCCCATCTCAAAAACTCTAGATAACCATTTTTCAATACCTTGGGATTTGGACCTTACCTCACCTAGTCTTACCATTTTGTCAATTGATAGGAAAGTGGGCATTGTCCTTATATCTCATGCTGCATCTACTAGCTTGACCAAAAACTGGAAGCAAGTGCAGTGTTCTTCATTTTGCTGCTTTAAATCCTACATGGACATCTCATCCTTGTCTAACTATTCCAAAATTGATGTAACTGATTCTTTAAAATCCACTCTTTGAGAATGAGTGGTGGGTCCCAAATCAATTATGTAGATTACATAATCCTTTGCTTTGATTTGTTCTTTGGTTGCATTAGTTGGCAGGACTTGGGATTCTGGATCCTGATTCATCCTTATAGATCTTGGATTGTATCTTTGCCTTCTTTTTCTTCTTAGGCCTCTGAGCTTGCGACAAAATGGTACTCAAATCCAATTGTATTATTTCTACTTGTGGCTCATGATATGCCACTCTGCTTGGCAACCATTCAGGTGCTGAAGATTTATTCAATTCAAGTGGATCTTGTTCTTTCTCTGGTTCTCCATCTTTATCTGTATTCATCTCATCTTCTTTCTCTCCTTCTTGGGCCAAGTTCTCCCAGTTTATCACTATATTTTCTTGGGCTAACTTGAAAACTTCCTCTGTTTGACCTTTCTTTGGAGGACTGTCAGATGCATCAATGATTTCAACATTGGTTAGAGGTTCATTGGAGTCTTCATTACCTACTTCCATCAATGCATCTTTCTCCTTCCCAGGTAATAATGTTGCCTCAGGCTCTTGCAAGCCCAACTCTGCACATTCTTTCTCAATTCTGGGTAGTGGGGTTACAACCAAAGAATCTGTAGGCATTTGTGAAATAGGAACTATAGAGGATATAGGTAGTGAAGGCATGTTAATCTTCGTTAGATTAGATAATACTACTGATAAGGAAGAAGAGATGACAAGAGGTGAACAAACATGTAGTGAAGGTAGAGGAAGAGAAGGTGAAGGGATGGTGGAAATAGGAGGCAATGTTGTGGGGGTGGGTAATTGAGAGAAAGAGGTAGAAGGTGCAAGTGTAGTAACATTAGAAGGACATGAAGTGGTAGTAGTGGAGGAAATAGGGCTATTAGGGGCATTGGAGGAAATTGCCGATGAGTAGGAAGTAGTGGAAATGGTAGAGGTAAGAGAGGTGGTGGCAGGGGATGTTTCTTGGATAATGGTAGCTGAGGTCATAGGTGAGATGGATGTAGCAGTAGAAGAAGTAGCAGTAGAAGCTACAGAGGTTGGGTCAGCCATGCTAATACTTTGAGCAACATGAGATAGGGAGGTTGACAGATTAGTAACTCCTTGTATTGTAGCATCGTCCTTAGTTACCTCCTTCACCCTTGCTTTCTTGGTCTTAAAACCTTCCCCAAGGCCACTTGGCATATCTCTTTTCTTGGAAGCCCTTGTCCTAGTGGAGGGATGTTGGTCTTTGTTTGAAGGAGGCTTTGTCGATGGCGTCTTAATTTTCTTTGCCTTCTTTTCCAGAGATATTTGTTCTTCACTATCTAATTTTTGTTTCTCAACTAGCTCTGCCTCATCTATGACATTTATTGGTTCATCCTCCTCAACTCTGAAGTCCTTATCTGATTCTAATGCAGTATGAGTTAGTGGTATTCCTTGACCTTCTAAAGTAGCCACCTGACCCCTTACCCAAGCCTTGCTTAATCTGATGGGTTCTCTCATTATGGTATCCAAAGAGCTTTCTTCTGCATTTACCCAATTTGGTAGTGGGATGGGTTGATGGTATTAAGCTTCCCAAGGTCCTCTAACCATAACATTATCATCATCCTCTAATTGATCTGGCACTACAATGATATGGAACTTTTTGATGAAGGCTAGAGGCAGCCTTGAGTGTGCCTTCTTCATAACTTCATAATCATCAAACCAGTTTGCCCAAAAGTCTTCAATATGTATCTTGTGAAACAACTTCTTACTTATGAACCTTTCTATCACCTTATTTGGATTGAAATGATCCCTTCCATTGTAGTTGTGTAAATTGAGGAGTTGAAGTTCTTTGTTAGAATGTTCTACTAATGCCAAAGAAGGGCATGCATAATTCCCCATGCCAAACCTAATAGGAAACTGAACATTGGTCCTGTGTAAGTGCTTACATTTCTCAGTACAGGGTATCAACTGTCTGGACAACTCTAGAAGCACTATCTTGTCATCAGGATATCTAGGAAGTCTATAAGCCATCCCAGTGAAGCCTTGTACTCTTAGATACATGAATTTTTCAAATTGAATGTACCACCTACCATAGTTAGTTACTTCATTCATTGTTTCAGTGGAAATCCTCAAGGCTATATTACCTTGCAACAATCTAGCTATATACATTGTGAAAGCATTATTTACCCTTTTAAAGTGTATCAAAGATTGAGATGAGGTCATCTACGGGTAACACTCATATACTTTTACTTGGGTTTGCTCATCATTTCCAACTTCTCCAATCTTACATAACCCAACATAGTGATTTCTCATTGCTAATGCATAGACAACATAAGATGCCCATCTAAAGTACCTCTTCTCTTTGAAGTTGTTGAAGGCCTTATGAATGTTGTCACTAAGAATTTGGGCCCAGTGAAACTTAGTCCCTTTTAGTATCTCAATTATAATAACAAACATCCACGCCTCAAAAGTGGAGGTTGTAGGTAATCCATATATTTTGCTTAGAAAAGTTACCAAATCTCTAATTTCATCATGAAAATTACTCCTATATAGAACTTGGGGAAATTTAATGAGGGTAGACCTTATATTTTTGGCCCAATGGTCATTCATGTGTTTCTTGCATCCCTCCACATCTTTGTTTTAAGTCCCCTCTGATCCTTGTTTGTCCGGCATGGTCATGACTTTTTGCCATGGAATATCAAAAGTCTTAGCTAGAGAGGGTGGACTTAAATCATCCAGGATATCCCCATTAGCAGTTTGAATTATCCTTGTCATGACATCATACCTATCTACATAAGTTACCATCAATTCTACACACTGTACTAAGGTGGGGAAGGCAGCAACTTGTGATATACCACTATCTTTGAGTGTTTTGGCCCTAGGAGTTGGGTTTGGGCCAAAGATTCTCAATCTGAAGTCATCTAAGTCTATGTGACCTAGATCTGTGTCTCCTACATCACTCCACCTAGAGTGAATTTTGGTCTCTGGAGGGATTCCCTTGAATTTGTCCATCATGGCTTGAGCTCGGGCAATCATTTAATCTATAGGATTGGACCTTATAAGTTTGACACCTTGAGAATTCTTTCACACACTCCTAAGTTTGAGATGAACTTTAATGAATCTGCTAATACTATTGATATGCCCTTTTTGAAGAATCACAAATCTAATAGTTATTACTATTGCACCTACTTCATAGCAATTCACCATTAATGCATGCAAAAAACATTTAATGTTGCAAGACATCTTATTGAAAGCCTGAAAAACATCATTATATATGTATCACAACATTAACTTCATCATTCCTGACGTTTTCCCTTTGAAAATTCTCAAAACATAGTCATTTTGCATTATTTATGGTAGTTTTAGGATCAACCAACTTGTAGGTAGAAAAGCACTAAAATTGAGGTCCACCGACCTCAGTGGGAAAAATGGGCATGTCTAACCCAAGGTTTTATTAGCGTTCATTCTCTTCTAGCTTTTGCATGGGTTTTGGATGTTACCGATTTGCGTAACTTTTGAAGGCCAACGACCTTTAATTGGTTGTTTAGCTAGTTGGTCAAGTTTTAGCGCAAGTCTCTTGAGATCTCTTTCACTACACTTGCATAGGATTTGCCTTTGTCTGACCTGTGCAAGTTTTGAGGTCAACTGACTAAATCGGTGAAGGACTATTTCAATGTGAGGTCAGATGGGATCATGTTTAGCACAAAGTCATTTCCTTACTTTCATCGAGACTTTGGATGTTACCAATTTGCAGAGATATTCGAGGTATGCGACCAAGTTACCTATCTGCACAAGTTACCATCAATTCTACACACTGTACTAAAGTGGGGAAGGCAACAACTTGTGATATACCACTATCTTTGAGTGTTTTGGCCCTAGGAGTTGGGTTTGGGCCAAAGATTCTCAATCTAAAGTCATCTAAGTCTATGTGACCTAGATCTGTGTCTCCTACATCACTCCACCTAGAGTGAATTTTGGTCTCTGGAGGGATTCCCTTGAATTCGTACATCATGGCTTGAGCTTGGGCAATCATTTAATCTATAGGATTGGACCTTATAAGTTTGACACCTTGAGAATTCTTTCACACACTCCTAAGTTTGAGATGAACTTTAATGAATTTGCTAATACTATTGATATGCCCTTTTTGAAGAATCACAAATCTAATAGTTATTACTATTGCACCTACTTCATAGCAATTCACCATTAATGCATGCAAAAAACATTTAATGTTGCAAGACATCTTATTGAAAGCCTGAAAAACATCATTATATATGTATCACAACATTAACTTCATCATTCCTGACATTTTCCCTTTGAAAATTCTCAAAACATAGTCATTTTGCATTATTTATGGTAGTTTTAGGATCAACCAACTTGTAGGTAGAAAAGCGCTAAAATTGAGGTCCACCGACCTCAGCGGGAAAAATGGGCATGTCTAACCCAAGGTTTTATTAGCGTTCATTCTCTTCTAGCTTTTGCATGGGTTTTGGATGTTACCAATTTGCGCAACTTTTGAAGGCCAACAACCTTTAATTGGTTGTTTAGCTAGTTGGTCAGGTTTTAGCGCAAGTCTCTTGAGATCTCTTTCACTACACTTGCATAGGATTTGCCTTTGTCTGACCTGTGCAAGTTTTGAGGTCAACTGACTAAATCAGTGAAGGACTGTTTCAATGTGAGGTCAGATGGGATCATTTTTAGCACAAAGTCATTTCCTTACTTTCATCGAGACTTTGGATGTTACCAATTTGTAGAGATATTTGAGGCATGTGACCAAGTCAGAGACAGAGTCATTTAGTGCACGGTTGGCACAAGAGGTTTTTAGTGCTAAATATCTTTTCAAAGTTTGCAGGGTTTTGAGGTCCTGCCGACTAATTAGTTAACATGATAAAGCTATGTAGGTCAGAAGTCAATGTTTTCAGCGCTGAAGGGTTTCAAAGCGTGGTGTGGTTTTTAATGGCCACCAACTAACTGGACGAGTTGAAATGTTTACAGGTTAGTTGGACTCTAGTTTAGAGCTAAGACCAAATGTCTTTCTAGTTTATGAAAACTTCAGCTAGGTCGAGTTAAGTTATTCTTTTTTAGCTCATAGCAATCCATCTATGTTTTCAAGGGGAAATTCAAACTAGATTTCAAAGGAGAAACAAACAATTTATGCACAACCCTAGCTGAAACCATAAATGCATTGCTCAGAAAGAAAATATACTTTGAAACCAAACCCTAACTGCATATAGTAAAACCTCAAAGATGATAAGTGGAAACCCTACCTAGTTAGTTGTAGAAAATGGGTCCAGATTGCACAGGTAGGAAGCAGTCGCATGATCGAACTCAAGGGCAATAGCGGCAAAAAATGCTCAACAGGCTACAAAGATTGCAAAGGGGCTCTGAAATCTTTATGAAAGTGCAAAAAATAATTTAAACAAAGGAGGTTATCCTTTTATTAGCCCCAGCCAAATCACCATTAATGCGCAATGTACAGTCGACAGATTAGGGTTTTCACACAGCTTTTCACTTGCTCAAACTTGGCGGGGAAATTGGGTGCAATGGACCTGGTCGGTGAGAGATACTTTTAATGTTGCAACCATAGGCTCAACATTATGTAGTTTGTGGGACTTTGAGGTCCTTCAAACTTGCAGGAAATTCGGCCTCATCCAACTTAGTCAGTGATTGAACAATACAGCGCAAGTCAGAGGTGATTGATTTGAGCACAAAAGCCCATCGGGAGGAAAACTAATGTAGAGTCAGTGATAAAGGATTTTAATGCAAAGTCAGTTAGGAGGCAAATCAATACAAAGGTCAGTTGAAGAGCAATTTAGCACAAAAGTTAATTGGAGAGCAATTTAGCGCAAAAGGGCTATTCAAGGCCATCAAAAGAGATATAAAAATTCAACTTAGCAAATTCTTGAAATGATTTTTTAACATCATCATTCAATCATGGCCAAAATACACTTTGATCATTTGACTGCTTAGGAGGTGAAAAAGATCTACTTGACATCCTAGGCCAAATTTGAAAGAGGGGGTCCCTATTTTGAAATGGGGCATGTGTACGAGGCACAACAATAAGTAGATATGTTGTTGAGTCATTCTATAGCATTTCCTTTAACATCTTCTCTAATTTTCAATTCTTCATTCATCAATTCTTTAAAAACCTGTTTAATAGTGTCTAGCTCCAATAGATTTGATTCAGTCTCATCCCAAAGATCAACCCCTAGAGACACACAGGCACTACGAAGATCAAGCATGTAAGATTTGTTATTTTTGGCCAAGTTCTTTAAATCATTTGTACATTGTTGTTCCATGTACAAATTCTAATTAACAATGGCTAGCCATTTTTCTTATTCATTTTCTTCTGGTTTCTTCATGACCTTTTCTGTCACCAAGATGCTAGAATCCATTTTAGCCATAGCAACAAAATTGTTCTTGTTTATGCTCAACATTGCCTATTCCTTCTTGATTGTTTTTAAATCATTTAAAATTTTTGTTTGCTTTTTTGACCACTTACCATGTAGAGTGAACACATGATGAATGAAACAGAGACCATTAAATGTTAACTTCCCAACCCATTCTTCTACTGCATTACCAAGGTACTTGTACTTGTTGATTTGATCCAATATCTCTATAGTTAAACCATTAGGGATGCCATTAGTAGCATCCAAGGGATAAGAGTTAGAGTAAACAATTGATTTAACATAGGAAGTAAGAATGTCTACTTGGTCTTCGAAGACTTCATTTTCCTTTTCTTTTTCTTCCAATCTGGCTGCTAGGATATCAAAAGATAATTTTGCATTGTGGATATCACCTTGGATTGAGGGTGGCCTCAAGTCTACAATACTCACTTGAAAATCATCAGCAAATATATCCTTCATCTCTTTATCAACCATTGGTTCTACAATCTCCACATATCTACGTTTGGAGACTAGATCAACCATCATCCTAGACAACTTTTTGTCCTTCTTGGGAGTAGGTTCCAATTTGAGCAACCTAACCATTGCATCAAATTCAGTGTCAATAATTTGACAATATTTCCTCTTGTTCCCAACTTCTATTTTCAACCATGTTGGGGTGGCTATTATAGAAGATACACCTATGTTCTTTTGAGATATTTCACCTACCTTAGAGGCATTATCTATAGCTTTTTACTACCTGGGAGGAGGAGTTTGGAATTGGCCATCCTAAGGAGTGTGAAGGGGTGTTTTTCTATGTTCCTCTTTTGAAGCATCTTCCTCACCTTCTCCATCCTACAATTTCTCTAGTGGTACCTATGAAGTTTTATCCACTAGTGGATTGGGGAACTTTTTAACTTTGATTTTCCTCTTAGACCCATCTATTGCATCATGCCCTATAGGAGGCTGTAATGAAGTGTCCTGGAGAAAAGAATGCTTACCATGGTCAAGGGGGCTTACAGAAGTCATTGATACCTCCATGACTGGCTCATTGTGAGAAGGGGAACCTACACCATCATCATTCAACTTAGATTGCAACCATACTTTACTTCTATTCAACACAGAAAGAGTCATACTCTTAAGATCAATGACTTCATCCACATTCCAGTCAACATCAAACAATGTCTTAACATTCTTGGAAGTGAAAGTAGGGTCAAGGACATCAAAATAATCATCAACAATGCTGGGAATTTTCTAGCCAAGTCTATAGATTCTCATTTGATCAAGTGTCAACCTTGAATAATCTCTCCTCCCAACTTCATATTCATCAATGTAGTCAACCCAAAATTCCTTCGAATGAGGTATATGTCTTCTCAACATAGGAAAATACAAGTTATTTTTGACAAAGTCTTTGTTGTCAAAATTACTTCTTAACCCATAGGTCTGAAAAATGAAAATGATTCAATAATCTATCTACATCCTTTGCATCTTTAGTCTTAGCACATGTATAATAAGTTAGCTTCAGTAGAAATTTTGAATTCTGGATTTTCCTAGATTCTTCTGACCATGAGCATCAAGAAGGCATTATTCACCCTCCTATACACCTTATTCCCATTCTCCTCCTGTAATTGAGAAAACTAATTATAGACTTTCATTTTAGTATGTCATGCCCACATTTCCCATGCGGTCACAACACGCAACACATGTGTCATGTCTACATTTGTCATGTGGTCATGACACAAAATATCAAAAAAATTTCACACGTCCCTAGAAACCCCCCTCGCACACGTCAGCGTGCTTGGTGGCAATACGCATACGCCGTAAACATGTCAATCAATTTTGGGGTAATACAACCACATGCACATTCCCCTATACGATGAGAGTTGACTAAGGGGGTTAATGCGACACGAGGGGCATCGCCATTAGGGTTAGGATCAAAGGATCCAAAACCCTAAGTTTACCTAAGTGGATGAAGGATTTCGACACAAGTCAAAATCAAATGCCTAATTCTAAAGCATAAATGAATTAAATAATATCTTAATTAAAATCAACAAGTTTGCAAGAAATGTTAGATTTAACTCTACGCAAGGTTAAAATTGATAATTTAAACTAACCCTAGATTCCAGAGAAATTTGGTAGCATAACGCCTCTCGAACGTGAATAGAGATTATTCTAATAAATAAAATTTGGTCAAAGGTTCTAGGTTTACTAAGTGAGTAAAAATGACTAAGTAATAATTATTTGTTACACACTAGAATAAATAAATTAACGCAACTAATTTACTTAAAAAATAAACTAAAATTAACCTCATAAATTAATATCCATAAGCAATAATTAATTTCAACTAATTAAATAATAATTACGTTTCAATATTTACATTGGAAGGGAAGTTAAATATATTAATTAAACCCCACTTAAAATAATTAAAAATGATAAATAAGATCCTCTATCCTAATAGATTAAGCTTTAAAAGGTCATAGAAAATTAAATGGAAGAATACAATTTCATAACCTCTCTCAAATAGAATAACAAATAGCAAAATCTAACTAAACTAGTTAAAATACACGTCCATTATTAATTTTCCCTAAATCCCCAATTTAAAATCAAATAACAAAAGTGTTACAAATAAAGGAGAGTGAAAATAATAAAAGAAAACTTAAAAAGAAAGAAAACGTAAAAGCTCCTCTAATAAAATAATAATATCCTTATGCACAATACGTGAAAATGCCCAACCCTATCTCCTCTATTCACATGTTTTCTCCTCTCAATCTCTCATTCTTTCCTCTTTGTTTTTTTTTTGTTTTTGTGTTGCAAGTTTATGGAGTGGGGCTTCCATGGCCGCCATGGAGGTATACCCATTTAATATATACCTTTTCTTCTCTTATTTTTCATATATATATATATATATATATATATATATATATATATATAGTTTCTGGTTTTTAAACCAGTGGGTTTTTTTTTGTTAGAGAAAATTGCATTGTTGTATACATAGGAAATATATATATATATATAATGAATATATAGAAACGAAATCTATTAAAGGTCACCAGTAATAATTGGCCAAAAGACTGAAAGGTAGGGCATTGCGGAGGTCAGTCGCCACCGCCTAGAAATGGGTAGAGATAAGAGTTGTTTTTGCTTTGTTAAGCATACATTGAGGGTTATGGGGTGGATGCCCCACCCCCCACTCCACCCATGGTGGAATGGCGGGTGGGGCATCCACCCCAACCCCCTTGACTCCACCAACCAAGATTCAAGTGGGGGGGGCAGCAGCTGTGAGGCCGTCACCCCCAAGCATTTGATATTTTTTTTAACAGTTAAAAAAATCTCCTCAAATAAAATGTGAAACCCTATATAGTTTTTACTCTGAAATTTTTGTATATCTTTTAGCTTCTGATAAAAAAAAAATAGTGAATATATATATTCTCAATTTTCTCTACAAAACTAGATTATCCACCAACTAATATAATGAAAAAATTTATGTTGAAGTAATATATATATATATATATATATATATATATATATATATATATATATATATTTTAAAACATGTTCATCAATGTAAATCTCTCATCACAACATATATATATATATATATTTTTAAGATAATGGTAAACTAAATAGGCATTTTGTTTTTTAAATGAAGGCATTTACATTTTAAAAAATATATATTTTTTCTGAAATAAAAATAGCAATTGACTATCTTTTCTTTACTTTAAAAAAAATATCATATTCACAAATCTTTCAATTAAATAAAAACAACAACATATTTATTTTATTTGCTTGATAACATAAGGGAGTGGAAAATAGATTTAACCCTTTACTTACAACAAAGGTAAAGATCTACTTGCTAAATTTCTTTCTTTACACATTCCTCATATTTTCATAAATACAACAGCCGCCAAAGTTCTCTTTTTTTTGGTTCAAAGTAAGATAGATACAACTTCAAAATGGAAACATTTACTTTTACAACTCAAGAGAGAACAATCCACTCTCTCTTCAACAACACAAACTACAATTAGGCTAATTTGGCCATGGCTCACAATAGCCAAAATGAAAATGAACAACAACCACAAAAATGACTCTTTTTCTTCCACACTCCAAGGCTCCAAAAATAACCTGTAATAAACACATCAAAGGGGGAAAATGATATAAAAATGATCTCCTCCCTACCATAGACTCACTCATGAGTCACCTCTAAGCTTGGAGCTCATCCTCATACAAGGAAACACACACGCTTCACAACAAAAACATTCAACACAAAGCAAGTAGAACACCCATGGCTTGCACAAAACAAAACTCACCAAAAATGAGTTTAATGGGGTAGGGGAGTGGACATCACTCAACTCAAGAGTGCCACTTCAAAAATCTCTCAAATACCAACTTTCTCAAGGCCTCAAGCCATCACTTAAAAACTAATTTTCACATACTTTTCCCATGGCTCTCAAGCCTTTTCAAAAATACTCATTTTCGCATCTTTCCCTCAAGGCTAAAATACCACAAAAATAAGGATGTGACTTTGAGGAGGGTCACTCCTCCCCCACCCCACACATGTTGAGCATTTTCTCCAAATGGAGAGGCTCTCACAACACCCATAACAAATTTCCCCACAACAACAAAAGTAAAACACACATACACAAAGCATCACATTTGAAATGAAAATACATAAGGAAAGGCCAAAGCCTTAAATCCTACCTTTAATAGCCCAAATGGAAGGTAGTTAAGAAGAGCCCTTCCAACTCCACCTCCAACTCCTTCTCCAATTGAGCCTCCAAATTCCCCTCTAACTCTCTCCCCAAAATTCAATTAAAATTTAAAATTGCAAAATAAATCAACAACCCCCTACCTCTCTTCAAGAGGGATTAAAATAGGCTCTTTTCATGAGCCTTAAGGAATGGGGAGGCGACACTTGTCACCTCCTCACTCCTCCACATAACCACTTGCAAGCTTCATGGAATGGGGTGGGGACAACAGTCATCCACCTATTCCACCAAGTCTTTCCCCTCCACTTATGCTCTCTCACACATGTGGGTGAGAAAAGTGGAGCCAAAGAAGGAGTGGGTACTACAAGTGCCCCAATCATCTCCTCCTATGAAAGCCCACATAACCCCAAGGTACCCTCACCAATTGTGGGAGAGGCTTGGAGTTGAGTCCTCCACAATTTAGGGGTCTTGAAGACTCCCCCAAACCTTGGAAAGAGGAATGAAAGAGGTTGAGTGTTTGACCCACTCTTCCTCTCCTTCCCAAACTTCTATTTTCGTCACTTTACTTTAGGGTGAAGTTTAAGTGATCAAATGGGAGTTTACCTAAGGTTATACAAGCTCAAATGGTCCCTAAACCCTAGGGGTACAAACCAGGGTCACTTTTAACTCATTTTGAGCACCATAGGTTGAGTAAAATCACCTAAAAAAAGGGTCACAAAAAATAAAAACTCAAAAATAAAAATCAAATGAACATTACACTTTTACAACACCAAATAAAATCAAATATAAAAGGGTAGACCTATCCCAAACAACATCACACAATAGCATTACAAAATTTCAACATGCATCACATAGTTGATCTTGGTTCCTCTTGAAACTAGATCAACTTAACACAGGAAATCACAAAGTGTGTGGGATAATCTCTGATTATCCGTGGCTTGGTTAGAACACCTACACACTTAAACAAAAGATTAATCCAACATGTATATCATAGCCGAAGCAAAGTAAAACATACACTCACATCATCTCATGATCATATAAAACATCATAAAATCACATCATAGTTAAATTCCTAATTTTGCATTTCAATAATCCACCACAAGATAAAATCACATAATAAATCCATAACCATAGTCACAGATCTAGTATCTCAATAATGTCATATTGCAAATCATATGTCAAATCATCATTAGTGAATCAAATCAAGATCTAGTCTCATCACACTCATGCTAACATAATAAATCAAAGTAAAAGCATATAGTCTAATAGTCCTGCATGTTGGGATCAACAATCCCCAAAAGTCTCAAATTGTGCCTCCAATAGTAATATAAAGAGATCAAGTAAGGGAGTGAAAAGGTAGGCCTCACAGAATAGTCATGGGGCATGCTACTTGTAATCTTGACCAATGTGGTCGTATGGTAGCTAACAAATAAACTAAATAGGAACACATTGTGGAACTTATTATTTTGAAAGTTCACTAATTGCTCATGCAGTTGGTCATTTATTAGTTGGGGCCAATCAGTATAATGTTTTCCTATACATATCACCAAGATATATTGACACATCCAATTTTTGAAATCATCACAATCTTTGCTACCCACTACTCTATGTAGTAGAGTAATGATATATGAAATCTCATCTTTAAAATGCCATCTAACCAGATTCTTGGGCAACTGTGACCCTCCCTTCTTCTATTTCTTCAACCAAGTAGTGGCTATTATATCATTACTTCTCTTCTTCTTGTCAATGTAGAAATTCATAGCATTTTCTTGGGTTATATCTGCATATTTCTCATGAATGGGTAAGCCCAGTCTATCAGCAATAGAATCTACGTGCAATTGTAAAACCACTTGACCACTCATGGTTCTGATCTCCTGTGCTTCCACATCATAATTTTGGATACACAATATTATTAAATTTAGACATTTCACTACTGGCAGAAAACCCCCAGCATGTACCAACTTGCTATCAAAGATTTTTTGAGCTAGGGGGATCTATGGTTGGTATTCATTTGAAGCCATAATTCATTGAGATTTATGTGTCCAAGGTTCATGTCTCAAATCCCCAACAATTCATTGCTAATGATAAAAGAAATGTCTAACCCCTTGTATTTGTGCTTCATATTTACTAACCAGAGCAACTAGTGAGTGGGATTTTTTACCAGGGTTAAGTAGGGAAAACTCATATTGTGTGAAAGGAAGCTATGGCAAGTAGCAAAGAAAACTAGGGTTCAAAAAATCATAAAGAATGGGAGAAATTTCAAAATATAACCCAGACTTGGCTAGATAACAATAATCCTTCCAATTTCAAAGAGGGAGGTATCAGGACTCACCTTAGCGACAACACTTGACAAGAAAAGGACAATTAAGCTAATTATGGTTAACTCCATGTGCTTCTTCAAGTAGCAATAGAAAAATGACAATTAGGAAGAAGGCTCTTCTTTATAAATAGTGGGGATAGGGTTAAGACATTTAATACCTTTCACAATTAATTTTCCCTTTTGGCTTACTCGTGCACTTTATCTAAATTACCTTTTTCTCCTCATTGGCAATTTGCAATTTTCTAGAACTCAGTTATCGACAACATTTTCATATCACAAACACTTTTTCCTTGTTAAGATTTGTCAGAAAAAAGTAACTATTGTGAACCATGTCCCTTTTCTCCTGTCTCCCTTCTGTCAGTGAAAAGTGATTTTCATGAACCTGTCACATACCCGACTATGGGCTTGCACTATTTTATCAGCTTCAAGAGCAATCCATGAACTGAAGAATATCCATGTTGTCAGAAAAATATGACATTCACAAACTTCATTGAGTTAAGCTAAAAGCCTATGATAACAAGAGCCATCAGCTTATCATTGAACTGGCTAAAAGTAGAATCTTTGAACTAAGAGTCCAAGTCCGTGCTAGATATGAACATCTGATACAAGGGTTTACTCTAGGGTCTATCAGTATATCAACAAACTAGACAAAAATAGAACTTGGAAACTACAATTTCACTTAGCAAAGGGGAAAGACAATTGACAAAGTAGACCAAGGTAATTTATCGGGAAACTGACAAGTTAGGAAAAATACTAACTAACAAACCAAGAATAAAGGTTCATGAAAAAGAAGAAAAGCTAACCAAAGTGGAAGAGAATGCAAGGGTTTGTCAAGAAAAACATAGGTTAGAAAACTTAGACTTTTTCCAATAAGGTTCATAAACCACTTTGTTTTCTGACAAGTTCACCGATGGGGACATTTCCTGATAGAACAAGGAATGAGTGAAGTTCCTAAAATTTGAATTTTTCCAACCAGGTACTAAAATAGTAAGTTAGCAAAGTTTGAAAAAGAGAGGAAGTGTTGACAAAGAAGGATAATGGCAAAATAATTTGGACCATGACTCAGAATTAATAAAGGAAATGAAGAAAGACTAATTTTTTTGAATTTGGGGGTAACAATACCCAAGAAATTTAGAGAGTACATCAGGCTCATACTAATAAATAATGTATGTATATCAAATATTTGAAAACATAACTTTTTATATCTACAAGAATCTCTTCTAAGTAGTGAGGAGATTTGTAAAATAAATGAATAACATCCTTGGGTCATTCATCAGTGAAATACATGTGTTACGTGAGACATGGAAAGAGCACTTGAATCATATGTAATAAATGTTACAAACCTTAAAAGCCTAAAGCAAATAGCAAGTAAACTTGAAGAGTGCATTTAAGTTATAATCTTGTATTTAGTACCAATAGTCGGCAAGAAGGGAGGATAGACTTGGGAGTACTACCTAATATTTTGTCTCAAGATATTGCTTTTCGAGCATTGAAGAAAAAATTGTGCAGTGTCAATTTAGACTTACGCACCCTCAATTACATCCCAAAGTTGAGTAAAATGCTTCAAGGTGTTTGTCCTATTTCCCATCACACATGTTGGTTGTTTTAAATTCCCAACCTGATCTCAAAATGGCAATCTAAAGAATAGCCAATTCTAATGGTTGATTTTCCTTGAGGGATTGGCCAATGAATAGGAAAAGTGCATTTAATTCTTTTCCTCTACACTTTATGCTCTACAAAATCTAGGAGGGCGATCATAACATTATTTTACTTTAGATCTTTTACTATTCTCTCAAAATACTATTCTTAAATAGATATGTTCTCTCAAAATACTGTTCTCAAACAGATATGTTCTCTCTAAGATGCTTAAAGAATTTTTTCTATAGTAGAAAAATGGGCTAGATTCTTGATTTAACACAATTCTTTGCAGGAGAACATTGGGATAATTTAACATTCATAACTTACGACAAAAATGGAAATTCATTTCAATTTTCAATATGAATGATCAGGAGTTGTATCAGACAACATTTCTAAAGGATCAGTGCCTAATTCCTAGGTCACAAAGTCAAATAGATATAAAACAAGAACCTATTATAATCAATATTTTCTTAGTTCATTGTAAACAATATAATAATGCATTATACTATTATAATTTAATTAATTTCTAGACCAACTCTAATTAGGAATCCTTGTATACATTCACAACATTCAATATTCCCTCAAAGCATTGAATTTACTACTCGAGTAAAAGCCATAAAATGAATACACATACACAGGAAAAACTATGATGATGAATAGAATGATCCTTGATCAAATTTTATTCATAAATGTAGTAAAGAGTACAAATGTAGGAGACAATATAGCCATAAACTTTGACAATATATACTTATGCTATGAACTGATACCATTTATAAAAGATTTTGTAAGTACATCAAATCCTATACTCAAATAACACCTAAATTAGGATAACCAATTCTATTGCTATGTACTATGATACAAAAAATTTTCCAAGATCTCTTGTCAAAGGCCCTAAATTCCCTTTTATAAGACGAGGGAGCAAAACCAAGCTTCAAACCTTAAGACAAGTGTCATATATTCATTTGATAATTGTTACATCAATAGAATACAAATATAAATACCTATTAACCAAACAGGCATGCCTTTGAAACAAATTATTTCTTCCAACAGACAGAAAGAACTATCTTGGTCTTGTATGCTTCTTCATTCTTGACAGAGAGTTAGGCCATGATGTTAATGGTTAGCAATTTTCTAGATGCTCTTTTAGCTCATCTACACTTCACACCCAAATACTTGTTTATAAAAGAAGAATCCTCTGCTTCACCTCTCCAACCCTACATGCAGATGTGAGAATACCTACAAGAAACAACATAACAAGGAAACTCCAAAGATCAGAGTCCCCCTCATTATTCCATGCTCTAGGCATAGGGATGTGATCCCATAACTTTTTAGTGGAGGTTTCCAACAACCTCAGTTACCCAGATGTCCAAGGGAGCCACATATAGCTGGCTCTAGCAGTGCCAAAATTCTAGCTAGGAAGGAAGCAGTAGAAATCATATCATTAAGTTTGACAAAGAACTAACTATTCTTCTCAACTTAAAATTTCCCTTCCACTTCCAATTGTTTCATCCAAAGGAGCAACACTCCCTCAATTGCAGCTGAGCCTCTGTTAGAACCCATCGTGCAAAGGGAGTTGAAGAGGGATCAATAAGTTCTCTCTTCCTCAAATGCCAATTTGGAAATTCACTATAATAGGAAGTTATAGGAGTCAACAAATAGGGAACCTATTCCCTTACTAAGATGAAAACAAGGGGTAACTAGGGTAAGACAAGAATTTAAGGCTTCTTGCTTCGCTCCCTAAATTTTTTCACTACCCCCTATTCCTTAAGAAAATGATGCAGATCCACTTCCCCTGTTTCAACAATTCAACAAGGAACACATAAAAAGCAAAACACAAGCTACTCTCTATTGTTCAATTAAAATTAAAGGAATTTATTTGCATAACTAGGACAACATAAAAAGAAATATAATTCCATTCATTTCTCCAACTCAGTCTCAGATTGCAGAATGAACAGTTTATTGATTCTTCAACATAAAATGCCTAGAACAGGCATATAGCTAGAACAAAGGTTTACATAACTTCTGAATATCGAACCTCTAAAATAGAAATTAAAAGCTAATATCTTCCCCACACTCTGTCACTGAACTGAGTCTTATTCCCTTTCCCCAAAACAAAAAAAATCCTAAAACCCACTGAAAAAGAAAACCTTCTACCAAAAAAAATTGTTACCAAAAAATGACTTCCTTTTTTTTATCAATCTTTGCTTCCCCTTCCCACATCAGAAGTAGTTCCTACTTTTTTCCTCCAACCACTAACCCACCTGTTCTAGTTATCTATATCTAGATCCTCTTCTTTAGCTAGGGCTATTAGAAAGAGTCCAGATGCCCTCCACCTGTCAATGCATAACAGAACTTAAAACTTATGTGAGACTGAGCCTTCAACTAATCCCCTACATTCATGGAAATTATTGCATGGAAACCGCCTCTCATCATGGATGCTCATCATTCTTCCCTTCTTTTAGGTATTTGGAACCTTCGTTTTCTAACTCATAAGGTGGGTTGTTCTAGCTATACTCGAGTAAGTCAGCTTCGATGATCCAAGAATTGTAGGAGCCTGGTAGATCCTTCCATTTAACAAAATACAACTTATAAGACTTAGATCGAGTAGACACAAATTTGGTATCTACTACTCACTCAACCTATTCTTTTTTCTTCTTTGGCACATGTTTGGTCCAATCACTACTCCTTTTCTCATTTGGTTTGTCTTCAAGCTGATCATCATATATTCAAGGTGGATGAAAATAAAGATTTGCAACATTAAAGATTGGACTAATGTCCAAATCGTTGGGTATCCCTATATACGAGGTATCCCTATGGTTGATTTTTCCCACATTTACAGGGAGGAGAATGGAGTTGCTGATGTCCTAGACAATCATGGTTAGCAATTTAAAAATTGGTGTTGTTGGCGCGAATACCATAATATCCCCCAAGCTATCATGGAGTTAATTAAAAAAGATAAGCCTTCTTAATGAAGATAAATTACATTGTTGGTGTGGATGCTAGCTTGGAAATGTTTATCTCCTGGGCCAAGCTAAGGTGGCTGACTAAGTGCATTTTAATGATGACTAATTGTACTAATTCCATTTTGGATCTTATGATATCCCGTGACAAGAGGAGGTGGCCGATTGATGTTGATAGGAGGCTTAAAGAGAAGATTTCGAAGGATGGGAAAGACACGCATAGAGTGGGGAATATGACGACGTTTCTGAGTAATGATAACTCTAGGATGCCAACCATTCTCCTCATTTATTTCCTCATTATTACCATTCCTATTGCCAGCAAAGATAATTCTTGTAAGATGCACTTTGAAGAGAGGAAAAGTCGTCATTTTGGGAAGTTTAGTGTTTTTCTACTATTTGGTTTTGAAGATAATCTAATCATTGGGGGGAGAGAATCCAAACTAAACCTGCCACTTGCAATGAATTCAAGGATAATTCCTTGGTGTGGCATTACTGCAAAGAAGGAGGCATTATTCCTTTCTTGGAATGCCTTAATGGCCATGATGAAAATTTATCTGTGCAGTGTACCCTTTCATGGGATAATCACAGAGTTCAAATTGGCAACATTGGGCTTGAGGTCTCTAATGAGGTTATTACTATGGCTACTGGTCTTTCCACTAAAGGCACAAAACTGAAGCAGAAGGCTAAGGTTACAGACCACCAAAATTAGACTTTGTTTCTTGGCACTGGGGAGGAGTTGGTTCCTTATCAAGGAGGGTTTGATCATGCTAAGTTACTAGAGCCATGGGATGTTATGTGTTACCTACTAATGAAATATTTCACCTTGGAGGATCACTTCACCAGGTTTTACAACTATGACCTTCCCCTCCTTAACCATTTTAGGAGAAATGCTCTTATTAGCTTTCCTTTCTATTTGATGTCTTCGTTGGAACACTCTATTCATCATGTGAAAGCCAAGCTTGCTATGAAACCATCTAAGTGGCAGATCCCCCTTCACTAGGGCCTTATTCATTGCCTGTATAAATTTCATCTTGCTTTATCTCTGCGAAAACCCATTCAACTCACCATTGTTGAGATTCTTGTGGATAACCCCTCTATGGCTGATACCACTTCTGAGAAACCTGTTGATTCTACCCCTACCACCCTGAACTTGAAAGGGTTTTCCTTTTCTGAACCCTTACAAGAGACTATAGAGAAAGACTTTCATTCTCCTTCCAAAGGTAGTGGGAAATCAAAGAAATGACTTCTTCAAAATATGGAGGCTACTATGGAGATCACTGAGTTAGGAGCAGATATGGGGGCCCATAAGATTCAGAAAAGTGAAAATGAGGGACCACAGAAAAAGGCAAAAATGAAAATGACCAAAACAAAGATTGAGGGTAACACTTTGGGGGTTAGAAGATCTGACAGAATTGTAGGCAAACTAGCCACGCAGGCTAAATTGATTGAATATTCAGAGAGTGACTCGGACAAGTCCATTCAGGAGGGAGAAACATCTAAAGGTGAAGACATTGAAGTGCAGGAGATTTCAGAAGAAACTAAAGGAGTAAAGGAAAATTATTTTCCAGCTGATGAGATTTTAGAAAAAAATTGAAGGGATGGAGGAAAAGTTTATTCAAGATGAGGACATCGATGGTGGGGATTCTGTGCATGGTGATCAAACCCAAGATGGGGAGGGGATGATTGTGGAGAAGGATGAGGGGAAGACTGAGGAAGTTTCTATGGAGATAGGTGCCAACCAGGAGGAGGATTTTTCTGCTCTCAGGAATTGCGTGGAATCCCTTGAGCAGAAGCTTCTCTCCCTTAGATGCTTCATCAACAGGATGCTTTGCCTCTCGGCTATGGTGAATCTTTCTTTCTTGTAGGAACAAGATACCCTAGAGCATGGTGTAGATGAAGAGAAGGCCAAGTAGTTTGATGAGATTTATGAATTTTTGTCTAAAGGCTAGGAAGATGTTCAATCCTAGCCTTGTCTACTTGCTTTTTGTTGATCTCTACTGTCAGACTACTCATATTTACTATCTGCTATTTATTGACTGACTATGCTATAGTTGTTGTTTGTGGCTCATTTTGTTTGTGAGCCTTTCCTTCCTTTTTTGGGTTATTTTGCAAGGGTTTAGCCCCTTGTTCTATCGCCTTATATTATCAAAAATAAGATAGGCATTATCATTTATTCTTCTCATAATCTTACAGGGACCAATCTTCTTAGGTTTCAACTTGTTGTAGGTGCCATGAGGATACTGGTCCTTGCTCAAATGCACCATGACCATGTTGCCCTACTGAAAGACCTATCTCCATCTATGTAAATCATCTCTCTGCTTATACTATTCATTCATGGACTGCAATTTGAGTCTAACCTGTTGATGTACTTCCTAAATTCTCTCAACAAAATCTACCCCTTCTTGGCTAATATGAGTTTTCACTAGTAAATCAGCTAAATCCACAATCCCTTTAGGATTTGTACCATATATTATTTGAAATGTAGACTTACCTGTGGACCTGTTGATGCTAGAATTATAAGCAAATTCAGCCTAAGGAATTACTAAGTCCCATTTTTTAGGGTTATCACCTATGAGACATCTCAATAGATTACCAAGGCTCCTATTCACCACCTCTATTTGACCATCAGTTTGTGGGTGGTAGGCAGAACTGAATTGTAACTTACTCTCTAAATTTCTCTACAAGATTCTCTAAAAATGGCTTAAGAACTTGGTGTCTCTATCACTGGTTATAGTCTTTGGGATGCCATGCAACCATACAACCTCCCAAAAGAATAAATGTGCCACTTGACTGGCATAATTTGTCTTTTTACAAGGTATGAAATGAGCCATTTTTAAAAAGCGGTCCACTACCACAAAAATTGAATCATGACCCCTTTGGGTCCATGGCAATCCCAAGACAAAATCCATAGAAATATCAGTCCATGGTTCCCTTGGTATAGGTAAGGGTGTGTATAAACCTGTATTTTTCTATCCACCTTTGGCTATCTAGCACACCCTACAAGATGCAACAAATTTATCCACATCTCTCCTCATACTAGGACAAAAAGACTTTTCGCTCACCAATCCATAAGTCTTGTCTCTACCAAAGTGTCCACCCAATCCATTTGAGTGCATCTCACATACCAACTCTTCCCTTCTTGACCCAAGGGGAATGCAAAGATGAGAACCCTTAAACAAAAAACCATCAAGTAGTAAGAAGTATTCAAATGGATCCATATCTGTCAAGTTTACATAAATAGTGCCAAAAAATGTGTCACTTCCATACTCACCCTTCATTTCTTGAAAGCAAACTAATCCATGACTCATTATAACCAATAAGTGATGCCTCCTATTCAAGGCATTAACCACAACATTAGTTTTACCACTCCTATGTTGCACTACAAATGTATAGGCCTACAAGAATGAAGCCCATTAGGCATGTTTGTGGGATAGTTTACTCTATTAATTTATATACTTCAAAGCTTGATTATCAATCATCAAAATGAATTCTTTGCACAAGAGGTAACGCCTCCAATATTTTAAAGCTTGCACCACAACATAGAATTCCTTATCGTAGGTGGAATACTTCTTCTTAGCTTCATTTAGTTTCTCACTGAAAAAAGCCATCGGTTTCCCATCTTGACTCAACACTCCCCCAATAGCTAATCTGGAAGCATCACATTCAACTATAAAAAGTTTCTTGAAGTCTAGTATAGAAAGAATAGGTGCCTCAGTAACTCTCCTTTTAAGCTGTTCAAAGCTCACTTCAGTTGCTTTTGTCCAAGTAAAGACCTTTCCCTTTGTACAATCAGTCAATGGGGTACTTATGCCACTGAAACCTTTGATAAATCTCATGTAAAAGTTCACTAATCCATGGAAACTCCTTACCTTAGTGATACTTTGGGGAGTGGGCCAATCAAGGATGGCCTTGACTTTTTCTGGGTCCATGCTTAAACCACTAGCTAAAATGACACTACCCAAGGATACCAATTTATCTTTACAAAATTCACTCTTTTCAGAGTTGATAAACAATCTTTCTGCCTTAAGTATATCCAATACTTTCCTCAAATGCTCTACATGTTCATCCATATTTTTTCTAAAAACCAAGATATCATCAACGTAGACTATAATAAATTTACCAACATGCATTCTGAATACCTAGTTCATCATGAGTATGAAGGTGGCTGGAGCATTGGACAATCCAAATGGCATCACTACCCACTCAAACAATCCATCTTGGGTCTTGAAGGCCATCTTCCACTCATCCCCTTCACGAATTCGAATTTGATGGTATCCACTCCTAAGGTCAATCTTAGAGAAGACCTTGGCTCTTGACAACCAATCTAATAAATCATCCATCCTTGATATTGGATAATGGTACTTCACAATGATTTTGTTAATGGCTCTAGAGTCCATACATAACCTCCATTTCCCTCCCTTCTTAGGGGATACTAAGGCAGGTGTGGCACATGGACTCATGCTTTCCCTTACAAAACCCTTTTCCAATAGATTAGTAATTTGCCTCTTCATCTCCTCATTTTCTAGAGGAGGTAACTGGTATGCAGCCTGATTAGGAAGTTTGGAGCCAGGGATAAAATCTATTTGATGAGTTATGCTTCTTAACAGCGGTAACCCAGCTAGTAACTCACATGGAGTTAAGTTAGAATACTGCTGCAACAATTTTTGAATTTTTAGGGGAATTGATTATTGTTTTGATCTCTCTTTTTCTCAGGGGTACAATAGGTAAGAAACTCCTCCTTGAGATGCTCTAATGAACTCCTTCCACCCCACAGTAAACAAAGATGGAGCTGTTGTTTCAGTTAGTTTCTCTCCCTTAAAAGGTTTCAAGATATGAAGTTTGCCTCCATGTTGTATCTCATAGGTGTTTTCTCTCCCATGGTGAAGTACATTTCTATACTCAATAATAAGTGACAAGCATCCATTGGCACTACATCACATAACACCTCATCTTCATAGGGACCAATTTTGAAGCCAACTAGGCAGGATTGATTTACCAACACACTATGATCTCTTTTCAACCAAGAAATTTTATAGGGATTAGGTTTTGGAATACAAACAAGCTACAATTTCTGTACCATTTCTACACTTACCAAGTTATCAGTGGAGCCCCCATCAACAATCACCTTACACACTTTGTTCTTACACTTGCATTGTGTCCTAAACACACTATTTCTTCTCCAATCAGATGTTGGGGTCTCTTTGTCTCCAACTATCAAGGTTCTTCTTAGCCTTAAGTTCTCTCCAGTCTTTGCCTCAACCTCCTCTATCACAAGCTCTACTCTTTCCCCATCTTGGGCTATCATCACTCTCTTGGGATTTTGAAGGAAGTCCATAGCCTTATGGGGTTCATTGCAAATAAAACATCTAAGGGGTCTCCAAATTCTAGAAAATGGTGGTCCTCGACCCCTACCTCTAAAGCCTCCTCTTCCTTGGAATTATTGCTTCATGTCATTTTCTGACTCCTCTTCATTCGTTGGTCTAGAGGAACTCCCTCTACCTCTATTTGAATAGCTACTCCCTCTATTGCTTGTTGCCTTGCCCTTCTTATTAAGTTTTTCTTTGACTTTTAAGGCTATTTGGTATGCCTCATCTCCCGTATTCAACTTGAGCAGTGTTAACTTATCTTGAAGTTGAAATTTGAGCCCATTAATGTATCTTGCTATAGCATGCTCATCACCTTCTTGCCAATTTGTCCTAATTTGCAGCCTTAGAAATTCTTCAATATAGGCTGATATGGGTAGTTCTTGTTGCTTCAAATTTTGAAAATCTCTAAAAAAAATTTGTTGATAATTTGATGGGAGAAATTTAACCTTCAAATGCTTTAACATTTTAGGCCACGATTTGATTTTCTCCTTACCTAATCTCATCATGTTAGCCTAAAGATTCTCCCACCATAGTGTAGCATGAGACTTCATTTTTTATGCCAAAATTTTAACTCTTCACGGAATAGTCTTGTCAAGTCCCTCTATGTCATAAAACTTCTCTAATTCCTAAATCTAATCCAAGAACTTCTCTAGATTAAGTTCACCGTTGAGTGTAGGGAATTCATCCTTGACTCTAGTCCCTTGTTTGGTAATGGCTTCAATAAGTCTTTCCATGGGACTTACTTCTCCCATTTGACCTCTTTGAATTTCTGGTTCTTCCTTAGAATCATCATGAATTAATCAGGCTTTAAGAGCTTGTAGTCTTCTGATCACTTCTTCCTCTACATTACCTCTCCTCCTTGCATTCCTCTGATCTCTCCTACCCTAGATCATGTAGGCTCTCCTCTGGGCCATTGGATAGTTTTTCTTTGATACCAAACTGATGCAGATCCATTTTCCCTATTTCAGTAATTCAACAAGGAACACACAAAAAGCAAAACACAGGATACTCTCTATCATTCAGTTAAAATTAAATGAATTCAATTGCATAACTAGGACAACATAAAAGGAAATATAATTCCATTCATTTCTCCAACTTAGTCTCAGATTGCAGAGTAAACAATTTATTGATTCTTCAATAGAAAATGCCCAGAATAGACATACAGCTAGAACAAAGGTTTACATAACTTCTGAATACCAAACCTCTAAAATAGAAATTAAAAGATAATATATTCCCTATACTATGTCGATGAATTGAGTCTTACTCCCTTTCCCCAAAACAAAAAAAATCCTAAAACCCATTGAAAAAGAAAACCTTCTACCAAAAAAAATTGTTACCAAAAAATGACTTCCTTTTTTTATTGATCTCTGCTTCCCCTTCCCACATCAGAAGTAGTTCCTACATTTTTCCTCCAACTACTCACCCACCTATTCCAGTTAACTATATCTAGGATCCTCTTCTTTAGCTGGGGTTATGAGAAAGAGTCCAGATGTCATCCACCTATCAATGCATAACAAAACTTAAAACTTATGTGAGATTGAGCCTTCAACTAATCCCCTACATTCACGAAAATCATTGCATGGAAATTGCCTCTCATCATGGATGCTCCACATCAAAAATGTCTAATTCCTTAATCTTGTAAGAACACAACATTAACCATGAAAATAGAGAAGAAATTCCTAAAGAACAAGTAGATACAACATACTAAAAATATGAATATCCATATTGTCTACACGGAAGGAATGATGTACAAAGTAAGAATAGAAGCATCTATTTATAGAGAAATTGTAGAAGTTCCCACACTTTAAACAGTCATATTCTGCAAATTTTGCTTATCAATTCACTTCAACTACTACCACGACATATTGGTCTTAAATGGAAATCATTTAATCTTCTACCTATGCTACTAGAAGAAGAAAAAAGGAGGCAAAAATATGTCAATATGTTGATTTACCACAACTCAGATATGTCAATTTCCATAATATGAGCATCAAATTAGGTTCCTTGGTAACAACAATTTATCAATTTTAAAATAGCCCATCTCCACCAATTCTATCACTATGTCAAGCTGAAAATCCCATCAGGCTTGCAAATAGATCCCAAAGAGCTGATATTACATCCTACAATCTCCAATCAATTTTATCCCCTTGTACAATGGCAGTGAGGAAAACTTAGCGCACACTTGGAAAATCCATTGCAACACTGGTGCATCATTTACTACACACCACCACCTCATCTCCTTGATTTGAAAGTGGGATGTTGATTTGTAGGACAAATGCCTTGAATCGATGGTGCATATACATTCAACGAGATGAGAAACCCTGTCACCCATATAAAAAGAGCATGAACCAGTGAGAATATGCCACCAGAACTGCCACCTTAGCTATACTATTGAGAAGAAAAGTCAATAATGCCGGGTGTTGCCACAATAATGGGTTACACTTTCTAGGACATCCTGATTTTTGCTGAAATCATATATTTTTAGAAAATATAATGATTTAAACCTTGAAAGGTTTCATTTAAAGGATTTTAATTAAAGAGGGTTTGACCAAATCCCCTTAGATTTAAACCCCCTTGGATAGAACCCCACTAGTTTTAAACCATACCTATAATGGAGTCTCCTCTACACCTATCAAAATGTTGATAGAAAATAGCTTTTGATTTACCTTTTGGGGGATCAAATGATATTCATTTTAAATTTATGTTTTGTAAGTATGTAGTCCTTATTATAACCTTCCCAAAAAGTATAATTTTAAATATATTAAATTTGATTATTATATTTATTTTTTATTTCTTGTGAATGTAGGTTTTTCACCAAACATCAAGTTCTCTATTCTACACACATGGAAAATTAGTAAATTAGTGAAAAAAATTCTGAAAAATATCTATGCCCTAGGTATTGATGTCCTTGTTTTAACAAAAAATAAAAATAAAAATCGGTGGATACAGAAAAAGTTATGTTTTACGGAATATGCCTATGTCTAAATTATAATTGGTTTGACTTCAAAACTTAATTAAAAAAATATTCAACAAAACATTATGAAACCAAATGCATGCCCTATATATCAGTGTTACCAATCTAAATTCAAAAGAATCAAAATTTTATCCTTTGTAGAAAAAAGTTATGTACTATAGAATACACATCACTTTAAAAAAATGTTGTTTACTATTAAAAATTAGTTATCAAAGGAGAAAAAAAAAATTTACAATTTAACTCCAAATTTTTTTAAAAAAATATATTTAGAATCTATAAACAAAATCTCACAAATCACTAGTTCACATCATCTTCAAATTCCTAACAGTTTAGTAGCTATAGGTATTAGAAAGTGAAGATTTAGTTCAAAATGTTGATTTCAATGTCAAGTTTGGCCAAAAAGTGTAACCCTTTATGGTGGGATGACCTTGCCAATATGGCAATTTTCCACACTTTCACAGTTGTAAAATTAGGCTGTGGATGAAGATCCATGGAATGGTAGAAATCACTTAGATTTTGTCACATGGCATGGAATAAACCTTTTTAAAGATACCCCACGTACCATTAAAAACCTACCACATAACATGGGAGCTGACACACACTTTCCACATCTCTTGAAAGAAAACACATGGCACTCTCCCACGGTTCCACAAGCATTCTACGGGACCACCACTGAGAATCAATGGAATGGCAGACTACATAAGAACCCACCACTTGTCACCTTTCCATCGTTCCTCCGTTGTCCTTATTTTCAATATTATAATCTCTGTGCAATAGCAGGAGCCAGTTAGAACATGCCACCTATCAAATAGTTCCTCAAGAAAATATCAGAAGGGACCTAGCCACGTGTTTTAAAAACAACATTGCTTTACTAGGTCCAGAAAGGGTGTTATAATTTTTCTTAAGTGCTTGGACAAAAATTTAGGCATACGGGTAAAAATTAAGTACAGGCAATAAGTGGTAGTGAAAAGGGAGGGTGCCGGTAAAATAATGATGCCTTATACCTCAATTTACACCTTAACAAACTTTATATGGCCCACAAGTGGTCAACTCAAAATTAGAGCAAAATGCATGTTTTGACGCTTGTATAAGACTCTAGGGTTTAGGGTTTTAGACCCTAGGACAAGAATTTTTTCAATATTTTGAACACTAAAACCCTAGCAAAGGATTCTTAGATGAGGCATAGAACAGGGCAAAATAAAGGATGAAAGGAAAATTTTGTAGAGTCCTACTAGTGGCTCTAATTGGGGATGTTTGTTCGATCAAAACAAAGCGAGATCACAAAAGACCTCTAGAGAAGCAGACCATAGACCATAATCATACTCAAGAATAGGCCATTCAAAAAACAAACAAAACTTAAAAACAACATGGTAGCTCAAGGCTACCATAAAAGGAAAAATAGGATCTACCTCTATCAAATATTTTGTTTTCCAATGACTTGACCAAGACATATTTGAAATTTTCATCACAATCCATCTTGTTGCCAACATGGAGGTTTGTACAACTCACAGGACTCTTAAGTCCATCATCTTCAAAGTACCTTATGTTTCTCTAATTTCCATAATCCAATGATGACTTAAATACACATTCATTAGACATGAGGGTAACATATGGCTCCATCATATCAAGCCAACTATAATAATTTGCATGAACTCTTCAAGCCTATTAGATAGATTTGAGAAGTGAAAATAATCATAATCTACTAGATAGTCTGTATTAGTAGCACATTCCTCATTGGCTAAACTTGTATCAAACTTAAAACACTCATACTTGATACCTTCTTGGACCTCTCCAATATGATGCTTTAATGGTTTGAAGTTACATTCTAACTTTATGTTTGACAAATTAGATTGATCAAAGGAAAAGGATTGAAATGTATCAACTGTTAGAAATGAAAGCAACACTACTTCAATGGAAATCTGATTCAATATAAATTTCTACAATCTTTAACTGTGTGTTATTAATGGAGATTGTAACACAGAAACAAAACTATGCTTCACAGAAATGGAAAATCAAAAATATGAACACATAACACAATGGTTAACGTGGACAAAACCCTTTCAGGTAAAAAACTCCACATAGGAAAGAGGCCCAATGTTTGTATTAAAATCTAAAAATGATTTACAATACAACAACACTTAATTCTCTCCACCAGTCTTCAATCCGATAGCATTCCGATAGCACCTGAGTACCTAAAATATTTATTGCAGCAACAAATACATGGAAAATACTTATAGAGACATTTAATAACTCATCTTAGGCATTCACCTATTGCAAGGTGTGACCCTTGGTCTCCTTGTTCGGCACTACGCTGCGGTGGTTTGTGATAAGGGCTTAACTGCCTCCTGTGCTTGTTAAGTCAAGTGGTTGTATCGGGCATTAATAGGTCGATCTTTTGGTGCAACGGCAACTAACAGTTGGTATCAGAGCCAAGGTCACAGGTTCAAACCCCGCGCTTGCACTGAGGGGGAGATTGTTGCAAGGTGTGACCCTTGGTCTCCTTGTTCAGCACTGTGCTTCGATGGTTTATGACAAGGGCTTAACTGCCTCCCATGCTTGTTAAGTCAAGTGGTTGTATTGGGCATTAATAGGTCGATCTTTTGGTGCAACGGCAACTAACATCACCTTCTCTCTCATGAGATTCCCTAACATACAAACATTAAATGCCATCTTACCAGCATCTTACACTTCTCCAAAAACAACCATGCAAAGGTTGGGTGCCCAAGACTAAATCTAGCCTCTTACAACATCTTATGACACATCATAACCATCATAGATTCCAGCAAAGAGTATCTTTCCAAAATAGGAACCTTGGGCTAAATATAGAAAATATACAACTAACATATCCATCATATGCCTCATAGAATCTTAGAATCTTATGACAACTTGTAGCTGTAATAGATTTACTCACCAAACATTATGATAGTTGTCATACATGTCAAAAATAGTATATTCCTCAAGGGAGCATGCCTACCCTCATTTCCTTTGAGTTTTTACATTTACAATAGTAAAACTCACTCTGTAATTACTCCTGTTAGTGAAACTAGTACATCTCCTCATGGATAATTACAAATTACATATAATAAAAGGAATAAATACAATATTGGGATTTACAAGGTTAATGGCATCTTATCCCAACATTCTCCCACTTGACATTATATATTGTAAATCAACCCATAGGAAATTAAATGAAATAATCAAGCACTAGAAACAAGGCTCATGACCTCTCTGCACCACATGAACTTCTCTATGTTCACAGGCTTGGTCAAAGAATCTGTAACATTCTCTTGAGTGTCTATCTTCTTCAGTTCAACCTCTCCATTTGCAACCAACACTTGAACAAAGTGATACTGAATATCAACATGCTTAGTTCAAGCATGATACATAGGATTCTTGGGCAAACAGATAGCACTCTGGCTATCACAACCAATCTGAATGATCCTACAATCAAATCCAATACTTGTACATAGTCTCCTCAACCAAACTGCCTCCTTAGAGAAATGAGTAGCAACCATATACTCTACTTCTGTGGTGGACAAAGCAACTGTGGGTTGCGTCTTACTCATCCAACTCATTGCACCTCCAAACAAAGTAAACACATAGCCACTAGTGGACCTTTGACAATCCAAGTCACTTGCCCAATCTGCATCAACAAAACCCTGTATGTCCAAAGATTTATCAGTACTATCAGTACCAGAATAAACTAAACAATGATCAGTTATACTTGCAAGATATTTAAACACAATCTTCGTATAGTTTCAATGCTGTCTACCAGGGTTAGACATAAATTTGTTCAAAACTCCCACTACTTGGGCAATATCTAGTCTAGTGCAAACCATTGCATACATCAAACTCCCTACAACACTAGCATATGGCACATTAAACATATCCTCAAAATCATCTTTAGTATTTGGACACATATCTAATGAAATCTTATTACCAATGGGCAAAGGAACTCTAACTGGGTTACAGTCGTGTAAACTAAACCTCTGCAAAATAGTACTCACATACTTACTTTGTGACGACCAAAGCTTTCTGTTAAATCTGTCCCTCCTAATCTCCATTCCCAAAATATACCTTGTAGCACCAAGATCCTTCATCTCAAATGCACCTAAACGTTGGTGATGCATGAGCATCCCTTGTTCAAAGAAATCTTGCATCAACCAAAAACATTTGCATCTCAGTTTGTTTGTTCCTTTTCATTCTTGCATTACAGTTCAAGCAGTTTATTCAATAAGTAGTTTCCAGCATTTTGATCAGCATTCTATTGCAGTAGCACCTCAAGTGTTACGGATCTATTTTCTAGTGTCTAGACATGTTCATCGACATCACCATAGGTCCGTAGAGCATTTGGATTAGTTACCGAAAAGTTATCACTATCAAAAGATCCTCCATTTTCTCAGCGCAGAGCTTTCTGACAGTCATGAGCAATTAGCTAAAGGAGAGATTTGTGAGCATTGGTTGACTTGTGGAACCTAATGATACATTCTACAATGTTCCTAGGTTTGTGGCCAACCTTCCTTAGAGGTCTGCATTTCATTTCATGCATTCGAGGAAGATTTCAAGCTGATAGGTCCAACCTATCCAAGAACACACGTTACACCTCTTCATCTAAATTCTAGATCTCTTGTGGCCGATGTGGAGGAATCTTTTGTTCTGGATATGATATATATTGATGTAATAGATCCTTAGGAAGGTAGTTGAGGATTATTAGATTGATCATAGTTTGAATTCTTGGGAAGGAGCTTCAAATCTTTATCTTGTGCATGTAATCAGGCCTGTGAGCTGAATTGTAAGCCCACATGTTGCTGGTAGATCTCTGATTTGAATTCTATCATATACTGAATGACTAAAATTACATTTGTTCCTTATTCTTGATTTATTTCCATTGTGTTTACTCTTGTTGCACAGTCTAGACAGTTCATTCTATGAACCCTCCAATCGTGACTGCACTAAGTGGTATCAGAGCGAAAATTTGATTCTTTGGAGTGAATTGACAAATAGGATTCCATAAGATCTTGTTGTGATTAGATCACTGATCCGAGGTAGGTTACTTGTGTTACAACCAATTGCTGATTGTGAGGTAGTTGTCACTTGTAACCTGATTGCCAAATTTGAGGCAGTTTGCACTAGATCCTAGGAAGATGCCACCGTGAAGAGTTCCCCCTGTTGGTACAATGGCTAATAGAATGGATGAGATGATGGAATTGATGAGAACAATGTGAATTCATTTGGATGTTGTTGAAGAAGATAGGAAAAGAGGATTGACACCTAGACCTAATGTTGAAAGCGATGATGAAGAAGAATTTCAATCTGTGAATCAAGCTGAGGAAACCCTAAGAGGCGAAGAAGAAGAATTAGATTAAATCAAGATATTGCAAGCTATCTCAAATATTGCAAATAGAGCTAGAGTTGATGTGTCGAATTATACTAGTAATTTGAACCCTGAAGAATTGATTGATTGGATAAATGATATTGAAGAATACTTTGAATATGAAGAAGTTGAAGATTTGAAAAGGGTGAAATTTGTAAAGACAAAATTGAAAGGACATGCTACCATATGGTGGAAAGAGATTTAGCTGGAAAGGAGTAGGAAAGGAAAAGAAAAGATCACAAAATGGGATAGGATGGTGACAAAACTGAAAAATCAATTTATACCTACTGACTATGAGTTGGAACTGTTGAAAAGATTACAAAACCTGAGACAAAAGGAGAAATCAATGAAGGAGTATACTGAAGAATTTCACAAGATAATCATAAGAATAGGGCATAGTGAAGCAAGAAAGGAGAAAGTGGCTAGATACATCAATGGACTGAGATTGAACATTCAAGAAGAACTAAGCCTGGTGAGGATGACATCTTTGGAAGAAGCATATCAATTTGCCTTGAAAGTTGAAGAGAAGCTGAATAAGAGACATGATCAGAAGCAGAGAGGAAGAGGAGGTAAATTTCAAAGAGGAAGAACATTTTCCAGAGGAGATAGATCATTTGTAGAGCATAACAAGTTTGATATCCCATTCAAGAAAGATGACAAAGATACTAATGCATATCAGAGCGGTGACATAAATTTTCATCCTAGAGGCAACTACAATTCATACCAGAATGAAGGAAACAAAAGAGAAGGAAGAGGATTGGATAAGAGAACATTCAGATGTACTTGTTTCAAGTGTGGAGGTGAAGGACATAGAACATTTGAATGTAATTAGGGTAGTACAAGCAAGAGGACAGAGGATAGTGGAACAACAGCCTATATTGAAGAAGAACCTGTTGGTTCACCTAGTTCGATTGGTAAACTGGACAAGGGGGAATCACTTGTGATGATGAGAGCACGTTCTCATATAGAGATAAATGAAGAACCACTGTAGAGGAAGAATTTGTTCAAGACAAGATGCAAATCTGGAGGTAAGTGTTGTAAAGTTGTGATTGACAATGGTAGTTCAGATAACCTAGTTTCAGAGGAGATGGTGACTAAGTTGAAGTTGGAAAGATTGAAACACCCTAAGCCATATTAGATAGCATGGATTTAGGATGATCATAAGGTACTAGTGAGTGAACAATGTCTGGTGAAATTTCATATTGGATCTTATCATGATGAAGTACTGTGTGATATTATGCCTATGAATGTTTGTCATATCTTGTTGGGTAGACCTTGGCAATATGATAAGAAAGATATACATGATGGGAGAAATAATACATACACCATAACAACAAATGGAAAGAGAATTACTTTGATTCCTTTGGAGGATGATCCTAGAGATATGGTATGTGGGAATGCTAGAATTTATTTGGTAGATGGAAGGAAATTTCTTGATGGTTTGAAACATGAGAACTTGTGTTATGCCTTGATTCCCAAGAAGCCTAAAACAATAAAGAAGGAGATTGAAGATTCATAACTAGAAGAGATAAAGGAGTTGCTGTTAGAATATGAAGACATTATATCAGAGAATGTGATTGAAGGATTGCCACCTATTAGAAGTATCAGTCATCACATGGATCTTATACCTGGAGCAAGTTTGCCTAACAAAGCAGCACATAGGATGACATTGATAGAGAATAAAGAACTGAATAGACAGATACAAGAGTTGTTGAGGAAAGGTTTGATCAGAGAAAGTTTAAGCCCTTGTGCAATGCCTACAGTGCTAGCACTGAAGAAGGATAGAGAATGGAGAATGTGTACTGAATCAAGAGCAATAAACAAGATCATAGTTAAGTATAGATTCCCTTTACCTAGGATGGATGATATCATGGATTGTTTGAGTAGAGCAAAATATTTTAGAAAGATAGACTTGAAGAGTGGATACCATCAAATCAGAATTAGAGAAGGAGATGAATGGAAGACTGCTTTAAAAATAAATGAAGGATTGTATGAGTGGTTAGTGATGCCCTTTGGATTGTCAAATGCACCAAGTACTTTCATGAGATTAATGAATGAAGTCCTGAAGAGATTCTTGGGTAAGTTTGTTATTGTATACTTGGATGACATTTTGATTTTTAGTAAAACAAAAGAAGAACATTTGTGGAATATTAGACAAGTTTTGTAGAGGTTGAGAGAAGAGAAATTGCTGATAAACACCAAGAAGTGTAGTTTCATGAAGGAAGAGTTGGTATACTTGGGATTTGTGCTTTCTGCGGAAGGATTGAAGATTGACCCTAAGAAAGTAAGAGCAATTATTGAATGGCCTACATCGGAGAGCATTGGAGAACTGAGATCATTTCATGGACTGGATAGTTTCTACTGGAAGTTCATCAAAAATTTTAGTTCAGTTTGTAACCCTATTATAGAGACAATGAGAGGTGATAGAAAGGATTTCAAGTGGACATCAGGAGCAGATAAAAGTTTCAAATTGTTGAAGCAGAAAGTGACAGAGCAACCTATTTTGGCATTACCAGATTTCAATAAGGTATTTCAAGTTGATTGTGATGCCAGTGGAAGTGCAATTGGAGTAGTGTTAAGTCAAGAACGTAAACTTGTAGTATATTTTAGTGAGAAATTGAATGATGCAAGGAGAAGATATTCATTTTATGATTAGGAATTCTATTCCATAATTCAAGCCTTGAAAAAGTGGAGACATTACTTGTTGCCTAAGGAGTTTGTGTTGTATACAGATCATCAAGCTTTGTAGTATTTGAATAGTCAGGGTAAGTTGAATTAGAGACATATGAGGTGGGTAGAGTTCATGTAGAGTTATACTTTTGTGTTGAAGCATAGGAGTGGTAAATCAAACAAAGTTGTTGATGCATTGAGTAGAATAAGGAATTTGTTGATAGAGATGAGAGTTGAAGTGATAGGATTTGATGAATTGAAGAGCATGTATGAGGGAGACACTGATTTTGTAGAACTTTGAAAAGCATGCAAGGAACCTATTATAATAGATAGGAGTAAGTGGTTTGATTATTTCATTCAAGAAGATATGTTGTTCAAGGGAAGTCAGTTATGCATAGCTAGAAGTTCAATGAGGGACAGTTTGATCAAAGAGAAACATAGTGGTGGATTGGCAGGACATTTTCGTATTGATAAGATAGTGGCTTTGGTAAGTGAGAATTACTTTTGGCCTCAGATTCATAAGGATGTTAGAAAATTTGTGCAAAGTTGTAGAGTTTGTCAAGTTGCAAAAGGGAATAGTTAGAACATTGGATTGTATACACCATTGACAATACCAGATAGACCTTGGGAAGACATAAGCATGGATTTTGTAATGGGATTGCATAAGACACAAAGAGGACATGATTCTATATTTGTAGTGGTGGATAGATTTTCAAAGATGGCTCATTTCATACCTTGCAAGAAGACAACTGATGCAGTGCATGTAGCTGACCTATTTTTAAAGGAGATTGTGAGATTGCATGGATTACCTAAGAGTATAGTTTCAAACAGAGATACAAAGTTTGTTGAATACTTTTGGAGAACACTATGGAAGAAGATGAAGACAGATTTGAAGTTTAGTTTAGCTTTTTATCCACAGACCGATGGACAAATAGAGGTAGTGAATAGGAGTCTGGGAAACTTGTTGTGATGTTAAGTTGGAGACAAGACCGGAAGTTGGGATTTGATACTTTCACAAGCAGAGTTTGCATACAATAGTTTAGTAAACAAAAGTACCATAAGGACACCTTTTGAGATTATTACCAGAGTAAACCCTAAAGGAGTTGCAGAATTAGGGATATGTGTATGGAAGAAAAGAGAAGTGTCGAAGATGAAGAATTTGTAGAACACATGAAGATAGTACATGATCAGGTTAAGAAGCACTTGGAGGATATGAATAGTAAGTACAAAGAAAAGGCTGATGAGAAGAGACGACGTAAGGAATTTTAAGTTGGTGATGAAGTGATGGTATATCTGAGAAAAGAAAGATTTTCAGTTGGGACATATAACAAGTTGAAGATGAAGAAGTTGGGACCTTGTAGGATACTCAAGAAGTTTGATTGATGGAATGCATATGAAGTGGAGTTACCAGAGACATTGGGTATTTCACCTATTTTCAACATTGCAGACCTACATCAATATCATGAAATAGAGTTCAGTAACAATATGGCAGAAGACTTGAAGAAGTAGTTACCACAACAAGCACCGGAGTAGATTGAATAGATCTTGGACAGTAGAGTTGGACATAGCACCAGAGGAAGACAATATAGAGAATACCTTGTGAAGTGGAAAGGTAGACTGGAAGAAGATTCATCATGGATTTCTCAGGCTGAGGTGGACCATTTTGGTTTTCCTCCAACCCCAGCAAAGTGAGGGACTCACCTTTTCAATAACCCTAGGTGTCTGATACGGGAGCATCCCTCATTCAAAGAAATCTTACATCAACCAAAAACATTTGTATCTCAATTTGTTTGTTCCTTTTCATTCTTACATTACAGTTTAGGCAGTTCAGTCAATAAGTAGTTTCCAACATTTTGATCAGTATTCTATTGCAGCAACACCTCAAGTGTTGTGGACCTATTTTCTGGCATCTAGACATGTTCATCTACATCACCCTAGGTCTGCAGAGCATTTGGATCACTTACCGAAAAGTTATCCCTATCAAAAGATCATCTATTTTCTTAGTGCAAAGCTTTCTGACAGTCATGAGCAGTCAGCTGAAGAAGAGATTTGTGAGCATTAGTTGACTTGCAGATCCTAATGATACATTCTACAATGTTCTTGGGTTCATGGATGACCTTCCTTGGAGGTCTACATTTCATTTCATGCATTCAAGGAGGATTTCAAGCCGATAGGTCTGACCTATCCAAGAACACATGTTACACCTCTTCATCAGAATTCCAGATCTCTTGTGGCCAATGCAGAGGAATCTATTGTTCTGGATATGATATATATTGATGTAATACATCCTTAGGAAGGTAGTTGAGGATTATTAGATTGATCATAGTTTGAATTCTTGCAAAGGAGATTCAAAGCTTTATTTTGCACATGTATGTAATTAGGCTTGTGAGCTAAATTGTAAGCCCACATGTTGCCGGTGGATCTCTAATTTGAATTCTATCATTTACTGAATGACTAAAATTGCATTTGTTCCATATTCTTGAGTTGTTTCCATTGTGTTTACTCTTGCTACATGGTCCAAACAGTTCATTCTGTGAACCCTCCAACTATGACTGCACCAGTTGGGCTTTGAGCTCACTGATTATACCCTTAGTATTGCTGAAAAATAACATGTCATCAACATACAAAGTAATAACTAGTATAGAATCATCAACACAATAAATGTAAACATAGTGATCCTCCTCACTTCTAACAAAACCCAATTTTAAAACAAATGAATCAAACTTTTGATACCACATTCAGGGGGACTGTTTTAAACCATAGAGAGACCTCTTCAACCTACAAACCCAATGTTGTTTTCCTTTTACCTCAAAACCTATAGGTTGTTGCATATAAATTTCTTCTTCAAGATCTCCATGCAAGAACATAGTCTTAACATCCATTTGCTCAATCTCCCAATCATAAGCTACAACAATGGATAAGAGAAATCTAATAGAAGTTAATTTAGCAATAGGAGAGAAAACTTCACCAAAATCAACTCCCTCTCTCTGGGAGTAGCCCTTGGCGACTAGTTTATCCTTGTACTTCTCCAATGAACCATATGTTCCAAACTTCTTCTTGAAGACCCACTTACATCCTATGGCCTTTCTTGCTTTGGGCAAACGAACAAGATCCTAGGTGTTACAAGAGTCTAAAGCCATCATCTCCTCATGCATGACTAATTGCCAAGACTCACTATCATCTGCAGAAATGGCTTCCCTATAGGATCTAGGTTCATTGTTAGTACTCAATAAAGAATATACACAACAGAAATCTAGTGGGCTATACCTGTCAACTGGTTTCCATTGTCTTGTGGATCTCCTCAAGGGTGGAGTAAGAGACTCTACTCATTCTTCTGCATGATCATTTACACCAACTTCTTCTATAACAACATACTCATCTTCATCAGAACTACTTGAATCTTCTTCTTCTTCTTCACCCCCCAATCCATCATTATGTTCTTCATGAGGTGCATCTTGCTGCTCTAAATCAAAGTGCACCTTCTTTACCTTTTCTTCTTTTTCTTTTGGCTACTCAAGTTCAAAAATAGCTCTAAGTTCATTGAAAATAATATCTCTAGAAACAATAATCTTGTGGGTTAGTGGATTCCAAAGCTTATAACCTTTGACATTATCACCATATCCAATGAATGTACACTTTTCATCCTTTGGATCCAACTTAGATCACTTTTCCTTAGACACATGAACAAAAGCCTCACAGCCAAAAACCCTTAAATGTCAAACAAAAAGATTTCTTGCCTGTCCACACTTCATAAGGTGTCGAATCAAAAGCCTTATAACAAGATCAGTTTATCAAGTAGAAAGCAGTACACATAGCCTCTACCCAAAAGCATTTATCCAACTATGCATCACTAAGCATACTTCTAGCTTTTTCCATAATTGTCCGATTCATCCTTTCTACAACACCATTCTACTATGGTGTATATGGAGTTGTTGTTTGTCTGATTATACCTACATGCTTGCAAAACTCATCAAATTCCTTAGAGCAATATTCCCCTCCATTGTTAGATCTTAATATTTTTATCTTTAAACCTGATTGGTTTTCCACTAAGACTTTGAATTCCTTAAACTTAGTGAAAACTTCAAATTTATGCTTCATAAAATAAATCCATGTAAATCTGGACACATCATCAATGAAGGTTACAAAATAATGAGATTTTATAATAGATTCATTATCCATAGGCCCAAACACATTCGTATGAATAATTTCTAACTTTTGTTTTGCTCTATTGCTTCATGAAGGAAATGATTTTCTATATTGTTTACCAAACACACAATGCTCACAGAAATCAAAATGCTCATCAGAATAGTAGAAATTGTCGAACAAATTTTTATTCTTAAATAGTTTTCAGTACATTATTGCTTGTGTGGCCCAATATACAGTGCCACAACTTACATGTATTTTTAGTAGTAGCCTCAGATACATAGGATGCATTACAAACTGTAGTGGCTTCAAGCTTGAACAGGTTTCTCAATCTCTTTCCCTTCGCTACCACCAAGTTCCCTCTCATCAATCTATAGCCATGCTTGTCAAATATCACATGCATTCCCAAATCATTCAACTTTGAAATTGAAATCATACTTCTAGCTAATCTAGGAACATTCAAAACACCAGGGAGGGGTTTAATCCTCCCATCACTAAAACACAACAATACCTTTCCTTTCCTGACAATTAGATATGTAGAGTTGTCACCAAGGTCGATATTACCTCCATCATATTCTTCATATGTGGAGAACCATTCCTTATGCGGGGTCATATGAAATGAGCATCCTAAGTCAACCAACCAGTGATCATTAGAAACAAGATTACATGTAGAAAGTAAAACTTCTTCACCTGCATTCGAGGACTTATCCGAAGCACTCTCCCACTATTTCTTGGGGTTTCTGCACTCCTTCTTCACATGTCCCCTTTTACTGCAGTTCCAGCACTTAACTTTGTTCTTTTTACTAGGAGTCTTAGACCGGCCCTTGGACTTATCCTTAGCCGCTTTTTGATCTCCTTTAGGTCCCTTTTCTTTAGACCTTCCCCTGACACTGAGAGCATCCCCTCAACTATCTAAACTCTTCTTCCTCAATTCCTGTGATTGTAAAACTGTAACAAGGGCATCCAACTTTGGATCTGTGAGGTTAGCAGTGATAACAAGGATAACATTCTCCCAAGACTTAGGTAAGGAACAAAGAAGCAAGATACATTTATCTTCCTCATCTACTTCAACATCTACTGATGCAAGATGACTCATCAACAAATTAAAAGAATTTAAATACTCTGCAACTGACTAACCCTCTTTCATTTTCAAGGAAAACAATTTTCTTTTTAAGTAAAGTTTATTTACCATACTGTTGGCTTGATGGATCTCACCCAATCATTTCCACAACTTGTCTGTAGTCTCTTCCTTTGCAACATTCAACATAACTGAATCTAAAAGACATAAACAGATGGTTCCTCGTGCCTTCTTATCCACTCTATCCTACTCATCTTGAGAGGCATCATCAGGTTTCTTCTCTTTTTGGACAGCCAACCACTGGTTTCTTTCTTCCAACAAATCTTCCATTTTTTTACTTCCACAACTCATATCCCATTCCATTGAACTTCTCAATGCCCAATCGAGAGGTTGATGCAATGGTGGATGCAGCCATAATAACAACACAAGGTCTAAAAAAACAAACACAACCAAATCTCCCACTGCAGCTACAACTTCCACATTACCACCCAAGAGTCAAAGCTAGCTAGACATTGATACCAAATGTTAGAAATGAAAGCAACACTACTTCAATGGAAATCTGATTCAATATAAATTTCTACAATCTTTAACTATGTGTTATTAATGGAGATTGTAACACATAAACAAAACTATGCTTCACAGAAATGTAAAATCAGAAATATGAACACATAACACAATATTTAACGTGGAGAAAACCCTTTCAGGTAAAAAATTCCACATAGGAAAGAGGCCCAATGTTTGTATTAATCTGAAAATGATTTACAATACAACACTTAACTCTCTCCACTAGTCTTCAATCTGATAGCATTCTGGCACCACCTGAGTACCTAAAATCTGTATTGCAGCAACAAATACATTACAAATACTTATAGAAATATTTTCTAACTCATCTTAGGTGTCCACCTTCTCTCTCATGAGATTCCGCAACATAAAAATATTAAATGTCATCTTACAAGCATCTTACACTTGTCAAAAAATAGCCATGCAATGGTTAGGTGCCTAAGACAAAATCTGGCCTCTTACAACATCTTATGATGCATCATAACCATCATAGATTCCAGCAAAAAGTATCTTTCCAAGATAGGAACCTTGGGCTAAATATAGAAAATATACAACTAACATATCTGTCATATGCGTC
The DNA here is from genome assembly GCA_027924645.1 of Cunninghamia lanceolata. Taxonomy (NCBI): domain Eukaryota; kingdom Viridiplantae; phylum Streptophyta; class Pinopsida; order Cupressales; family Cupressaceae; genus Cunninghamia; species Cunninghamia lanceolata. Next base: position 3,501,872 of record BSBN01000062.1, read on the forward strand.
ATAGAATCTCATAATCTTATGACAACTTTCAGCTGCCATAGATTTACTCACCAAACATTATGACAGTTGTCATACATGCCAAAAATAGTATATTCCTCAAGGGAGCATGCCTAGCCTCATTTACTTTGAGTTTTTACATTTGCCAATAGTAAAAGTCACTCCATAAATAACTCTGGTTACTGCATAATTACCCCTGTTAGTGACTAGTACATCTCCTCATGGATAATTACAAATTACATATAACAAATGGAATAAATACAATATTGGGATTTACAAGGTAAATGGCACCTTATCCCAACATTCTCCCACTTGACATTATACATTGTAAATCAACCCATAAGAAATCAATTGAAATAATCAAGCACTAGAAACAAGGCCCATGGCCTCTCTGCACCACACGAACTTCTCTATTCTCACAGGCTTGGTCAAAGAATTTGCAACATTCTCTTGAGTGTCTATCTTCTTCAGCTCAATCTCTCCATTTGCAACTAACTCTCAAACAAAGTGATATTGAACATCAACATGCTTAGTTTGAGCATGATACAAAGGATTCTTGGCTAAACAGATAACACTCTAGCTATCACAACCAGTCTGAATGATCCTACAATCAAATCCAATACCTATACACAGTCTCCTCAACCAAACTACCTCCTTAGAGACATTAGTAGAAGCCACATACTCTACTTGTTTGGTGGACAAAACAATTGTGGGCTGCCTCTTACTCATCAAACTCACAGCATCTCTAAACAGAGTAAACACATAGCCACTAGTGGACCTTCGACTATCCAAGTCACTTGCCCAATCTGCATCAACAAAACCCTGTATGTCCAAAGATTTATCAGCACTATCAGCACCAAAATAAACCAAACAATGATCAGGAGTACCTGCAAGATATTTAAATGCCCTCTTCTCAGAGTTCCAATGCTATCTACTAGGGTTAGACATAAATGTGCTCAAAACTCCCACTGCTTGGGCAATATCTAGTCTAGTGCAAACCATTGCATACATCAAACTCCCTACAACACTAGCATATGGAACATTAGACATATCTTCAAAATCATCCTCAGTCTTTGGACACATATCTAATGAAATCTTAGTACCAATGGGTAAAGGAACTCTAACTGGGTTACAGTCATACAAACTAAACCTCTGTAAAATAGTACTCACATACTTAATTTGTGACAATGAAAGCTTTCTATTAACTCTGTCCCTCCTGATCTCCATTCCCAAAATATACCTTGCAGCACCAAGATCCTTCATCTCAAATGCACCTGAAAGTTGGGCTTTAAGCTCACTGATCATACCCTTAGTATTACTGAAAAATAACATGTCATCAACAGACAAAGCAATAACTAGTATAGAATCATCAACACAATAAATGTAAACACAGTGATCTTCCTCGCTTCTAACAAAACCCAATTTCAAAACAAATGGATCAAACTTTTGATACCACATTCTAGGGGACTTTTTTAAACCATAGAGAGACCTCTTCAACTTGCAAACCCAATGTTCTTTTCCTTTTACCTCAAAAACCTGTAGGCTATTACATATAAAATTCTTCTTCAAGATCTCCATGTAAGAACATAGTCTTAACAACCATTTTCTCAATCTCCTAATCATAAGCTACAACAATGGATAAGAGAAATCTAATAGAATTTAATTTAGCAACAGGAGAGAAAATTTCACCAAAATCAACTCCCTCTCTCTGAGAGTAGCCCTTGGTTACCAGTCTAGCCTTGTACTTCTCCAATGAACCGTATGCTCCAAACTTCTTCTTGAAGGCCCACTTACATCCTATGGCCTTTCTTCCTTTGGGCAAACAAACAAGATCCTAAGTGTTACAAGAGTCTTAAGTCATCATCTCCTCATGCATTGCTAATTGCCAAGATTCACTATCATCTACAAAAATAGCTTCCCTATAGGATCTAAGTTGATAGTTAGTACTTAATAAAGCATATACACAATGGAAATTTGGTGGGCTATACCTGTCAACTAGATTATGTTGTCTCGTGGATCTCCTCAAGGGTAGAGTAAGAGACTCTACTCATTCTTCTGCATGATCATCTACACCAACTTCTTTTATAACAACAGACTCATCTTCATCAGAACTACTTGAATCTTCTTCTTCTTCTTCACCCCCCAATCCATCATTCTATTCTTCATGAGGTGCGTCTTTCTACTCTAAATCAAAGTGCACCTTCTTTACGTTTTCTTCTTTTTCTTTTGGCTGCTCAGGTTCAGAAATAGCTCTAAGTTCCCTAAAAATAACATCTCTAGAAAAGATAATCTTGCAGGTTAGTGGATTCCAAAGCTTATAACCTTTGACATTATCACCATATCCAATGAATGTACACTTTTTATCCTTTGGATTTAACTTAGATTGCTTTTCCTTAGGCACATGAATAAAATCCTCACAGCCAAAAACCCTTAAATGTGAAACAGAAGGTTTCTTACCTACCCACACTTCATAAGGTGTCAAATCAAGAGCCTTACGAGGAGATCGGTTTATCAAGTAGCAAGCATTACACATAGCCTCTGTCCAAAAGCATTTATCCAACTATGCATCACTAAGCATACTTTTGGCCCTTTCCATAATTGTTCGGTTCATCCTTTCTGCAACACTATTCTGTTGTGGTGTATACAGAGTTGTCTTTTGTCTAATTGTACCTGCATGCTTGCAAAACTCATCAAATTCCTTAGAGTAATATTCCCCTCCATTGTTAGATCTTAATATTTTTATCTTTAAACTTGATTGGTTCTCTACTAAGACTTTAAATTCCTTAAACTTAGTGAAAACTTCATATTTATGCTTCATAAATTAAATCCATGTAAATTTGGACACATCATCAATGAAGGTTACAAAATAACGAGATTTTCTGATAGATTCATTATCTGCAGATCTAAACACATCTGTATGAATAATTTCTAAGTTCTATTTTACTCTATTGCTTCCTAAAGGAAATGATTTTCTATTTTGTTTACCAAACACACAATGGTCACAGAAATCAAAATGTTCATCAGAATAGGAGAAATCATAGAACAAATTTTTATTCTTAATAGTTTTCAGAACATTATTTCTTGTGTGGCCCAATCTACGGTGCCACAACATACATATATTTTTAGTAGTAGCCTTAGATACATAGGAGGCATTACAAATTGTAGTGGCTTCAAGCTTGAACAAGTTTCCCAATCTCTTTCCCTTTTCTACCACCAAGTTCCCTCTCACGAATTTGCAGCCATGCTTGTCAAATGTCACATGCACTCCCAAATCATTCAACTTCAAAATTGAAATCAGATTCCTAGCTAATCCAGGAACATGCAAAACACTAAGGAGGGTTTTAATCCTCCCATCACTGAAACACAACAATACCTTTTGTTTCCCAACAATCGGATATGTAGAGTTGGCACAAAGGTAGATATTACCTCCATCATATTCTTCAGATGTGGAGAAACATTCCTTATACAAGGTATATGAAATGAGCATCCTGAGTCAACCAACCAGTGATCATTAGAAACAAGATTACATGCAGAAAGTAAAACTTCTTCACCTGCATTCGAGGACTTACTCGAAGCACCCTCCACTGTTTCTTCAGGTTTTTGCACTCCTTCACATGTCCCCTTTTACCACAGTTCCAACACTTAACTCTGTTCTTTTTACCAGGTGTCGTAGACTGGCCCTTGGACTTGTCCTTAGCCTCTTTCTTTAGACCTTCCCTTGACACTAAGAGCATCCCCTGAACTATCTGAACTCTTCTTCCTCAATTCTTGTGACAGTAAAACTACAACAAGGGCATCAAACTTTAGATCTGTGAGGTTAGCAGTGATAGCAAGGATAACATTCTCCCAAGACTCAGGTAAAGAACAAAGCAGCAAGATACATTTATCTTCCTCATCTATTGATGCAAGCTGACTCATCAACAAATTGAAAGAATTTAAATGCTCTACAACTGACTCACCCTCTTTCATTTTCAAGGAAAATAATTTTGTTTTTAAGTAAAGTTTATTTACCATACTCTTGGCTTGATAGATCTCACCCAACTATTTCCACAACTTGTTTGCAGTCTCTTCCTTTGCGACATTCAACAAAATAGAATCTAAAAGACACAAATGAATGGTTCCTCATGCCTTCTTATCTAGTCTATCCCACTCATCTTGAGAGACATCATCCGGTTTCTTCTCTTTTTGGATAGCCAACCACTGGTTTCTTTCTTCCAACAAATCTTCCATTTTCAGCTTCCATAACTCATACCCCATTTCGTTGAACATCTCAATGTCCAATCGAGAGGTTGCTGCAACAATGGATGCATCCATAATAACAACACAAGATCTGCAAAAAAAAAACACAACCAAATCTCCCACTGTAGATATAGCTTCCACACTACCACCCAAGAGTCAAAGCTAGCTAGGCTCTAATATCAAATGTTAGAAATAAAAGCAACACTACTTAAATGGAAATCTGATTCAATATAAATTTCTACAATCTTTAATTATGTGTTATTAATGGAGATTGTAACACAGAAAAAAACTATGCTTCACAAAAATGCAAAATCAGAAATATGAACACATAACACAATATTTAACGTGGAGAAAACCCTTTCAGGTAAAAAATTCCACACAGGAAAGAGGCCCAATGCTTGTATTAATCTGAAAATGATTTACAATACAACACTTAACTCTCTCCACTAGTCTTCAATCCGATAGCATTCCGGCACCACCTGAGTACCTAAAATCTATATTGTAGCAACAAATACATGGAAAATACTTATAGACACTTTTTCTAACTCATCTTAGGCATTCACCTTCTCTCTCATGAGATTCCCCAACATATAAACATTATATGCCATCTTACAAGCATCTTACACTTGTCCAAAAACAACCATACAAAGGTTGGGTGCCCAAGACTAAATCTGGCCTCTTACAGCATCTTATGATGCATCATAACCATCATAGATTCTAGAAAAGAGTATCTTTCCAAGATAGGAACCTTGGGTTAAATATAGCAAATATACAACTAACATATCCATCATATGTGTCATAGAATCTTACAATCTTATGACCACTTGCAGCTGTCATAGATTTACTCACCAAACATTATGACAGTTGTCATACATGCCAAAAATAGTATATTCCTCAAGGGAGCATGCCTACCCTCATTTACTTTGAGGTTTTACATTTGTCAACAATAAAAGTCACTCCGTAATTACCTCCGGTTATTCTGTAATTACCCTTGTCAGTGAAACTAGTACATCTCCTCATGGATAATTACAAATTACATATAATAAATGGAATAAATACAATATTGGGATTTACAAGGTTAATGGTACCTTATCCCAACATCAACTGAAAAAACATCTGAGTTTTTCCTTTCAAATAAAAATTTCTTATCCATAAGTATCCTCTCATATTGAGTTAACTTTTGTTTATGCCCCTTCAATCTTGATAGATCATCACTTTTGCATGATAGAATATCTTCAACCCTACCTCTATATTTGTTGGATTCTAGGGAATCTTCTCCAGATTCTTCCAATCTTGCATCTTCTATGTTTTCTGCAAAGATTGGATTACCCTTACACCAATAAGGGTTATTACTTCTTACCTTTGGTAAACCTAGATGCTCACCATACATCGGATTATGCCTTATATTCATTTTTGTCATACACTCTTCTTTCTCACTACCCTGATAACTCATATCCTTAACAAACTCAAAATCATCATAACCCTAAGAAGAATATACAAATAAGTAACTATCACTTTCTATGTTATTTGTAACAACTAATTTAACTTCATACTTATGTCCATATCTAGATAACTCATCAGAAAATGAAGTTTTGTTATCTATAGGTAAATATGTTCCTTCATAGCAGTTCATTCCAATAGGAGACACCATTTTTATTTCCAAAGAGCAATCCTGAGAATTTCATCAATTATAAAACAAATAGATCCATCCATTGTAAGGCATGATCTAGCCCTTCATTTAACATTAGCACACATTCCCCATATGTTTGAGCATTATCTATTCCTTTTGCTATCTTATTAATCCAAGAACTCAAGCACCTCATTTCTTATTGACTAGGAGATTCAAAATAGGTAATGGTTTCATGTATGCTCTTATCTTCATCACATTTGGTTTTCAAAATGTGCAAGCAAAATTCCCAACTTCATTCCTCAAATGTTGAGTTTTATTTTTTGGTTCATATGTGGCAACCAAATCATTGTTTCTTGAATGATCAGATGAGAATTCAACTGAAATATCCAAGTCTTTGTAATCCTAGAAGATGCCAATATTATTGGATCCATATAGTATAACATAATTCATAGTTGCAAATTCATATTCTCTTACCCTCATATGCTTTAAATTATTATCAATATCCATATCCATAGAATATGCTTGTCGCATTGTGGTGGGATTCCTATCTCTCAAAAGATAGATGACTTCTTCATTAAATATACCTAGATATATAACTAGACACATAGCATCATTTGGTCTAGTATTTTTAGGGATGTCCCTTATATCATCTTTGCAAATCTTAGATTAAAAACTGGAATTGATTCCTCCTCATCCTTTTCAGTATGAATAAGCTTGGTAATCAATAGGCTAACATCAATCCTTTCCCCAAACTATTCTATAAAAACCATTTTGAGGTCTTGCCATGAAGAAATGTAGTGGGTAGGCAAATCTGTAAAGCAATCTCTAGCATCTTCTTTCAAGGACTGATCAAACAATTTCACAACCACATCCTTTGCATCTACTTCATAATCTCCCATTAAATCACAAAAATTCTACAAATGCTTATTTTCTGATTTGGACTTGTTAGTACTAAACTTTGGTACTTGATCTATGATTTTATGTGGGATATGGTTTGGAAAACCATAAATATTATTGAAATTAATGGCTCTATATCTTTCCATGATAAAGCCTCTTTGATAGCACAAATGTGGCTACACATTACACATTGTTGTATTTGGATCCACATAGGGATGCATAAATTGATGACACAATTTCCTTATGCATATAGAAACCTTCTCTTATCAACTTTGCAATTACTCCTGGCAAACTTGAAATTTGCTTTACAAAATCTTAAACTTTTCCAATACATACATACTATCTCATCCTACCCTAGATATTGTAAATGACCTTTTTCACAAAAAAACATGCATATTTCACTTTCAAAAACACAGACTGCAATCTAGTAAAATAGAAGTATGCAAGTTTATCACCACCCTTTTTCTTTTCTCTCAATGCTTAGTATTCACTGAATAAGGAACAAGATTATTCTCAAGGCCTTCCATAAACAACCTTTCAACCTAAAAATATCCTTGATAGGAAAATGCAAAATACCTGGAGGTTTGTTTACAAGTTGTTGCAAATCCTCTCCTTGACTAGAAAACCAAGAGTGTTAAAATATTCTTCTCACTTTCATCAGTTTCTTCTTCACAGATTCGCCACCTCTTTTCACAAAGGACTGAAACTTTAAATAACACAAGGCTCTTTGAAGTTTTCTTTCATTTTGGGTCTTCTCCAACAGCAGAGCCACACAAAACTTCTTCAAACATACAAGTTTCACACATAGTATGCTTTTTATTTGATCAACCAGAAAGGAGAAAATTAGATTCGCCACCCTTTATAGGGAATAATAATAATAATGCACTTATGAAAACTCTAAATACCCATGATAGACTACTGGACAAATCTTGACAAGTTATTAATATGCATCCCCAGTAGAGTCGCCAATCTATTGGTTGTTTTAAATTCCCAACCTGATCTCAAAAGGGCAGTCTAAAGAATAGCCAATTCTTATGATTGATTTTCTTTGAGCAATTGGCCAACAAACATGAAAAGTGGATTTAATCCATTTCCTTTGTACTTCAAGCTCTGTAAAACCTAGGAGGGTGATCCTAATAGTATTTTACTTTAGATCTTTTACTATTCTCTCAAAATACTATTCTCAAACATATATGTTCTCTCTAAGATGCTTAAAGAATTTCTACTAGAGCAGAAAAATGGGCTAGATTCTCAAGCTTTAACATAATTCTTTGAAGCAGAATATTGGAATAATTTAACATTCATAACTTATGATAGAAATAGAAATTCATTTTGATTTTCAATATGAATGATCAGGGAGTTGTATCAGACAACATTTCTAAAGGATTGGTGCCTAATTCCTAGGTCATAGAGTCAAATAGATACAAAATGAGAACCTATTATAATCAGTATTTTCCTAGTTCACTGTAAACAATACAATAATGCATTACACTATTATACTTTAATCAGTTTCTAGATCAACTCTGCTTAGGAATCCTTGTAGACATTCACAACATTCAATATTCCCTCAAAGCATTGAATTTACTACTTGAGTAAAAGCTTTAAGATGAATACACATACATAGGAAAGACTATGATGATGAATAGAATGATCCTTGATCAATTCTTATTCATAAATATAGTAAAGACTACATCTATGTAGGAGACAATATACCCTTAAACTTTGACAATATACTTATGCTATTAACTGGTACTGTTTATAAAATATTTTGCAAGTACATCAAATCCTATACTCAAATAACATCTAAATTAGGAAAATCAATTTTATTGCTATGCACTGTGATACAAAAGCTTCTCCAAGATCTCTTGTCAAAGGCCCTGAATTCGCTTTTATGAGACAAGGGAGCAAAAACAAGATTCAGGCCTTAAGACAAGTGTCATATATTCATTTGACAATTGTTACATCAATAGGATACAAATATAACTGTCTTTTAATGAAACAAGCATGCCTTTGCAACAACTTATTTCTTCCAATAGACATGAATAACTATCTTGGTCTCGTATGCTTCTTCACTCATGGCTGGGAGTGATGAAGGGGGTAAATCATAAAACACACAATAACAGAAATTGCACAAAGAAAATAGAATGATATTTTATTAATATGAGAAAAACATTACATTACAGAAGCTCAAATAAAATCAGAGGCTGAATCCCCTATAGGCCGCAACACATTACAGCTCCCTCTCTCAAAACTCTGGAATCTTCAGCCTTCTGTAATTCCCAAATCAACTAAGGTTTCTAATTTCCTGTCTTTCTTGACTCTACACCTCCCCCCTTAACTCTACTTCCCTAAGGGTTTCCAAAAATGGTTATATATAGCCCTTTTTGGTGACCACTAGCTTAATTTTGAAATTTGCATCTCCCTTCAAAAATAGGTCAACTTCGCGGGGCCATAACTTTCGATCCGACCATTGCATTTTCAATTATAATACCTTTTCGGAAAGCTCTTGAAAAGACGATGGAGCGCAAGTAGTATTAGTAGGTCAACTACTTGGGGTTCCCACCAAAGTTTGAGCCCATCCGGAGCCTCTAAGTGCCTCAAATTTGACTTTGAATATTTCAATAGGATTTTTGGAATTTAAAATTTTAATATCTCACAAATGACAAATGATATTGAAGTGATTTCTTCACCATTAGATTCAATTCACCATTTTAGAGGTTCATGTAAGATTTTGTATCCAATTGTACACAAATGCAAACTTACTAAAAATAGTAACCTTGCCAAATTTAGCCCTTATTGAAAAGAAACAACACATTTATTATTATTATTATTATTATTATTATTTTTGGTTGATGCAAGATTGCTCTTACACCCAGGATGCTCCTGCATCAGACACCCGGGGTAATTTGAAAAGTGACCCTGTCACTTCTCATGTGTTAGAGGGAAACCAAAATGATTAACATTAGTCGCAGATAACCATGATGAATCTTCAACATGCCTTCCTTTCCATTTCACCAAGTATTCTGTATACTACCTGTTTCTTGTACTCTTACCTACACAGCTATCCAGAATGCCCTCTATCTCCTCCTTCTCTGAAGTAGATGCTGGAATGTCCCACTGTGTTCCTTTATCAAGTCCATCATCATGATACTTTGTCAGATCTGAAATGTTCAACACTGGTGAAATATTGATGTCATCAGGCAACTATACCTCAAATGCATTTCTTGAATTGTGCTTCTTCAAGATTCTACATGGTCCAAATTTTCTCATCTTTAGCTCATTAGATGTACCAACTGGAAATCTTTCTTTTCTCAAGTGAACCATGACTTCATCACCCTCTTGAAACTCCTTATGCCTCCTCTTCTGATTTGCCTTAGCCTTGTACTGAGAATTCATCTTATGGATATGCTTTCTTACCTCTTCGTGCAAATTATTCATGTGCTCAGCAAAATTTTTAGCTTTGGCACTACTCTTCTCCCCCTTATCCATCCTCCTCAATTTGGAAGCAATTCTTGGGCTACTCCCATACACAACCTGGAATGGAGATTTACCTGTGCTCCTATTGACAGAATTGTTGTAAGCAAATTCTACCTGTGGTAAAATCAAATCCTATCCCTTGGGCTTATCTCCTACTAAGCATCATAGTAGGTTACCCAAACTCTAAGCATCGTAAGCAAATTCTTGGGCTACTCCCATACACAACCTGGAATGGAGATTTACTTGTGCTCCTATTGACAGAATTGTTGTAAGCAAATTCTACCTGTGGTAAAATCAAATCCCATCCCTTGGGCTTATCTCCTACTAAGCATCGTAGCAGGTTACCCTCCTGAAACTCCTTATGCCTCCTCTTCTGATCTGCCTTAGCCTTGTACTGAGAATTCATCTTATGGATATGCTTTCTTACCTCTTCGTGTGAATTATTCATGTGCTCAGCAAAATTTTCAACTTTGGCACTACTCTTCTCCCCCTTATCCATCCTCCTCAATTCGGAAGCAATTCTTGGGCTACTCCCATACACAACCTAGAATGGAGATTTACCTGTACTCCTATTGATAGAATTGTTGTAAGCAAATTCTACCTGTGGTAAAATCAAATCCCATCCCTTGGGCTTTTCAGCTTTGGCACTACTCTTCTCCCCTTTATCCATCCTCCTCAATTTAGAAGCAATTCTTGGGCTACTCCCATACACAACCTGGAATGGAGATTTACCTGTACTCCTATTGACAGAATTGTTGTAAGCAAATTCTACCTGTGGTAAAATCAAATCCCATCCCTTGGGCTTATCTCCTACTAAGCATCATAGCAGGTTACCCAAAATCCTATTCACCACTTCTATTTGTCCACCAATCTGTGGATGGTGTGTAGAACTGAACTTCAAATCTGTCTTCAACTTCTTCCACAATGTCCTCCAGAAATAACCAACAAACTTGTTATCTCGATCTAAAACTATGCTCTTAGGTAGACCATGTAGTCTTACCACCTCCCTAAAAAATAACTCTGCAATGTGAATAGCATCGTTAGTCTTCTTGCAAGGAATAAAATGGGCCATCTTTTAGAATCTATCCACCACCACAAAAATGCAATCATGCCTTCTCTGTGTCCTTGGTAAACCAAGAACAAAATCCATACTAATATCATCCCATCACTTCTCTGGTATAGGTAATGGTTGATATAGCCCTATATTCTGACTTGTTCCTTTTGCCATCTGACACACTCTGCAACTCTCAACAAATTTCCTCACATCTTGCTGCAATTGTGACCAGTAATAATGTTCACCAACAATAGCAATGGTCTTATCTTGACCAAAGTGTCCAACTACTCCTCCACTATGCTTCTCCTTAATCAGGTTCTCTCTCATGGAACTCCTTGGAATGTACAACTGGCTTACTCTAAACAACATGCCATCTTGGATTATGTAATCCAACCATTTTCTCCTGTCCAAAGTAACAGGTTCCAAACAACCTTTCCAAGCCTCTGCAAAATCTAGATCTTTAGGATACAAACTTTTGAGTTCATCAAACCCAACAACCTCTATCTTCATTTTTGTCAACAAATTTCACCTTCTACTCAAGGCATCTACAACCCTGTTGGACTTCCCACTACTGTGCTTCAAAACAAAAGTATAACTCTACAAAAACTCAACCCATTTTAAGTGCCTTTGATTTAACTTTCCTTGACTATTAAGATACTGCAAAGCCTGATGATCAGTAGATAAAACAAACTCTTTTGGAAACAAATAATGTCTCCATTTCTTCAACGCCTGGACTATTGCATAAAACTCTTGATCATAAACAGAATACTTTTTCTTGGCATCATTAAGCTTCTCACTAAAATAGGCAATGGGCTTACCTTCTTGACTTAGAACAGCTCCTATACCACTACCACTAGCATCACACTCTACCTGAAATACCTTATTGAAATCTTGAAGTACCAATGCAGGTTGTTCTATGACTTTCTACTTCAATGTATCAAAGCTCTTGTTTGTTCCTTTAGTCCATCTAAACTCTTTTCTATCCCCTCTCATTGTCTTAGTTAGGGGTGCACAAATGCTACTAAAATTCCTAATAAACTTTCTATAAAAACTTGCCAAACCATGAAAAGATATTACCTCAAAAGCACTCCTTGGCGTAGGCCATTCAATGATAGCCCTCACCTTCTCTGGGTCCATCTTAAGACCTTCTTCTAAGACAAAAACTACATTTCTTCAGATTGATCAACAACTTCTCCTCCCTCAGCTTCTCTAAAACTCTTCTAATATGCATCAAATGCTCATCCCAAGTCTTACTGAAAATTAAAATGTCATCTAAATAAATAATAACACAAATTCCCAAAAATTCCTTCAGTACCTCATTCATGAGTCACATGAATGTGCTCGGTGCATTGGTTAGCCCAAATGGCATGACTAACCACTCATAAAAACCCTGCTTTGTCTTGAAGGCTATCTTGCATTCATCTCCTTCTCTGATTTGAATCTGGTGATACCCACTCTTCAGATCAATCTTCGTGAAGTACTTGTCTCCACTCAAACAATCCATTATGTCATCCATTCTCGGCAATACTTGATTGTGATCTTGTTGATGGCTCGGGAATCTGTACACATCCTCCACTCTTCATCTTTCTTTGGTGCTAGTATTGCAGGTAGTGCACATGGACTTAGGCTCTCCCTTATCAATCCCTTCCTTAACAGCTCGTGAACTTGTCTTTTCAACTCTTCATTCTCTGCTGGAGTCATTCTATGGACTGCCTTACTTGGCAAACTAGCTCATGGTATCAAATCCATTTGATGACTTATCTTCCTCATTGGTGGTAAACCTTCTGGTACATTATTAGAGACAATATCTTGAAATTCTTCCAACATTTTTGAGACTTCTGTTGGTACATCTTCACATTTCTCTTGACTAATCTTTGGAATCAATGCAAAGCAATGACGCTCATGCTTCATACCCTCCAAAAACTTTCTACCATCTACCAAGCAAATTCTGGCAGTACTACATACCTTTTCTTCAACCTCCTTCAAGGGCTTCAACTTATGATGGACTCCATCCTTTGTTAGGGATTATGTGTTTGCACAGCCATCATGGATAGCGCTCCTATCATACTACCACAGCCTCCCCAATAACATATGACATGCATCCATCGGTATGATGTCACACAACACCTCATCATGGTAGTCACCAATCTTGAACTTCACTAAACATTGTTCATTGACCAAAGCTCTATGGTCCTTCTACAACCATGCAATCCGGTATGGATGCGGATGCTTGCTTCTTGTCAACTTCAACTTGTCAACCATCTCCTCTGAAACAAGATTATCAGTGTTTCCACTTTTAATAATAATATCACAACACTTATATTCACAATTACACCTTGTACAGAATAAACTCTTCCTCTGATTGGGTTCTTTCTCCTCATTCAACAAAGTTGTTCTGAAAACTAGGGTTTCTCCCCTTTCTGCATCTTCGGAGTGCTCAGACTGTGCATCTTCATCCACATGTGCAACTCATACTTTACCTTCAGGTCTTCTATTCATCCTTCCTTGATGTTGTAGACACTCATATGCCCGATGCCCTTCTTCTCCACATTGGAAACATGTTTCTCTGAAACCTCCTCTTCCAGGTCCTTGCCAGGTCTACCTCTACCTCTTCCTCTTTGCTCACCATTATTCTAGTCATGAGGGAGGTAGGTATTATCTCCTCTCTGATTTTGACTAGTTCCAGCTTCACTTTTCTTTGGTTCTTCATTTCGGCCTCCATAGGGTCTTCCGCCAATCCTTCTGCCTTGACCTCTTACCCTTTGCTTTCTTTCAAATCTCTTATTCAGCTTCTCTTCCACCTTGAGGGAAAACTTGTATGCATCTTCTATGGTGGTCATTCTGACTAGGCTCAACTCTTCTTGAATACTTGTCTTCAACCCATTAATGTAATGGGCCACCTTCTCCTTGTTGGCCTCTCCATGGCCTGTCCTGATAGTGATCTTATAAAAATCTTTTGTATACTCCTTAATAGACTTGTTACCTTGCTTCAATCCTTGCAGCTTCTTCAGCAACTCCGTCTCATAGTCCACAAGAATGAACTGCTTCTTCAATTTCTCCACCATCCGATCGCATCTGGTAATCTTTGCTTTTTATCTTCTATTTCTCTCTAACTGGACCTCCTTCCACCAAATATTGGCATTGCCCTTCAACTTTGTCTTTGCAAACTTGACCCGTTCAGGGTCTTCCACATCTTCATACTCAAAATACTCCTCCATATCATTGATCCAATCAATAAGTTGTTCCGGATTCAAATCTCCAAAATAGGTAGAAACTTCGATCCTGGGCCTCTTTTTGATCTTTGAAATGGCCCTCAACAACCTAACTTCTACAGGATCTCCTACAGCTTCTTGTTCTACCTCAGATAGCTCTTCTTCAACTTCATCTTTGCTTTCCTCTCTCCTTCTCAGCTTGAACCCTCTTCACAGCTCTTCTTGCAATGCATCAATTTTTCTTTGCAGGGATCTAAAACTATCGTCTGTTAAAGCATTCCTCCCACCACAGTTTCTTCATGGAGGCATCTTGATCTATGCAGCAAACCCACAACCTTAGGTCCTGGTGTAAACTACCTCATGGTCAGCAATCTGTCTACACACTTAGGAACCCTTGCTCTAATACCACTTGATGAAGGGGGTAAATCATAAAACACACAATAATAGAAATTGCACACAGAAAATAGAATTATATTTTATTAATATGGGAAAAATATTACATTATAGAATCTCAAATACAATCAGAGGGTGAATCCCCTACAAGCCGCAACACATTACATCTCCCTCTCTCAAAACTCTGGAATCTTCAGCCTTCTGTAATTCCCAAATCAACTAGGGTTTCTAATTTCTTGCCTTTCTTGACTCTACACCTTCTTATGCAGAGCATCAAGGACTGAGAAAGACACTTCAAGACTTCAATGAAAGGTCTCTCAAGGTTCACTATTTTTTTACTAGAGGTTCAAACTTCTCATGATGAAGGGCTTTACCACAGCAACTTATACATGCTCATGACATAAAAATGAGTGGGCTTCAAAACTCATATCTCAGGACTCCTAACTCAGTCTAAGATTCCATCCAACCCACTGTGTAGGGTCTGCGGGACAGCAATCTCTACTATGTCTTCCATAGATAGTCACAATATCTTTGCTTCATTAGAGAGAAAACCATAGTGTCCTCCTTGGAATGATTTCCATTGAGACAAACCCAATCTCATACAACTAGCCAAACCAATAACATGCTAAACACATCTAATACCTTCATTGACAAAGCAATAACATACCAAACATACCTAGTGCCTTCATTGTGGTGACTGTCTCCAGGGAGGACTGTCAGAGACAGCATAAGGTAAAATGGACTGGTTTCTCAGAGAGGTCTCTTCCTACCTCTTATCACAGGATCATTGCTAGATCCAGAGTATCTTGCATCATTGACAATGACTGATATTTCACAAAATCTCCATTTCCACAGTTGGTGGTCATCATCTAGTTACTGTTGTCTTTTTCTAAGTCCCTAACCATGATTCTGCAGGGTCATCTACAAGGCAAACTCAACCTAAACCATCCTCCTTCCTCCAAAACCTTCACAAGCCCTTGCATTAACTACTATACAACCCATTCCACTGATCAAAAATAGAAAAGATCAGTGGAATGAGGAGAAATCCATCGGGTCATTCAGGAAAAGCCCTAACTTAGGTTTTATGGCAGTTTGTGGGAAACCAATAATTTCTCCCACCTAGTTTTGTGTCAAGACTTCAAACAAGATTCAAAACAAAGCTATCTCAACCCTCTAACTATCCAATACATTCATGGTCTATGACAGTTCTGTACAGGGTCAGGTACGGGCAGGAAATAGCAGAAAAACACAAAAAAATGCAAGAGAACGATTATTTCTTTATTTGTTTCACCTCAATCTTCCTTCACCCCCTAAATGAATAGTTTCTTGGCTTTTTAAACCCTGCCACAATGCCATCTACATGTTGGAGGGGTAGTTGGATCGATGGAGGGTGTAAAAACTGCTCCCAAACCATCAACTGCCCAGTCTGCAAAAGATTTGGAGAACCTTGGACAAGGTTCTAACACACCTTTGACATGCTAACAACCAAGAGGATTGCCTCCTACACACATTAGGAGGGCTACAAACTTATATGACTGCCTTTACAATATG
The DNA here is from genome assembly GCA_027924645.1 of Cunninghamia lanceolata. Lineage (NCBI taxonomy): Eukaryota > Viridiplantae > Streptophyta > Pinopsida > Cupressales > Cupressaceae > Cunninghamia > Cunninghamia lanceolata. The sequence goes on from BSBN01000062.1 coordinate 3,518,322, forward strand.
ATTGTCCTCCTTAGGACTTACAACATGAGAATAGGTTTTAGATATTTGGACATAGTCCTATTACAAGCATGGCATTCAAGCCATACTACAACATGAAGATGGTCTCAAAGACCTTATTAAACCAAAACAAACTACTAGAAGATCAAGTAAAACCTAGATATCTTGGTGCTCCTACACCACCTTCCCCCTTAACTCTACTACCCTAAGGGTTCCCAAAAATGGTTATATATAGCCCTTTTTGGCGATCACCAACTTAATTTTGAAATTTGCATCTCCCTCCAAAAATAGGTCAACTTCGCGGGCAAGTAACATTCGATCCGACTGTTGGATTTTCAATTATAATACCTTTTCGGAAAGCTCTCGAAAAGATGATGGAGCGCAAGTAGTATCGATAGGTAGACTAGTTCGGGTTCCCACCAAATTTTGGGCCCATCCGGAGCCTCTAAGTGCCTCAAATTTGACTTTGAATATTTCAATAGGATTTTTGGAATTTAAAATTTTAATATCTCACAAATGACAAATGATATTGAAGTGATTTCTTCACCATTAGCTTCAATTCACCATTCTGGAGGTCCATGTAAGATTTTGTATCCAACCGTGCACAAATGCAAACTTACTAAAAATAGTAACCTTGCCAAATTTAGCCCTTATTGAAAAGAAACAACACATTTTAGTATTATTATTATTATTATTATTATTTTGGTTGATGTAAGATTGCTCTTACACCCTAGATGCTCCTGCATCAGACACCCAGGGTAATTTGAAAAGTGACCCTATCACTTCTCATGTGTTAGAGGGAAACTAAAATGATTAACCTTAGTCTTAGATAACCATGATGAATCTTCAACATGCCTACCTTTCCATTTCAACAAGTATTCTATATACTACCTATTTCTTGTACTCTTACCCACACGGCTATCCAGAACGCCCTCTATCTCCTTCTTCTCTGAAGTAGATGCTAGAATGTCCTACTGTGTTCCTTTATCAGTCCATCATCATGATACTCTGTCGGATCTAAAATGTTGAACACTGGTGAAATATTGATGTCATCAGGCAACTCTACCTCAAATGCATTTCTTGAATCATGCTTCTTCAGGATTCTACATAATCAAAATTTCCTCATCTTCAGCTTATTATATGTACCAACTGGAAATCTTTGTTTTCTCAAGTGAACCATGACTTCATCACCCTCCTAAAATTCCTTATGCCTCCTCTTTTGATCTACCTTAGCCTTGTACTGAGAATTCATCTTATGGATATCCTTTCTTACCTCTTCATGCAAATTCTTCATGTGCTCAACAAAATTTTTAGCTTCAGCACTACTCTTCTCCCCCTTATCCATCCTCCTCAATTCAGAAGCAGTTCTTGGGCTACTCCCATACACAACTTGGAATGGAGATTTACATGTGCTCCTATTGACAGAATTGTTGTAAGCAAATTCTGCCTGTGGTAAAATCAAATCCCATCCCTTGGGCTTATCTCCTACTAAGCATCATAGTAGGTTACCCAAACTCCTATTCACCACTTCTGTCTGTCCATCAGTCTATGGATGGTGTGCAGAATTGAACTTCAAATCTGTCTTCAACTTCTTCCACAATGTCCTCCAAAAATAACCAACAAACTTGGTATCTCGATCTAAAACTATGCTCTTAGGTAGACCATGTAGTCTCACCACCTCCCTAAAAAATAACTCTGCAATGTGAATAGCATCATTAGTCTCCTTGCAAGGAATAAAATTGGCCACCTTTGAGAATCTATCCACCATCACAAAAATGCAATCATGCCCTCTCTGTGTCCTTGGTAAACCAAGAACAAAATCCATACTAATATCAACCCATGGCTTCTCTGGTATAGGTAATGGCTGATATAGCCCTATATTCTGACTTGTTCCTTTTGTCATCTGACACACTCTACAACTCTCCACAAATTTCCTCACATCTTGCTACAATTGTGGCTAGTAATAATGTTCACCAACAATAGCAATGGTCTTATCTAGACCAAAGTGCCCAGCTAATCATCCACTATGCTTCTCCTTAATCAGGTTCTCTCTCATGGAACTCCTCAGAATGCACAACTGGCTTGCTCTAAACAACATGCCATCTTGGATTATGTAATCCAACCATTTTGTCCTGTCTAAAGTAACAGGTTCCAAACAAGCTTTCAAAGCCTCTGCAAAATCTAGATCTTCAATATACAAACTTTTGAGTTCGTCAAACCCAACAACCTCTATCTTCATTTCTATCCACAAATTTTTCTTTTTGCTCAAGGCATCTGCAACCCTGTTGGACTTCCAAATCCTGTGTTTCAAAACAAAAGTATAACTCTGCAAAAACTCAACTCATTTTAAGTGCCTTTGATTTAACTTTCCTTGACTATTAAGATACTACAAACCCTGATGATCAGTATATAAAACAAACTCTTTTGGCAACAAATAATGTCTCCATTTCTTCAAAGCCTGGACTATTGCATAAAACTCTTGATCATAAACAGAATACTTTTTCTTGGCATCATTAAGCTTCTCACTAAAATAGGCAATGGGCTTACCTTCTTGACTTAGAGCAGCTCCTATACCACTAGCATCATAATCTACCTGAAATACCTTATTTAATTCTGGAAGTGCCAACACAGGTTGTTCTACGACTTTCTGCTTCAATGTATCAAAGCTCTTATCTGCTCCTTTAGTCCATCTAAATGCTTTTCTATCCCCTCTCATTGTCTCAGTTAGGGGTACACAAATGCTACTGAAATTTTCGATAAACTTTTTGTAAAAACTTGCCAAACCATGAAAAGATATTACCTCGAAAGAACTCCTTGGCGTAGGCCATTCAATGATAGCCCTCACCTTCTCTGGGTCCATCTTAAGACCTTCTTCTGAGACAACAAATCCCAGGTATACCAACTCCTTCTTTGCAAAACTACATTTCTTCAAATTGATCAACAACTTCTCCTCCCTTAGCTTCTCTAAAACTCTTCTGATATGCATCAAATGCTCATCCCAAGTCTTACTGAAAATCAAAATGTCATCTAAATAAACAATAACAAAACTTTCCAAAAATTCCTTCAGTACCTCGTTCATGAGCCGCATGAATGTGCTCGGTGCATTCGTTAGCCCAAATGGCATGACTAACCACTCATACAAACCCTAATTTGTCTTGAACGTTGTCTTCCATTCATCTCCTTCTCTAATTCCAATCTGGTGATACCCACTATTCAGATCAATCCTCGTGAAGTACTTGGCAGTGGTCAAACAATCCATTATGTCATCCATTCTCGGTAATGGAAATCTATACTTGATTGTGATCTTGTTGATGGCTCAGGAATCTGTACACATCCTCCACTCTCCATCTTTCTTTGGTGCTTGTACACAGGTACCGCACATGGACTTAGGCTCTCCCTTATTAGTCCCTTCCTTAACAGCTCGTGAACTTGTCTATTCAACTCTTCATTCTCTACTAGAGTCATTCTATGGGCTGCCTTATTTAGAAAACTAGCTCCTGGTATCAAATCCATTTGATGACTTATCTTCCTCACTGGTGGTAAACCTTCTGGTACATTATCAGAGACAATATCTTGAAATTCTTCCAATATTTCTGAGACGTCTGCTGGTACATCTTCACATTTCTCTTGACTAATCTTAGGAATCAATGCAAAGCAATGACGCTCATGCTTCATACCCTCCAAAAACTTTTTACCATCTACCAAGCAAATTCTGGTAGTACTACATACCTTTTCTTCAACCTCCTTCAAGGGCTTCAACTTATGACGGACTCCATCTTTTGTTAGGGAGTATGTGTTTGCATGACCATCATGGATAGCGCTCCTATCATACTACCATGGCCTCCCCAATAATATATGACATGCATCCATCGGTATAATGTCACACAACGCCTCATCATGGTAGTCACCAATCTTGAACTTCACTAAACACTGTTCATTGACCAAGGCTCTATGGTCCTTCTGCAACCATGCAATCTGGTATGGATGCAGATGCTTTCTTCTTGTCAACTTCAACTTGTCAACCATCTCCTCTAAAACAAGATTATTAGTGCTTCCACTATTAATAATAATATCCCAACACTTACCTTCACATTTGCACCTGGTGCGGAATAAACTCTTCCTCTGATTGGGTTGTTTCTCCTCATTCAACAAAGTTCTTCTCACAACTAGGGATTCTCCCCTTTTTGTATCTTTGGAGTGCTCAGACTATGCATCTTCATCCACATGTGCAACTCGTGCATTACCTTCAAGTCTCCTATTCATCCTTCCTTAATGTTGTGGACACTTTTATGCCCGATGCCCTTTTTCTCCACATTGGAAACATGTTTCTCTGAAACCTCCTCTTCCAGGTCCTTGCCCAGGTCTACCTCTTCCTCTTCCTCTTTGCTCACAATTATTCTGGTCACAAGGGTGGTAGGTATTATCTCCTCTCTAATTTCGATTGGTTCTAGCTTCTCACTTTTGTTTGGTTCTTCATTTCGGCCTCCATAGGGTCTTCCACTAGTCCTTCTGCCTTGACATCTTCCCCTTTGCTTGCTTTCAAATCTCTTATTTAGCATCTCTTCCACCTTCAAGGAAAACTGGTACGCATCTTCTATGGTGGTCATTCTGACCAGGCTCAACTCTTCTTGAATACTTGGCCTCAACCCATTAATGTAACGGGCCACGTTCTCCTTGTTGGCCTCTCCATGGCCTCGCTTGATAGTGATCTTATAAAAATCTTCTGTATACTCCTTAACAAACTTGTTACCTTGCTTCAATCATTGTAGTGTCTTCAGCAACTCCATCTCATAGTCCACAGGAATGAACTGCTTCTTCAATTTCTCCACCATCCGATCCCATCTAGTAATCTTTGATTTTCCTCTTCTATTTCTCTCTAACTGGACCTCCTTCCACCGAATATTAGTGTGGCCCTTCAACTTTGTCTTTGCAAACATGACCCATTTAGGGTCTTCCACATCTTCATACTCAAAAGACTTCTCCATATCATTGATCCAATCAATAAGTTGTTCCGGATTCAAATCTCCAGAATAGGTAGAAACTTCGATCTTAGGCCTCTTTCTAATCTTTGAAAAGGCCCTCAATAACCTAACTTTTGCAGGATCTCCCATAGCTTGTTGTTCTTCCTCAGATAGCTCTTCTTCGGCTTCACCTTCACTTTCCTCTCTCCTTCTCGGCTCGAACCCTCTTCACAGCTCCTCTTGCAATGCATCGATTTGTCTTTGTAGGGCTCTAAAACCCTCTTCCATCAAAGCATTCCTCACTCCACATTTTCTTTGTGGAGGCATCTTGATCTATGCAACAAATCCACAACCTCAAATCCTGGTGTAAACTACCTCACGGTCGGCGATCTGTTTACACACTCAGGTAGCCTTGCTCTGATACCACTTGATGAAGGAGGTAAATCATAAAACACACAATAACAGAAATTGCACACAGAAAATAGAATGATATTTTATTAATATGGGAAAAACATTGCATTACAGAAGCTCAAATACAATCAGAGGGTGAATCCCCTACAGGCTACAACACATTATAGCTCCCTCTCTCAAAACCCTGGAATATTTAGTCTTCTGTAATTCCCAAATCAACTACGGTTTCTAATTTCCTACTTTTCTTGACTCTACACCTTCCCCCTTAACTCTACTACCCTAAGGGTTCCTAAAAATAGTTATATATAGCCCTTTTTGGTGACCACCAGCTTAATTTTGAAATTTGCATCTCCCTCCAAAAATAGGTCAACTTCGCGGGGCCATAACTTTCGATCCGACCATTGGATTTTGAATTATAATACCTTTTTGGAAAGCTCTCGAAAAGACGATGGAGTGCGAGTAGTATCAATAGGTCAACTACTTGGGTTCCCACCAAATTTCAGGCTGATCCGGAGCCTCTTAGTGCCTCAAATTTGACTTTGAATATTTCAATAGGATTTTTAGAATTCAAAATTTTAATATCTCACAAATGACAAATGATATTGAAGTGATTTCTTCACCATTAGCTTCAATTCACCATTCTGCAGGTTCATGTAAGATTTTGTATCCAACCCTGCACAAATGCAAACTTACTAAAAATAGTAACCCTGCCAAATTTAGCCCTTATTGAAAAGAAAAAACACATTTTATTATTATTATTATTATGATTTTTTTTTGTTGATGCAAGATTGCTCTTACACCCTGGATGCTCCTACATCAGACACCTGGGGTAAGTTGCAAAGTGACCCTGTCACTTCTCACATGTTAGAGGGAAACCAAAATAGCTAACCTCAATCTTAGATAACCATGATGAATCTTCAATATTCCTTCCTTTTAATTTCACCAAGTATTCTGTATACTACCTGTTTCTTGTACTCTTACCCACATGGCTATCTAGAATGCCTCTATCTCCTCCTCTAAAGTAGATGCTGGAATGTCCCACTGTGTTCCTTTATCAAGTCCATCATCATAATACTATGTCAAATCTGAAATGTTGAACATTGGTGAAATATTGATGTTATCAGGCAACTCTACCTCAAATGCATTTCCTAAATCATGTTTCTTCAGGATTCTACATGGTCCAAATTTTCTCATCTTTAGCTTATTATATGTACCAACTGGAAATCTTTCTTTTCTCAAGTGAACCATGACTTCATAGCCCTCCTAAAACTCCTTATGCCTCCTCTTCTGATCTGCCTTAGCCTTGTACTGATAATTCATCTTATGGATATCCTTTCTTACCTCTTCGTGCAAATTCTTCATGTGCTCAACAAAATTTTCAGCTTCGGCACAACCTGAAATGGAGATTTACCTGTGCTCCTATTGACAGAATTGTTGTAAGCAAATTCTGCCTGTGGTAAAATCAAATCCCATCCCTTGGGCTTATCTCCTACTAAGCATTGTAGTAGGTTACCCAAACTCCTATTCACCACTTTTGTCTGTCCATCAGTCTGTGGATGGTGTGCAGAATTGAACTTCAAATCTCTCTTCAACTTCTTCCACAATGTCCTCCAGAAATAACCATCAAACTTGGTATCTCAATCTGAAACTATGCTCTTAGGTAGACCATGTAGTCTCACCACCTCCCTGAAAAATACCTTTGTAATGTGAATAGCATCATTAGTCTTCTTGCAAGGAATAAAATGGGCCATCTTTGAGAATCTATCCACCACCACAAAAATGGAATCATGTCCTCCCTATGTCCTTGGTAAACCAAGAACAAAATCCATACTAATATCATCCCATGGCTTCTCTGGTATAGGTAATGGCTGATATAGCCCTGTATTCTGACTTGTTCCTTTTGCCATCTGACACACTCTGCAACTCTTCACAAATTTCCTCACATCTTGCTGCAATGTTGGCCAGTAATTATGTTCACCAACAATAGCAATGGTCTTATCTCGACCAAAGTGTCTAGCTAATCCTCCACTATACTTCTCCTTAATCAGGTTCTCTCTCATGGAACTCCTTAGAATGCACAACTGGCTTCCTCTAAACAACATGCCATCTTGGATTATGTAATCCAACCATTTTGTCCTCTCCAAAGTAACAAGTTCCAAACAAGCTTTCAAAGCCTCTGCAAAATCTAGATCTTCAGGATACAAACTTTTGACTTCATCAAACCCAATGACCTCTATGTTCATTTCTATCAACAAATTTTGCCTTCTGCTCAAGGCATCTGCAACCCTATTGGACTTCCCACTCATGTGCTTCAAAACAAAAGTATAACTCTACAAAAAATCAACCTATTTTAAGTGCCTTTGATTTAATTTTCCTTGACAATTAAGATACTACAAAGCCTGATGATCAGTATATAAAACAAACTCTTTTGGCAACAAATAATGTCTCCATTTCCTCAAAGCCTAGACTATTGCATAAAACTCTTGATCATAAATAGAATACTTTTTGTTGGCATCATTAAGCTTCTCACTAAAATAGGCAATGGGCTTACCTTCTTGACTTAGAACAGCTCCTATAGCACTACCACTAGCATCACAATCTACCTAAAATACCTTATTGAAATCTGGAAGTGCCAACACAGGTTGTTCTACACCTTTCTACTTAAATGTATCAAAGCTCTTGTCCATTCCTTTAGTCCATCTAAACTCTTTTCTATCCCCTCTCATTGTCTCAGTTATGGGTGCACAAATGCTATTGAAATTCCTAATAAACTTTTTGTAAAAACTTGCCAAACCATGAAAAGATCTTACCTTGAAAGCACTACTTGGCATAGGCCATTCAATCATAGGCCTCACCTTCTCTGGGTCCATCTTAAGACCTTCCTCTGAGACAACAAATCCCAGGTATACCAACTTCTTCTTTGCAAAACTACATTTCTTCAGATTGATCAACAACTTCTCCTCCCTCAGCTTCTCTAAAACTCTTCTGATATGCATCAAATGTTCATCCCAAGTATTACTAAAAATCAAAATGTCATCTAAATAAACAATAACAAAACTTCCCAAAAATTCCTTCAGTACCTTGTTCATGAGCCGCATGAATGTGCTCGGTTCATTGGTTAGCCCAAATGGCATAACTAACCACTCATACAAACCCTCCTTTGTCTTGAAGGCTATGTTCCATTCATCTCCTTCTTGAATTCGAATCTGGTGATACCCACTCTTATGATCAATCTTCGTGAAGTACTTGCACCACTCAAACAATCCATTATGTCATCGATTCTCAGCAATGGAAATCTGTACTTGATTGTGATCTTGTTGATGGCTCAGGAATCTGTACACATCCTCCACTCTCCTTCTTTCTTTGGTACTAGTACTGTAGGTGCCACACATGGAATTAGGCTCTCCCTTATCAGTCCCTTCCTTAACAGCTCATGAACTTGTCTGTTCAACTCTTCATTCTCTGCCAGAGTCATTCTATGGGCTGCCTTATTTGGCAAACTAGCTCCTGGTATCAGATCCATTTGATGACTTATCTTCCTCACTGGTGGTAAACCTTCTAGTACATTATCAGAGACAATATCTTGAAATTCTTCTAACATTTCTGAGACTTCTGCTAGTACATCTTCACATTTTTCTTAACTAATCTTAGGAATCAATGTAAAGCAATGACGCTCATGCTTCATACCCTCCAAAAACTTCCTACCATCTACCAAGCAAATTCTGGCAGTACTACATACCTTTTCTTCCACCTCCTTCAAGGGCTTCAACTTATGATAGACTCCATCCTTTGTTAGGGAGTATGTGTTTCGATGACCATCATAGACAGTGCTCCTATCATACTTCCACGGCCTCCCCAATAACATATGACATGCATCCATCGATATGATGTCACACAACACTTCATCATGGTAGTCACCAATCTTGAACTTCACTAAACACTGTTCATTGACAAAAGCTCTATGGTCCTTCTACAACCATGTAATCCGGTATGGATGTGGATGCTTTTGTCTTGTCAACTTCAACTTGTCAACCATTTCCTCTGAAACAAGATTATTAGTGCTTCCACTATCAAAATAATATCACAACACTTATGTTCACATTTGCACCTTGTGTGGAATAAACTCTTCCTCTGATTGGGTTCTTTCTCCTCATTCAACAAAGTTCTTCTGACAACTAGGGTTTCTCCCCTTTCTGCATCTTCAGAGGGCTCAGACTGTGCATCTTCATCCACATGTGCAACTTGTACATTACCTTCAGGTCTTCTATTCATCCTTCCTTGATGTTGCAGACACTTGTATGCCTGATGCCCTTCTTCTCCACATTGGAAACATGTTCCTCTGAAACTTCCTCTTCCATGTCCTTGTGCAAGTCTACCTCTTCCTCTTCCTCTTTGCTCACCATTATTCTGGTCACGAGGGCAGTAGGTATTATCTCCTCTCTGATTTCGACTGGTTCCAGCTTCTTCACTTTTCTTTGGTTCTTCATTTAAGCCTCCATAGGGTCTTCCACCAATCCTTCTGCCTTGACCTCTTCCCCTTTGCTTGCTTTCAAATCTCTTATTCAACTTCTCTTCCATCTTCAGGGAAAATTGGTACGCATCTTCTATGGTGGTGATTCTGACTAGGCTCCACTCTTCTTGAATACTTGGCCTCAACCCATTAATGTAACGGGCCACCTTCTCCTTGTTGGCTTCTCCATGGCCTGTTCTGATAGTGATCTTATAAAAATCATCTATATACTCCTTAACAGAGTTGTTACCTTCCATCAATCGTTGCAGCTTCTTCAGCAACTTCATCTCATAGTCCACAGGAATGAATTGCTTCTTCAATTTCTCCACCATCTGATCTCATCTGGTAATCTTTGCTTTTCCTCTTCTATTTCTCTCTAACTGGACCTCCTTCCACCAAATATTGGCGTGGTCCTTCAACTTTGTCTTTGCAAACTTGACCCGTTCAGGGTCTTGCACATCTTCATACTCAAAATACTCCTCCATATCATTGATCCAATCAATAAGTTGTTTTAGGTTCAAATCTCCAGAATAGGTAGAAACTTTGATCTTGGGCCTCTTTCCAATCTTTGAAATGGCCCTCAACAACCTAACTTCTGCAGGATCTCCCGCAACTTCTTGTTCTTCCTCAAATAGCTCTTCTTCAGCTTCATCTTCACTTTCCTCTCTCCTTGGCTCGAACCCTCTTCGCAGCTCCTCTTGCAATGCATCAATTTGTCTTTATAGGGCTATAAAACCCTCTTCTGTCAAAGCATTCCTCCCACCATAGTTTGTTCATTGAGGCATCTTGATCTATGCAGCAAACCCACAACCTCAGGTCTTGGTGTAAACTGCCTCACGGTTGACGATCTATCTACACACTCAGGAACCCTTGCTTTGATACCACTTGATGAATGGGGTAAATCATAAAACACACAATAACAGAAATTGCACACAGAAAATAGAATGATATTTTATTAATATGGGAAAAACATTACATTACAGAAGCTCAAATACAATCAGAGGGTGAATCCCCTATAGGCTACAACACATTACAGCTCCCTCTCTCAAAACCCTGGAATCTTCAGCCTTCTGTAATTCCCAAATCAACTACAGTTTCTAATTTCCTACTTTTCTTGACTCTACACCTTCCCCCTTAACTCTACTACCCTAAGGGTTCCCAAAAATGGTTATATATAGCCCTTTTTAGCGACCACTAGCTTAAGTTTAAAATTTGTATCTCCCTCTAAAAATAGGTCAACTTCGCGGGGCCACAACTTTCGATCCGACCGTTGGATTTTGAATTATAATACCTTTTTCGAAAAGTTGTCGAAAAGATGATAGAGTGCGAGTAGTATCAATAGGTCAACTACTTGGGTTCCCACCAAATTTCGGGCCGATTCGGAGCCTCTTAGTGCCTCAAATTTGACTTTGAATATTTCAATAGGATTTTTAGAATTTGAAATTTTAATATCTCACAAATGACAAATGATATTGAAATGATTTCTTCACCATTAGCTTCAATTCACCATTCTACAGGTTCGTGTAAGATTTTGTATCCAATCGTACACAAATGCAAACTTAATAAAAATAGTAACCCTGCCAAATTTAGCCCTTATTGAAAAGAAACAACACATTTTATTATTATTATTATTATTCTTATTATTATTATGATTTTTTTTGGTTGATGCAAGGTTGCTCTTACACCCTGGATTCTCCTACATCAGACACCTGGGGTAAGTTGCAAAGTGACCCTGTCACTTCTCAGGTGTTAGAGGGAACCCAAAACAAGTAACCTCAATCTTAGATAACCATGATGAATCTTCAATATTCCTTCCTTTCCATTTCACCAAGTGTTCTGTATACTACATGTTTCTTGTACTCTTACCCACATGGCTATCCAGAATGCCCTCTATCTCCTCCTTCTCTAAAGTAGATGCTGGAATGTCCCACTGTGTTCCTTTATCAAGTCCATCATCATGATACTATGTCAAATCTGAAATGTTGAACATTGGTGAAATATTGATGTTATCAGGCAACTCTACCTCAAATGCATTTCCTAAATCGTGTTTCTTCAGGATTCTACATGGTCCAAATTTCCTCATCTTCAGCTTATTATATGTACCAACTGGAAATCTTTCTTTTCTCAAGTGAACCATGACTTCATAGCCCTCCTGAAACTCCTTATGCCTCCTCTTCTGATCTGCCTTAGCCTTGTACTAAGAATTCATCTTATGGATATGCTTTCTTACCTCTTCATGCAAATTCTTCATGTGCTCAGCAAAATTTTTAGCTTCGGCACTACTCTTCTCCCCCTTATCCATCCTCCTCAATTCGGAAGTAGTTCTTGGGCTACTCCCATACACAACCTAGAATGGAGATTTACTTGTGCTCCTATTGACAGAATTTTTGTAAGCAAATTCTGCCTGTGGTAAAATCAAATCCCATCCCTTGGGCTTATCTCCTACTAAGCATCGTAGCAGGTTACCCAAAATCCTATTCACCACTTTTGTCTGTCCATCAGTCTGTAGATAGTGTACAGAATTGAACTTCAAATCTCTCTTCAACTTCTTCCACAATGTCCTCTAGAAATAACCAACAAACTTGGTATCTCAATCTGAAACTATGCTCTTAGGTAGACCATGTAGTCTCACCACCTCCCTAAAAAATACCTCTGTAATGTGAATAGCATCATTAGTATTCTTGCAAGGAATAAAATGGGCCATCTTTGAAAATCTATCCACCACCACAAAAATGGAATCATGCCCTCTCTGTGTCCTTAGTAAACCAAGAACAAAATCTATACTAATATCATCCCATTGCTTCTCTGGTATAGGTAATGGCTGATATAGCCCTATATTCTAACTTGTTCCTTTTGCCATCTGACACACTCTGCAACTCTTCACAAATTTCCTCACATCTTGCTGCAATGTTGGCTAGTAATTATGTTCACCAACAATAGCAATGGTCTTATCTCGACCAAAGTGTCTAGCTAATCCTCCACTATGCTTCTCCTTAATTAGGTTCTCTCTCATGGAACTCCTTAGAATGCACAACTGGCTTCCTCTAAACAACATGCCATCTTGGATTATGTAATCCAACCATTTTGTCCTCTCCAAAGTAACAGGTTCCAAACAAGTTTTCCAAGCCTCTGCAAAATCTAGATCTTCAGGATACAAAATTTTGACTTCATCAAACCCAACGAGCTCTATGTTCATTTCTGTCAACAAATTTTGCCTTCTGCTCAAGGCATCTGCAACCCTGTTAGACTTCCCACTCATGTGCTTCAAAACAAAAGTATAACTCTACAAAAAATCAACCCATTTTAAGTGCCTTTGATTTAACTTTCCTTGACTATTAAGATACTGCAAAGCCTGATGATCAGTATATAAAACAAACTCTTTTGGCAACAAATAATGTCTCCATTTTCTCAAAGCCTGGACTATTGCATAAAACTCTTGATCATAAACAAAATACTTTTTCTTGGCATCATTAAGCTTCTCACTAAAATAGGCAATGGGCTTACCTTCTTGACTTAGAACAGCTCCTATAGCACTACCACTAGCATCACAATCTACCTGAAATACCTTATTGAAATCTAGAAGTGCCAACACAGGTTGTTCTAAGCCTTTCTACTTAAATGTATCAAAGCTCTTGTCCGCTCCTTTAGTCCATCTAAACTCTTTTCTATCCCCTCTCATTGTCTCAGTTATGGGTGCACAAATGCTACTGAAATTCCTAATAAACTTTTTGTAAAAACTTGCCAAACCATGAAAAGATCTTACCTTGAAAGCACTACTTGGCATAGGCCATTCAATCATAGGCCTCACCTTCTCTGGGTCCATCTTAAGACCTTCCTCTGAGACAACATATCCTAGGTATACCAACTCCTTCTTTGCAAAACTACATTTCTTCAGATTGATCAACAACTTCTCCTCCCTCAGCTTCTCTAAAACTCTTCTGATATGCATCAAATGTTCATCCCAAGTATTACTAAAAATCAAAATGTCATCTAAATAAACAATAACAAAACTTCCCAAAAATTCCTTCAGTACCTTGTTCATGAGCCGCATGAATGTGCTCGGTGCATTGGTTAGCCCAAATGGCATGACTAACCACTCATTCAAACCCTCCTTTGTCTTGAAGGCTATGTTCCATTCATCTCCTTCTCTGATTCGAATCTGGTGATACCCACTCTTCAGATCAATCTTCGTGAAGTACTTGCACCACTCAAACAATCCATTATGTCATTGATTCTCAGCAATGGAAATCTGTACTTGATTGTGATCTTGTTGATGGCTCAGGAATCTGTACACATCCTCCACTCTCCATCTTTCTTTGGTACTAGTACTGCAAGTACCACACATGGACTTAGGCTCTCCCTTATCAGTCTCTTCCTTAACAGATCGTGAACTTGTCTATTGAACTCTTCATTCTCTGCCGGAGTCATTCTATGGGCTGCCTTATTTGGCAAACTAGCTCCTGGTATCAAATCCAATTGATGACTTATCTTCCTCACTGGTGGTAAACCTTTTGGTACATTATCAGAGACAATATCTTGAAATTCTTCCAACATTTCTGAGACTTCTGCTGGTACATCTTCACATTTTTCTTGACTAATCTTAGGAATCAATGTAAATCAATGACACTCATGCTTCATACCCTCCAAAAACTTCCTACCATCTACCAAGCAAATTCTGGCAGTACTACATACCTTTTCTTCCACCTCCTTCAAGGGCTTCAACTTATGATAGACTCCATCCTTTGTTAGGGAGTATGTGTTTACATGACCATTATGGACAGTGCTCCTATCATACTTCCACGGCCTCCCCAATAACATATGACATGCATCCATCAATATGATGTCATAGGACACTTCGTCATGGTAGTCACCAATCTTGAACTTCACTAAACACTGTTTATTGACCAAAGCTCTATGGTCCTTCTACAACCATGCAATCCGGTATGGATGCTGATGCTTTTGTCTTGTCAACTTCAACTTGTCAACCATCTCCTCTGAAACAAGATTATTAGTGCTTCCACTATCAAAATAATATCACAACACTTACGTTCACATTTGCACCTTGTGTGGAATAAACTCTTCCTCTGATTGTGTTCTTTCTCCTCATTCAACAAAGTTCTTCTGACAACTAGGGTTTCTCCCCTTTCTGCATCTTCGGAGGGCTCAGACTGTGCATCTTCATCCACATGTGCAACTCGTGCATTACCTTCAGGTCTTCTATTCATCCTTCCTTGATGTTGCAGACACTCGTATGCTCGATGCCCTTCTTCTCCACATTGGAAACATGTTCCTCTAAAACTTCCTCTTCCATGTCCTTGCCCAGGTCTACCTCTTCCTCTTCCTCTTTTCTCACCATTATTCTGGTCACGAGGGCGGTAGGTATTATCTCCTCTCTGATTTCGACTAGTTCTAGCTTCTTCACTTTTCTTTGGTTCTTCATTTCAGCCTCCATAGGGTCTTCCGCCAATCCTTCTGCCTTGACCTCTTCCCCTTTGCTTGCTTTCAAATCTCTTATTCAACTTCTCTTCCACCTTCAGGGAAAATTGGTACGCATCTTCTATGGTGGTCATTCTGACCAGGCTCAACTCTTCTTGAATACTTGGCCTCAACCCATTAATGTAACGGGCCACCTTCTCCTTGTTGGCCTCTCCATGGCCTGTTCTGATAGTGATCTTATAAAAATCATCTGTATACTCCTTAATAGACTTGTTACCTTCCATCAATCATTGCAGCTTCTTTAGCAACTTCATCTCATAGTCCACAGGAATGAACTGCTTCTTCAATTTCTCCACCATCTGATCCCATCTGGTAATCTTTGCTTTTCCTCTTCTATTTCTCTCTAACTGGACCTCCTTCCACCAAATATTGGCACGGTCCTTCAACTTTGTCTTTGCAAACTTGACCCATTCAGAGTCTTCCACATCTTCATACTCAAAATACTCCTCCATATCATTGATCCAATCAATAAGTTGTTCTAGATTCAAATCTGCAGAATAGGTAGAAACTTCGATCCTGGGCCTCTTTCTGATCTTTGAAATGGCCCTCAACAACCTAACTTCTGCAGGATCTCCTGCAACTTCGTGTTCTTCCTCAGATAGCTCTTCTTCAGCTTCATCTTCACTTTCCTCTCTCCTTGGCTCGAACTCTCTTCGCAGCTCCTCTTGCAATGCATCAATTTGTCATTACAGGGCTGTAAAACCCTCTTCTATCAAAGCATTCCTCCCACCACAGTTTGTTCATCAAGGCATCTTGATCTATGCAACAAACCCACAACCTCAGGTCTTGGTGTAAACTGCCTCACGGTCGACGATCTGTCTACACACTCAGGAACCCTTGCTCTGATACCACTTGATGAATAGGGTAAATCATAAAACACACAATAACAGAAATTGCACATAGAAAATAGAATAATATTTTATTAATATGGGAAAAACATTACATTACAGAAGCTCAAATATAATTAGAGGGTGAATACCCTACATGCTGCAACACATTATAGCTCCCTCTCTCAAAACTCTGGAATCTTCAGCCTTTTGTAATTCCTAAATCAACTAGGGTTTCTAATTTCCTACTTTTCTTGACTCTACACCTTCCCCCATAACTCTACTACCCTCAGGGTTCCCAAAATGGTTATATATAGCCCTTTTTGGTGACCACCAACTTAATTTTAAAATTTGCATCTCCCTCCAAAAATAGGTCAACTTTGCGGGGCCATAACTTTCGATCCGACCGTTGGATTTTGAATTATAATACCTTTTCGGAAAGCTCTTGAAAAGATGATGGAGCGCAATTAGGATTGATAGGTAGACTACTTGGGGTTCCCACCAAATTTCAGGCCCATCTAGAGCCTCCAATTGCCTCAAATTTGACTTTGAATATTTCAATAGGATTTTTGGAATTTGAATTTTTAATATCTCACAAATGACAAATGATTTTGAAGTGATTTCTTCACCATTAGCTTCAATTTACCATTCTGAAGGCCCATGTAAGATTTTGTATCCAACTGTGCACAAATGCAAACTTACTAAAAATAGTAACCTTACCAAATTTAGCCCTTATTGAAAAGAAACAACACATTTCTTGTTTTATTATTATTATTTTTGGTTGATGCATGATTGCTCTTACACCCTGGATGCGCCTGCATCAGACACCCAGGCTAATTTGAAAAGTGACCTTGTCACTTCTCATGTGTTAGAGGGAAACCAAAATGATTAACCTCGGTCTTAGATAACCATGATGAATCTTCTACATGCCTTCCTTTCCATTTCACCAAGTATTCTGTATACTACCTGTTTCCTATGCTCTTACCCACACAGCTATCTAGAATGCCCTCTATCTCCTCCTTCTCTGAAGTAGATGCTATAATGTCCCATTGTGTTCATTTATCAAGTCCATCGTCATGATACTCTGTCAGATCTGAAATGTTGAACACTGGTGAAATATTAATGTCATCAGGCAACTCTACCTCAAATGCGTTTCCTGAATTGTGCCTCTTCAGGATTCTACATGGTCAAAATTTCCTCATCTTCAGCCTATTATATGTACCAACTGGAAATCTTTCTTTTCTCAAGTGAACCATGACTTCATCACCCTCCTGAAACTCCTTATGCCTCCTCTTTTGATCTGCCTTAGCCTTGTACTAAGAATTCATCTTATGGATATGCTTTCTTTTCTCTTCATTCAAATTCTTCATGTGCTTAACAAAATTTTTAGCTTATGCACTACTCTTCTCCCTCTTATCCATCCTCCTCAATTCAGAACTAGTTCGTGGGCTACTCCCATTCACAACCTAGAATAGAGATTTACCTGTGCTCCTATTGACAGAATTGTTGTAAGCAAATTCTACCTGTGGTAAAATCAAATCCCATCCCTTGGGCTTATCTCCTACTAAGCATTGTAGCAGGTTACCCAAAATCCTATTCATCACTTCTGTTTGTCCATCAGTCTGTGGATGGTGTGCAGAACTGAAATTCAAATCTGTCTTTAACTTCTTCCACAATGTCCTCCAGAAATAACCAACAAACATGGTATCTCAATCGGAAACTATGCTCTTAAGTAGATGATGTAGTCTCACCACCTCCCTGAAAAATAACTCTGCAATGTGAATAGCATCATTAGTCTTCTTGCAAGGAATAAAATGGGCCATCTTTGAGAATCGATCCACCACCACAAAAATGGAATCATGCCCTCTCTATGTCCTTGGTAAACCAAGAATAAAATCCATACTAATATCATCCCATGGCCTCTCTAGTATAGGTAATGGCTGATATAGCCCTGTATTCTAACTTGTTCCTTTTGCCATTTGACACACTCTACAACTCTGCACAAATTTCCTCACATCTTGCTAGAATTGTGGCCAGTAATAATGTTCACCAACACTAGCAATGGTCTTATCTCGATCAAAGTGTGTAGCTAATCCTCCACTATGCTTCTCCTTAATCAGGTTCTCTCTCATGGAACTCCTTGGAATGCACAACTGGCTTCCTCTAAACAACATGCCATCTTAGATTATGTAATCCAACCATTTTGTCTTGTCCAAAGTAACAGGTTCCAAACAAGCTTTCCAAGCCTCTGCAAAATCTAGATCTTCAGGATACAAACTTTTGAGTTCATCAAACCCAACAACCTCTATCTTCATTTATGTCAACAAATTTTGCCTTCTGCTCAAGGCATCTGCAATCCTATTGGACTTCCAACTCCTGTGCTTAAAAACAAAAGTATAACTCTACAAAAACTCAATCTATTTTAAGTGCCTTTGATTTAACTTTCCTTGACTATTAAGATACTGCAAAGCCTGATGATCAGTATATAAAACAAACTCTTTTGGCAATAAATAATGTCTCCATTTCTTCAAAGCCTAGACTATTGCATAAAACTCTTAATCATAAATAGAATACTTTTTCTTGGCATCATTAAGCTCCTCACTAAAATAGGCAATGGGCTTACCTTCTTGACTTAGAAGAGCTCCTATACCACTACCACTAGCATCACAATCTACCTAAAATACCTTATTAAAATCTAGAAGTGCCAACACAGGTTGTTCTACAACTTTCTGTTTCAATGTATCAAAGCTCTTGTCTACTTCTTTAGTCCATCTAAACTCTTTTCTATCCCTTCTCATTGTCTCAATTAGGGGTGCACAAATGCTATTGAAATTCCTGATAAACTTTCTGTAAAAACTTGCCAAACAATGAAAAGATCTTACCTCGAAAGCACTCCTTGGTGTAGGCCATTCAATGATAGCCCTCACCTTCTCTGGGTCCATCTTAAGACCTTCTTCTGAGACAACAAATCCTAGGTATATCAACTCCTTCTTTGTAAAACTACATTTCTTCATATTGATCAACAACTTCTCCTCCCTCAGCTTCTCTAAAACTCTTCTAATATGCATTAAATGCTCATCCCAAGTCTTACTAAAAATCAAAATATCATCTAAATAAACAATAACAAAACTTCCCAAAAATTCCTTCAGTACCTCGTTCATGAGCCATATGAATGTGCTCAGTGCATTGGTTAGCCCAAATGGCATGACTAACCACTCATACAAACCCTCCTTTGTCTTGAAGGCTATCTTCCATTCATCTCCTTCTCTGATTCGAATCTGGTGATGCCCACTTTTCAGATCAATCTTGGTGAAGTACTTGGCTCCACTCAAACAATCCATTATGTCATCCATTCTCGGCAATAGAAATCTGTACTTGATTGTGATCTTGTTGATGGATTAGGAATCTGTAGACATCCTCCACTCTCCATCTTTCTTTGGTGCTAGTACTGCAGGCACCGCACATGGACTTAGGCTCTCCCTTATCAGTCCCTTCCTTAACAGCTCATGAACTTGTATGTTCAACTCTTCATTCTCTACTGGAGTCATTCTATGGGCTGCCTTATTTGGTAAAGTATCTCTTGGTATCAAATCCATTTGATGACTTATCTTCCTCACTGGTGGTAAACCTTCTGATACATTATCAGAGATAATATCTTGAAATTCTTCCAACATTTTCAAGACTTCTGCTGGTACATCTTCACATTTCTCTTTACTAATCTTAGGAATCAATCGAAAGCAATGATGCTCATGTTTCATACCCTCCAAAAATTTTCTACCATCTATGAAGCAAATTCTGGTAGTACTACATACCTTTTCTTCCACCTCCTTCAAGGCCTTCAACTTATGATAGACTCCATCCTTTGTTAGGGAGTATGTGTTTGCACGACCATCATGGATAGCACTCCTATCATACTAGCATAGCCTCTGCAATAACATATGGCATGCATCCATCAGTATGATGTCACACAACACCTCATCATGGTAGTCACCAATCTCAAACACTAAACTCTATTTATTGACCAAAGCTCTATGGTCCTTCTACAACCATGCAACCCGGTATGGATGCGGATGCTTTCTTCTTGTCAACTTCAACTTGTCAACCATCTCCTCTGAAACAAGATTATCAGTGCTTCCACTGTCAATAATAATATCACAACACTTACCTTCACCATTGCACCTTGTGCGGAATAAACTCTTCCTCTAATTGGGTTCTTTCTCCTCATTCAACAAAATTCTTCTGACAACTAGGGTTTCTCCCCTTTCTGCATCTTTGGAGCGCTCAGACTGTGAATCTTCATCCACATGTGCAACTCGTGCATACCTTCAGGTCTTCTATTCATCCTTCCTTGATGTTGCGGACACTCGTATGCCCGATGCCCTTCTTCTCCACATTGGAAACATGTTCCTCTGAAACCTCCTCTTCCAAGTCCTTGCCCAAGTCTACCTCTTCCTCTTCCTCTTTGCTCACCATTATTCTGGTCATGAGGGTGGTAGGTATTATCTCCTCTCTGATTTCTACTGGTTCCAGCTTCTTCGCTTTTCTTTGGTTCTTCATTTCGGCCTCCATAGGGTCTTCCGCCAGTCCTTCCGCCTTAACCTCTTCCCCTTTGCTTGCTGTCAAATCTTTCATTCAGCTTCTCTTCCACCTTCAGGGAAAACTAGTACGCATCTTCTATGGTGGTCATTCTGATCAGGCTCAACTCTTCTTGAATACTTGGCCTCAACCTATTAAGTTAACAGGCCACCTTCTCCTTGTTGGCCTCTCCATGGCTTGTCTTGATAGTGATCTTATAAAAATCTTCTGTATACTCCTTAACATACTTGTTACCTTGCTTCAATCCTTGCAGCTTCTTCAACAACTCCATCTCATAGTCCATAGGAATGAACTGCTTCTTCAATTTCTCCACCATCTGATCCCATCTAGTAATCTTTGCTTTCCCTCTTCTATTTCTCTCTAACTGCACCTTGTTCCACCAAATATTGGCATGGCCCTTCAACTTTGTCTTTGCAAACTTGACCCATTCAGGGTCTTCCACATCTTCATACTCAAAATACTCCTCCATATCATTGATCCAATCAATAAGTTTTCTGGATTCAAATCTCTAGAATAGGTAGAAACTTCGATCCTGGGCCTCTTTTTGAACTTTGAAATGGCCCTCTACAACCTAATTTCTGCAGGATCTCCCACAACTTCTTTTTCTTCCTCAGATAACTCTTCTTCAGCTTCATCTTCGCTTTCCTCTCTCCTTCTCGGCTCGAACCCTCTTCACAGCTCCTCTTGCAATGCATCAATTTGTCTTTGCAGGTCTCTAAAATCCTCTTCCGTCAAAGCATTCCTCTCAGCATGGTTTGTTCGTGGAGGCATCTTATCTATGCAGCAAACCCACAACCTCAGGTCCTGGTGTAAACTGCCTCACAGTTGGCAATCTGTCTACACACTCAGGTACCCTTACTCTGATACCACTTGATGAAGGGGGTAAATCATAAAACACACAATAACAGAAATTACACATAGAAAATAGAATGATATTTTATTAATATGGGAAAAATATTACATTACAGAAGCTCAAATACAATCAGAGGGTGAATCCCCTACACGATGCAACACATTAGAGCTCCCTCTCTCAAAACTCTTGAATCTTCAGCCTTCTGTAATTCCCAGATCAACTAGGGTTTCTAATTTCTTGCTTTTCTTGACTCGACACCTTCCCCCTTAACTCTACTACCCTAAGGGTTCCCAAAAATGGTTATATATAGCCCTTTTTGGTGACCACCAGCTTAATTTTGAAATTTGCATCTCTCTCCAAAAATAGGTCAACTTCGCGGGGCCATAACTTTCGATCTGACCATTAGATTTTCAATTATAATACATTTTTTGAAAGCTCTCAAAAAGACTATGGAGTGCAAGTAATACTGATAGGTAGACTACTTGGGGTTCCCACCAAATTTCTGGCCCATCCAGAGCCTCTAAGTGCCTCAAATTTGACTTTGAATATTTCAATAGGATTTTTGGAATTTGAAATTTTAATCTCACAAATGACAAATGATATTGAAGTGATTTCTTCAACATTAGCTTCAATTCACCATTCTGGAGGTCCATGTAAGATTTTGTATCCAACCGTGCACAAATGCAAACTTACTAAAAATAGTAACCCTATGAAATTTAGCCCTTATTGAAAAGAAACAACACATTTTTTTTTTTTTTTTTATTATTATTATTATTATTATTATTGGTTGATGCAAGATTACTCTTACACCCTGGATGCTCCTGCATCAGGGAGTTAGGCCATGATGATGACAGTTAGTAGTTTGCTAAATGCTCTTTTAGCTTGTCTACCCTTCACACCTAGATACTTTTTCATAAAACAAGAATCCTCTACTTCACATCTTCGACCGCGCACGTAGATGTGAGAATACCTTCAAGGAACAACAGAACAAGGAACCTCTAAAGAGCTCGTTATTCCACACTGTAAGCACATGGATGTGATCCCTTAACTTTTGAGTGGAGGTTTCCAACAACCTCAGTTACCTAGAAGTCTGAGGGAGCCACATATAGCTGGCTCTAGCAGCACCAAAATTCTAGCTAGGAAGGAAGCAACAACAATTGCATGTTTAAGTTTGATAAAGAACTAACTATTCTTCTCAACTTAAATTTTCCCTTCCACTTCTAATTGTTTCATCCAGAGGGGAAACACTTCCTTAATTACAGCTGAGCCTCTATTAGAACCCATCATGCAAAGAGAGAGGAATAGGGATCGATAAGTCCTCTCTTCCACAAATCCCATTCTGGAAATTCACTATAAGACAAAGTTATAGGAGCCAACAAACGGGGAACCTAGTCCCTTACTAGGATGAAAACAAGGAGAAACCAGGACATGACAAGAATTTAATGCTTCCTGCTTTGCTCCCCAAATTTTTCCACTACCCCCTATTCCTTAAGAAAATCTCTAATTCCTTAATCTTGTAAGAACATAACAATAACTATGAAAATAGAGAAGAAATTCCTAAAGAAGAAGATAGAAGATACAACATACTAAAAGGATGAATATCCATATTGTCTGCATGGAAGGAACGATGCACAAAGTAACAATAGAGGCATCTATTTATAGCAAAATTGTAGAAGTTCCCACACTTCAAACAGTCATATTCTGCTAATTTTGCCTTATCAATACATTTCAACTACTACCATGGCATATTGGTCTTAAATGAAAATCCCATAATCTTCTATCAATCCTACTAGAAGAAGAAAAAAGGAGGCAGCAATCTATCAATATGTTGATTTCCCACAACCTAGATATGTCAGTGTTCATAATGAGGGCATCAAATTAGGTTCCTCAGTCACAACAATTTATCCATTTTAAATTAGCCCATCTCCACCATTTCTATCACTATGTCAAGCTGAAAATTGCATCAAGCCTACAAATAGATCCCAAAGAGCCGATATTACATCTTACAATCTCCAATCAAGCTTATCCACTTATACAATGGAAGCAAGGAAAACTTAGCACATGCTTGAAAAAACCATTCCATCACTGGTGCATTGTTTACTACGTGCTACCACCTCATCTGCTTGATTTGAAAGTGGGTCATTGATTTGCATGACAAATTACCTGAATCGACGGTGCATATACATTTAATGAGATGAGAAACCCCCTCATCCATATAAAAAGAGCATGAAGTAGTGAGAATATGCTGCTTAGACCACCACCTTAGCTATACTATTGAGAAGAAAAGTCAATAATGCCCATGTGGCAGTTTTTTGCACTTCCGTAGTTGTAAGATTAGGGTGTGGATGAATATCCGCAGAATGGTACAAACTGCTTAGATTTTGCTGCGTGGCATGAAATAAACTTTTTTAAAGATACCCCGCATACCATTGAAAACCTGCCACATAACATGGGAGCTGATGCATAGTTTCCACATCTCTTGAAAGAAAATACATGGTACTCTCCCACAGTTCCACAAACATTCTACAGGCCCACTGTTGAGGATTGGTAGAATGGTAGAACACATAAGAACCCGCCACTTGTCACCTTTCCGTTATTCCACCATTGTCCTTATTTTCAATATTATAATCTTCATGGAATAGTAGAAGCCAATTAGAACATGGCACCTATCAAATAGTTCTTGGAGAAAATATTAGAAGGTACCTGGCCACATGTGTTTTAAAAACAACATTGCTTTACTAGGTCCAAAAAGGGGGTTATAATTTTGCTTAAGTGCTTGGATAAAAATTTAGGCATATGGGTAAAAATTAAGCACACGCAATAAGCGGTAGTGAAAAGGGAGAGGGATGGTAATAGAACGATGCCTTATACCTCAATTTACAACTTAAAGGACATTATACGAGCCACAAGTGGTCAACTCAAAATTAGAACAAAAGGCCTATTTTGACGCTTGTATAAGACTCTAGGGTTTAGGGTTTTAGACCCCAAGACAAGAACTTTTTCAATATTTTGAACACAAAAACCCTAGCAAAGGATTCTCAGATGAGGCATAGAATAGGGAAAAATAAAGGATCCAGGGAAAATTTTGCTAAGTCCTACCAACATAAAGAAAGAACAAAAGGAAGAAATTGTGCTTAAGTTTGCTTGTAACTAAAATAGATCAACACAACTTGATAGTTTATCCAATGGCAATAGCAAATTATCAATAGAACCTTGAGCTAACAAAGTAACAAAAAACACTAGAAAAATGAAAAAATAATGTAACATTCCTTATTTATTGTTTCTTTGTGAGTCTGTGATATTTTAATATATTGTTAAATTAGATAAACTCTATTGAATTATTTTGAGTGTAAAGTGTTGATTTAATGCATTGTATGCATAATGTGTGATTTCATTACCATAGCTAATTGTATAAATGTGATTATATGATTATATTATATCCTAACAATGCTATTAAGGTGCGTGTGGCAAGATTATGTTGTGTGTTAGGTACAGGTATTGGGGAAGGCAAACTAGGTCTGAAGTGTCCTAGAATGATCTAATGGTGTGGGCAATTAAATAATAAATTAAATTATAATAAAAGAATTAATTGTAAATAAATTAATTAGTGGTTTAATTAATTTATTTGAGTGCATAGAACTATTTATTAATTTGATAATTAATTCTTAAGGTTAATTTTAAAATAAAATAAATAGATAAAAATAATTATTTATTCAATGCTTAGATTTTGTTTTAAATTAATTATCTAGTTAGATAATTATAGTTTCTAATATTTATAGAAATAAATATTAATGCAAATTGATTACAATTATTTAATTATATAATTGAAATAGATTTTTATGTGCATGCTTTTATTCTAGAATTCAAAAATAAATAATAATATTTATTTTAATTTCAAAAAAAGATTAATTAATAAAAGAAGAATTTTTTTTGATACTTGAATGCTTTTTTGACTGGAGCTATGAACAGGTGAGGCCACAACACAATTAACACTTGGTATGAACACCTGCATTAAAGATGGAGGTTCAAACCCATGAGCTTGTTGGCCAAGCGAAGGCACAAAGCCTACGAGGTCTTTGGCCTAGCAGGGGTTTGAACCCTGGTGGCCACCACTACAATTGAGCGATTTAACCACCGAACCTTGCCCTTAATGGCAAAAAAAGAAGAATTATTTTAATTTAAAATAAAATAAATAAATAGTAATTTTTTTGTGCCTGGTAAGCTTTTTCACATGACTGGTGACATTGGCATGACACACCCTCTAGTACCATGGGGATGGGGGGAGACTGGACCTCGTGACCATCTTTACCACAACAGAATTACTTAGCCAATCGAGCCAAGGCCCCCACCGCAAAATAAATAAATAGTGTTGGTTAATTATGTGAACATTATATTATTTCTTTTATTTATTTATTTTGGTAATTAATTTCTTTTGGAAAAGGAAATAAGTTGAATTATTTTTAGTTTGTTAATTTATTTAATTAATGAATATGCATGTCTATTTTATAGATTTAGAGAATCAATTATTAAATTTATCATATTTTTGAATTAGAAAATTATATTTTCTAATATTAGTTTTGAATAAAATGTGCATGGATAAAGACATTTTAATATTGTTTTGCTTTTATTAAGAATATAATATTATATTTTGCTTTTTAGGTTTTGGAAAAATAGGAAGAGTTGTTAAAAGAAGAGAATTAGTTTTTTTCATTCATTTTTTTGGGTTATCAATTTTATTATGCAAATCAGAAGAAGAAAAAATAGGTTATTGAAGCTTAAAGATTTGGAAGTGTTTTTTTGTCAAGAATTGAAGGATTGTTGTGGTTTCTAAATTGATTGGTTTATCTCCATTGTTTTTACCAAATTGCTACAAAGATTGAGGTAGGATTCTTGTCATGAAAGGCTTTAGCAAAGATTTACTCTGGTTAATAATTGAATATAGGATTGTGTGAAGAAATCGTAATTTATATGCTTCTTGTGCAAAAAGAAATATTTAGATAAATTATAGTCTCATTGATTTTAAAGATTAGAAAAGATTTTTTGTTGAATTGGATTTGCTGAGAGTTACCTTAAGAAAGTTTGTGGTAATATTAGATATGTTATTTGATCTCAATATGGTCTTTAAAATGTTAAAAATATTAATTTCTTATAGAGAAAGAAAACATAATAGAAAACTTGGGAAGAAATTCAAAGGAGATATATTGTTTTAAAGTAGGGAATGAACTTTTCCTTTTTTTTTTTGTAATCCCATCTTTTATATGTTATTTTTAGTTATTAAATAAGTTGATTGTTATTTAAAAAAAATGGTAAAATTGTCATAAGGAAATAGTCTAAACTACATCATCAATAACTTTAGTTTTATGAACTGGGTTTTGTGACATTTTAATGGAAGGTGCGCAACTAAACTTTTTAAGTTATAAAAAAATCAACATTACCCAATTTGTCAATTCTAAGATATGTATTAATTAGTGTCTATCTATCTCTACTATTATATTTAGAATAATGTTTATATGTGATTATATTGTATTCATAAATTTATATTAACGATAATTATTATGAAAATATTTATTGTGTTTTGTAGATCTTTGTATTATCTTTCCAACACATTTTAAAAAAAAAAAAAAAAATTGTTTTAAGAAAATTATGGTGTTTTTAATGAAAACTATTTTTATGCAATATAGATCCAAGTTGTTAGCATGAAGGTCATGTTTGGTATATGTGTGATCTCCCAACATGGTTTGGTGACTTTGTATTTCTTATTAAGTATGATTTAAATTATTATGTGGATACTAGTTATGAGGGTTTGAACATGAATTGGAACTTGTTCCTTATGCTAACCATTCATCTAATTATAGTGGCGTTATGTTTGAGAGTCCTTGGTGGATTTGTGTATGATAGTGTTATTATGTATGCAATATTTTCTTGATGGTATGTGTGGGATGAGATTGTCATGTTTATACTCATGTAAATCCAACTTGGGTTGGTAATGTATTATCTCCTTGGGGAGATGTTTCTATTTGTTTGTGACATCCTTTGTGTCATGATTCTACTCATGAGAGTAGGGAGGTGGTCATATGAGTAAACGGTTTATGGGAGTGATCCTACAGCTTCTTGACACCTATTTATCCTAAGGGCTAGGATGGTTGATATTTTGACTTCCTTTAGAGGTGACAATATTAAAGGAGTAGGAGAGGTTGGATGTCCTAGTCATGGGTGGATACATCCTGGCATCATCTTCTCTACTTCGATCCCAACACATTGAGACATCATCCCCTTAAGAAAGTTGGCTGAGGAATCAAGCTTGATTTTTTTCGCTATAGGCACCACATCATGTGAAGCTCTAGTGCTCTCGATGGTAGAAGGTCCACAAGGTGTTTATGCATTATTTCCGCCATCTATCACTAGTAGCCAGGAGATCTCTAAGAATAAAACCTATGCCCTTTTATTAGTGTGCATGTTGTTCTACCCTAAGAGGTTGGGATAGGGTGCTTTGTGGTGGTATAGTTAATCTTAGATTGTCTTATATGAGGTAGGGGTACTTGGGTACACTACACAATTGGGAGATGCCCTCTTGATGGGTTGTGGAGACCAAGTATGTGTCATGGCTGTGGATTTTATGATTTTGTTTTATATGAGTGTATTTATTGTTGTGATCTTGTAATATATGATGTGATTGTATTCTGTGCTTGTCTTATATATTTTCTTTATGTGTTTGACTTGTGTATTCAAGTTATGGATGTTCTAATTGTATGTTCTTGTATGCTATTATTTTATGTGTGTTTGTGTATTTGAATTGTTGTTTTATGTATGTTTGAATACTTTTGTTGTATCGAGGTTAGGATACATGTAATATAGGATTCATGTAGTCCTACCTTAGGCATGTGTTCTTAGTAAGACATATAGCATCATGTGAAGAGAGCTTTTGTAGTATGGGATGCGAGTAGCAATTCATGTCGATATTAGATATGGTCTTAGATGTATATTTCTAAGTCAAACCTTATAGGTTTGAAGGGACTTGTGGTTTCTATTCATGCTCATTTGGATTGTTCATATATTTGCATTCATATGTGTATTAAATGGTGGAAATGATGTGTTGATGTGAGTTGTGTAATCTATTTCTTGTATTTAAAATGTCTTGGATATATGGTTCATGTCTATTCTTATGTGTTAATAAGGAAATGATCTAAATAAGATAATCACTAATATTATATTGTACCACACCTTTGGATTATGGATGCTGCTTCTTTTCCTTGACTGATGGATTGCGAGGAAAGGGACATCCTCATGGTGGGTTCAAACCCTTCCCTGATTAGCAACAAGAGCACAGAAGATTGGAGGATTAGCTTACAACATTGAACTTGGAGTTCTTTAGATATTGTTCATGGTACATATTGTATATGGCCACTTATATCTATGGTGGTTAGTTCATGTTCATGGCTTATTGTATTAATTGTCATTGATGAGGGTTATAGTATTTTACCCCTTGTATATCTTTGTTATGTAAAGATGTTTTCTTCATTGATAAGTACTAGATATGTACTTGGGAGACTTTCACATTATTTGAGATGTATTTATTGTTATGCTTTCTTGTTATATTTAGTGATTTGGAGTTATATATTATGTGGATCTTATTTGGATATCTCTTGCATGTTTTGTCATTGTTACATAATATTGTATCATGGGAGTTAATGGAAGTTGTTGGAAGTTTATCTTGTACTCTTTTGTTAGTATTGGGTTGTTTGTATTGGTCAATACTTAAAAATTTTGTTGTTGCATTTTGGAGGTTGTTACAAATAAATAGAGTGGGTAGACCAAAAGAGAAAGAAATTTAAATATATTATACAAGTCTAAATATAAATAGTAATGAAAGGGTCAAATCCCTCAAGGGAATCAAGTAGTTAATAAAGATCAAAGTTGTAAACAAGCAATACCCCTTATGTATTGAAGCTCCAAGCAAAAGAACAACAAACATTGCTATCCACCATAATGATGAGGTGATAAAAAAATTGATAATATCCATTAGATAAGGGCTAAGCTAGACAATCCTATGAGGAAACAACATATGCCCACTAGATCCTCTCAACTCCCAAGGTTAGTGAATTTCCAAAGGTAGAGAGAAAATGGTGATTTTGTCTTGCCTTGATGACCTAAGCTAAAAAATTGATAGCAAGATGGTTTTATATTATTTAAACTAGTCCACAAACAAGTCTCTATTAAACACCATATAGTAGTAAACAATAACAATTAATGTTATCTATGATTGTTACAATGAGAGACTTTCTATAGTGGCATCAAGGATTGTCATGTCATGATTGTGTTAAAAAAAACATTTAGAGCTAACAATTATTAAAAACTAAAACTATAAAATATATCTTTAAGTAAATAAAATAACTCTTAAATAAATAAAAAATTATAAAAATCTTAAATAATATTAAAGTAAAATAAAATATCTCTTTAAAAAATAAAATAATTATAAGATTGATATATATCTCAACATTTTTAAATAACTATATTTAAAATATCTATAATAATTGTAATGGTTGTAAATTGTATTTATTATTTTATTCTCCCTAATTGATTTTTACTTTCAAAATTTTATTAACCCATAGGTTTCATTATGGGAGCTTTTGCTCCATTTCTTCCCTGATACTACTAAGGCATTCCCACAACCAATTCAGTATGGTCAAAAACTGCCTCAGAAAATATTGCAATCTTATGTTATTCTATGCATCCCCGAAACATTTCATTACGATTGGAAACTGCATAAATATTTGGGAGCCTCACCTTTCACATAACCAATAAGAAATACACTACACGTTGGGCAGCTACCTGAGGATAAAGAAGGACCAATATTATATTTTTATACCATACTATCAATGTAATACATTAAAATTATGAATAACACATAAGTATAAAACAAAATGCACATTGCCAATGTATTGCATTAAAATAAAAGTATTCTATATAAAATAGAAACATATAATGTGGTTTTATTGTTCATTCAATACATTTTTTATAGTATATTAGCATACAACCTTAATAAATGTAATATATAATATACTTGCTAAATATACTTTCTGATAAATCAATTTTTTTTAAAGAAAAGAGGGGGAGACCCTTAGACATATATTAAATAATATAAAACATCTATAATTACAGAAAGGGGCCAACCAAGAAGACCCTGTTAGGTCTCAAAAATGTAGGTTTCAAACCCTAAGAGGTTGCCAAGCTCTCTTAACACTTTTGGCTAATGAAACAGGGCTGATATGAATGAAAGCCCCCTTCTCTTTAGGTTCTACAAGACCTAGGTGGGTGTACCTTAATAATTAATGTAGATTTGTATGACCTTAGTGATCTACTCATAGTGGCATGTAAGTGTGAGATAGATATAAGGCTAAAAGTTGTTCCTACTCCTAATGTTTGAATCTTGAATATGTGAATAAGGTTTTGAAATGTTACTTTGATTTGACCAGTTCTTTATCTATTATGGGCAATGGAGTCATGATGTGTATGATAGATGTGTCCTCCTTCTTGGCTTAACTCAAATTATTTGGCACTTTTCAAATGTTTATACCTTGTATGAATGTGCAAGAATATTTGTTATGAGGCTCTTCTTATCAATCCTAATGATATTTTCCTAGGTTACTATGATCAATTGAAAGGACTTTTAATTCTGGTGTGAATGAAACCAACCAAGATTATTTATTTAGAGGGTTTTAATTCTTGGTAGAGACCAATAAACATAAACCATTTAGAAGGAACTAAATCAACTTCTCATAGAAACCAATCAAGAAGATCACACAAGTGCAGCAAATGTGCCCTGATAAATTAAACACATCCTTGATATATTCAATTTAAATAACAAAGGAAAACCATTTTAGAGACAACACAGATAACATGTATATGAATGAATATTAACAAATAATTAAACACTAGAAAGGTTGGACACTAGATTATAATATTCCTCTTCATTGAATTTGCTTTAAAAGATTTTACAATGTACATAGGAAGTCTTCATTGTGATATTTTATTTTCTACCTAACCCTAATGATTGCTCCTACTGCTACTTTTTTTCCTCTTTGATTTTTATCCTTAATATATACATTTTACTTCCAAGGGTTCTGACCCTTGAGATAACCATCCAGTGCAGCTCTTCACTTCATTAATTATCTTCAGGAGATTAAAATATTTTAATTTTAACCTTCTTTGTCTTCAAAATACTCTAGTTCTTCCTCGTGGGATGCTCTGTGTAAGTGAATTTCGTATGCAATCATGAAGTTAACATTTTGAAAAGGCTTCTTTTATTCCTTTTGGAATTTGGTATCCCCTGCAGTAGATATGCACTATTTAATGCTATGACAGAATATGCACTTTGATTTTTCCTTTGTTTTTCCACTTGATGCAAACTTTGAATTTTGTATATGCTGATCTTTGCACTTTTTATATTTTGTATAGCTTATACATCCACTTTTCACTTTACACACTTCTAATTTCTTCTCTTTTATTTTGCATATTTCCTTGCATATGTCTTTTGTATATCTTATGTAATCACAACAACATACACATGCAGACTCCATCGGGTTTATGAAATAGACTGGAATTATCTTCGGGTCCAGTTCTGCATATATGTTGTTTGTATTACCTTTTGTATATCACATGCATGCACATATACACACATATGCGATGTTGAATTTTCCCCTTTTCATTATGTGTAACTACACTTTACTCGTAATTTAACCTTGAGTTCAAGTTCGTAACTGTATCTTGTTCTTCTGTATTTTTAATACATGCATCTCAACATAAAAGCACAGACCTCACTTGAAGTTTATAAAGTCTTAACTTTCTTAATCACATCTAGATTTGTATCTGTATTTTAGATACATGCGCTTATATATACAACGATACATATAATATAACCACTCACTCCCGCTTTATAAACTTAATTGAATTTTCTTTTCGGGTCCATATCTGCATTTGTGTAAGAAAGTATAATCTTATCAATGAGATGAATGCGACTTATATGCTGATTTTGAATTTCCTTTTGATGTCCACTAATGCATATTTTGGATTTGTATATGTAATACATATGATATGACATACCAATACAAATGCAGATTTTAGACATTATAAAACCCAACATAAATAGCTGTCGGGTCCAGATTTGTATTAGTATGTATTTTGGAATACTTGAGATACTAACCCCACATGAGACTTAAATAAAATGTATAACATAACCCGTCAAACCAAAAGCACACTGCATCCAAAATACATACAAAAGACAATGTATATGAGATACAGTTTGACCACAACCACCACGTGTTGACTTTTCACAAAATTGGCATAACTCTCGAAATACATAGAATTTTCAAACCATTCAAAAGGAAACCCTAGCTAAATTTTGACGTAGGCTTCATTGATAACAACCATTTTTCACCAAGCATTGTGCAACTTGAATTTGAAGCATCAGAGACATTTTACCCATACCGCCCAGTGAGTAGAACCAAACCAACACCAAAGCAAAAGCAACAACAGGGGTCCTTTCCCAGAACGCTTCAACTTGGCACTTAAAAACCTTATCAAATATGA
The DNA here is from genome assembly GCA_027924645.1 of Cunninghamia lanceolata. Lineage (NCBI taxonomy): Eukaryota > Viridiplantae > Streptophyta > Pinopsida > Cupressales > Cupressaceae > Cunninghamia > Cunninghamia lanceolata. Next base: position 3,551,559 of record BSBN01000062.1, read on the forward strand.
TCATAGGCGGCTGAAATTAGACATGCACACTGACATATGACAAATTAGCATGCCTACCAAGTGGTTTGGCATGAAAATGAATATGCTTTGAATTATGACCCTTCAAAGTAGGTCACTGAGACTTTTTTTTAGGTGCATTTATGAGTACTGAAATTGATTTTTTCATCATGGGACCTTTAAATTTTGCAAAAATTTGAAGGTTCCAACATTGGCTCTTGCTTGGGGATGTATGCCCCTTATGGGAATAGCAAGATCCCAGATCTCTGGGGAGCAGACCAAGTGCCTACTCCATTGGGCAATAGAGTCCAAATGTTACTTCTGCCCTAAATTGATATGGTTTGAAAACCACACCACAACTGATGGCTCAAGGCCACCAGAAAAAATAAAAGTTTATATTTTCCTCTTTCATACCCTTGTTTTGGTCTAATTTTATTGAACTACACTTGAAAATATTTATGCAATCATCATTCTGGTCACTGTTATGTATTATGAAATGATCTCCCGGCTAAACTGAAAACTCAAAATTTTTATAATACACCACATAATTGAGCTCATCAGTTTTGATTTCATCATAAGTTTGCATAAAAATCTAAATTTATCATATGTCCATAGATGCAAACTAAGAAGGAAACTTCCAAGTGTGTATGAAACAAATAGCCATAACCATTTATGTTATTGATTCCATCATCTGAATACCTCCCATATGAGTCTAAGAAATCTACCATATCCACATCTTCTGAGATAGTCAGATCTAAAATACTTTCCATCTCTTTTATATCACCATTTGGTATTATCCACCTCTGATCCATGCACTCATCAATATGCACATTGGGACATACATTATCCATGATGTGTAAGCCAATATTACTCTTACATGAGCTAAAGACCTCTCCTTCTGATTTCCATACCTCTTCTTGGATAGGGATAAATATGGGCTTTTGATCAACTTCACGAGTTCCTTCATCATTGTGAAAGATATGTTTGAGAACAGATGAATGTTCATCAGGATCAACATCACAACAGTACTTGAAATCATTAGATAACGATACAACAGATATGACACTTTCATTAGCATACTCGTTTCTCTCAAAAATTGATGCAGCATTATCCTATTTATTTAGGGAAGGAAAAGTGAATGGAGAAGGAACATTATCTTTGTCAAAGTTTATGTGAGCATGGCACAAAAGCTCATGACCATTTCAATGCACATGCCTCTGATATTCTATGGTTAATAATTCTAAAATCTGCTCACTGCTGAGTGAACATGCTTCTTCTTCCATATCTTCCACCGCATTTTCCTCTTGACCTCCATAAGAGTTGCAAACATCCTTACCAAAAGTATAGTCATAATCTGATACAGAGCCTTCATCCTTGTTAACATCCAAACTATCATAACAACTATTTTGATTTGTATACCCATCATCTATGGACTGATCACAATCATTGTCCTCTTCATTGTTGTAGGGCACACTATCCCCTTTTGTTTTAGTTTTCAACTCACTATTGTCAATGCTATGACAATGCATACATGGTTGCACTTCAACTATTTGATCATGAAATGTACTCAGATTATTATGTATACTATTGTCTGGTGTGTATACTTTCTATTCATCAATTATGTCATCATGGTACTCATCTGTCAATAGATGTGTTGTTTGTTCACTATCAAGTAGGATTTTTCCTTCACTTGCTTCATTACTAATGTATTCTTCAATCAATGTGTCTTCATTTCCCATATTGCAATCTTGACCCAAGGTGGAAAAATGGTTTTCCATAATTTTTCCTTCATTCAAATCAAAGATATTATCACTTACACATGTTTCCTATATTGGTTGTATTGTTTGATCAGTCTCTTCATATTCATCATTTATATCATCATTATATTCCCGATTGATAGCATCCTCATACCTTTTCTTATCTATGTTACCAATCAATTTACCCACTTGGTCTAGAGTAAATGGCTTCAATGATTTAGGCCAATAAATTGACATAGGTTCATATGCTAACATGAATATTCCAATGCATAAGGATTCATCAAGCCTAAGATTAAAAGATATCTGTATATAGATATCCACCATTCTATTAAAGAAAGCCCATCTAGATTCTTCTTCATGTCTCCTCAAGTTAAATAATGCATCTAAGGGGGATATGTGATTTTTTTCATGCCAGAACCTTGTCCCCTTTCTTGAATATGCAAATTCTCATCATCCTTCCTCACACTGTTAATTCAGGTATTCAGGTGGGTGGGCTGGGACAACAGGAACATCCACACTTTGAAGACTTCTCTCATCTTTTAATATATCATATGTCATTTCATTGTTTGTTGGAATATGTTGAGGTTCTAAGTCTTGTGTAAAATGCTCATAATTGTCATCAAACTAACTCAGAAATAGTCTCTTGAAATCTTCCCATGAAGATACACTTTGCATGGGTAAGCTGATACACCATTCTCCTGCATAATCCCTTAATGATCTTGCAAAGCATTTCATAATGACATCTTCTGGATAAATCTAAAAGTCCTCAATAAAATCCCAAAGTAGTTGTACATGCCTATGAGCTGATTCATGTACCTCTCCATAAAATTTAGGGATATGACTTTTGAGCTCAACAGGATAATGATTTGGGTAGCCGTGGATATTATTGAAGTTAAATGTTTTATCAATGTCTGATACCAAATGATGCAGCACACAACATACACTCAACAGAATTGTGCCATTAGACATGAGAGACAAAAATTTGGAAGCTGAAACATAACAAAACCTCTATTCCTCAACTCTCCTGCTACAATGAGAGAAAACTCTCTTATATCTCAGAAAACAAAAAAAAAAAAAATTACCTTTTTTGGCTGATTTCGACAATTGTCAGATTTTGCCATTTTAGGTAATTTTACAATCATATCTTGAGAATACAGTTTTTTCCCAAAAAGCTCATAAAGCTAAGGTAGGATGAAAAACCAACTAACATCCTAAATTCGAAACATGAGTTTCGAGTTATTAAAAAAAGCAACTTTTTAAAAACTAGAAAAAAACACTAATTTGCCATTTTGAGGGCCAAGATGAAAGTTTCAAGCCCTGAAAAAGTGCCAAGACGAGGTCCAACCGACTAGGGTGGTTGGGAAACTACTGACCACCTCATAACGCATCCACCTGTAAAATTTCGTACAAAACCCACATCCGAGTCAAAAGTTATGACCTCCAGAAGTCCCTGCATCATTCTCCGCTGGTTGAAAAGAACGCAGCTCCTGCAAGTGAGTGTCTTCAAACTACTGCCATTTGACAGGATCTAACCTCTGCACTTCCCACTCTGTAATCCATGTGCTATCTGTTGGTGGCAATCGTTCCCACTATACTAAATACTTGTTGTAACGCCCTTGCCGAGTGTAGATAGTGTTCTTATCAAGAATCTATGCAATCTTTTCCTTCTTCTTATGGGGAATGTGGTTGTGCCATGCCACCTCTGGTTGACTATCTTCAGCATCATCCTCACCATGGAATGCATATAAATTAGAAATATTAAACACGGGAGAAATAGCGAGATCATCTGGTAAACTGACCTCATATGCATTATCATTGATCTTCTTTGTAATTCTGCAAGGACCAATTTTCTTGTACTTCAACTTGTGATATGTTCCAGTAGGAAACCGCTCTTTTCTCAAATATACCATCACTAAGTCACCTTTACTGAATGTCTGATGTTGCCGACTAGTATCCACGGAATTCTTATACCTCTCATTACTGTCCTGCAACTTCTGTCTCACTTCTTACTGCAACTGTTGAAGGTGTTCGACAAATGCTTCCCCATCATCACTGACCTGATCTTTCATTGGTAACTGTACCAAATCAAGAACACCCTGAGGATTCCTGCCATACACAATCTGGAAAGGGGACTTTCTTGTCGGTTTACAGAACTATTATAGGCAAATTCGGCCTGAGGTAATGCCAAATCCCATTGTTTTGGCTTTTCTCCAACAATACACCTCAACAAATTTCTCAGACTCCGATTAACTACCTCTGTTTGCCCATCGGTTTGAGGATGATAGACACTACTAAACTGTAACTTGGTCCCCATCTTCTTCCATAAAGTCCTCCAGAAATGACTGAGGAATTTGGTATCCCTGTCAGAGGTAATAGTCTTTGGAACACCATGTAGTCAAACAACTTCAGAAAAAAATAACTCTGCTACCCTTGTTGCATCATTAGTTTTCTTACAGGCAATAAAATGAACCATCTTGGAGAATCTATCAACAACTACAAAAATGGAATCATTACCTCGTTGAGTATGTGGAAGTCCCAACACAAAGTCCATGCTCAAATCTGTCCATGATGCAGCTGGTACTGGTAAGGGCATATACAATCCTGTATTCTGTGAATGTCCCTTAGCCACTTGGTAGATTCTACACCTTGTTACATACTTAGTTATATCCCTTTTCATCTTTGGCCAGTAATATTTATCTTCGATCAAGGCTATTGTCTTGTCCTTGCCAAAATGTCCAGCCAACCCACTACTATGAAGTTCTCTGATAATGTTGTCCCTCATAGAGCCAGCCGGTATGCATAGTTGTTTTCCTTTAAATAGATACCCATCTTGCATAAAATATTCACCCCTAAAGTGATCCAAGTTACCAGATATTGGTGCCTTCAATTGTTCCACAATCTCCCAAAAATCATCATCAGACTCATACAAATTTTTGATGGCATCAAAACCAATCACCTCAGCTTCCATTGTGGTCAAAAGTGCAACATGCCTACTTAATGCATCTGTAACCTGATTTTGTTTTCCAGACTTATGCTTCAGCACAAAGTTGTAACCCTGCAAGAAAGAGACCCACTTGGCATGCCTACTATTCAACTTTTTCTGTGTGTTCAAGTATCTCAGTGCAATATGATTTGTAAACAATACAAACTCCTGGGGAACTAGATAATTTCTCCAATGCCTCAATGCTTGAACAATTGCATAAAATTCCAAATCATAAGTAGAATAATTCTTTCTCACTGTCTTCAGCTTTTCACTAAAGAAAGCTATAGGTTTTCCAGCTTGGCTAAGCACAGCACCTATTCCCACATGGGAGGCATCACATTCTACTTCAAATACTTTATCAAAATTTAGCAATGCAAGTATAGGTGCTTCTGTTACCTTTTTCTTCAAGTACTTAAAGCTCTCCTCAGCATCCTTGGTCCATACAAACTCCCTCCCTTTGGTACAATCTGTTATAGGAGCTACAATACTACTGAAATTTTGAATGAACTTTCGATAGAAAGTGGCCAAGCCATGAAAACTTTTTACCGCTGTGATGCTACTTGGACTAGGCCATTCTAGAATTGCCTTGACCTTTTTTGGATCCATTCTGACACCATCTTTAGAAATGACAAAGCCTAAAAAAACCAAACTGTCCTGCATGAACCTACACTTTTTCAAATTGGCATAGAGTTCCTCCTTCCTTAACACACCAAAGATGATCCTCAAGTGTTGTAGGTGCTCTTCTTTGCTGTTACTAAATACCAAAATATCATCAAAATAAACTACCACAAACTTACCAATGTAAGGGCGTAGTATAGTGTTCATCAATCTCATAAATGTGCTAGGTGCATTTGATAACCCGAATGGCATAACCATCCACTCATATAATCCATCTCCAGTCTTAAAGGCTGTCTTCCACTCATCCCCTTCTCGAATCCGGATTTGGTGGTAGCCACTTCTTAGGTCAATCTTGCTGAAATATTTAGCCCCTGCAAGGACATCCATCATGTCCTCCATACGAGGTATAGGAAACCGATACTTGATGGTAATCTTATTAATTACTCTGCTATCAGTGCACATCCTCCATGTTCCATCTTTTTTTGGGGTTAACAATGCAAGTACAGCACATGGGCTCATGCTCTCTCTCACCACACCTTTACTGAGGAGTTCTGTTACTTGCTTATTCATCTTTGCATGTTGTGTTGGATTCATCCTATAAGCTGCTTGGTTGGGTAGAGTTGCTCCTGGAATCAAATCAATATGATGCTGAATATCTCTCTTTGGTGGTAGACCATCAGGCAATTCATTAGGTAAAACATCAGCAAATTCTTTCAATAGCTTAGCTACTTCTGGGGGAACTGAAATATCTTCCTCCTCACCTGTTTTCACTACTAGTGCATAGCAACACCCTGTCACCTTCATTTATTTAACAAGGTCTCTTTCAGACAACATGGTCTCACCTTTTCCTTCATCCTTGAGAGGCAATAAAATCACCTTAGCGCCATCTTTCCAAAAGGTGTATGTGTTTTTCTCTCCATCATGCATAACTTTTCTATCATACTGCCATGGCCTTCCGAATAACACATGACAGGCATACATTGGGACAACATCACACCATATCTCATCCTGATAGATCTTCCCTATGCTAAACTTAATTAGGCATCTTTTATCAACAGTGACTTCATTTCCCTTTTTAAACCATGCAATGCGATACAGATGAGGATGTTTTTCACAGTGTAAATTCAATTTGTCTACCATTTCTTTAGAAACCATATTTTCACAACTACCTCCATCAACAATGACTTGACATACCTTGCCACCTGAAGTGCATCTGGTTCTGAAGATATTGGTTTGAAGCCATGAACCATCAGAGCTTTTGGCTTGTGTTTTCTCCTTCTCAGGATTCACCATTGCTCTTCTCATCATGAGACTTTCTCCCACATCTAGTGGAACCTCCAGTTCTGTCCCTTCCACTTCATGCTGCATTTGAATCATGTTCACCCTAGGTTGTCCTCCTTGATTTCTTTCTTGCATGTTATAATTGGAGCATTCAAATGCCCTATGACCTTCTTCTCCACATCTGAAACAAGTGAAAGGCCTTCTCTGGTTTTCCCATCCTCTACCGCTACCATAACCTCTACCTCTTTGAAATCCCCTTCCTCGTTCTTGATTCGGAGGATCTTGCCGAGTGTCTACTTGTTTTTCCAAACCATGGGATGACTCTCCCCTGCCATAATTTGAACCTCCTCGAAATAGGGTTGATGTACCCCTTCTTCCTCCTCTATTCCTCTGATGGTACTGTCTGTTTTGTTTTTCTTCAGCCTTTAGAGCCAATTGGTAAGCCTCTTCCATATTGTTGAGTCGATGCATGCTCAATTCATCTTGAATAGAAAATTTCAAGCCATTCACATATCTAGGAGCCATTTGTTCATCAGTTTCTTGATGCTCTATACGTATAGATAGTGTATAAAACTCATTTATATAATCTTGCACAGAAGAGAGGTTCTGCTTTAAATTTTGAAACCTACGAAAAAGGGTTTGCGCATAATCTATGGGCAAAAATTTTTCTCTCAACTTCTTCTCCATTTTATTCCATGTCCTGATCTTATCCTTGCCTTTCCTTGTTCATTCCTTTTGAAGATGATCCCACCAAATCATTGCATGACCCTTTAATTTGGTGCATGCAAATTTTACCTTCTTCTCCTCTGTCATGGATTTCCATTCAAAAAATTTTCTCATGCCATTCAACCAGTCTATCAACTCCTCTGGTTTAAGACTACCTGCATAATTTGAAACATCTACCTTGATCCCTTCATTTTTTCCTTCTAAGGCCCTGAGCATTCTCTCTTCAAAACTCATGCCTTCTAATTCTTCTTCTTCATGTTTTGTATCTTGATTTGCACCTCCTTGACCTATCTCTTCATCAGATTCATTTCCTCCTCTACCCAGTCTTTGGGTTTCCATCCATGTTGTAAGTTCTGATATTTGCCTTTGTAGATTTTGCATTTCTCTATGCATCTGGGCAAGACTGCCTCTTCCTCTTCCTCTCCCAGCCATCTTCCTGCTCTAATACCAAATGATGCAGCACACAACATACACTCAATAGAATTGTGCCATTAGACATGAGAGACAAAAATATGGAAGCTGAAACATAACAAAACCTCTATTCCTCAACTCTCCTACTACAATGAGAGAAAACTCTCTTATATCTCAGAAAACAAAAAAAACAAAAAATTACCTTTTTTGGCTGATTTCGGCAATTGTCAGATTTTGCCATTTTAGGTAATTTTACAATCATATCTTGAGAATCCAGTTTTTTCCCCAAAAGCTCATAAAGCTAAGGTAGGATGAAAAACCAACTAACATCCTAAATTCGAAACATGAGTTTCGAGTTATTAAAAAAAGCAACTTTTAAAAGACTAGAAAAAAACTCTAATTTGCCATTTTGAGGGCCAAGATGAAAGTTTCAAGCCCCAAAAAAGTGCCAAGATGAGGTCCAACTGACTAGGATTGGGAAACCACTGACCACCTCATAACGCATCCACCTGTAAAATTTCGTAGAAAACCCACATCCGAGTCAAAAGTTATGACCTCCGGAAGTCCCTGCATCAATAATTGTCATCAAACTAACTCAGAAATAGTCTCTTGAAATCTTCCCATGAAGATACACTTTGCATGGGTAAGCTGATACACCATTCTCCTACATAATCCCTTAATGATCTTGCAAAGCATTTCATAATGACATCTTCTGGATAAATCTAAAAGTCCTCAATAAAATCCCAAAGTAGTTGTACATGCCTATGAGATGATTCATGTACCTCTCCATAAAATTTAGGGATATGACTTTTGAGCTCAACAGGATAATGATTTGGGTAGCCTTGGATATTATTGAAGTTAAATGTTTTATCAATGTCTCAGACAAACCCTTTTATTTGTGGACATGGTTGATATTGCTGGCTAAAAATGTCCTACTATGAATGATGTACACCACTCCCATTGCCAAGATTTTGGATAGTATCATGAGGCACTTGTGAGGTCAAAGGGTCACTTGAATTTACATACCCATCCTGATTAGAGATTGGTATATATTGTGATGTATTTGAAGCAAGTTTGGATTTCAATTGTTACAGTTCTTGAATCAATCTTTTCTCTTCCCTTAATAACTTCATCTTTCTCTCTTCTTCTGACATATTTATTTTGACTGAAAATGATGTTGTCATTGGAAATAAGGAACACTGACAAGGGGGTGAATAAGTGTTCTAATTTTTTTTTATTATGTTCCTTAAATGATTTACAACATACATTCAAAAGTAGAAATCATGAACATAAGAACAGCAACAGCAAAATCATCACACATGAACACCAAAATTTTTACGTGGAAACTCATTTAAGGGAAAAACCATGGTGGGGGTTAACCCACAAGAATTTATACTCTGTTAAAAGTATTACAAATGGGGAAGACACATGTCTTCAGGGTGCACTACCCATAGCTCACCACTCCAAGAGGCTCACTACCTATAGAAATGATTACAAGAAGATTACAAAAGACTTGAACTAATGAATAGCATCTACCAATGAGAAAATACAGTTCTGATTAAGCACATAATACTGATCTTACACACTTCATCCTTACTCTGTCCTATTTCACTCTTCTGCCATAAATTGAGCTTAGATCTTCACCTTTGCATTGCTTTCTACCTTTATTTGCACTTACTCCTTCATCGTATCACAATCACACACCAAAACACTCTAATCCATCGGCTATATATCCACATCAAGAAATTCAAACAACTGTAGTCAGCTTCAAGAAAACTTAAAATATTTATTAAGAACTCTGCGCTGTTGGCTAAATCAATGCACAAATATTGATGCGTACAAAAAATAACACTTGCAGATCACCATACATGTCAGACACTAACATTATATCCCATACACAACTCACCAAAACACTTCTCCTAGATCCGTACAAGGATCTAACACAAGTCGGCTTGTTCTTCACTGAACTGTTCTATCATATTAGGACCCGGTACTCAGATGCTCATAAATTTTAATTCCTTTGTCACCAGAGGCTGAAATATTGGATTTAGATTGTCCTAACATCCCTCTATACTCCCTCAAATCCAAAACACACAATGATTAACTAGAGAGATTCATTGACCAAAATACTAAACTCTTCCATATACCTTGTTCCTGTCTATCCAAACTTGGACAAATATTGGAATTGACTTCTGGTATGATCTAATACTACACTGCTTATGTGTGGAATGGACTTAGTTGCCATCAATGAGAACACATGACATGCCTTGTAGTGTCTCATGCCAACAATCTCCCCCTTTAGCATTGATGGCAACACTTAATGAAAAATGACTTAAGTGTCATGACTGACTTCCCCCTACTGTGTACACTTATATATTCTTCCACTACTCCCCCTTTGATGATTCTTCATTTTCTTTCATTTTTTACTATCCCTCACTCCCCCTTTGACATCAATGGCAAAGGGTGGGATCTGTAAACCAAAATTTACACAAGAAATCTGTATACAAGGCTGCATATGTACAAATAATCCATAAATTATATTTACATAAACTTGAGAATATATGCAAAACTATTTTTCAATTGCACAATTTTAGAGGCCCAACTTGAGATGTGTCCACTTAATAGGAATGCTTGTGTTTCTGCTTTCTTCAGATTTGAAGGATCACCTGTCTAGACTACAACATGAGCTTCTAAAAAAGTAGTAAACATTGCTTCTAACTTGGGGGCAATCAATCCCCAGAGCTCACACATTCTCTCAACAATATTACTCTTTTCTTTAACAAGTTTCTTTATTTCATTAGTCAAGTTGATTGCTTGACACTCCTGACTTACTAGAGAAACTGTTGGAGGATCAAAATTTTGAGATAGATTCAACAATTTTTATTCCCGCTCCTTTATCTTTTTCTTAATATCCTCAATAACTTTGGGCCAAGATAGACAAAATTTGTATATATAACCTCCGTCATTAAGAGAATTTTGAATACTCTTCATATTGATATCAAGTACCTTTATATTATTCCCTTTATATCATTCCCTATTACTTCCTTTAGCTCACTAAATCTCTTATACAAAAATTCATTCCAGACTTTAATCTCTACAGACTTCTTAAAGGACTCAAAGTGTGTACTTATAGAATTTACAAGGCTCTTCAGATTTCTGGAGGGAGAATTAGATGGATTCTTCTGGATAGTTGGCATTATCTTCTCCAATATACCAGATGTAAGGCCTAATAGCTCACTGTCCTCTATGTGAGATTTCAATATCTTTTCCTTGCCTTGGCTTGTGTGAAAAATGTTATCTTCATCATTTAGACCAGAGAGAGTGTATCTAGATTGATTAGTCCTTGAATCAGTTCCAATTCATCAAGCTCTAGCATCTCTTTACTCAAGAAACTCTTCACTGCATCTGCAATGTCTCTTACCACAATTTCTGGACCACCGTCCTTGAGTTTTCTCAGTGTCAGTATCAGGACTATTTTGTTTGGGTGCATCAACATTTGCACCATCTTCTTTTGCTTTGTCTTCCTTACCCTTGACTTCTTCTTTTTCATTTTTGTCATTGGTCTTTTCTGCTTCTTGGTCCTTGGCTTCTTTTGTTCCATGCTCTTTATTCTTCAATGAATCATCCTCAGTTTGAGTATTTGTTTCAACATTCATCTCTTTGCCTTCTTTGCCAGTTTGATCTAGAGGAGTTTGAATACCACTTGCATCATCATTTTTGTCAGTCATCTCTTCATCTTCTTTATTTATTTCTTCCTCTTCTGGAACAGAGGAGTCATCTATCTCAGTTTGCTGCTCATTGATCTCCAATTCTTCAACATTCTGAATAGAGGGATTATCATCAATCTCATTTTCAACAATGGGAAGATTATGCCTTTTCAGTGCACTTGAAAGAATCTCCTGAGTCTCTTTGACTATCTCATTAGTTTCACCCAGCATGAGTTTATTCATTCTTTTCTTACTTCTGAAGTCATCTTTTACTTCTTTTAATATCATGTTCATTTGATCTGGAGTAATTTGAGGGCACAATTTTATCAGCACATGCTCCCTAAGCTCAATGTCTTTACTTTTTGCATTGTCTTTTCTTAACTCTAGAATATCTGCAAGATTTTTTGGAATTTCAAAAATTATTTCAATTAAAGCCTTATTGTAGATATTCAGATATTTGATTGTTTCTTCCTCTAGAATCCTCTTATCAGCATCACTATAATCATCATAAAATTTAGTCATTGGCCTTAAGTTCCCATCTATAGTGACTGATTTGATGATGTCATCCACAGAAAGAGTAAGCTTTTCAACATATGTTTCAGTATTTTGCCTCTTACTTGCCCTTTTGCATCCCGAGGGCTTCTCCTTAGATACCTTGGTTGATTTTGTACCTGAGGCCTTCAAATCCTTGATCTCAACATCAGAATCAGTTTCTTATCCATCATCTTTAATGCTTTCATATGTCTGGGAGACCTTTATTTTCACCCTCTTCCTTCTTTTTATTTGTCTTCTAGTTTGGCAGGTTTGATAGGCTTTGGGGGAACAAGAGCAGCAATAGAGCTTCTAGTAGTCCTTGATGTGGGGGAGGATTCTATTGGAACACTTCCTTGTTTCTTATCTTGTTTCTCCTTCTCAACTTTTTCTATCCTTTCTCTATTCAACCTCACAACTTCCTTAGTTATGCCAATGCTTTCTACAAACATTTCCACTTTCCTATGGATCTTCCTCTTGGTTTCAGGCCTTTGAAACTCAACATGCAATTTCACACTTAGCTCCTTATATGTCCCAAATCTTTCAACTGTGGTATCCTTTGGTTTTCTCAAGAGATGTTGAGCATACATATCCAAGACCTTTTCATCTACCTCATACCCCATGGGCATGATCCACACTGTTCTGGGTTCCACTACTTCCTGTATACACCTAACAATGACACGACTTGTCCAAATAAATATTCTTAATATTTATTTCATCTAAATTCCTCTATCAATAAATAAACAAACAAATTTATTTATTTGATTCACATTCTTCCAACAATTAAATAAAATCAATTTATTTAATTAAATTCCTAAATTCTTCTAATTCCTTCAACAAATTAAATAATACCAATTATTTAATTAATTCTTCCAAAATCATTCTCAATTAAATAAAACCAATTATTTAATTATTTCTTCCAATAATATCTTCTCTAAATTTAAATAAATCCAAATATTTATTTAAGTTATCCATTTCTTCTAAAAATTGAATTATCTAAATATAGTTTAATCCTTGTGCACATGCAATTAAACATTCCAAATATTTAATAAAGTAAAATAACTTATCATCCTCATGCAAATCATTTCTTCTTGTTTTAAATCACTTAACTAATTATTATATCCTGTTAATTGCTTTAACTCATTCTTCTACTCTTAGCAAATTCTCTCATGCAAAAGAAAAGCAAGACACTTGTCTTCTTCCTATTCGCACACATTCCTCAACCATTCTATACCATTGAACTTCTCATTCATTCTATACCATTGATCTTCTCATTCATTCTATACCATTGATCATCTCTCTCACAAGTCTATAAATTCAGCCCTATTCCTCCATTTCATTCATCCAAGCTTTAAGTAAACTTACTTTGTAGGAATCACAGTGCACCTTTGGCACCAATTCCTTCATTGCTTGTGATCAACTTGTTACCATATCATTATCATTGCTGTGAAGCTCAGCTTCATGGTGAATACAACTATCACAACCATTCTCCATTGACAATCTTGGAAAATAGCAAGGAAGTGCACCTTTTGAGGGCCATATTCATACACAAGATAGATTGAGATAAGCAACCAATAGAAGCTACGAAGTATTGAGGTTTTGCAAAGGTTCTTTAGTTCTTTGTTGTTTGATCTTGATTATTTCCATTTTCATCCAGAAAGCATCCATAACATATCCACATCGCATTTGTATTCCATACAATAAACAATTCTGTGCAGACTATCAAAAGTTTGCAAAATTCATTCCATTCACATTTCTTCTATCACTATGTCATTTCTGTGTCGATTGAGTACATTTGGACATAAAAAAAACTTACCATAGTTTGCATATCATGAGATAGTTATTTACACATGATTAAATCAGTTGCATACTGTTGGTTAACAGTTTTGTCTTGGTCTAAAAATATTTTGTTTTGACTCTATAACCCTTTCTTTTTATAACAAATAAGTTAAACAACGATTGGGTGAACTATCAGGAATAATTCCCCTCTGAATTAAGGTACAACTCCCTTTTAAGTCATCAATGAATTCAAACTATTCTAATCATTTGGATACACTTTTAACCAGAAAGCATTTAAGGCAAAATAACATCCATACATCACTATGTCATGAACGTGATATCTTTTCTTCCATATAACATCATTCAATGATAGAACACATAGATTCCATCTTCAACAATAATCAAATATATAAATATATACATGTATTAATGAACCAGCAAATGATAAAACATATATGATGAGTCATCCAACGAAAGAATAATTACCACATAAAAGAAGAGTTCACACAGAAACCTGATTTCAAGCACTTAAACACACATATTTAAGTTTGCAGCAATCATTTCTTCTTCCCATTCACAGATGAAAATCTTTTAGACAAACATCACATACATTGTAAACATAAAATTTCAGCTCCAAAATTCCTTGTTTCTTGTTTTTCTATCTCTCCCTATATCATTTAAAAAAAAAAAACATATATATAGTTTACCCTAATTAACTGTTCTTTAAACCCAGAGTTAAAACAAACTCTGACCCATAGCGGGATTTAGTTTCTTAAAAGTTGATTGAAAGACAAAGTTTTTAAACATAATTCTCTAACTAAATAACTAAATAAAAAGATTATGTAAGCACAATCATGACTGGGGCAGTGAGTTGGAATCCCTAGATTTACTTTGTTCGGCTAAACAGACACGTTGCATCTTCCATTCCTGGTATGCGGCAACAAATTCATGAATTTTTGGGAAGTTAGGGATGCCAATATGCTTAACTCGTGCCTTCTAAACATCCTTTTCTCTTCAAATGTTTGCTACGTTTTCTGCATGCTTTGAGAGTGCATCGACACAAAGGTGAAGTAGTGATTCCACTTTTGATATCCAGGGAAATCATTGATTATTAGGTTATCATTTTTTTAACAAAACTAATTCTCTCTGAAGGATTGTGCCACAATATCAATAACATTTTTTGGCTCACCATCATCTTTTATGTATTTCACATCGATACATTCCAAATCATGCTGTAAAGACTGAGTAAACTCAGTTATCTCTTTAATCATCTTTGTAAACTCCATTCATCCTTGTCTAGATACTAGTTTCTCCATTCAATGTTTCTCCTGCTTACATACATCATATTGTCATTCATACTTGTTATATTCCTTTCTAATAAAAATTTTGTCACCCCATACTTCTAAACTTCACCTATTTGATTTATTACACTCATCCATTTCCCTTCATTTTTTTCCCACGAGGCATTCTGTATTTTTAAATCTTCAATAGTAGCCATGGGTTCATCATATATACCTTTCAACTCATTACTATATTCTATACCCTTCTGGATGATACCATCCAGCTAGTCATCGAACACTTTGGTCACCATCTTGTTTCTATGTATTTGATCAAGCATTTTATGATTGACTGGAGATTTTGGGTCAAAAGATAGAGGTAATTGAGAAACAGGTTGTGGATCTGGATTATGAATGGCGTCAATATGCTCTGTCATTGATCATAAAGCTTGCTTAAACTCCTTATCTTTTTCATCCTTCCATATACAGCTAACTATCTTTTTAATAGATGCCTCGAGATGATGCACGTCTACAGCACGCGATGCAGTTCCAAGATCTATTCTTTCTATTGTGAAATCCTAGACTATGGGGTCCTAAACTTCTTCATCAGCTATTGGTTGGGCTATCTCTACACTCCAATTTCGTGTATTAGGGTCAATGTCCACCTTGGAAGTGGTTTTTATCTTTTTAGATTTTGGAGCCTTTCCCAGACATTTGCTAACCATATCTTCCAATGGTAAATAAAATGGAACTATTTTCCTTTTATCATTAATTGAATTTTGCAACCATTTAGGTGTAGTGACTAGAACTTCTTTCTCAGGATTAAGTTGTTTAGAAGGTGCATTTGGTATTATCATCAGATCGATAGAATCTGAAGCAATCTCTGCTTGTTGGTTCATATTGATTTCTTCTGCCATTTGTGAACCAAACCCTTTATCACTCATTACTTCTTCTGAATCTTCTTCAGTGTTTAAGTCCACAACTATTCTTTCTAAAATTTCCTTCTTCTTCCTACTTTTAGTTCTTGACCTGGTGGTGCGAGAAGGTAGAATAGTCGCAAGGGTTTTCTTAGACCTTTTGATGACAGAACCTTTTTCAATTTTTGACTTGGGAGTACCTTCAGCGGATCTGAAATCACTGTCAAACTAGGCAAGAAAAATCTTTTACCTCCAGCGCTGTTCTCCTTTTGTATCACCTTGTATGTTTTACTATTAAAATTGGCATTCTCGATAAAAGGCATGAAATTAGGTCAAATAATTACTGGATCAATTAATTTGTGCTGAAATTGCTTGATAAGACATAAACTCTGATAGATGCATTAATTGTAAGTAGTTCTCGCACATGACCTTGATGTGTAGTCATTACTCATAACTCCTTAAAAGTTAAAACTTTCCATTTCATAAGATGTTCCAAATATATCTCCCTCTAAATGATTTTCTCCTTTAAAATTTCCCACAATTTAAGTTAAAGAAGATTTCAGGAAAAGTGAGGCTAATTACATAGGTACATTTGTTACGGAATATTGAACCTTTGAACCTTTGAACCTTTGAACCCTGATATGAGGTTCAACCTGAAGGTTCAAAGAGACAAATTGATTTACACAAGGGGACCAAGGGTAAATGACTCCTCAAGAAACATTGAATATTGAACCATTGAACTGTTGAACCGTTGAACTTTTGAACTCTTGAAAAGGGTTCAAGTTTGAAGGTTCAATACTACAATAATTTTGCACATAAGACGACAGGCGAATGAATTTTAAAGACAAAATGATGACTTAAGGAATAAACATATTGACCAATAAGGGAAAATGGTAGATCGACTTTTTGCTTAGGGAAGGATCATGAAAAATTGAATAAGGGTGAATGAAAAGGTAACATTGGCTCTGACTGGGGAATGCATTTTGTGACAAAATGTAGAGAACTCAAGAACTCTGGTTACGTACAAACTGAAACACAGGGGCAGAAGAAAAAGAACCAAGATAAACCAAAACTGGAAAAGGAAAATGACATCACATGACAACCAAGAAATGACTATGTACAAAATAGGTGACACCTGTTTTACAGTTGATACAATTTAAGGTCCTGTCCATTATAGGACAGGGGTAGAACAGATCCATTTGGATATTCTAATTTGAAAGAATTAGGGCCCAGTACTTGATGAATTTTGAATGGCCCCTTCCAAAGTGAATTGAACTTGCCATGTGCTCCTTTAGGTTCTCTCCTCTTATCCCACAGCAACACTTTATCTCCTTCCATGAATTTTCTAGGACTTGTTTTTTGATAAAAAAATCTTCTTAACCCTAGCTTGATGGGCAGTAATCTGATCAACTAGTTCATTCCTTTCCTCTTCAATCCTAGTTAAGTACATAACTCTTTTTTCTAAGGAATCTTGAAAGTATTAATCTTCAATGACCTTTTGTAATTTGGCTACAGATAATTCCAGAGGTAATGATAACTGATCTCCTATTCCATAAACCAGCTCAAAAGGCACCATTCCTATTTCCCTTTTTGGGGTTACCCTGTTAGCCCAGAGTGCTTCGTACAATTTTTTATGCCAATCTTTGGGATTATCACTCACCAATTTTCTCATGATGGCTATCAAATTTTTATTACTGGACTTAGCTTGTCCATTCCCTTGAGGGTAATAGTCTGATGAGTGAGAAAGAGAGATACTATGCTCATAGCAAAATGAAATTAGTTCAATTGAGGAAAAGCTGGTAGCATTATTCGCCACAAGTTTCTAAGGGATGCCAAAATGTACCAATATATTCTCTCTGAGAAAATTACATACTATTTCTGAAGTGGTTCTCTTCACAAGGACTACTTCAACCCATTTTGTAAAATAGTCCATTGCTATTAAAATGTGTGTATGTCTGACACTCGAAGGAGGTGAAAGAGGCCCAATGAAGTCTAAGTCCCATTGTTTGAAAGGTTCTTCAATAACAACAGGCCTCAGAGGCAATGTTGCAAGTTGTGGTCTTCCTGAAAACATTTTACATTTTTCACAATTAGCTACCCATCTATATGTATATTTGAACATGCTTGGCCAATAATAACAATTTCTAAGGATTTTAAAGGTTGTGACCGAAGAAGAGAAGTGTCCACTGCAGGCTTCATTATGAAAAACTTCCAAAAGCTTGTGTTGTTGTTCATTATCTACACGTCTCATAAATGTTCCATCTAGTCCCTTTTTCTATAAGACATCACCCCAAATGACATATTTCTCTGCATTTAACCTCAGATTCCTTTTCTCCTTTAGGGATAAGTGACTAGGACAGTCTCCATAAGTAAGATAATGTACCATGTTTAGGAACCATGGATCTTGTAAACTCACCAATAGGACAGTGGGAAGTTCTTCCTCTTCTTCTTCTTTACTTTCAACAATCAATTTGCATAGGCCTTGTCCTCTAACTAATTTGGTTGGCCTAACCTCCAAGTCATATTCTCGAATCTTAGCAACCCATGTTTGTCTATTATTCATCCCAACATCCTGTTGAGTCAGAATGCTCTTTACAACCGAACTAGGGACAAATACAATTGAATGAGAATGTAATATGTAATTTCTAAATTGTTTGACAACCTTTACCACAGTGAAAGCATGCTTCTAGGTTAAAGAATATTTAAGTTCATGCTTCTTGAGAGGAACACTCATAAAGGCTATTGGGGTTTCTACATTTGATTCATTTTTCTGTAGTAAGATACCAAACATGGTATGTTCTGAAGCATAACAATAAATAATAAAATCCTTTTGGAAATCAAGGTTTACCAAAGTAGGTGTTTGTACAATCACCTCTTTAATATTTTCAAATGTTTTCTTAGTAGTATCATTCCATCTAAATGCCTGTTTTTCACTCATCATCCCTATAATATGTTTTGTAATCTCGGTAAAATTAGGAATGAACCTTCTATGGAAGTTAACCTGGCCAAAGAAAGACTTAACTCTAGTCATGTTAGAAGGAAGAATTAGCTGTTGTATTGCTCTAACCCTTTCTGGATCAATCTTGATTCCATCCCTTGAAACTAAATGTCCCAATAACTTACCTTCTGTTACACAGAATATTGACTTCTTAGGATTAAGAGATATCCCATGATTCCAACACCTTCACAAAATGGTCTCAAGATCTTTCAAATAATTTTCTCTTCTTCTAGAGAAAACAGTCAAATAATCAAGATAAATGACAATAATTTTATCTTTCAAATCTTTAAAGGATGAATTCATTGCCCATTGAAAAGTTGCACTAGCATTAATCAAACCAAAGGGCATACAGTTATAAGCAAAAGTTCCCCATGGTGTAGTGAAAGTAGTTTTATGTTGATCGACTGTAGCCACCTTATTTGATTATAACCTGAGAACCCATCTAACATGGACATCATCTTTGATCCAGCAACTATTTGTAAAATGTGATCCATCACAAGTAAGGCATAATTATTTTCAAACTGGCTTGGTTCAAATTCGTAAAATCAACACAAATTCTTATTTCTCCATTTTTTTTACATACTAGGACAATGTTTTCCACCCAGGTGGAGTGATGAATTGGATAAATAATCCTAGCCTTCAACATTTTGTCGACCTCCTTATAGATAGCCTCAGCAACCTTTGGGTTATAGTTTCTTAACTTTTGCCTAAATGGAACTACATTTGTTTTTAAAGGAATATGATGTTGGAATTGCCCACCCCTAAAATCCTTTCGGTTGTCATAGCACCAAGCAAAGACATCCTTATATCTAGTCAACAGATTAATCAACTTGTATTTCTCCTATGACGAGCAACACCTACCAATAGAAATCCATTTAGGATCATTTTTACTCTCAATGTTTATTTTTTCACAATCTCCCAATTTGTTAGGAGTCTGAGCAAGTTGGTCTTTGATATATTCATCTTGTCAACTAAACAAATGTTCCAGAGAAACCAGTCCTCTAGGAATTTTGTTTCCTTTTAACTAAATTACATCATCCTTTGAATTGATCCCTGGATTAGGACTGAATTCTTCACATTCTGCTTTGGAACCTTCAAAATAAGTCCCCATGAACATCTCAGCATTTTCCAAGAAGTTTCTGATCTATCTGTCATTCTCAAAAACTTGCCAATTTTTAGCATTATCTGGGACAATAGGATGGTAGATCAGTTCTATTCTATATGAATTCTTTTTGAAATCAGGATGTGGGAGAAGAAGAGAAGCTGACACTAATAGAGAATCCACCCATGTGTTCTGATCTCTAGGAATTGCCTCAATAGAAAAGGCATCAAAATATTCTATCTCGTCCTAAACTCTATTCCTATAATGTCTCAATCTTTCATTTTTAACTAAAAAAATGCCTCTCACCTATTTAATAATCAATTCAGCATCTCCTTTTTCTTTGAGCATCTTTATACCTTTTCCTTTGGCTTCATTTAACCTAAGCAATAGGGCCTCATACTCTACAGTGTTATTAGTATTTTTAAATTCTAACTTGAAAGAGTAAGGAAAATTTTAACCTTCAGGTGAGATCAAAACAACCCCTTCTCCTGAACCAATGGTAGCACAACTACCATTGAATTCCATGGTCCATAGATCATCTGAGTGAACAGATTTTGGGATGGATTCTTCCTTCATGTCTTCAGAAGAGAGAAAATAATTATCAAATTTGCATTCTTCAAATAAAATCTGAGATTTAGGATCATCAGAAGGGTATATAGTAAACTTACATTTAGGTTTAGGTTCTATTTTAACTTTCCATTTTCCCACCAAAATTGTAGCTTCTGACTAATCCAATTTAATCTCCCCACCCAAATCTTTGCAAAATGTCCTGCTCAACAGCGTCCCATAACTAGCAGGAATATCTACTACCAAGATAGTCAACTTCACTCCTTTATCAGGATAGGCTGTGAGAGCAACCCGTGCATCTTTAATTTGTCCAAGCAAAGGAATCTATTTTCCATCCATGGAGTAACACCTACCAAATGTTTTTGTAAGGAATAGGCCTAGGGATTTGGCTACGGAAGAAGGCATAATATCATCAGAAGCACCTGAGTCTATAATACAATTATTGAGTTTATGGCCATTTATGAATAAAGAAACATAAATGGGTTGGGCTTCATATCGACCATATAAGAAGTATCATTAGATGAATTAACGACCATTTTAGCAGTGTGTGTGGGTGATTCAGGTGGAGAAACAAATAATTGGGCAATCGGGGACTCAACATTAATATTTTGTTGACTTTCAGGCTCAATTTGTGAAGGATCACCTTTGACATATTTAACCAATTTATCAAGTTCTTTGGGATTTAACTCAAGGTATTCAGCAGGGGATATTTGAATCTTTATAGACTTACAAAATTCTATAATATCAAAAGAGGTTTCACGATCATTTCTATGTAACAATTTAACTTCTTGGGCCTTCAAATTAGTATTAGAGGTTCTAATAAAAGGATCCTTACCTTTAACAAGAACTTCTTGAGTATTAGAAAATCTTGGATTCTTCTGACTTCTAGTAAGCACAACACATGAAGGATCTTCAAGAGTAACCA
The DNA here is from genome assembly GCA_027924645.1 of Cunninghamia lanceolata. Taxonomy (NCBI): domain Eukaryota; kingdom Viridiplantae; phylum Streptophyta; class Pinopsida; order Cupressales; family Cupressaceae; genus Cunninghamia; species Cunninghamia lanceolata. The sequence continues at coordinate 3,573,135 of BSBN01000062.1, forward strand.
ATATTTCACCTCCTCTTTCTGAATCTGTTTCATATTCTAGGAAGTGTATTTCAGAGTCGCCAGGTTGCTTAGAGTTCCTTTCTTCTTCGGTAATCTCTCCCAATACATCTTGAGTAGTGACCATTTGAAGATATCTAAGCATCCCTAGAAAAGAATTTTTGTCATGATCAGTAGTCAAATGAAAGGCAGACATATTCCCTCTTCCAGGAGGAGCTTCAATAGCTAACCTTGGTTGTGTTGATGTAAGTGGCAATGTCTTACCAGTATTTCTCTATTGATCAAAATTTCTCCTGTTGACATCTTGATATGGTTGTTGAAATGAAGTACCAACCTTAGGCAATTATCTTTTTAAAGTAATCATATCATTAACTAATCTTTGAACCACAGGATCTGTAGAGGATGAGGGATGAGCATTAGGTACTTGGACTTCTTTCTTCCATTTTCCAGCCATAAGAAGATCATCTTCTAACCCAACTGCCAAGGTTTGTGTGTTTGCTAAGTTAGCAACTACACCTCTTCTAAGATGAAAACTAATATCAGGGGGCATAGAATTGATAAAGAAACATTTCTGATTCTTAGGAGTTGGCCTTTTAGCATTTGGGATTTTGTGCACAATTCTATTGAATTTGGATATAAATTCCCTCATAGGCTCATGTATTTCTTTCTTGAGCTGAGTCAATTGAGTAAGAAGGGAATGTTCATCTTCTATGCTTTTGAATATGTTTTTGAATGCAGTTTTCATATCATTCCAGTTTGAGATTGAAGAGTCAGATAGATGATTAAACTATTTTGCTGCAGTATTAGTTAGAGTTTGCATAAAAAGCCTTATGGCTACATCTTGATGTTGTACACCTAACACACCACATGCTGCAGCAAAGGCATTCAGATGCTCATCTGGTGATTGTCTTCCATCTCCATTAAACTTGGGTAAGTTTTCTCTTGCATTTTTAGGTAGAGGATTCAGGTTAGCCCCTAAATTTAGAGGCCCTATAGCTGCTCCCCAAGGTTGGGCCATTGGTAGAAAGCTTATAGTAGAGGGAATGCCAGTACTAGAAAGAGTTAAGGCTTGGTAGATAGAGGATGTAGAGGGCTTAGGAGGGCTAGGAGGTCTACTTCTAGCACTTCTAATAGGAGTAGGAATATAAGGAAAATTTAGGTCTTGCAGCGTTTGAAAAGTAGTATCTTCAACTCCCTCTCTCCTCAAAGACCTTGTGTATCTTCTGAACACCAATTTATTATATTATAACTAGATAAGTAGTTATTAGTTTCTAGGATGTTCTTGACCTCTTAGGACTTTAGGGTCTTGATTTCTTACTATGTTTTCTGCTTGCCTCCTTCTTTGTCTGAGTAATAGCAATCTCAAATTATCGGCCAATTCTTCTTCCTTTTCTAATACTCGGCTTGCCCTTCTATAATCATCAATATTTTAGTGAGTGCACCATGCAAGAGTATTTAAATGACCAATTATGTCTTCTTGTTCATCTTGAAAACCAAGATTAGCCTGCAGAACAGGAATTATATTTTCATGAGGAAGCACCATCGTTGCTTCATATTAGGGTGACTAATCTTTCAACAAACAACTTCGATTCCCCAGTAGAGTCACCAAAACCTATTGGTTAATAGATTTGTCTTGGTCTAAAAATATTTTGTTCTGACTCTATAACCCTTTCTTTTTAGAACAAATAAGTTAACAACAATTGGGTGAACTATCAGGAATAATTCCCCTCTGAATTAAGGTATGTCTCCCTTTTAAGTCTTCAATGAATTCAAACTATTCTAATCATTTGGATACACTTTTAACTAGAAAGAATTTAAGGCAAACTAACATCCATACATCACTATGTCATGAATATGATATATTTTCTTCCATATAACATCATTCAGTGATAGAATGAACAGATTCCATCTTCAACAATAATTAAATATATAAATATATACATGTATTACTGAACCAGCAAATGATAAAACATATATGATGAGTCATCTAGTGAAAGAATAATTACCACATAAAAGAAGAGTTCACACAGAAACCCGATTTCAAGCACTTAAAAACACAGATTTATGTCTGCGGCAATCATTTCTTCTTCTCATTCACAGATGAAATCTTTTAGACAAACATCACATACATTGTAAACATAAAAGTTCACCTCCAAAATTCCTTGTTTCTTATTTTCTATCTCTCCCTATATCAATTTTAAAAACCAAAAACATATATATAGTTTACCCTAATTAACTATTCTTTAAACCCATAGTTAAAACAAACTCTAACCCATAGCGGGATTTAGTTTCTAAAAAGGCTGATTGAAAGACAAAGTTTTTAAACATAATTTTCCAACTAAATAACTGGATAAAAAGATTATCTAAGCACAATCATGATTGAGGCAACGAGTTGCAATCTCCGGATTTGCTTCGTTTGGTTGAAGAGACACATTGCATCTTCCATTCCTGGTATGCGGCAACAAATTCTTGAATTTTTGGGAAGTTAGGGGTGCCAATATGCTTAACTCGTGCCTTCCAAACATCTTTTTCTCTTTGAATGTTTGCTACCTTTTCCGCATTCTCTGGGAGTGCATCGACACAAAGGTGAAGTAGTGATTCCACTTTTGATATCTAGGAGAAATCATCGATTATCAGGTTATCATTTTCTTTAACAAAACTAATTTTCTATCTGAAGGATTGTACCACAGTATCAATATCTTTTTCTGGCTCACCATCATCTTTTATGTATTTCACATCGATACATTCCAAATCATGTTGTAAATACTAAGTAAACTCAGTTATGTCTTTAATCATCTTTATAAACTCCATTCATCCTTGTCTAGACACCGATTTTCTCCATTCGATGTTTCTGTTGCTTACATATAGCATATTGTCATTTAGACTTGTTATATTCATTTCTGATTAAAATTTTGTCACCCCATACTTCTGAACTTCACCCATTTGATTTATTACACTCATCCATTTCCCTTCATCTTTTTCCCATGAGGCATTCTGTATTTTTAAATCTTCAATAGTAGCCATGGTTTCATCATATATACCTTTCAACTCATTAATATATTATGTACCCTTTTGGATGATACCATCCAGCAGTCATCAAACACTTTGGTCACCATCTTGTTTCTATGTATTTAATCAAGCATTTTTTGATTGACTAGAGATTTTGGGTCAAAAGACAGAGGTAATTGAGAAACATGTTGTGGATCTGGATTATGAATGACATCAATATACTCTTCCATTGATCATAAAGCTTGCTTCAACTCCCTCTTATCTTTTTCATCCTTCCATGTACGACTAGGTATCTTTTTAGTAGATGCCTCGAGACGGTACACGTCTACAGCACGCGATGCACTTCCAAGATCTATTCTTTCTATTACAAAATCCTGGACTGTGGAGTCCTAAACTTCTTCATCAGCTATTGGTTAGGCTATCTCTACACTCCAATTTCTTGTATTAGGGTCAATGTCCACTCTGGAAGCAGTTTTTAGCTTTTTAGATTTTGGAGCCTTTCCCAGACATTTTCTAACCATATCTTCCAATGGTAAAGAAAAGAGAACTATTTTCCTTTTATCATTAATTGAATTTTCCAACCATTTAGGTGGACTAACTAGAACTTCTTTCTCAGGATTAAGTTGTTCAAAAGGTGCATTTGGTATTATCATCAGATCAGTAGAATCCAAAGCAATCTCTGCTTATTGGTTCGTACTAATTTCTTTTGCCATTGGTGAAACAAACCCTTTATCACTTATTACTTCTTCCAAATCTTCTTCAGTGTTTAAGTCCACAACTATTCTTTCTAAAATTTCCTTCTTCCTACTTTTAGTTCTTGACCTGGTGGTGTGAGAAGGCAGAATAGTCGCAAGGGTTTTCTTAGACCTTTTGATGACAGAACCTTTTTCAATTTGTGACTTGGAAGTACCTTCAACAGATCTGAAATCACTGTCAAACTAGGCAAAAAAAATCTTTTACCTCTAGTGTTGTTCTCCTTTTGTATCACCCTGTATGTTTTACTATTAAAATTGGCCTATTCTTTCTCAATAAAAGGCATGAAATCAGGTCAAATAATTACTGGATCAATTAATTCGTGCTGAAATTGCTTGATAAGACATAAATTCTGATAGATGCATTAATTGTAAGTAGTTCTCGTACATGACCTTGATGTGTAATCATTACTCATAACTCCTTGAAAGTTAAAACTTTCCATTTCATAAGATGCTCCGAATATATCTCCCTCTAAATGATTTTCTCCTTTAAAATTTCCCGCAATTTAACTTAAAGAAGATTTCAGGAAAAGTGAGGCTAATTACATAGGTACATTTGTTACAATATATTGAACCTTTGAACCTTTGAACTTCGATATGAGGTTCAACCCGAAGGTTCAAAGATACAAATTGAGTTACGTAAGGGGACCAAGGCTAAATGACTCCTCAAGAAACATTGAATATTGAACCATTGAACCATTGAACTTTTGAACTCTTGAAAAGGGTTCAAGTTCAAAGGTTCAATACTACAATAATTTTGCATATAAGACGATAGGCAAATGAATTTTAAAGACAAAGAGCTGACTTAAGGAATAAACATATTGACCAATAAGGGAAAATGGTAGATCGACTTTTTGCTTAGGGAAGGATTGTGAAAAATTGAATAAGGGTGAATGAAAAGCTAACACATACATAGTAGGTGCAGTAGATCATCCATATACATTTGCATCATACATAACATAATATCCATAGAAAAATTAAAAACATAGGCAAAGACATGTAGATCATCGCATAAATTGCATCATCATATAGATAGCATCTCACATTTTGCATATCAGAACATCAAATAAACATCTAAGTCTGCATTAGATTGACATCACATAGCATCATATAGACATGATAAATGTGTGCATCACATATGAATCATCGTAAAATAGAAATGCATCCACGACACATAACATAAACAACTGCATATAGAGATCAATAGCTACATCATAAATAAACATAAAGCATGTCCAAAATGTACAATATATCAGAGTGTATGTCAGAGTCATATCAAAGTGTATGCATCACAAAGATAAGGATACATGTCTCGGTACAAAGTGATACAATGTATATACATATCAGACTATCTAAGCCATCAAAAGGTGTATACATAAGCAAAAGTGGTATAGCTAGCCCTACTACTGTGGGATGCTACTTCTTGCACTGTTCTCCCCACCAGCCCCTGACTGGTGTGGACCCCTCACAGATGCTCCTGATCATGAACCCCCTGCTCTCTATGAAGCCACAGACTGGCTCCTGTAGCTAGGTACCCTCTGGTCTGCCAACACCACCCCATGATAAAGTCCTCTATAAAACTATGTTTGAGCCTATGCTCTGGCAAGCTCACCCTGTACCTGGACCAGCTGCATCTACAATTGATGTAACTATGCATGTCCCTGTTGCACCAGTGTGACCAAAAATGCAATGGCACCATCTGTCCCCAAAGCTACCAAAGCTGAGTCTCTTTCTAGCCTGAGGGCTTGCACCCTCGTCAATGCCATATCCCGCTCTGTAGTGAGCCTAAATAGCACTCCTACGTTTTCCTCTCTCTGAGACTCTGCTGCTTGGAGCTATGCCCTCAACTATCTCATCTAGCCCTGTAGTGTAGTAATAACCTGCTACTGTAGGTTTGGCTGCAGAGGAGACTATGGTACCTGCTACTGGGGTACCTATCCTTGTGCCTATCCCTACACCTATTGTGGTGTGATAATCTTCTCAGCTACCTACTGTGGTACCTATTGCGGTGCCAACACTTATATCTATGGTGTAGCCTGTGGCTGCACTACCTGCTGCTGCTAAGAAGGTACCTCTTCCTCTCTCCTCCTCTATCTCTGACCTCCTCCATCTCCTCCTCCATCTCCTCCACATCCTCATCCTCATCCTCATCCTCATCCTCGTCCTCATCCTCATCCTCCTTCTTCCACCATCCTTATCAGAATTTGCCTCCTCCAATCGAGGAACTAACTCCCCTGGTCCTGAATATTTCAGAAAGGGGTGTGCTGCAAACCACTCCTCATAATCAGGAGTCATCCCTGTATCAACAACCTCCCTCCTCATGGGCCAAGCTACATAAGGAATCTGCTAGAAGTCTGCAAGTGCCTCATCATATGACGCAACTGGGCCCCATCTGAATCTCTCTACATGAGTCCATGAAGAAAAAGCTTGACCCTGCGGTTGACCCTAAACCCTCCCAAACTGCCTCTGAACCCTGCTGACAATCTGTCTCTCCAAAGTGTAGCGCATCTGGCCTATCAACCACCAAGTTTAAAAGCAATAAGGTAGCTCATCATCCTCGTCATCGCACTGCTCACATTCAATATATGGGCGCTAGATCACTGCATCTACATTATCCAACACATGTCACCAATACTCAAGATTTCCCAGCTTATGTTGGGAAATAAGGCCTACGTATCCATAAGAGTAAGGCTCCTCAGGTTGCCTATGAAACAAGACTATAGGCCACGTAATCACAATGTGCTCCCATAACCAAAACTAAAGCAGTGACACACCCACTGACAAGCTAGCACCCCTGTGGTATACCACCTAATGCATATCATGGTATAGGTGAGCCAAAATGTAGACACCCCATGCAAAATGGGTGCCCTACGTGATCGTCTGCTCCATCGTCCTACCCCAGTCGATAGGGAACCCATGTGACTTCCTATCGGGGCATACAATGCCTCCAATCAACCCAGCCACTATCCCTAGGAAGTAGTCATAACAATCGTATATCTCCTACCAAGAGATCACTTGGCAGTCTAGCTCTGGGTCATCAAACACACACCTACACTCAGCAAGTCCGCGTCACACTACTGCTCATACTCTACCAGCTCACCATGGATTAACAAATGAAGAATCCTGTAGACATCCTCCAAGGTTATCACCATCTCCCTAGTCAGTAGGTGAAACGTCCCATCCTCGCTGTGGAATCACTCCACAATGATAGTTAGCAAGCTGAGGTTCACATGAACCTCAGGCATGTAGCAGACATAATCAAGTCCCATAGCCCCAAGGGCCTCCTAATTTATCTCCATCAACATATACCATTGCAACATCAATAATTGAAATTGCTCCCGCAACATCAAAACATCGCGAATGTCCTCCTGCAATCAAGAAAAACAATGCGTTAACCAAAACTGCAAAACCTACTCCATATAATCAACCTATCCTATCACTTACTTAACACAAACAAATTGATCAAAACAGCATACAACATCTCTTGACTAGATTCACAACAATATTAGAGATTGCTTATCAATTGACGCATCGACACACTGATGCTAATTGAGTCAATTTTGTTAAGTACCTGACTGACCTAGTGCAAATGTGCTGAACTAGGTCATAAATGAGAAGATCCATAGAAAATGTGCCACAACATATCATATATGCGCACAATTAGACAAATTCACTGAATCATACCCTAAAAGCGCAGTTTCGTGGCACATGCGCCAAACCTTGTCATACATGCGTAGTTTTGGCACATGCACTAATCCACAACTCACATGCGCCGACTTGCATGGCAAATGCATGGCTTTATCATATGCATAGTAAAGTCTCAAATGTGTAGTTTTGCTACATATGCACAGTTTCAGAGCACATATGCATCGAACTATCCTTTTGGCGCATCTATCCTAGTTGACTTTCCCTAGCATTTATTAGCCTAATAAATGGCCCTAGGTGGGTTTTTTCAAACTACATATTGGTGGTCCTGCCTCAACTAGCTGATCGAATCATCAGACTTGCTCAAACTGGTGCTCCTCGTGCAGAATATCCATCTCAATGTTGACTGCTCTAGCTCCTGTGCTCTCCTAAGCTCTATGCAAACCAATCAACAAAAGCCAAGTGTGCAAATGACTAAGCTTGTGGACCCAACTCCTATATATAGCAAGTGTACCCTACCTGGCTATGTGGCAATTATGACTACTTCTCAAGCCCATTTCTTCCCGTTTCTCTGAACCGTGACATGTTTTCTCCATCCTAACATGTTTTTCACCTTCTTCATCATGAGATTTTCTATCTCACGTCCTCCAAATTTTCTTCACCGTCTAATCTCCCAAGGGGGCATCCTATTGTTAAACATGTACTAGGGGCAAACTGGGGCATGTATCATTATCAGGAAAAAATTTATTCTTTGAAGCAACATGATAAAACACATTACATCAAAGAGGGGTAAAATGTAAACACCTATAAATGACACAACTTGTCTAAATAAATATTCTTAATATTTATTTCATCTAAATTCCTCTATCAATAAATAAATAAACAAATTTATTTATTTGATTCACATTCTTCCAACAATTAAATAAAATCAATTTATTTAATTAAATTCCTAAATTCTTCTAATTCCTCCAACAAATTAAATAATACCAATTATTTAATTAATTCTTCCAAAATCATTCTCAATTAAATAAAACCAATTATTTAATTGTTTCTTCCAATAATATCTTCTCTAAATTTAAATAAATCCAAATATTTATTTAAGTTATCCATTTCTTCTGAAAATTGAATTATCTAAATATAGTTCAATCCTTATGCACATGCAATTAAATATTCTAAATATTTAATAAAGCAAAATATCCTCTCATCCTCATGCAAATCCTTTCTACTTTTTTTAAATCACTTAACTGATTATTATATTTTGTTAATTTCTTTAACTCATTCTTCTATTCTTATCAAATTCTCTCATGCAAAAGAAAGCAAGACACTTGTCTTCTTCCTATTCGTGCACATTCCTCAACTGTTCTATACTATTGATGTTCTCATTCATTCTATACTATTGATCATCTCTCTCACAAGTCTATAAATTCAGCTTTATTCCTCCATTTCATTCATCCAAGCTTTAAGTAAACTTACTCTGCAGGAATCATAGCATGCCTTTGGCACCAATTCCTTCATTGCTTGTGATCAACTTGTTACCATATCATTATCATTGTTGTGAAGCTCATCTTCATGGTGAATACAACTATCATAGTCGTTCTCCGTTGACAATCTTGGAAAATAGCAAGGAAGTGCACCTTCTAAGGGCCATATTCATACACAAGATCGATTGAGATAGGCGACCAATGGAAGCTACGAAGTATTGAGGTTTTGCAAAGGTTTTTTAGTTCTTTGTTGTTTGATCTTGATTATTTCCATTTTCATTGAGTTATTGGGTATTATTGATATATTTGATATTTGATCTGATTTACCCTTAACACTTCCATTAGGCACTGATCAGTATCTACCATAAAATAGATTTCATCCTTGTATTTCTCAACAACTGATTTAGGGATTCTCTCCCTGGAATGCATCACACTGAAATTTTTTGAAGTATCCCCATAGTGCAATTTTCTGTGCTTTAGAATTACCAATGCTGTGTAGATGATCTCTTATTTGAATAGTAACAGGCTTGTCATCAGTCCAATGCACACCCCTTACTCTAGGTACCTCATTCATGAAGTAGAAAAATAGACATAGAACCAAAGAACCATACTTGAAGGTGTTTTTCTTATCCTTTTTATTCTTGCTCAAGTTTTCAATTAGTTGGTTTTGTAATAGCTCACACAGATCATAATTTGTATTTTCCTTTAACACTTGGTAAGCAACATAGATGGATGTTCTGGAAATAGAGTTCTCCCTGCTAGAGTGATAAATTTTGTATCCAATCACCATTGAAGCAAACTTAACATCTGGATCAATAATATCATTGATAGTCATTGCCCTTTTGTTGATTTTGGTACTGGTTGCATTAGTTACGGTTTGGTTCTTCACAGATTTCAGCATGGGTAAGCTACCAGTTGCATTTAACCCAGTTACAATCTTGATAACATCCTTTGTAATCTTGAGTGGTTTCAATAGCCACATAAATTCATCATGCATTCAGCTCAAGATATATCAAAACCACTCATCCTCATCAAGTGTCAGAAATTCAATGACTTGCAAAAAAAGTTTGCTTTCTAGGGCTTTGTATTCTGGTTTCAAATCAAAGTTATCATCATTTAGATAGTTCTCAAATAGATCTAGTAATTTCAGGTTCCCAAATTCTTCCACACTACCATGAATGTATGCCCTAATGTCCTCGACATATAGTACACCATATGGAACAACAAAAAATGCTCCTAATGGATCGACTTCTATGGATTTGAAAGGATGTTTCTTGAATTTGGGTCAGGGTCTTTTAGTGATGTCAACAACCAATGGAGTAGCCATTTCCAAAGATAGCAAATTCAAAGTTTTGCAGAAAAATACCTTTTTCTTCCATGGAGTTAGGGTTAGCTGATCAAATCACCGGTCGCACTTCAAGTCCTTGAAATCTTAGCTTAGATTCTCTTCTTCTTGTTCTCTTTGAATGAAAAGTGATTCAAATGATGAATGAAACCACATTTTATGCTCTTCAAGATTTAATTTAATATTTTAATAAATGCTCTACCCTAATTCATCTAGTTACACTATTTCTGAGTATAGTCAATCTTTAATTACTTCTCAATCAATCTCATTGGCTTCTTTTCTTAAAAAATTTTCTTCAATAGATCTGCAATAGCCCAAGTTATCTTCTCTCATCATGCCAGATTTAGGCACCCACTTACTAGCTAGGGGAATTTGATTTTCAATGTAGCTACCCTTGAGCTAGAGCTCCTAATTCAATTCCTAGAGGAATTCTCTGCACCAGATTCTGGTGCGGACCCATCACCATCATTCTTTACACTCTTCTTCACCCATGTTTTTTTCATTTCATTTTGGATCTCATTTACATCAACTTTTCCCTTGCCTTTGTCTTGTCTCTACTCATCTAGTTTTCTGTTTACCAGACCTTTCCTCTCATCATTCCTACTACAGAATCTTACAGTATGACCAAATCTATTTTTATTAAAGCATTTAACATTTCTTTGCATATTTGCTTGATTTCCTCTTGATCTACACTAATTACCCATGTGTCTAAATCCATTACATGCAAAACAATAGCCATTAAAAGAATTGACAATTGTTAGAGTTATTCATCATCCTACTTCTACATTCATTAGATTTATGACCATACCTTTTGCATTTGAATCATTGTCCGGAGAAGGATGGACCACTCTGATTCACTCTACTTCTGCACTAAGTAGTTTTATGACCAAATTTATTGCAGTTGAAGCAATTTCCATTGAAAGATGGATACCTTTGAGCATTAGGTTGTCTTACTAGAGGTCTTCTAGGTCTGTTTCTCCCATTCCTTGATTCAAAATTTCTTTGTCCAGGTCCAGAGCTTTCACCTTTCTCATACCCAAGACCATGCTTATCATCATCCTTATTCTAACTTTCAAGCAGTGCTTCAAGTTTAGCTGAGCTTATTTTGAACTTCTCCTTGTATTCATTTGCAACTTCTAGGTCATGTCTAAGAATGACAATTTTCCTTTCAAGTTCTCTCGTATTATCTTTGCTTTCTTGTAGATCAGACTCTAGATGGCTAGCTATTATGTCCAATCTGCAACATTCTTCTATCCTTTCTTTCAAAGATTGTTTCAATTTTTCTTTAGTCATCTTCCTTTCCTCAATTTCCTTGGTTAGTCTCATCACACTGGATTCCATCTCATGGTTTAGGAGAACAATTTCTTTTGCCAACTTCTCACATTCCTCTATCTTCTCCTTTAGAGATTCATCCATGCCATTGTCTTCATTCTGATTTGTTAACTACTAAAGTAGCTCCTTCCTCTTTTGCATAGATTTGCTCAATTTCTCTTTTAGAGTCTTAATGAAATCATCAACATCTTTAAGGTTCTTTTGTAGTTCTTTGACTTCTGCCCTAGACTAATCAAGATCTTCTAAGGCAACTTGAAGTTGTTCATTTAAGTTAGCAGAATACATGAGTGAACCCATTGAAACACTTTCCCAGATCTTCCTTAAGTTGTTAAACTTCTTCGAAGGAACTTGTCTCTGATAACAATTGTTAGAAATAAGGAACACTGAGAGGGGGGGTGAATTAGTGTTCAACAAATTTTTTTATTATGTTCCTTAAATGATTTACAACATACATTCAAAAGTAGAAAGCATGAACATAAGAACAACAACAACAAAATCATCACATGAACACCAAGATTTTTACATGGAAACCCGGTTAAGTGAAAAACCACACCCACAAGAATTTATACTCTATTAAAAGTATTACAAATGGGGAAGGCACATGTCTTGAGGGCACACTGCCTAGAGCTCACTACTCCAAGAGGATCACTACCTATAGAAATGATTACACAAAGATTACAGAAGGTCTGAACTGATGAATAGCATCTCCCAATGCAAAAATACAATTCTGGTTAAGCACAGAATACTGATCTCACACACTTCATCCTTACTCTGCCCTATTTCACTCTTCTGCCATAACTTGAGCTTAGATCTTCACCTTCATACTGCTTTCTACCTTTATTTGCACTTACTCCATCACATCACAATCACACACCAAAACACTTGAATCCATCAGCTATATATATCTGCATCAAGAAATTCAATCAACTCTAGTCAGCTTCAAGAAAACTTAAAATATTTATTAAGAACTCTGCTCTATTGGCTGAATCCATGCTCAAATATTGATGCATACCAAAAATAACACTTGTAGGTCACCATACATGTTAGGCACTAACATTATATCCCATATGCAACTCACCAAAACACTTCTCCTAGATCCGCACAAGGATCTAACAGAAGTCAGCCTGTTCTTCACTGAATTGTTCTATCATATTAGAACCCGATACTCAGATGCTCATAAATTTTAATTCCTTTGTCACCAGAGGCTAAAATATTAGATTTAGATTGTCCTGGCATCCCTCTATACTCCCACAGATCTACAACATACAATGATTAATTGGAGAGATCCGCTGACCAAAATACTGAAATCTGTCATATACCCTATTCCTGTCTATCCAGACTTGGACAAATCTTGGAACTGACTTCCGGTATGATCTGATACTTCACTGCGGATGTGTGGAATGGACTTAGTTGCCATCAATGAGAAAACATGACATGGCTTGCAGTGTCTCATGCCAACAGTTGTTACAAGATGTCTTTTTATTTTTTATCAAGTTCCTTTTCAGAGTCACCACCTCTTTTCAAAAGAGGAATAAATTTTATCTTTCCAGGTCCTTTCCAGTAGAGTTATATTTTTTCAATTCTTGACTCTCTAAATGGATAGGCTAAAACCAAATTTTCTTGAACTAATTATGTCTTTGAATTCAAAACTTCACTGACTCTGTAATGAGATGTTCTTTAACTAGATTTTCTTATGTTGTCCCCAGTAGAGTCACCAATTCTATTAGGTCTCAAAAATGCAAGTTTCAAACCCTAAGAGGTTGCCAAGCTCTCTTAACACTTTTGGCTAATGAAACAGGGATGATATGATTGAAATCCCCCTTCTCTTTAGGTTTTGCCAAACCTAGGCAGGTGTACCTCAATAATTAATGCAGATTTATATGACCTTAGTTATCTACTCATAGTGGCATGTAAGTGTGAGATAGATATAAGGCTGAAAGTTGTTCCTAGTCCTAATGTTTGAATCTTGAATATGTGAATAAGGTTTTGAAAAATATACTTTGATTTGACCAGTGCTTTATCTATTATGGGCAACGGATTTAGGATGTGTATGAAAGATATGTCCTCCTTCTTGGGTTAACTCAAATTATTTGGCACTTTTCAAATGTTTATACCTTGTATAAATGTGCAAGAATATTTGTTATGAGGTTCTTCTTATTGATCCCAATGATATTTTCCTAGGTTACTGTGATCAATTGAAAGGACTTTTAATTCTGGTGTAAGGAAATCAACCAAGATGATTTATTTAAAGGCTTTTAACTCCTGGCAGAAACCAATAAACATAAACCATTTGGAAGGACTTAAATCAACTCACATAAACCAATCAAGTAGATCACACAAGTGCAGCAAATGTGCCCTGATAAATTAAACACATCCTTGATATATTCAATTTAAATAACAAAGGAAAACCATTCTGGAGACAACATAGATAACACATATGAATGAATATTAACAAATAATTGAACACAAAAAAGGTTAGACACTAGATTATAATATTCCTCTCCATTGGATTTGCTTCAAAAGATTTTACAATGTACATAGGAAGTCTTCATTGTGATATTTTATTTTCTACCTAACCCTAATGATTGCTCCTACTGCTACTTTTTTTCCTCTTTGGTTTTTATCTTTAATGTATATTATACTTCCAAGGATTATGACCCTTGAGATAACCACCTGGTGTAGCTCTTCACTTAATTAATTATCTTTAGGACATTAAAATATTTTATTTTTAACCTTCTTTGTCTTCGAAATGCTCTGGTTCTTGCTCATGGGATGCTCTGTACAATTGAATTTTATATGCAATCATGAAGTTAATATTTTGAAAATTCTTCTTTTACTCCTTTTGGAATTTGTTATTTGCTGTGGTAGATATGCATTAAATGCTATGACAGAATATGCACTTTAATTTTTCTTTTGTTTTTCTGCTCGATGCATACTTTGAATTTTGTATACACTAATCTTTGCACATTTTGCATTTTGTATATCTTATACATGCACTTTTCACTCTATGCACTTCTAATTTCTTCTCTTTCATTTTGCATATTTCCTTATATGTCTTTTTTATATCTTATGCAATTGCAACAACATACACATGCAGACTCCATCGGGTTTATGAAATAGACTAGAATTATCTTCGGGTCTAGTTCTACATATATCTTGTTTGTATTACCTTTTATATATCACATGCATGCACTTATACATACATACGCTTGTTGAATTTTCCCCTTTTGGTTATGCGTAACTGCACTTTACTCATAATTTAATTTTGAGTTCAAGTTCGGAACTGTATCTTGCTCTTTTGTATTTTTAATACATGCATCTCAACATATAAGCATATACCTCACCTAAAGTATTAAAGTCTTAACTTTCTTAATCGCATCTATATTTGTATCTGTATTTTAGATACATTTGCTTATACATACAACAATACATACAAATATAACCACTCACTCCTGATTTATAAACTCAATTGAATTTTCTTTTCAGGTCCATATCTACATTTGTATAAGAAAGTATAATCTTATCAATGAGATGACCGTGACTTATATGCTGATTTTGAATTTCCTTTTGACGTCTGCCGATGCATATTTTGGATTTGTATATGTAACACATATAATATGACATAAAAATACAAATGTGGATTTCAGACATTATAAAACCCATCATAAAAAGCTATCAGGTCTAGATTTGTATTGGTATGTATTTTAGAATAATTGAGATACGAACCCCACATGGGACTTAAACCAAATGTATAACATAACCCGTCAAACCAAAAGCACACTGCATCTAAAATACATACAAAAGACAATGTATATGAGATACAGTTTGACCACAACCACCACACATTTACTTTTCAAAAAATTGGCATAACTCTTGAAATACATAGAATTTTCAAACCGTTCAAAAGGCAACCCTAGCTGAATTTTGATGCATGCTTCATTGACTTAAAAAACTTGTCAAATCAGATCATGGGGGGCTAAAATCAGACATGCACACTCACATATGATAGATTAGCATGCCTACCAAGTGGTTTGTCATGAAAATGAATATGCTCTAAATTATGACCCTTCAAAGTAGGTCACCGAGGCTATTTTTTCAGGTGCATTTCTGAGTGCTGAAATTGATTTTTTCATCATGGGACCTTCAAAATTTGAAGGTTCCAATAGACCCTTAGATCAAAAATTAACAAAAGTGCTAAAAACATTGTCAGTAGAACTCACATCAATCATACAGTCAGAGATAAAACAACTACACAGGAAAATAAAAAACCATAGGCACCGAAAGACTTAACAAGGATATCCATCCAACTTGCCACCCTAAGAGCTCACCACCGTATGCCACCGAACTAGCCACCCCACTAGCCTCCACCATAGTCTCATCTGCATCATGTAGCCCCAAATCATCCTCTGTATCTGCGTCATCTTGTAGGTGCTCAGGGTTTTTCAAGAGGTGCGGCACATGGTCAGAGTGTCACATCTCAAACTTTGATACTATTTGTGGTTACTTTATGTGGAAACAATCTATGGACAATTATGTGTGTTAGATAGATAATTTATTGTTTTGAAGGATGAATGATTATTTTAATATAGATTTAAGGTGAATGAATATTTATGAATGTTATATTCATGTTAGTAGTGCTTCGGCTATGCTTCGGCTATTTGGTTACTAATCTATTGACGAGAAAATTGGAGTTTATGTGAAGTTGCAGGTTATCGAAGACAAGAAGGTGTTTGAGGTAAAGCAGACTAGCATACTAGCAGGGTTGAGATGGAGGGATATCATTCACACACTTCACGTAGTGTCATATAGTTTCTTAAGTTTGCATGGTGAATGATTAATAGTTTAGTGAAAAATTGCATTCTTTTATTTTATTGGATGATTTTATTGCATCTAATTAGAATATTTAATTAAATTATTATTTCAAAATTGTGAGTGCCTTGAGAATAGAATAAATGAATTGGTCATTTGTGTTATAGTTAGATTATTAATTTTTATTTAAATAATGTATGTGTTTTTGAAAAAGAATAGAATATATGATTTAGATATTATTTGAATTGATTTTATCTATTACTAGTTTTATTAAAATTGTGATAATCATGTTAATTGTTTTAATATTATTTATTGAAAAATTAGAGATGGAAATAGAATAAAACTTGATTTTATTTGGAATAAAAAAAAAAGAAGAGAAAGAAAGCTAGAAAAACAATAGAAAAATTAGAGAAAGCAAAACTAAATATAGGAAACAAAAGCTCAAAGAAAAAAAAAAAATTCCATGAGGAAGGAAAACAATAAAAGAGGATTTATATTTTTTCATTCTCAACAGAAGAAAAATTGATTACTCCTCTTGCAATTTCAAAATTTGTTTTCTTCATTCTCTGAAAATTGAATACAAAAATAAAAGAATTATAGAAGGATTTTTGGGCAAAAAGGGGGGAGAACGGTTCAGACCTGGAGCATCTAAAAGGTTGTGAGATTCAAGCGATTGACTGGGTAGAGAGTGAATTTCAGGTTCCTATTTAAACTTTGATCTTATATTATGATTGTCTGTGGATATTTCATGTGAGCAAATCTATACCCTCTATTGATGTATGATTTAATTTGCGTGATAATCTTCTATAAATTTTTGGTGAAAAGATATGATTTCCTGATTTTCTTTCATTCCATTGTGAACTCCATTTGTATGATTTTTGTAGCTGTGTAAATTAGTGTGTATCTGTATGTTGAAGAAACCTTACACAGTAAATATATATGGATTTATATTATACATTCATTATTACCGAATCTCATATTAGAAGAGCCCCCTGTATAAAGGCCAATTTCTGAATAGTATTACACTTAAGAATCCCTTATAAAAATCGTAGTATAGAGAATGTATTGGGATCGATTGATAAGCAAAGTTTTAAAGACAACAAAAGGGCCAATATTAAGTTTTAGAGAAGGGCTAGCGTAGATGTTCGACTACTGTGACCCATATGAGGGCCATTGAACTTGTCAATTACTTACATTTTCTTGATTCCTATTATTTCTTAAAAACTAAACTTAAAAGAAGATATGCATCCTCTATGCTATCCACTGGCTATATCCAATGCTAAGCCTGCTGTAAAAAATCCTTGTTGCTACCACTAGTTGAGTTTAAACTGTCACAAAATTAGAGCTTAGAAACTTGTGTTTCGTATCCCATTCGATGAAAACTTAAGTCATGTCGTTGTTATTCTTGTTATCATTGATCTTGAGCCACCGATTACTAATAGGGATGCAATACTATTCACTTGTCTAAAACTTATGAAATATGACGTTACTACCTATGTGTTCTAGCACTATGAGTCCAATAGTCTCATTGGAATGTAATGTTATATATATAGATATGCTTGTATGTAGTGCGATTTGCATGAACTCTCTCAATTTAAATAAGGTCAATTATATTGTTGCAATTGTCTTTATGGTACATGAGCATATTCACTTCATTTTGTTTCATATTCAAAAAGGAAATGAGCTCTCTTGAGATTTGCTTTAGTAAATTACCTTTCTTTTTAAATCTTATAATATCCCTTAAAAAGTGGGAAGTTAGTCTTTTAAGATTTTCTTGTCTTTTTTTTTTTTACTTTATATGTATCTTTTGTAATTTCCCTCATAACTTATTAAATAAGAATTTAATAAAATGATATTAATTATAATAAAAGAAATGAATATAAATTTCACCTTTAAAAAAAAAAAAAAAATTATCTTATTTTATTTAGAATGAATATTCTTTTGTTATTGTTTATTTAAAAGAAAATAAGGAAAATAATTAATTATTTATTATTATTTCTTTTGAGAAATTCTCTTATATAAAAAGTAGATTCTATTTATTTTTTTTAAAAGAATAAGGTTTGAATTTATACTAATCAAGTTGTAAATATATTGAAGAATTTAGGAATTTATCTGTACTGGAATTATATTTGTCAAAACTATGAGTTGTATGTGCTTTGGTAAAGTCTGAACTTTCAGGACAGGATGCCGAATGTGGGCTCTAGAGGCGATAGTTTACTTTTTCTAAACTATCATTTTTATTTATTGGCTTGGCCAAGTTTTAGTACCATTGAAATAGATGGGTTGTCTAAAAGCCTAGAACTTTGTTATTTGGTCTCTGCCACATCCTGTTTGCAAGAGTCTATGTCATTCTAGGTTTAGGATGCATACAGGCAACAAGCACACATTGAGTGATTCCCTCCTGCTTAAACCGTTCCAAATTGCTAGGCTCCTTGTGCAGGGTCGGTGCTTTCTTCGAGTTAGGAAGAAACCTGGGGAAGTCCAGTACTTCGTGGTTGGGTGGAAACAACACCTCACCCACTCTCTTGGTCTTGGTTCGCAGAAGATCAGAGGATTGGGGCAACCAAGTTCAGTTATTGTATTTGACATTGATATTTGTTTATACTTATTCTTTGTATGGCTTTCATTGCCAAGTTGTAATAGTAACATGATTCATTGATATTTTGAAGCTGTATTATATTCTGTAACATTGAAACAGATGTAATGTAACACCTAGTTGGGTGTATGTAACTGAATTTGTAATTCTTTCTTATATATGGGTATTGGTACATATTCATGAATTCTTACAAGTTATGTTTAGCTATGGATAAATGGAAACTGCTATCGATTGAATAATTTTTACTTTCAGAATATGCTTTGTTTTTGAGTGCTATGTTTAGTTGTTAAATTTTTGCACCTTACATTTGGTATCAGAGTGCTAGGTTCAACACTTGGACCTATGCCTAACAACGCTTTAATGAATGTTTTCCAGAGTAACCCAGATGGATGCCCAATTCACTTACCAGCATGGAGGTGGATCTCGTGGTGATCCATTTGAGAGATTGGATCAGATTGTTGCCATGTTGAATCGGTAAGAGGATTGAATGGATGGCATAGAATAGGAAATGCGAATGGGTTAGCCGAGGGTGAATATCAGGTCAAATGAAGGAAATGGGGATGAGGTTCATACAAAAAATCCTGAAACTGAAAGGAACCCTAGTAAACAAGAGAAGGTGGCTAAAGAATTGGGCAAAGATCTCAAGAAGGTTACCCCACCCAAATTTGATGAAAAAATAATTGGTGACAGAGCGAAAGCCTAGATAATCAAGATGGAAAAGTATTTCTACTTGAGGAATTTATCTAGTGAAATGAAGGCTATTTGGGGGTCCTATCAACTCACTGGTGAGGCTACCACTTGGTGGGATAATGAGAAGGTAGAGAAGCAGTTGTTGCCTGGCAAGGTGACATGGGAGTAGTTTTTTCAGATATTCAGAAAAAGGTGGCTACCACAGTTATATTTTGATAAGAAAATGATAGAGTTTCAGAATCTCACACAAGGTGGAATGACAGTCACACAATATTGGGAGAAATTCTCTCATTTGCTAAAATATGTACCCCATTATCAACAGGATGAAAGGTTTCAAATCCGTAAGTTCATCATGGGGCTTAGGCCTCAAATTGGATCTGATGTGGATATACATAATCCTTTCACAATGGACGAAGTTTTTGAGAAAGCCATTAAACAAGAACAGAAATTGTAGCAGGTGGCTAATTACAGGAAAAGTAGAGATGCAAAGTACGGCAACAAGAAGCCTCAGGGAAATAATTAGAACAATCAAGGAAACAACAATAAGCAGATCAGGAACCTAAAGAGAGGGAATAATTTCCAGGATCCTAATGAGGGTAATCAGAACAGCAATAAGAGGACAAATTACAATAACAATAATAACAACAATAACAGGAGAGATGGTTCAGATAGACCTAGAGCACCCCGCGGTGGTTGTTACACTTGTGGTGGTGAGCATTATGCTAGTGTATGTCCTCAGAGGAGTAATAATCAGAAGAACAGAAATCAACACCACATTCATGCAGCTATAGATAACCGACAGGCAGATTTTCAGGCAACTCCTATTCAGTTCGCGAGTAAGCTTTTTGGATGCCCTGTTTCCATTTTGATAGATACTGGTGCTACTGATTGCTTTGTAGATCCTAGTGTTGTATCTAAGTTGTTAGTTAGACCTAGATTCATGGCTAATTCATGGAAAGTACAATATGGAAACCAGGTAGAGAAAACAGTAGAGCAATGTCTGGCATGCAGTGAGCTTGAACTTCCAAGTTTTGAGACTCAGGTCAATTTGTATGTTGCACCTTTGGGATCATATGATGTAATTCTGGGAATAAACTAGCTTTCAGAACATAAGTCTGTGGTAGATTGTGAAGAGAAAATTGTAAAATGTTTAGATGATCATGGTAATCGAGTTGAAATTCATCGATTCAAAAGACCCTTAGAGCTCAGGTAGATTTCAGCCATGTAGTTGAAGAAGGCCAATAGAAAGGGATGTGCCAAAAGTGAGGGATCTTGACAGCTTAGAGTCAATAGCTAAAGATTATCCTATTTTGAGGGAGTTCCAAGATGTCTTCCCTGATGAGCTGATTGAACTACCTCCGAAGCGAGAATTTGATTTCTCTATAGAATTGTTACCTGGTACTAAACCTTTATCCAAAGCCCCGTATAGAATGAACACAACTGAATTGTATGAGCTTAAGGCACAATTACAAGAATTACTTAACCAGGGGTTCATAAGACCGAGTGTGTCTCCATGGGGAGCACCTGTCATATTTGTTAAGAAAAAGGATGGCACCTTGAGACTATGCATTGATTACAGGATGTTGAATAAGGCCACCATCAAAAATAAGTATCCACTCCCTAGGATTGATGAGTTGTTTGATCAAATGAAAGGGGCAAAGGTATTCTCAAAGATAGATTTGAGGTCAGGATACCATCAACTTAGAATAAAGGATGAGGATATTTCAAAGACTGCCTTTAGGACTAGATATGGACACTACGAGTTCACGGTGTTACCATTTGGGCTAACTAACGCCCCGGCAGCTTTCATGAATTTGATGAATAGTGTTTTTTGGGATTGCTTAGATGACTTTGTGCTTATTTTTCTAGATGATATATTGATATATTTCAAGTCAGAAGAATAACATGACAAACATCTGAGGATTGTATTGCAGTGACTGCGAGATCATAAACTTTTTGGGAAGATGTCAAAATGTGCCTTCTACCAGATTGAGGTTCACTATTTGGGCCATGTTATTTTAGCTGAAGGGATAGTAGTGGACCCGGATAAGATAAAGGCAATTATTGAGTGGCCAGTGCCACAAAACGTATCAGAAGTCCAGAGCTTTATGGGGCTTGCTGGCTATTATCAGAAATTTGTGAAGGGGTTCTCAACCATTGCAGCGCCCATCACAGCTCTTTAGAGAAAAGGAAAGAAGTTTGAATGGACAGATAGGTGCAAGCAGGCATTTCAATTATTGAAAGAAAAACTTACTTCTGCACCCATTCTGATTGTGTCAGATCCAAATGGGCACTTTATAGTGATTACAGATGCATCAGGGCAAGGTGTAGGGGCAGTACTCATGCAGGAAGGTCAAGTAGTGGCTTATGAGTCATGAAAATTGAAGCAACATGAATTGAATTATGCACCACAGGACCTTGAGTTGGCTGCCATAGTGCACACACTTTAGATGTGGAGGCACTATTTGTTGGGGAAGCCTTTCGACCTAAAGACAGACCACTTGGGATTGTAGTACATATTTACTCAGCCCAACCTGAATGCTCGACAAAGAAGATGGTTGGAGTTTTTGAGTGAATATGATTTTGGCATTGAATATATAAAAGGAAAAGAGAACAGGGTAGTGGATGCTCTAAGTAGAAGGAGACATCTCGCAGCCATGATAACAGTAAGGTCAACTTTCAAACAACAGGTGATGCAGGCCTTGCCTAGTGATGAGTTTTATGATAGGGTGAAACAAGCCCTAGAGCAGGACCCTTCAGATCACAGATATGATGGATATGTATTCGAGTCTGATGGACTCTTAAGATTTCAGGGACGTATGTATGTTCCAAATGCAGCAGGATTGAGGGAGCTTGTTTTAGAGGAGTTTCATAATGCACCATATTCTGGGCACCCTGGTGTGACAAAGATGATTGAAGGACTTAAACCACTATATTTCTGGCCTGGACTTAGGAGAGACATAATTTCTTTTGTAGACTGATGCTTAGAATGCCAGCGAGTTAAGGCTGAGCATATGCATTTGGCAGGGCTTCTTTACCCTCATAGGGTGCCAGAATACAAATAGCAGGTAATTACTATGGATTTCATCCAGGGGTTGCCCATGACCAAGACTCGACATGATGTCATCTTAGTTGTGGTAGATAAATTGACGAAGGTTACCCATTTCATTCCTGGGAACCTTAAGGATGGCTCTTTGGTGTTGGCAAGGAAATTTGTGTAGGAGATTTTCCGTTTACATGGTGTACCTGAAACGATCATCTCAAATCGTGATACACGGATGATGTCTAGATTTTGGACCACTTTGTATGCATCTTTGGGAACAAAACTAAACTTTATTTCAACGTATCATCCTCAGACTAATGGTCAAACTGAGAGGGTGAACTAGGTAGCAGAGGATCTCCTTAGAATGTACTGTATGGATCAACAACATAAGTGGGAGGAGTACTTGCCACTAGTTGAATTTGCTTATAATAACTCTTTTCATGCCTCCTTGGGTATGGCACCTTTCGAGGCTTTGTATGGTCATAAGTGTCGAACATCTATCAGCTGGGATAGAGTGGAAGACAGGGTTGTTATAGGACCAGAAATGTTGAGGGAAATGGAAGATCAAATGAAGCTAATTAAGGAAAAGTTGAAGCAAGCTTCAGATTGACAGAAGAGCTTTGCAGATAGAAACATGACCTTTAGACAGTTCTCAGCTGGGGACAAGGTCTTTTTGAGGGTTCGTCCTCAGAAGAGCTCAATATCTTTTGGGAAGGGGTTGAATCTCGCCCCTAGATATGTTGGACCATTTGAGGTCTTGGAGGTTATTAATCTGGTTGCTTATAGGCTTGCTCTACCACCGACTTTCTCTTGGATACATAATGTCTTCCATGTTTATGTACTTAAGCCATATCATCCAGATGCATCTCATATTCTTGACTGGCGTGCATTGCAGGTTCAAGATCCAGGGGTGGTGCTAGTGGAGCCCACCAAGATTCTGGAGCAGTGCAACGTTAAGTTGCGAAACTACAATGTGGTGCAGTATAGGGTCTAGTGGGACCAGTATTCAGTGGACAGTGCCACCTAGGAAAATGCAGAGGACATTGATAGATTATTTCCTCATTTGAGACTTTAGTTTATTTTCATTATGCCTATGATGACATTTTATTATGGATATTTGATGTATAAGACTTAGTACGTAGATATGTTGTTATAAGACACTGAGACGATGTCTCTTCTAAGTAGGGAAGGATGTCACATCTCAAACTTTGATACTATTTGTGGTTACTTTATGTGGAAACAATCTATGGACAATTATGTGTGTTAGATAGATAATTTATTGTTTTGAAGGATGAAAGATTATTTTAATATAGATTTAAACTAAATGAATATTTATGAATGTTATATTCATGTTAGTAGTGCTTCGGCTATGCTTCGGCTATTTGGTTACTAATCTATTGACGAGAAAATTGGAGTTTATGTGAAGTTGCGGCTTATCAAAGACAAGATGGTGTTTGAGGTAAAGGAGACTAGCATCCTTGTAGGGTTGAGATGGAGGGATATCATTCACACACTTCACGTAGTGTCATATAGTTGCATAAGTTTGCATGGTGAATGATTATTAGTTTAGTGAAAAATTGCATTCTTTTATTTTATTGGATGATTTTATTGCATCTAATTAGAATATTTAATTAAATTATTATTTCAAAATTGTGAGTGCCTTGAGAATAGAATAAATGAATTGGTCATTTGTGTTTTAGTTAGATTATTAATTTTTATTTAAATAATGTATGTGTTTTAGAAAAATAATAGAATATATGATTTAGATATTATTTGAATTGATTTTATCTATTACTAGTTTTATTAAAATTGTGATAATCATGTTAATTGTTTCAATATTATTTATTGAAAAATTAGAGATGGAAATAGAATAAAACTTGATTTTATTTGGAATTAAAAAAAGAAGAGAAAGAAAGCTAGAAAAACAATAGAAAAATTAGAGAAAGCAAAACTAAATATAGGAAACAAAAGCTCAAAGAAAGCAAAAAAAAATTCCATGAGGAAGGAAAACAATAAAAGAGGATTTATATTTTTCCATTCTCAACAGAAGAAAAATTGATTACTCCTCTTGCAATTTCGAAATTTGTTTTCTTCATTCTCTGAAAATTGAATACAAAAATAAAAGAATTATAGAAGGATTTTTGGGCAAAAAGGGGGGAGAACGGTTCAGACCTGGAGCATCTGAAAGGCTGTGAGATTCAAGTGATTGACTAGGTAGAGAGCGAATTTCAGGTTCCTATTTAAACTTTGATCTTATATTATGATTGTGTGTGGATATTTCGTGTGAGCAAATATATACCCTCTATTGATGTATGATTTGATTTGCATGATAATCTTCTATAAATTTCTGGTGAAAAGATATGATTTCCTAATTTTCTTTCATTCCATTGTGAACTCTATTTGTATGATTTTCGCAGCTGTGTAAATTAGTGTGTATCTGTATGTTGAAGAAACCTTACACAGTAAATATATATGGATTTATATTATACATTCATTATTACCGAATCTTATATTAGAAGAGCCGCCTGTATAAAGGCCGATTTTTGAATTGTATTACACTTAAGAATCCCTTATGAAAATCGTATTATAGCGAATGTATTGGGATCGATTGATAAGCAAAGTTTTAAAGACAACAAAAGGGCTAGTATTAAGTTTTAGAGAAGGGCTAGCGTAGATGTTAGACTACTGTGACCCATATGAGGGCCATTGAACTTGTCAATTACTTACATTTTCTTGATTCCTATTATTTCCTGAAAACTAAACTTAAAAGAAGATATGCATCCTCTATGCTATCCACTGGCTATATCCAGTGCTAAGCCTGCTGTGAAAAATCTTTGTTGCTACCACTAGTTGAGTTTAAACTGTCACAAAATTAGAGCTTAAAAACTTGTGTTTCGTATCCCATTCGATGAAAACTTAAGTCATGTTGTTATTCTTGTTATCATTGATCTTGAGCCACCGATTACTAATAGGGATGCAATACTATTCACTTGTCTAAAACTTATGAAATATGACATTACTGTCTGTGTGTTCTAGTGCTATTAGTCTGATAGTCTCATTGGAATGTAATGTTATATATATAGATATGCTTGTATGTAGTGCGATTTGCATGAACTCTCTCAATTTAAATAAGGTCAATTATATTGTTGCAATTGTCTTTATGGTACATGAGCATATTCACTTCATTTTGTTTTATATTCAAAAAGGAAATGAGCTCTCTTGAGATTTGCTTTAGTAAATTACCTTTCTTTTTAAATCTTATAATATCCTTTAAAAAGTGGGAAGTTAGACTTTTAAGATTTTCTTTTGTCTTTTTTTTTTTTTACTTTATACGTATCTTTTGTAATTTCCCTCTTAACTTATTAAATAAGAATTTAATAAAATGATATTAATTATAATAAAAGAAATGAATATAAATTTCACCTTTTTAAAAAAAATAGAAATTATCTTATTTTATTTAGAATGAATATTCTTTTGTTATTGTTTATTTAAAAGAAAATAAGGAAAATAATTAATTATTTATTATTATTTCTTTTGAGAAATTATCTTATATAAAAAGTAGATTCTATTTATTTTTTTTAAAAGAATAAGGTCTGAATTTATAATAATCAAGTTGTAAATATATTGAAGAATTTAGGAATTTATCTGTACCGGAATTATATTTGTCAAAACTATGAGTTGTATGTGCTTTGGTAAAGTCTGAACTTTTGGGACAGGATGTCGAATGTGGGCTCCAGAGGCGATAGTTTACTTTTTCTAAACTATCATTTTTATTTATTTGCTTGGCCAAGTTTTAGTACCATTGAAATAGATGGGTTGTCTAAAAGTCTAGAACTTTGTTATTTGGTCTCTACCACATCCTGTTTACAAGAGTCTATGTCATTCTAGGTTTAGGATGCATACAGGCAACAGGCATGCATCGAGTGATTCCCTCTTGCTTAAACCATTCTAGGTTGCTAGGCTCCTTGTGCAGGGTCAGTGCTTTCTTCAAGTTAGGAAGAAACCTGGGGAAGTCTAGTAATTCGTGGTTGGGTGGAAAAAGCGCCTCACCCACTCTCTTGGTCTTGGTTCGTGGAAGATTGGAGGATCGGGGCAGCCAAGTTCAGTTATTGTATTTGACATGGATATTTGTTTATACTTATTCTTTGTATAGCTTTCATTGCCAAG